>CM043002.1:9067496-10267496 GCA_023678885.1 Pogostemon cablin
TGCGACCAAGCTGTTAGGCCCAGATGCACGACGATGGTGGCAGAATCTAAAGAGACATCTTCGGTTACTATTACGTGGGCTATCTTTGTGGAACGATTCAAAGATCGATACTTCTCTCAGTACATCAAGGATCAGAAGAGAAAGGAGTTCTTCAACCTCTTTCAAGGCATTATGTCGGTCGTTGAGTACGAAAGCAAATTTCTGGAATTGCGAGAATTCGCTCCTGAGTCATATTGACGAGAGACTTATGCAGAGATTTGAAGATGGTCTTAATTTAAATATTCGAGATCGCATCAAGTCCGGAGACAAGTACGAGAGTCTTTACGATCTCGTAGAAGAAGCCCTGAGGGTAGAAGGTTTAGTTTCAGGTGAGACATAAGCTTGCAGAACGATCTCAAAAGAAAAGGCAAGGGAGCGCATTTCCAGGAAATGCATCGAAGGTGTATAGGGGTGTGGGATCTTTCGCGTGGCGCACCAAGTTCGGCATCTATTAGTTTTCCTCAACCTTGGGAGCAGTTTAGTAGAGGCGGGAGCAATGTCTCGGGATCGGTTGGTGAAAATCGCAAGTGCCAGAATTGCCTAAAATATCATGACGACCCTGTAAGGCTCCTCAAGTATGTTTTCAGTGTCGACAGCAGGGGCATATGCGAAGTTTCTTGTCCTCAGCTTATGGGAACGAGCAGTCAGGGTTCTGGTCAGCTTCGTGGTAAACATAACATATTCTACACCCAGAGATACTCGATCTGCAGTTACCAGAGTTCCTGATGCCTCAAGCTGCCCTAGTACTCAATCACCTATGCAAGGAAGGAAGCAAACTAGAGTATTTCATATTTCCCAAGAAGAGGCTTCGCTCAGATCCGAAGGTTGTGACACGTAATTTATAATTTGAGTATTTTCACATGCTAAATCTAACCCGCCTTGTTATGCCACTTGATTACGAATAAAACATTCGTAAGAAATTCTATCTTTTCAAAATTTTAAATCACAATCTCACCTAATATTGCTTTCTTTAGGCCATGTGTTTTGTGGGAGACCATCAGGTCTTACGCTTTATTTTGACCCCAGGTTTCTGATAGGTCTTATATCCGAGATGATCTTACTTGCGATCTTAGATTATCCTATCTCTCATTTGTCACCTGGAATCATCGTTCATACCCCTCTTGGAGAGCGTCTAATTCGTGATTCGGTATTCCTTGGTTGTCCATTGAAGATCAAAGATGTCATTTTAGAGGCTGAATTGATACCATTGCCTTTGATTGATCTTGATGTTATTCTTGGCATGGATTGGCTTTCTTCTCATCATGCAATCTCGATTGCCACGAGAAGCTTGTTATTTTTCGTAGACTAGGATTCTCAGAACTTGTTTTTGAGGGTAAACTTCAAACGAGATCCCTCTCTTTTATTTCAATGTTGACTACGCATAAATTAATGCGTAAGGGTTGTGAGGCATTCTTGGTATTTGTCATCGATACTTCTCTTTCTGAAACTAAACTAGATGACATCCCAATCGTGAATGAATTTCCTGATGTCTTTCCCGAAGACTTACCAGGACAACCTCCGAATCGAGAGATTGATTTTTTCATTGACGTACTTCCTGGAATCACACCTATATCGATTACGCCATATTGAATGTCGCCTGTTGAGCTTAAGGAACTCCAGACACAACTTGGGGAATTATTGGAGAAGGGTTTCATACGACCTAGCACATCTCCATGGGGTGCTCCAGTTCTTTTTGTCAAGAAGAAAGATGGATCACTTCGTCTATGTGTCGACTATCGTCAATTGAACAAGGTGACAATCAAGAACAAATATCCTCTTCCAAGAATCGATGATCTGTTTGATCAATTGCAAGGAGCAACTGTGTTCTCAAAAATTGATTTGCGATCTGGTTATCACCAACTCAAGATTAGGGAATCTGATATCCCTAAGTCTGCTTTTCGAACCAGATATGGTCATTTTGAATTCTGTGTTATGCCTTTTGGACTCACAAATGCTCCTGCAGCTTTAATGGATCTTATGAATTGGGTCTTTCGGCCGTACTTAGAAAAGTTTGTCATCATCTTCATTGATGACATTCTTATTTATTCTAAATCGGACGACGAGCATTCTCATCATCTAAGAATTGCTCTGAACATTCTCAGAGAAAATCAGCGTTATTCTAAATTCTCGAAGTGTGAATTTTGGCTTCGCGAGGTAAGCTTTTTGGGTCATCACATTTCTAAAGAAGGAATCTACGTCGATCCAGTGAAGATTCAAGCTATACTAGATTGGGAGCGTCCAAAGAACGTGACAGAGATTCGTAGTTTTCTGGGATTAGCTGGATATTATCGACGGTTTGTCAAAGACTTTTCGTTATTGGCTTCATCTTTGACTAAATTGACTCGAAAAGGGGTAAAATTTGAATGGAGTGAAGAATGCGACGAAGCATTTCAAGAATTGAAAAGACGACTCGTTTCAGCTCCTATTCTTGCTTTGCCAGACCCAGCGATTGGAGAATTTACCATTTATAGCGACGCCTCGAGACAAGGATTAGGATGCGTTCTCATGCAAGAAGGAAAGGTTATTGCCTACGCTTCAAGGCAATTGAAGAAGAACGAAGAAAATTATCCTACACATGATTTAGAGTTGGCTGCAATCGTCTTTGCATTGAAGATCTGGAGGCACTATCCGTATGGTGCAACTTGTCGGGTTTTCACTGATCACAAGAGCTTAAAGTATATCACCACGCAAAAGGAGCTCAACCTCAGGCAAAGGCGATGAATGGAGTTGATTAGTGACTATGACTTAGTCATCGATTATCATCCTGGCAAGGCAAACGTTGTTGCAGATGCTCTGAGTAGAAAGTCTTCTACCTCACTTGCTTCAATTCAATCTTTTTATCTTCCTATGTTGGAGCAATTTAAATCTTTACACATTTCGCTCGATTGTGAAAAGTCTAATGATTCTGCCTTAATCGCCAAATTCGAGGTTAGACCTACCTTGTTTGAGAAAATTCGAGAAAGACAATCACACGATGTTTATTTACAACAGAAGATGGCGAAGCTAAATCAAGGAAAAGAAACAGAATATCAAATTCGGGATGATGGACTTCTTACTTTTAAAAATCGTGTTTGTGTTCCATCAGAACATGATGTTCGTAGAGCTATTCTTGAGGAAGCCCATTCTTCAGCCTATGCTATGCATCCTGGTAGTACCAAAATGTATAGAACACTTCGGGAGCATTATTGGTGGCCAGGTATGAAACGGGACACTACTGAATTTGTATCAAAGTGCTTATCTTGCCAACAGATTAAAGCGGAACACCAAAAACCAGCCGGCATGCTTCAACCACTACCTATTCCTGAGTGGAAATGGGAAAACGTCACAACGGATTTTGTTTCTGGTTTACCTCGAACCCAAAAGGGTCATGACTCAATTTGGGTCATTGTCGATCGTCTGACGAAATCAGCACATTTCCTTCCAGTGCATACCAACGAATCTTTAGAGAAACTTGCCAAGTTATATGTCGATGAGATCGTGAGATTGCACGGAGTACCAGTGTCAATCATATCTGACTGTGATCCAAGATTCACTTCCCGTTTTTGGCCTAGTCTGCAGAAAGCGCTAGGTACAAAATTACTATTCAGTACCTCGTTTCATCCACAGACTGATGGACAGTCAGAGAGAACTATACAGACACTAGTAGACATGTTACGTGCAGTGGTGTTGAATTTGGGAGGTAGCTGGGATAAGTACGTGACTTTGGTGGAGTTCGCTTATAACAACAGTTATCATTCAAGCATTGGAATGCCCCCGTACGAAGCTCTGTATGGCCGAAAGTGTCGAACACCACTCTTTTGGGATGAGGTTGGCGAGAGACAAATCGAACAAGTAGAGCTTATCGAAGATGCGAAGGCAAAAATACAACTTATTCGAGACAGACTTAAGGCAGCGCAAGATCGACAGAAAAGTTACGCAGATAATAGGAGGCGCGATTTGGAGTTTAATGAAGGAGACAAAGTTTTTCTGAAAGTTTCTCCATGGAAAGGCGTGTTGCGATTCCGCCGTCGAGGAAAGTTGAGTCCAAGGTATATTGGCCCGTTTACGATCGTGCAAAGGATTGGTCGTGTCGCGTATCGACTTGAGCTACCATCGGAATTGTCGAAGATTCACGATGTCTTCCATGTCTCTATGCTTAGAAAATATGAACCAGATCCTTCGCACGTGCTCAGAGATCCCCCAGTTGTATTAAAGGAAAATCTATCGTACGAAGTACAACCTGTTCAAATTGTAGATCGCCGAGAGAAAATGCTTCGTAACAAATCCATTTCTATGGTGAGAATTCTATGGAGAAGTGAACAAATTGAAGAAGAAACATGGGAACCAGAGTCAGTAATGCGTCAACACCATCCCAATCTCTTTTCATCTCTAGGTACGTTTATGTTTCGAGGACGAAACTTTTTGGAGGAGGGGATACTTTATAATATCTTAGTTCAACTAGATTTTTTTTAGAAAGCCCAAAACCTATTTATTTATTTTTATAGCCCAAAAGGCAAGCCCAATTAAGCCCAACTAGATTTTTTTAGAAAGCCCAAACTTATTTATTTATTTATTTTGTGGCCCAAAGTTTCAGCCCACTTAAATGGCCTGATATATAATTAGTAAGGCTAAAGTTAAAAAAAAAAAGAGAGAGAAGAACGGGAGAAGAAAAGCAAAAGAGGGGAAAGAAAAGAGTGAAGAGGAGAAACCCTTGTTGATCAAATTCTCCCTTACAACCCTCATCCTAGGTGGTTTCTAAGTTGTTTTGAGGTAAGTGGTGTGTGAATTAAGCTTCCTTCTTCCATGATTTTGTAATTTTGTGGGGTTTTTCTTTTTGGTATGTGGGTAATTTGCAGACTGTTCGAACTGATTTTGATACAGCTATTGCCATCGAAACTTTGCAAACTTAATTTCTGTACATAGCTGAACTCGTTAGCTTTCCGTAACCACTTGAAACGCCTCAATCCGATTATTCTACAATTAGTTATGATTTTTCTCGTAAACTGCCGCTAGCTGGAAAATTTCAGAATTTTTATGTCGAATTCAAACTTATTTTCTATAGTTTCGTTTAGTTAATCTATTGAAACGGGTTATGTGGAATTGGGAACTGATGTTAAGGAGTTACATACCATTTTTATTTAATATCGACTCGTTCGAACTCGATTAGGATTTGTTTTTAGCAATGAAAGGGATGTTACCGCTAATAGTTAGTTATATTTAATTTGTCTTTAATTGTTCATCTCCTTTCTAGGTAAAGAACCATCGACGAAGGGCAAGGGACCGACTTCAGATTTCGGAGAGAGTTAATCACTTCTTTGTGAGTTGATAATTCGGGAACGCCTTCTCTTGTGGGAAGTGTGGACCCTCGATAAATGTGCATTTATTTTAGTTTTAGTTAATTGATAAGAAAATTATTTGGTATTATGTTATGTAGTAAAGAGCCTGATTGGCTCGATTGCTCTGGTTAGAGTCATGTTAGCCATTTTATGAGTATTATTGATTTATGGTTATTCTTGTGTGCCAATTAAGACTCTAACTTGAGTCGTTATTCATCTTATGATGCACATGCATATGTATGCCTGGTACCAAGGTTAAGTAGCCCGAATTGGTCACGGTTCGGGTGAGTTGGAGCGACATTGGTTAAGTAGCCCGAATTGTCGCGGTTCGGGTGAGTTAGAGTGACAACCAAGTTGCCCGGGATTGGCAAACCCGGGTGAGTTAGATCTAACGGGGCACCTGTCCATTTGCCAAATACTGATACTCTGGAGGGTGATCGTTAGATGGATTAGTCTATTATAGACTCAGTCAACGTCACCGGTGTGGGACATGCATGTCATATATGTTTATATGTTTGATCATTTCAAGTATTCATGTCGATATTGAATTGTGAACTTTAGCACTTGGCGTGTTGAGAAAGAATATTAATGTGCATTTTATCTAGAGTAACGGTGACGGGCTTGGACTGTCTCTCGACGGAGAGCTCAGTTCGAGGAGGATATTGACAACCCACGCGTCTTTTATGTGATAACATGTTGGAACTAATTGTGTTATTCGTAAATGTGCACTAAGGTTTTTATTTTCATTAATATGTATACTGAGTGAGAAATAGTTATTGTGGGACGAAATGTGGGATTTTATGTCATAAACCGCAAGTGGAATACATGCTTCGTATAAGGGTCGGGGTGACCGGCTTATCACCTCATTGAGCTAGTGGTTTTGCTCACCCCCCATCATTCTTTCCTTTTCAGGCTGTTGATATCGTTTTGGTTGGAGGTTTTCCTATCGTTTGCTCGTCATCCAATCCGTGTTTTGGGTACTTTCTCTTTTATGTAAATTGACGGATTCATTGGCGAGATTGTATAGTTTATATTTGGTGACCCCCTTGACGTTCTTTTTGTACCTTCGCGATGTTATATCGTTCATGTATATTTTCTTTAAACTATGTTACACCGTTGTATTTTGTACCTTTGTAAATCCTTGTTGATACTTTTTGAGATGATGTCCTCGGGTTGTACCCGTTGTTATCAGTTGTTCAGCTCTACAGGTACTTGATAGCAAGCCTTACGTTTTCTATAAACTTTGTGGAGTGGAGTGCACCCATTCTGCGAAATTTAAGGTTAACGTGGCGGTTGTCGCGTTCTGTCTGGGGTCGGGGCGTGACAATAATGCTCATTTTCAACATCAGGATGCTCATTTCATTAATAATGATGCATATTTTAGTCATCATGATTTTAATTTCCTATATCATGCTACATATTTCCTTCATCATTATGCTAATTTCGAATATTATGATGGTCATTTCCTTTATCATGATAAAATTTTCATCATAATGATGCTCATTTACATCATCAAGATGCTTATTTCCTTCTTCATGATGTAAATTTCCTTCGTCATGATGATCATTACCTATGTCAATATAGTCATTTCCTTTACATGATGCTTATTTCATTCATCATTATGGTTATTTCCTTCATCATGATGCTCATTTCCTACATCATTATACATGTTTCCTTCATCATGATGCTCATTTCTATCATCATGATGGTCATTTTTTTCATCGTGATGCTCATTTCCTACATCATTATGATATTTCCTTCATCATGATTCATATATTCTTCGTCATGATGCTCATTGACATCATCATGATGCAATTTCCTTCATCATGATGCGTATTTCTTACATCATGATGGTTATTTCATTCATCATGATGGTCATTTTCTTCATCATTATGCTTTTTTCCTACATCATGCTGCATAATTCCTTCATCATTATGCTCATATCCAACATCATAATGCTCATTTCCTTCATCATTATGCAAATTCTGATGTGATTATGGTCATTTCCAACATCACGATGTTTATTTCAATCATCATGACACATAAATCCTTAATCGTGATTCTTTTTTCCTTAATCATGATGTTGATTTCCATCATCATGATGCTCATTTCCTAAATCATTACTCATATTTCCTTCATCAAGATGCTCATTTACATCATTAAGATGATCATTTCCTTCATCGTAATGCTCAATTCCTACATTATGATGCTCATTTCCTTCATCGTGATGCATATTTCCTTCATAATGATGCTCATTTCATTCATCATGATGCTCATTTCCTTCGTCATGATGTATATTTCCTTCATCATGATGATCATTTTCTACATCATTATGGTCATTTCCTTAACCATGTTGTTCATTTTGTTTCATCATTATGCTTATTTCCTTCATCATTATTCTAATTTCCCACATCATTATACATGTTTCCTTCATCATGATGCTCATTTCCAACATCAGATGATCATTTTCTTCATCGTTATGCTCATTTCCAACATCATTATGCTCATTTTCTTCATCATGATGCTCATAAACATCTTCATGATGGGTATTTCCTACATCATCATGGATATTTCATTCATCATGATGTATATTTCCTTCATCATGATGCTTATTTCCAACATTATGCTTCACATTTCCATCATCTTTACGATCATTTCCTACATCATGATGCTCATTTCCTTCATCATTATGTAAATTTTATTAATAATGATACTCATTTCCATCATTATGATGCATAAATCCTTAATCATGATGCTCATTTCGTTTATCGATATGCGTATTTCCTTTATCATGATGATCATTTCCTACGTCATAATGCTAATTTCCTTCATCATGATGATTAATTCCGACGTCATTATGGTCATTTCCTACGTCATGATGCTTATTTCAACTATCATGATGCATAAGTCCTTCATCGTGATGTTTATTTCCTTCATCATAATGCTCCTTTCCATCATCATGATACTTGTTTTATTCACCATGATTCTCATTTCCTACATCATGATGCTCATTTCCATAATTATGATGTACATTTCCCTTCATCATGATGTTCATTACTTACATCACGATGCTCATTTCCAACATCATGATGCTCATTTCCTTCATCCTATGCTCATTTCCTACATCATGATTCATATTTCCTTCATCATTATGCTCATTTCCTTCATCATGATGCTCATTTCCGTCATCATGATGTATATTTCCATCATCAACAAAATCATTACCGCGTCATTATGGTCATTTCTTAATCACGATGCTCATTTCATTCCTCTTGACGCATATTTCCTTCATCATGATGCTCATTTCCTAAATCATTACTCATATTTCCTTCATCGCGTGCTCATTTCCATCATCAAGATGATCATTTCCTTCATCATGATGCTCAATTCCTACATCATTATGCTCATTTCCTTCATGTTTTCATTATCATGATGCTAATTTCTATCGTGATGATGCCAATATACCTCACCATGATGCACTTCATTCATCATAATGTTCATTTTCAACATCAGGATGCTCATTACATTAATAATGATGCATATTTTAGTCATCATGATGCTCATTTCCTACATCATGCTGCATATTTCCTTCATCATTATGCTAATTTCCAACATTATGATGGTCATTTCCTTCATCATGATAAAATTTTCATCATAATGATGCTCATTTACATCATCATGATGCTTATTTCCTTCTTCATGATGTATATTTTCTTCGTCATGATGATCATTACCTACGTCAATATTGTCATTTCCTTTATCATGATGCTTATTTCATTCATCATTATGGTTATTTCCTTCATGATGATGCTCATTTCCTACATCATTATACATGTTTCCTTCATCATGATGCTCATTTCCATCATCAACATGATCATTTTCTTCATCGTGATGCTCATTTCCTACGTCATTATGATCATTTCCTTCATCATGATTCACGTATTCTTCGTCATAATGCTCATTGACATCATAATGATGCTAATTTCCTTCATCATGATGCTTATTTCCTACATCATGATGGTCATTTCATTCATCATGATGGTTATTTTCTTCATCATTATGCATTTTTCCTACATCATGCAACATAATTCATTCATCATGATGCTCATTTCCTTCATCATTATGCAAATTTTATTTATATGACACTCAAATCCATCATTATGATGCATAAACCATTCTTCTTTATGCTCATTTCGTTCATAGTTATGCGTATTTCCTTTATCATGATGCTCATTTCCTACATCATGATGCTCATTTCCTTCATCATGATGATTAATTCCAATGTGATTATTGTCATTTCCAACATCACGATGCTTATTTCAATCATCATGATGCATAAATCCTTAATCGTGATTCTTATTTCCTTAATCATGATGTTAATTTCCATCATCATGATACTTGTTCCTTCATCATGATGCTCATTTCCTACATCATGATGCTCATTTCCTACAGCGTGATTCATATTTCCTTCTTTATTATGCCCATTTCCTTCATCATGATTCTCATTTCATTCCTCTTGATGCGTATTTCCTTCATCATGATGCTCATTTCCTAAATCATTACTCATATTTCCTTCATCAAGATGCTCATTTACATCATTAAGATGATCATTTCCTTCATCGTGATGCTCAATTCCTACATGCTCATTTCATTCATCATGATGCTCATTTTCTTCGTCATGATGTATATTTCCTTCGTCATGATAATCATTTTCTACGTCATTATGGTCATTTCCTTAGACATGTTGCTCATTTCTTTCATCATTATGCTTATTTCCTTCATCATTATTCTCATTTCCCACATCATTATACATGTTTCCTTCATCATGATGCTCATTTCCACCATCATGATTATCATTTTCTTCATCGTTTTGCTCATTTCCTACATCATTATGCTCATTTCCTTTGTCATGATGCATTTTTTCTTCATCATGATGCTCATAAACATCTTCATGATGGGTATTTCCTACATCATGATGGTCATTTCATTCATCATGATGGATATTTCCTTCATCATGATGCTTATTTCCAACATCATGCTTCATATTTCCGTCATCATTACGCTCATTTCCTACATCATGATGCTCATTTCCTTCATCATTATGTAAATTTTATTTATAAGGATACTCATTTCCATCATTATGATGCATAAATCCTTAAACATGATGCTCATTTCGTTTATCAATATGCGTATTTCATTTATCATGATGATCATTTCCTACGTCATAATGCTAATTTCCTTCATCATGATGATTAATTCCGACGTCATTATGGTCATTTCCTACGTCATGATGCTTATTTCAACTATCATGATGCATAAGTCCTTCATCGTGATGTTTATTTCCTTCATCATAATGCTCCTTTCCATCATCATGATACTTGTTTTATTCATCATGATTCTCATTTCCTACATCATGATGCTCATTTCCATAATTATGATGTATATTTCCCTTCATCATGATGTTCATTACTTACATCACGATGCTCATTTCCAACATCATGATGCTCATTTCCTTCATCCTATGCTCATTTCCTACATCATGATTCATATTTCCTTCATCATTATGCTCATTTCCTTCATCATGATGCTCATTTCCGTCATCATGATGTATATTTCCTTCATCAACAAAATCATTACCACGTCATTATGGTCATTTCTTAATCACGATGCTCATTTCATTCCTCTTGACGCATATTTCCTTCATCATGATACTCATTTCCTAAATCATTACTCATATTTCCTTCATCACGTGCTCATTTCCATCATCAAGATGATCATTTCCTTCATCATGATGCTCAATTCCTACATCATTATGCTCATTTCCTTCATGTTTTCATTATCATGATGCTAATTTCTATCGTGATGATTCCAATATACGTCACCATGATGCACTTCATTCATCATAATGTTCATTTTCAACATCAGGATGCTCATTACATTAATAATGATGCATATTTTAGTCATCATGATGCTCATTTCCTACATCATGCTGCATATTTCCTTCATCATTATGCTAATTTCCAACATTATGATGGTCATTTCCTTCATCATGATAAAATTTTCATCATAATGATGCTCATTTACATCATCATGATGCTTATTTCCTTCTTCATGATGTATATTTTCTTCGTCATGATGATCATTACCTACGTCAATATTGTCATTTCCTTTATCATGATGCTTATTTCATTCATCATTATGGTTATTTCCTTCATGATGATGCTCATTTCCTACATCATTATACATGTTTCCTTCATCATGATGCTCATTTCCATCATCAACATGATCATTTTCTTCATCGTGATGCTCATTTCCTACGTCATTATGATCATTTCCTTCATCATGATTCTCATTTCATTCCTCTTGATGCGTATTTTCTTCATCATGATGCTCATTTCCTACATCATGATGCTCATTTCCTTCATCATGATGATTAATTCCAATGTGATTATTGTCATTTCCAACATCACGATGCTTATTTCAATCATCATGATGCATAAATCCTTAATCGTGATTCTTATTTCCTTAATCATGATGTTAATTTCCATCATCATGATACTTGTTCCTTCATCATGATGCTCATTTCCTACATCATGATGCTCATTTCCTACAGCGTGATTCATATTTCCTTCTTTATTATGCCCATTTCCTTCATCATGATTCTCATTTCATTCCTCTTGATGCGTATTTCCTTCATCATGATGCTCATTTCCTAAATCATTACTCATATTTCCTTCATCAAGATGCTCATTTACATCATTAAGATGATCATTTCCTTCATCGTGATGCTCAATTCCTACATGATTATGCTCATTTCCTCAATCGTGATGCATATTTCCTTCATAATGATGCTCATTTCATTCATCATGATGCTCATTTCCTACATCATGATGTATATTTCCTTCATCATGATGATCATTTTCTACGTTATTATGGTCATTTCCTTAACCATGTTCCTCATTTTTTTCATCATTATGCTTATTTCCTTCATCATTATTCTCATTTCCCACATAATTATACATGTTTCCTTCATCATGATGCTCATTTCCACCATCATGATGATCATTTTCTTCATCGTTTTGCTCATTTCCTACATCATTATGCTCATTTCCTTCATCATGATGCATTTTTTCTTCATCATGATGCTCATAAACATCTTCATGATGGGTATGTCCTACATCATGATGGTCATTTCATTCATCATGATAGATATTTCCTTCATCATAATGCTCATTTCCAACATCATTTTACATGTTTCCGTCATCAAGATGATCATTTCCTTCATCATGATGCTCAATTCCTACATCATTATGCTCATTTTCCTTCATGTTTTCATTATCATGATGCTAATTTCTATCGTGATGATGCCAATATACGTCACCATGATGCTTACTTCATTCATCATAATGCTCATTTTCAACAACATGATGCTCATTTCATTAATAATGATGCATATTTCAGTCATCATGATGCTCATTTCCCACATCATGCTGCATATATCCTTTATCATTATGCTAATTTCCAACATTATGATGGTCATTTCCTTCATCATGATAAAATTTTCATCATAATGATGCTCATTTACATCATCATGATGCTTATTTCCTTCTTCATGATGTATATTTCCTTCATCATGATGATCATTACCTATGTCAATATAGTCATTTCATTTATCATGATGCTTATTTCATTCATCGTTATAGTTATTTCCTTCATCATAATGCTCATTTCCTACATCATTATACATGTTTCCTTCATCATGATGCTCATTTCCATCATCATGGTGATCATTTTCTACATCGTGATGCTCATTTCCTACATCATTATGATCCTTTCCTTCATCATGATTCATGTATTCTTCGTCATGATGCTCATTGACATCATCATGATATTAATTTCCTTCATCATGATGCGTATTTCCTACATCATGATGGTCATTTCAGTCATCATGATGGTTATTTTCTTCATCATTATGCATTTTTCCTACATCATGCTGCATAATTCCTTCATCATTATGCTCATTTCCAACATCATTGATGCTCATTTCATTCATCATTATTCAAATTTTTTTATAATGATACTCAAATCCATCATTATGATGCATAAACTATTCTTCACGACGCTCATTTCGTTCATAGTTATGCGTATTTCCTTTATCATGATGCTCATTTCCTACATCATGATGCTCATTTCCTTCATCATGATGATTAATTCCGATGTGATTATGGTCATTTCAAACATCACGATGCTTATTTCAAGTATCATGATGCATAAATCCTGAATCGTGATTCTTATTATAATATCTTAGTTCAACTAGATTTTTTTTAGAAAGCCCAAAACCTATTTATTTATTTTTATAGCCCAAAAGGCCAGCCCAATTAAGCCCAACTAGATTTTTTTTAGAAAGCCCAAAACCTATTTATTTATTTTTATAGCCCAAAAGGCCAGCCCAATTAAGCCCAACTAGATTTTTTTTAGAAAGCCCAAACTTATTTATTTATTTATTTTGTGGCCCATACCCACTTAAATGGCCTGATATATAATTAGTAATGCTAAAGTTAAAAAAAAAGAGAGAGAGAAGAACGGGAGAAGAAAAGCAAAAGAGGGGAAAGAAAAGAGTGAAGAGGAGAAACCCTTGTTGATCAAATTCTCCCTTACAACCCTCATCCTAGGTGGTTTCTAAGTTGTTTTAAGGTAAGTGGTGTGTGAATTAAGCTTCCTTCTTCCATGATTTTGTAATTTTGTGGGGTTTTTCTTTTTGGTATGTGGGTAATTTGCAGACTGTTCGAACTGATTTTGACATAGCTATTGCCCTTGAAACTTTGCAAACTTAATTTCTGTACGTAGCTGAACTCGTTAGATTTCTGTAGCCACTTGAAACGCCTCAATCTGATTATTCTACAATTAGTTATGATTTTTCTCGTAAACTGCCGCTAGCTGGAAAATTTCAGAATTTTTATGTCGAATTCAAACTTATTTTCTATCGTTTCGTTTAGTTAATGTATTGAAACGGGTTAAGTGGGATTGGGAACTGATGTTAAGGAGTTATATACCATTTTTATTTAATATCGACTCGTTCGAACTCGATTAGGATTTATTTTTAGCAATGAAAGGGATGTAACCGCTAATAGTTAGTTATATTTAATTTGTCTTTAATTGCTCATCTCCTTTCTAGGTAAAGAACCATCGACGAAGGGCAAGGGACCGACTTCAGATTCCAGAGAGGGTTAATCACTTCCTTGTGAGTTGATAATTCGGGAACGCCTTCTCTTGTGGGAAGTGTGGACCCTCGATAAATGTGCATTTATTTTAGTTTTAGTTAATTGATAAGAAAATTATTTGGTATTATGTTATGTGGTAAAGAGCCTGATTGGCTCGATTGCTCTGGTTAGAGTCATGTTAGCCATTTTATGAGTATTATTGATTTCTGGTTATTCTTGTGTGCCAATTAAGACTCTAACTTGAGTCGTTATTCATCTTATGATGCACATGCATATGTATGCCTGGTACCAAGGTTAAGTAGCCCGAATTGGTCACGGTTCGGGTGAGTTGGAGAGACATTGATTAAGTAGCCCGAATTGTCGCGGTTCGGGTGAGTTAGAGTGACAACCAAGTTGCTCGGGATTGGCAAACCCGGGTGAGTTAGATCAAACGGGGCACCTGTCCATTTGCCAAATACTGATACACTGGAGAGTGATCGTTAGATGGATCAGTCTAGTATAGGCTCAGTCAACGTCACCGGTGTGGGACATGCATGTCATATATGTTTATATGTTTGATCATTTCAAGTATTCACGTCGATATTGAACTGTGAAATTAATGTGCATTTTATCTAGAGTAACGGTGACGGGCTTGGACTGTCTCTCGACGGAGAGCTCAGTTCGAGGAGGATATTGACTACCACGCGTCTTTTATGTGATAACATGTTGTTTGAACTAATTGTGTTATTCGTAAATGTGCACTAAGGTTTTTATTTTCATTAATATGTATACTGAGTGAGAAATAGTTATTGTGGGACGAAATGTGGGATTTTATGTTATGAACCGCGAGTGGAATACATGCTTCGTATAAGGGTCGGGGTGACCGGCTTATCACCTCACTGAGCTAGAGGTTTTGCTCACCCCCATCATTCTTTCCTTTTCAGGCTGTTGATATCGTTTTGGTTGGAGGTTTTCCTATCGTTTGCTCGTCATCCAATCCGTGTTTTGGGTACTTTCTCTTTTATGTAAATTGACGGATTCATTGGCGAGATTGTATAGTTTATATTTGGTGACCCCCTTGATGTTCTTTTTGTACCTTCGCGATGTTATATCGTTCATGTATATTTTCTTTAAACTAAGTTACACCGTTGTATTTTGTACCTTTGTAAATCCTTGTTGATACTTTTTGAGATGATGTCCTCGGGTTGTACCCGTTGTTATCAGTTGTTCAGCTCTACAGGTACTTGATAGCAAGCCTTACGTTTTCTATAAACTTTGTGGAGTGGAGTGCACCCATTCTGCGAAATTTATGGTTAACGTGGCGGTTGTCGCGTTCTGTCTGGGGTCGGGGCGTGACAACTTTCTTGGTATCAAAGCCTGGTTTTATGATTCTCATTCTTTTTGTGTCAAGCCAATGAGTCCAACTTTGTTTCTATGTCATCCTAAGGTATCGTATTGCCTTGACGTTGACCTTGCATTTTCTTTCCTTTCTTCCTTTCAGTCATTATGGAACCTCCAGTTCGTCGTCGAGGTCGAGGTCGAGGTTGAGGACACGCTCCTCGTGATCCTCCGAGTCCTCTACTCTCTTCTGTTCCTCGTGGACCTCGAGGACATGTTTCTTCTGATCATGTCATTCCTCCGACGGTTACGGACCCTATCGATTCTGATCATAGGGTGCCAGTTTCCCAGGTAGAGCAACCACGGGCCCAGTTGCGGGTTGAGCACATGATGACACCCGAGCAGTACCAATTGTATTATGATCACATTCGAATACATGGTGTTCCACCACCTACAACGGCTCATACAACTACGACTGTCACTGAAGAGGTTCTTCGTGCTAATGAATCGATTCGACCTACATCTAATGTACCAGTTTTTACTCCAGAAATGGCTTTAGGAAGTTCTGCTTCTCGAGGTGCACTTTTTATACCTGATTTGGTGAAAGCAGTTGAAAACATGGGGACTTCGAAATTTGACGGTGCAAGAGATGCTTCTAAAGCGGGGGCATGGTTAAAGGAGATTACAGAGACCTTTGACACCTTGATGATTGAAGAATGTTATCGAGTGGTCATTGCGACCAAGCTGTTAGGCCCAGATGCACGACGATGGTGGTAGAATCTAAAAGAGACATCTTCGGTTACTATTACGTGGGCTATCTTTGTGGAACGATTCAAAGATCGATACTTCTCTCAGTACATCAAGGATCAGAAGAGAAAGGAGTTCTTTAACCTCTTTCAAGGCATTATGTCGGTCGTTGAGTACGAAAGCGAATTTCTGAAATTGCGAGAATTCGCTCCTGAGTCATATACGACGAGGGACTTATGCAAGAGATTTGAAGATGGTCTTAATTTAAATATTCGAGATCGCATCAAGTCCGGAGACAAGTACGAGAGTCTTGAGGGTAGAAGGTTTAGTTCAGGCGAGACATAAGCTTGCAGAACGATCTTAAAAGAAAAGGCAAGGGAGCGCATTTCCAGAAATGCATCGAAGGTGTATAGGGGTGTGGGATCTTCGGGTGGCGCACCAAGTTCGGTTCCTATTAGTTTTCCTCAACCTCGGGAGCAGTTTAGTAGAGGCGGGAGCAATGTCTCGGGATCGGTTGATGAAAATCGCAAGTGCCAGAATTGCTTAAAATATCACGATGGCCCCTGTAAGGATCCTCAAGTATGTTTTCAGTGCCGGGGAATATGCGAAGTTCTTGTCCTCAGCTTATGGGAACGAGCAGTCAGGATTCTGGTCAGCTTCGTGGTAAACTAACATATTCTATACTCAGAGATACTCGATCTGCAGTTACCAGAGTGCCCGATGTCTCAAGCGGCCCTATTACTCAATCACCTATGCAAGGAAGGAAGCAAACTAGAGTATTTCATATTTCCCAGAAAGTGGCTCGCTCAGATCCGAAGGTTGTGACAGGTAATTTATAATCTGAGTATTTTCACATACTAGATCTAACGCCGCCTTGTTATGCCACTTGATTACGAATAAAACATTCGTAAGAAATTCTATCTTTTCAAATTTTTAAATCACAATCTCACCTAATATTGCTTCTTTAGGCCATGTGTTTGTGGGAGACCATCAGGTCTACGCTTTATTTGACCCAGGTTCTGATAGGTCTTATATCCGAGATGATCTTACTGCGATCTTAGATTATCCTATCTCTCATTTGTCACCTGGAATCATCGTTCATACCCCTCTTGGAGAGCGTCTAATTCGTGATTCGGTATTCCTTGGTAGTCCATTGAAGATCAAAGATGTCATTTTAGAGGCTGAATTGATACCATTGCCTTTGATTGATCTTGATGTTATTCTTGGCATGGATTGACTTTCTTCTCATCATGCAATTCTCGATTGCCACGAGAAGCTTGTTATTTTTTGTAGAGCAGGATTCTCAGAACTTGTTTTTGAAGGTAAACTTCAAACGAGATCCCTCACTTTTATTTCAATATTGACTGCGCATAAATTAATGCGTAAGGGTTGTGAGGCATTCTTGGCATTTGTCATCGATACTTCTCTTTCTGAAACTAAACTAGATGACATCCCAATCGTGAATGAATTTCCTGATGTCTTTCCCGAAGACTTACCAGGACAACCTCCGAATCGAGAGATTGATTTTTCCATTGACGTACTTCCTGGAATCACACCTATATCGATTACTCCATATCGAATGTCGCCTGCTGAGCTTAAGGAACTCCAGACACAAATTGGGGAATTATTGGAGAAGGGTTTCATACGACCTAGCACATCTCCATGGGGTGCTCCAGTTCTTTTTGTCAAGAAGAAAGATGGATCACTTCGTCTATGTGTCGACTACCGTCAATTGAACAAGGTGACAATCAAGAACAAATATCCTCTTCCAAGAATCGATGATCTGTTTGATCAATTGCAAGGACCAACTGTGTTCTCAAAAATTGATTTGCGATCCGGTTATCACCAACTCAAGATTAGGGAATCTGATATCCCTAAGTCTGCTTTTCGAACCAGATACGGTCATTTTGAATTCTGTGTTATGCCTTTTGGACTCACAAATGCTCCTGCAGCTTTTATGGATCTTATGAATCGGGTCTTTCGGCTGTACTTAGATAAGTTTGTCATCATCTTCATTGATGACATTCTTATTTATTCTAAATCGGACGACGAGCATTCTCATCATCTAAGAATTGCTCTGAACATTCTCAGAGAAAATCAGGTTTATGCTAAATTCTCGAAGTGTGAATTTTGGCTTCGCGAGGTAAGCTTTTTGGGTCATAACATTTCTAAAGAAAGAATCTACGTCGATCCAGTGAAGATTCAAGCTATACTAGATTGGGAGCGTCCAAAGAACGTGACAGAGATTCGTAGTTTTCTGGGATTAGCTGGATATTATCGACGGTTTGTCAAAGACTTTTCGTTATTGGCTTCATCTTTGACTAAATTGACTCGGAAAGGGGTAAAATTTGAATGGAGTGAAGAATGCGAGGAAGCATTTCAAGAATTAAAAAGACGACTCGTTTCAGCTCCTATTCTTGCTTTGCCAGACCCAGCGATTGGAGAATTTACCATTTATAGCGACGCCTCGAGACAAGGATTAGGATGCGTTCTCATGCAAGAAGGAAAGGTTATTGCCTACGCTTCAAGACAATTGAAGAAGAACGAAGAAAATTATCCTACACATGATTTAGAGTTGGCTGCAATCGTCTTTGCATTGAAGATATGGAGGCACTATCTGTATGGTGCAACTTGTCGGGTTTTCACTGATCACAAGAGCTTAAAGTATATCACCACACAAAAGGAGCTCAACCTTAGGCAAAGGCGATGGATGGAGTTGATTAGTGACTATGACTTAGTCATCGATTATCATCCTGGCAAGGCGAACGTTGTTGCAGATGCTCTGAGTAGAAAGTCTTCTACCTCACTTGCTTCAATTCAATCTTTTTATCTTCCTATGTTGGAGCAATTTAAATCTTTACACATTTCGCTCGATTGTGAAAAGTCTAATGATTCTGCCTTAATCGCCAAATTCGAGGTTAGACCTACCTTGTTCGAGAAAATTCGAGAAAGACAATCACACGATGTTTATTTACAACAGAAGATGGCGAAGCTAAATCAAGGAAAAGAAACAGAATATCAAATTCGGGATGATGGACTTCTTACTTTTAAAAATCGTGTTTGTGTTCCATCAGAACTTGATGTTCGTAGAGCTATTCTTGAGGAAGACCATTCTTCAGCCTATGCTATGCATCCTGGTAGTACCAAAATGTATAGAACACTTCGGGAGCATTATTGGTGGCCAGGTATGAAACGGGACACTACTGAATTTGTATCAAAGTGCTTATCTTGCCAACAGATTAAAGCGGAACACCAAAATCAGCCGGCATGCTTCAACCACTACCTATTCCTGAGTGGAAATGGGAAAACGTCACAATGGATTTTGTTTCTGGTTTACCTCGAACCCAAAAGGGTCATGACTCAATTTGGGTCATTGTCGATCGTCTGACGAAATCGGCACATTTCCTTCCAGTGCATACCAACGAATCTTTAGAGAAACTTGCCAAGTTATATGTCGATGAGATCGTGAGATTGCACGGAGTACCGGTGTCAATCATATCAGACCGTGATCCAAGATTCACTTCCCGTTTTTGGCCTAGTCTGCAGAAAGCGCTAGGTACAAAATTACTATTCAGTACCTCGTTTCATCCACAGACTGATGGACAGTCAGAGAGAACTATACAGACACTAGAAGACATGTTACGTGCAGTGGTGTTGAATTTGGGAGGTAGCTGGGATAAGTACGTGACTTTGGTGGAGTTCGCTTATAACAACAGTTATCATTCAAGCATTGGAATGCCCCCGTATGAAGCTCTGTATGGCCGAAAGTGTCGAACACCACTCTTTTGGGATGAGGTTGGCGAGAGACAAATCTAACAAGTAGAGCTTATCGAAGATGCGAAGGCAAAATACAACTTATTCGAGACAGACTTAAGGCAGCGCAAGATAGACAGAAAAGCTACGCAGATAATAGGAGGCGCGATTTGGAGTTTAATGAAGGAGACAAAGTTTTTCTGAAAGTTTCTCCATGGAAGGGCGTGTTGCGATTCCGCCGTCGAGGAAAGTTGAGTCCAAGGTATATTGGCCCGTTTACGATCGTGCAAAGGATTGGTCGTGTCGCGTATCGACTTGAGCTACCATCGGAATTGTCGAAGATTCACGATGTCTTCCATGTCTCTATGCTTAGAAAATATGAACCAGATCCTTCGCACGTGCTCAAAGATCCCCCAGTTGTATTAAAGGAAAATCTATCGTACGAAGTACAACCTGTTCAAATTGTAGACCGCCGAGAGAAAATGTATCGTAACAAATCCATTCCTATGGTGAGAATTCTATGGAGAAGTGATCAAATTGAAGAAGAAACATGGGAACCAGAGGCAGTCATGCGTCAACACCATCCAAATCTCTTTTCATCTCTAGGTACGTTTATGTTTCGAGGACGAAACTTTTTGGAGGAGGGGATACTTTATAATATCTTAGTTCAACTAGATTTTTTTTAGAAAGCCCAAAACCTATTTATTTATTTTTATAGCCCAAAAGGCCAGCCCAATTAAGCCCAACTAGATTTTTTTTAGAAAGCCCAAAACCTATTTATTTATTTTTATAGCCCAAAAGGCCAGCCCAATTAAGCCCAACTAGATTTTTTTTTTAGAAAGCCCAAACTTATTTATTTATTTATTTTGTGGCCCAAAGTTTCAACCCACATAAATGGCCTGATATATAATTAGTAAGGCTAAAGTTAAAAAAAAAAGAGAGAGAGAAGAACGAGAGAAGAAAAGCAAAAGAGGGGAAAGAAAAGAGTGAAGAGGAGAAACCCTTGTTGATCAAATTCTCCCTTACAACCCTCATCCTAGGTGGTTTCTAAGTTGTTTTAAGGTAAGTGGTGTGTGAATTAAGCTTCCTTCTTCCATGATTTTGTAATTTTGTGGGGTTTTTCTTTTTGGTATGTGGGTAATTTGCAGACTGTTCGAACTGATTTTGACATAGCTATTGCCCTTTAAACTTTGCAAACTTAATTTCTGTACGTAGCTGAACTCGTTAGCTTTCCGTAGCCACTTGAAACGCCTCAATCCGATTATTCTACAATTAGTTATGATTTTTCTCGTAAACTGCCGCTAGCTGGAAAATTTCAGAATTTTTATGTCGAATTCAAACTTATTTTCTATCGTTTCGTTTAGTTAATGTATTGAAACGGGTTATGTGGGATTGGGAACTGATGTTAAGGAGTTATATACCATTTTTATTTAATATCGACTCGTTCGAACTCGATTAGGATTTGTTTTTAGCAATGAAAGGGATGTAACCGCTAATAGTTAGTTATATTTAATTTGTCTTTAATTGCTCATCTCCTTTCTAGGTAAAGAACCATCGACGAAGGGCAAGGGACCGACTTCAGATTCCAGAGAGAGTTAATCACTTCCTTGTGAGTTGATAATTCGGGAACGCCTTCTCTTGTGGGAAGTGTGGACCCTCGATAAATGTGCATTTATTTTAGTTTTAGTTAATTGATAAGAAAATTATTTGGTATTATGTTATGTGGTAAAGAGCCTGATTGGCTCGATTGCTCTGGTTAGAGTCATGTTAGCCATTTTATGAGTATTATTGATTTCTGGTTATTCTTGTGTGCCAATTAAGACTCTAACTTGAGTCGTTATTCATCTTATGATGCACATGCATATGTATGCCTGGTACCAAGGTTAAGTAGCCCGAATTGGTCACGGTTCGGGTGAGTTGGAGAGACATTGATTAAGTAGCCCGAATTGTCGCGGTTCGGGTGAGTTAGAGTGACAACCAAGTTGCTCGGGATTGGCAAACCCGGGTGAGTTAGATCAAACGGGGCACCTGTCCATTTGCCAAATACTGATACACTGGAGGGTGATCGTTAGATGGATCAGTCTAGTATAGGTTCAGTCAACGTCACCGGTGTGGGACATGCATGTCATATATGTTTATATGTTTGATCATTTCAAGTATTCACGTCGATATTGAACTGTGAACTTTAGCACTTGGCGTGTTGAGAAAGAATATTAATGTGCATTTTATCTAGAGTAACGGTGACGGGCTTGGACTGTCTCTCGACGGAGAGCTCAGTTCGAGGAGGATATTGACTACCCACGCGTCTTTTATGTGATAACATGTTGTTTGAACTAATTGTGTTATTCGTAAATGTGCACTAAGGTTTTTATTTTCATTAATATACTGAGTGAGAAATAGTTATTGTGGGACGAAATGTGGGATTTTATGTTATGAACCGCGAGTGGAATACATGCTTCGTATAAGGGTCGGGGTGACCGGCTTATCACCTCACTGAGCTAGAGGTTTTGCTCACCCCCATCATTCTTTCCTTTTCAGGCTGTTGATATCGTTTTGGTTGGAGGTTTTCCTATCGTTTGCTCGTCATCCAATCCGTGTTTTGGGTACTTTCTCTTTTATGTAAATTGACGGATTCATTGGCGAGATTGTATAGTTTATATTTGGTGACCCCCTTGATGTTCTTTTTGTACCTTCGCGATGTTATATCGTTCATGTATATTTTCTTTAAACTAAGTTACACCGTTGTATTTTGTACCTTTGTAAATCCTTGTTGATACTTTTTGAGATGATGTCCTCGGGTTGTACCCGTTGTTATCAGTTGTTCAGCTCTACAGGTACTTGATAGCAAGCCTTACGTTTTCTATAAACTTTGTGGAGTGGAGTGCACCCATTCTGCGAAATTTATGGTTAACGTGGCGGTTGTCGCGTTCTGTCTGGGGTCGGGGCGTGACAACTTTCATGGTATCAAAGCCTGGTTTTATGATTCTCATTCTTTTTGTGTCAAGCCAATGAGTCCAACTTTGTTTCTATGTCATCCTAAGGTATCGTATTGCCTTGACGTTGACCTTGCATTTTCTTTCCTTTCTTCCTTTCAGTCATTATGGCACCTCCAGTTCGTCGTCGAGGTCGAGGTCGAGGACACGCTCCTCGTGATCCTCTGAGTCCTCTACTCTCTTCTGTTCCTCGTGGACCTCGAGGACATATTTCTTCTGATCATGTCATTCCTCCGACGGTTATGGACCCTATCGATTCTGATCATAGGGTGCCAGTTTCCCAGGTAGAGCAACCACGGGCCCAGTTGCAGGTTGAGCACATGATGACACCCGAGCAGTACCAATTGTATTATGATCACATTCGAATACATGGTGTTCCACCACCTACAACAGCTCATACAACTACGACTGTCACTGAAGAGGTTCTTCGTGCTAATGAATCGATTCGACCTACATCTAATGTACCAGTTTTTACTCCAGAAATGGCTTTAGGAAGTTCTGCTTCTCGAGGTGCACTTTTTATACCTGATTTGGTGAAAGCAGTTGAAAACATGGGGACTTCGAAATTTGACGGTGCAAGAGATGCTTCTAAAGCGGGGGCATGGTTAAAGGAGATTACAGAGACCTTTGACACCTTGATGATTGAAGAATGTTATCGAGTGGTCATTGCGACCAAGCTGTTAGGCCCAGATGCACGACGATGGTGGCAGAATCTAAAAGAGACATCTTCGGTTACTATTACGTGGGCTATCTTTGTGGAACGATTCAAAGATCGATACTTCTCTCAGTACATCAAGGATCAGAAGAGAAAGGAGTTCTTCAACCTCTTTCAAGGCATTATGTCGGTCGTTGAGTACGTAAGCAAATTTCTGGAATTGCGAGAATTCGCTCCTGAGTCATATACGACGAGAGACTTATGCAAGAGATTTGAAGATGGTCTTAATTTAAATATTCGAGATCGCATCAAGTCCGGAGACAAGTACGAGAGTCTTGACGATCTCGTAGAAGAAGCCCTGAGGGTAGAAGGTTTAGTTCAGGCGAGACATAAGCTTGCAGAACGATCTCGAAAGAAAAGGCAAGGGAGCGCATTTCCAGGAAATGCATCGAAGGTGTATAGGGGTGTGGGATCTTCGGGTGGCGCACCAAGTTCGGTTCCTATTAGTTTTCCTCAACCTCGGGAGCAGTTTAGTAGAGGCGGGAGCAATGTCTCGGGATCGGTTGATGAAAATCGCAAGTGCCAGAATTGCTTAAAATATCACGACGGCCCCTGTAAGGATCCTCAAGTATGTTTTCAGTGTCGACAGCCGGGGCATATGCGAAGTTCTTGTCCTCAGCTTATGGGAACGAGCAGTCAGGATTCTGGTCAGCTTCGTTGTAAACTAACATATTTTATACTCAGAGATACTCGATCTGCAGTTACCAGAGTGCCCGATGTCTCAAGCGGCCCTATTACTCAATCACCTATGCAAGGAAGGAAGCAAACTAGAGTATTTCATATTTCCCAGAAAGTGGCTCGCTCAGATCCGAAGGTTGTGACAGGTAATTTATAATCTGAGTATTTTCACATACTAGATTTAACGCCGCCTTGTTATGCCACTTGATTACGAATAAAACATTCGTAAGAAATTCTATCTTTTCAAATTTTTAAATCACAATCTCACCTAATATTGCTTCTTTAGGCCATGTGTTTGTGGGAGACCATCAGGTCTACGCTTTATTTGACCCAGGTTTTGATAGGTCTTATATCCGAGATGATCTTACTGCGATCTTAGATTATCCTATCTCTCATTTGTCACCTGGAATCATCGTTCATACCCCTCTTGGAGAGCGTCTAATTCGTGATTCGGTATTCCTTGGTTGTCCATTGAAGATCAAAGATGTCATTTTAGAGGCTGAATTGATACCATTGCCTTTGATTGATCTTGATGTTATTCTTGGCATGGATTGACTTTCTTCTCATCATGCAATTCTCGATTGCCACGAGAAGCTTGTTATTTTTTGTAGACCAGGATTCTCAGAACTTGTTTTTGAAGGTAAACTTCAAACGAGATCCCTCTCTTTTATTTCAATATTGACTGCGCATAAATTAATGCGTAAGAGTTGTGAGGCATTCTTGGCATTTGTCATCGATACTTCTCTTTCTGAAACTAAACTAGATGACATCCCAATCGTGAATGAATTTCCTGAGGTCTTTCCCGAAGACTTACCAGGACAACCTCCGAATCGAGAGATTGATTTTTCCATTGACGTACTTCCTGGAATCACACCTATATCGATTACTCCATATCGAATGTCGCCTGCTGAGCTTAAGGAACTCCAGACACAAATTGGGGAATTATTGGAGAAGGGTTTCATACGACCTAGCACATCTCCATGGGGTGCTCCAGTTCCTTTTGTCAAGAAGAAAGATGGATCACTTCGTCTATGTGTCGACTACCGTCAATTGAACAAGGTGACAATCAAGAACAAATATCCTCTTCCAAGAATCGATGATCTGTTTGATCAATTGAAAGGAGCAACTGTGTTCTCAAAAATTGATTTGCGATCCGGTTATCACCAACTCAAGATTAGGGAATCTGATATCCCTAAGTCTGCTTTTCGAACCAGATACGGTCATTTTGAATTCTGTGTTATGCCTTTTGGACTCACAAATGCTCATGCAGCTTTTATGGATCTTATGAATCGGGTCTTTCGGCCGTACTTAGATAAGTTTGTCATCATCTTCATTGATGACATTCTTATTTATTCTAAATCGGACGACGAGCATTCTCATCATCTAAGAATTGCTCTGAACATTCTCAGAGAAAATCAGGTTTATGCTAAATTCTCGAAGTGTGAATTTTGGCTTCGCGAGGTAAGCTTTTTGGGTCATAACATTTCTAAAGAAGGAATCTACGTCGATCCAGTGAAGATTCAAGCTATACTAGATTGGGAGCGTCCAAAGAACGTGACAGAGATTCGTAGTTTTCTGGGATTAGCTGGATATTATCGACGGTTTGTCAAAGACTTTTCGTTATTGGCTTCATCTTTAAATTGACTCGGAAAGGGGTAAAATTTGAATGGAGTGAAGAATGCGAGGAAGCATTTCAAGAATTAAAAAGACGACTCGTTTCAGCTCCTATTCTTGCTTTGCCAGACCCAGCGATTGGATAATTTACCATTTATAGCGACGCCTCGAGACAAGGATTAGGATGCGTTCTCATGCAAGAAGGAAAGGTTATTGCCTACGCTTCAAGGCAATTGAAGAAGAACGAAGAAAATTATCCTACACATGATTTAGAGTTGGCTGCAATCGTCTTTGCATTGAAGATATGGAGGCACTATCTGTATGGTGCAACTTGTCGGGTTTTCACTGATCACAAGAGCTTAAAGTATATCACTACACAAAAGGAGCTCAACCTCAGGCAAAGGCGATGGATTGAGTTGATTAGTGACTATGACTTAGTCATCGATTATCATCCTGGCAAGGCAAACGTTGTTGCAGATGCTCTGAGTAGAAAGTCTTCTACCTCACTTGCTTCAATTAAATCTTTTTATCTTCCTATGTTGGAGCAATTTAAATCTTTACACATTTCGCTCGATTGTGAAAAGTCTAATGATTCTGCCTTAATCGCCAAATTCGAGGTTAGACCTACCTTGTTCGAGAAAATTCCAGAAAGACAATCACACGATGTTTATTTACAACAGAAGATGGCGAAGCTAAATCAAGAAAAAGAAACAGAATATCAAATTCGGGATGATGGACTTCTTACTTTTAAAAATCGTGTTTGTGTTCCATCAGAACTTGATGTTCGTAGAGCTATTCTTGAGGAAGACCATTCTTCAGCCTATGCTATGCATCCTGGTAGTACCAAAATGTATAGAACACTTCGGGAGCATTATTGGTGGCCAGGTATGAAACGGGACACTACTGAATTTGTATCAAAGTGCTTATCTTGCCAACAGATTAAAGCGGAACACCAAAAATCAGGTACTTGATAGCAAGCCTTACGTTTTCTATAAACTTTGTGGAGTGGAGTGCACCCATTCCGCGAAATTTATGGTTAACGTGGCGGTTGTCGCGTTCTGTCTGGGGTCGGGGCGTGACATCATGAAACTCATTTCATTCATCATGATGTATATTTCCTTCATCGTGATGCTTATTTTCTATATCACGATGCAAACATCGTCGTTATGCTCATTTTCTTCATCATGATGCATATTGTCTTCATCTTGATGCTCATTTCATACATCATGGCATATTTCCATCATCATTATGCATAAATACTTCATCATGATACTTATTTCCATAATCATGATGCTTGTTTCCTTCATGCAGATGCTTATTTCCTTCATCATGATGGATATTTGCCTTCATCATGATGCTCATTTCATTCATCATGATGCTTATTTCCTTCATCATAATGCATATTCCTTTTATCACGATGCTCATTCCTTCGTCATGATGCATATTTCCTTTATCATGATGCTCATTTTCTTGATCTTGATGATCATTTCCTACATCATTATGGTTATTTTCCTTCATTATTATGGTCATTTCCTTCATCATTATGCTATTTCCTTTATCATGATACTTATTTCTTACATCTTGATGCTCATTTCTTTATCATGATGATTGATTCCAACGTCATTATGGTCATTTCCTTCATCTTAATGCTAATTTCATTCATCATGGTGCATATTTCCTTCATCATGATGCTCATTTCCTACATCTGATGCTCAATTCATACATCATGAAACTCATTTCATTCATCATGATGCTCATTTCCTTCGTCATGATGCATATTTCCTTCACCATGATGCTTGTTTTCATCATCATGATGCACAAATCTATTATCATGATGCTTATTTCCTTCATCATGATGCAGAAATCCTTCTTCCAGATGCGCATTTCCATCATCAAGACGCATGTTTTCTTCAACATGATGCTCATTTCCTAAATCACAATGCATATTTCCATCCATATGATGCTCATTTCCTACATGCTGATGCATATATCCTTTATCATGATGCTCATTTCCTTCGTCATGATGCATATTTCCTTCATTATGATGCTCATTTCCTTCATCTTGATTATCATTTCCTACATCATTATGGTCATTTCCTACATCAGAATGCTTACTTCATTCATCATGATGCACATTTCCTTCATCACAATGCTCATTTCCAACATCATGATGCATATTACGATCATCATGATGCTCATTTCCATCACCTTGATGAATATTTCCCTAATCATGATACTCATTTCATTCATCATGATGCATACTTTCTTCATCATGATACTCATTTCCTACATCATGATGCTCATTTATATTATCATTATGATTATTTCCATAATCATAATGCTAATTCCCTACATCATGATGCTCATTTCGTTCATCATGATGCATATTTCTTTCATCATGATGCTCTTATCCCAACATCATGATGAATATTTCGTTCATCATGATACTCATTTCCTTTATGATGATGCTCATTTCCTTCATTATGATGCGTGTTTTCTTCATAATAATGCATATTTCCTTTATAATGATGCTCTTTATCTACCCCATGATGCTCTACATCATGATGCTCATTTCCATCATCATGATGCTCATTCCCATCATAGAGATGCATATGTCCTTCATAATGATGCTCATTTCCAACATCATGATGCTAATTTTATTCATCATGATGTATATTTCATTCATCATGATACTCATTTCCTTCATCGTGATGCTCATTTCCATCATCCCAATGCTCATTTCCATCATCATGATGCATTTTTCATTCTCTTTCCTACGTCATGATGCTTATTTCCGTCATCATGTCCCTCATTTCCTTTATCATGATGCTTAATTACTTCAGGATTTTCATCATGATACTTATTTCCTTAATCATGATATAGAAATCCTTCATCATGATTCTCATTTCCTTCATCATAATGTTCATTTCCTACATCAAGATGCTCATTTCTTTCATCATGATGCTCATTTCCTTCATCATGATACTAATTTCTTTCATCATGATGTTTATTTTCTTAATCAAGATGATCAATTCCTACGTCATTATACTCATTTCCTAATCAATATGCTCATTTCATTCATCTTGATTCATATTTTCTTCATCATGATCCTCATTTCCAAAATCATTATACATATTTCCTTCATCATGTGTTCATTTCCATCATCATAATGATCATTTCCTTCACCATGATGTTCATTTCGTTCATCATTACGCTTATTTCCTTTATCATGATACTTATTTCCTACATCTTGATGCTCATTTCTTCATCATGATGATTGAATCCGACGTCATTATGGTAATTTCCTTCATCTTAATGCTCATTTTATTCATCATGATGCATATTTCCTTCATCATGATGCTCATTTCTTTCATCATGATGATCATTTCCTTCATCTTGATGCTCATTTCTTCATCATGATGATTGATTCCGTCGTCACTATGGTCATTTCCTTCATCTTAATCCTCATTTCATTCATCATGATGCGTATTTCTTTCATCATGATGCTCATTTCCTACATCATGATGCATGATTCCTTCATCATGATGCTCACATTCTACATCATGAAACTCATTTCATTCTTCATGATGCTCATTTCCTTCATCATGATGCATATTTCCATCACCATGATGCTTATTTTCATCATCATGATGCATAAATCCCGTATCATGATACATATTTCCATCGTCATGATGATCATTTCCTTCATCGTGATGCTCATTTTCTACATCATTATGCTCATTTCCTCCATCATGACGCTAATTTCCATCATCATGATGCTAATATACTTCATCATGATGCGTATTTCAATCATCACGATGCTCATTTCCTACGTCATGATGCTCATTTCCTACATCATGCTGCATATTTCCTTAATCATTATGCTCATTTCCAACATCATGATGATCATTTCATTTATCATGATGCAAATTTTGTTCATACTGATACTCATTTCATTCATCATGATGCATATTTCCTTCATCATAATGCTCATTTCATAGATGATGATGCTCATTTCCTTCATCATGATGCATATTTCCTTCATCATGATGCTCATTTCTTTCATGTTGATGTATATTTCCTTCATCATGATGATCATTTCCTATGTCATTATGGTCATTTCCATAATCAAGATGCTCATTTCATTCATCATTATTCTTATTTCCTTAATAATGATTCTCATTTCGTTCATCGTTATGTTATTTCCTTCGTCATGATACTCATGTCCGACAGCATGATGCTCATTTCCTTCATCATGATGATTAATTCCGAAGTCATTATGTCATTCCTTCATAATGATGCTCATTTCATTCATCATGATGAATATTTCCTTCATCGTTATGCTCATTTTCTACATCATGATGCATGTTTCCTTCATCATGATGCTCATTTCCAATATCATGAAACTCATTTCATTCATCATGATGTATACTTCCTTCATCATGATGTATACTTCCTTTATCATGATGCTTATTTCCATCATCATGATGCTTGTTTCCTTCATGCAGATGCTTATTTCCTTCATCATGGTGGATATTTGCCTTCATCATAATGCTCATTTCATTCATCATGATGCTTATTTCCTTCATCATAATGCATATTCCTTTTATCACGATGCTGATTCCTTCGTCATGATGCATATTTCCTTTATCATGATGCTCATTTCCTTGATCTTGATGATCATTTCCTACATCATTATGGTTATTTCCTTCATTATTATGGTAATTTCCTTCATCATTATGCTATTTCCTTTATCATGATACTTATTTCTTACATCTTGATGCTCATTTCTTCATCATGATGATTGATTCCGACGTCGTTATGGTCATTTCCTTCATCTTAATGCTAATTTCATTCATCATGGTGCATATTTCCTTCATCATGATGCTTATTTCCTACATCATGATGCTTAATTCATACATCATGAAACTCATTTCATTCATCATGATGCTCATTTCCTTCATCATGATGCATATTTCCTTCACCATGATGCTTGTTTTCATCATCATGATGCACAAATCCATTATCATGATGCTTATTTCCTTCATCATGATGCATAAATCCTTCTTCCAGATGCGCATTTCCATCATCAAGACGCATGTTTTCTTCAACATGATGCTCATTTCCTAAATCACAATGCATATTTCCGTCCACATGATGCTCATTTACTACATGCTGATGCATATTTCCTTTATCATGATGCTCATTTCCTTCGTCATGATACATATTTCTTTCATTACGATTCTCATTTCCTTCATCTTGATTATCATTTCCTACATCATTATCCATATACAATAACCTCGACACGTAAGCTAATATTTATTTCTTTGATTCATCAATGGATGAGATTTAAATATTAAATCAATATGCTCGGTGAGATGGGAGAGTGATGTCTCTATGGTGTGTTGTTGATTGTTGAAGGAATCCGTGTCCTAACTGAATTGGTTGATGATGTCCCTTTGAGGAGCTCATAATGATTATCATGTAAACCCTGCAGGTGGATTTATTCCGACATGGTAATAAGGTTGAGTGGTACTACCCTCGGTAAATATATTAATTAATGGGGTTGTCAGTAACTTAATTAATTAATGGGCATTGTCAGAATGCATACTTCATACATCATAATGCATGTTTTCTACAACATGATGCACAATTCCTACATCTGAATGCTTACTTCATTCATCATGATGCACATTTCCCTCAACGTAATGCTCATTTCCTACATCATGATGCATAATTCCATCATCATGATGCTCATTTCCATCATCTTGATGATCATGTCTCTCATAATGATGCTCATTTCCTTCATCATGATGCGTACTTTCTTCATCATGATACTTATTTCCTACATCATGATGATCATTTCCATTATCCTGATGCTCATTTACGTCATCATGATGCATATTTCCTTGATCATGATTCTCTTTCCTACATCATGATGCTCATTTTCATCATAATGATAAAAAAATCCTTCATAATGATGTATATTTCCTTCATCATGATGCTCATTTCATAGATGATGATACTCATTTCCTTCATCATGATGCATATTTCCTTCATCATGATGCTCATTTCCTTCATCATGATGCTTATTTCCTTCATCATGATGTATATTTTCTTCGTCAAGATGATCATTTCCTACGTCATTATGGTCATTTCCAAATCATGATGCTATGCATATTTCCTTTATCATGATGCTCATTTCCTATATCATTATACATATTTCCTTCATCATGATGCTCATTTCCATTATAATGATGGTCATTTCCAACATCATTATGCTCATTTCCTTCATCATGATGCATGTCTTCTTCATCATGATGCTAATTTTCATCATCATGATGCTAATATACTTCATCATGATGCGTATTTCCATTATCTTAATGCTCATTTCCTACATCATGATGCTTATTTTACTCATAATGATGCATATTTACTTCATCATTATGCTCATTTCCAACGTCATGATGATCATTTCTTTCATCATGATGCAAATTTTGTTCATAATGATACCCATTTCGTTCATCATCATGGTACCCATTTTGTTCATCAAAATGCGTATTTTCTTTAAAATGATACTTATTTCCTACATCATGATGCTAATTTCCTCCATCATGATGATTGATTCCGACATCACTATGGTCATTTCGTTAATCATGATGCTCATTTCATTCATAATGATTCATATTTCCTTCATCATGATATTCATTTCATAGATGATGCTGCTCATTTCCTTCAACATGATGCATATTTCATTCATCATGATGCTCATTTCCTCCATCATGATGCTCATTTCCTTCATCATGATGTATACTTCCTTTATGATGATGATCATTTCCTAAGTTATTATGGTAATTTTCTTAATCGTGATGCTCATTTCAATCATCATTATGCTTATCTCCTTAATCATGATGCTCATTTCGTTCATCGTTATGCGTATTTCCCTTATCAAGATACTCATTTCCTACATCATGATGCTCATTTCCTTCATCTTGGTGATTAATTCCGATGTCATTATGATCATTCCTTCATAATGATGCTCATTTCATTCATCATGATGCATATTTCCTTCATCATGATGCTTTTTTCCTACATCATGATGCATGTTTCCTTTATCATGATGATCATTTCCACATCGTAAGGCATGTTTAATTCATAATGATGCATATTTACTTCATCATGATGCTAATTTCCTACATCATGTTGCATGTTTCATTCATAATGATGCATATTTACTTCATCATGATGCTCATTTCCTACATAATGATGCATATTTCCTTCATCATGATGCTTATTTACTAGATCACTATGCGAACATCATCATTATGCTCATTTCCTTCATCATGATGCTCATTTCATATATCATGATGCATATTTCCATCATCATTATGCATAAATCCTTCATCGTGATATGCTTATTTCCTTCAACATGATGCTCATTTCCATCATCATGATGCTTATTTCCTTAATCAAGATGCTCATTTCCTACATCATGATGCTCATTTCCTTTATCATGATGCATATTTTCCTTCGTCATGATGTTCATTTTCTACATCACAATGCAGATTTTCATCATCATGATGCTCATTTCGTTCATCTTGATGCTTATTTCCTTCATCATGATGGTCTTTTTCTTGATCTTGATGATCATTTCGTACATCGTTATGGTCATTTCCTTCAATATGATGCTCATTTCCTTAATCATTATGTGTATTTATTTCATCATAATTCTTTTTCCTATATTATGATGTTCATTTCCTTTATCATGATGCATGTTTCTTTCATCATAATGCAAATTTCCTTCATCATGATGTTCATTTCCTACATCATGATGCATGTTTTCTACATCATTATGCACAATACCTACATAAGAATGCTTACTTTATTCATCATGATGCACATTTCCTTCATCATAATGCTCATTTCCTACATCGTGATTCATATTTCCATCATCATGATGCTCATTTCCATCATCTTGATGATCATTTCCTTCATCATGGTGCTCATTTCCTTCATCGTGATGCATATTTCTTTCATCATGATGATAATTTCCTTTATCATTATGGTAATTTCTTTCATCATGATGCTCATTTCCTTCATCATTATACGTATTTCCATCGTAATGATGCTTATTTCCTACACTATTATTTTAATTTCCTTCATCTTAATGCATGTTTCCATCATCATAATGCTAATTTCCTAAATCATGTTGCTCATTTCGTTCATCATGATGCATATTTTCTTCATCATGATGCTAATTTCCTACATCATGATGCATATTTCCTTCATCATGGTTCTCATATTTTTTTTATCATGATGCTCATTTCCTTTATCATGATGTTCATTTCCTTTATTATGAAGCATGTTTTCTCCATCATGTTGTTCATTTCCTCATCATGATGCATATTTCCTATATAATGATGCTCTTTATCTACACCATGATGCTCATTCCCTACATCATGATGCTCGTTTCCATCATCATGATGATCATTTCCTTTATCATGATGCTCATTATCTTCTTCATGATACTCATTTCAATCATAGAGATGCATATGTTCTTCGTCATGATGCTCATTTTCTACATGATGATGCTCATTTCCTTCATCATGATGCATATTTCATTCATAATGATACTCATTTCTTACATCATTATGTTCATTTCCATCATCATGATGCATGATGCTCATTTCCTACATCGTGATGCTCATTTCATTTATAATTGTGCATATTACCTTCATCGTGATGCTCCTTCCTACATCATCATGCTCATTTCCAACATCATGATGATCATTTCCTTCATCATGATGCAAATTTTCTTCATAATGATATTCATTTCCATCATCATGATGCATAAATCCTTATTTATGATGCTCATTTCCTACATCATGATGCTCATTTCTTTCATCGGATGATTAATTCCGACAACATTATGGTCATTTTCTTCATCATGATGCTCATTTCACTCATCATGATGTGTATTTCCTTCATCATGATGATCATTTCTTACATCATTATAGTCATTTTCTTAATCATTATGCTCGTTTCATTCATTATGATGCATATTTCCTTTATTGTGATGCTAATTTCCTACATCATTATACATATTTCCTTCATCATTATGCTCATTTCCATCATCATGATGATCATTTCCTTCATCGTGATGCTCATTTACTTCATCATTATGCTCATTTTCTTCATCATGATGCTAATTTCCTTCATCATGATGCGTATTTCCTTCATCATGATGCTCATTTACTACATCATGCTGTATATTTCCTTTATCTGTATGTTCATTTCCAACATCATGATTTTTTAACGCATCTATTTTTCAGAGGTCTCCCTCTGCTATTTCTATATCATTCGGGTAGCAATTCTACAGTAGGGTTGGTCGGTTGGTCGGTTTGGTGGTCGGTTAAAAGTTCCAATGACTACCGACCCATATATCTTCGACCGATCGTCCTGTAAACTTGATAATAAGATCTCATTTTATCGGGTCTATTTTTCAATGGTCACCCTTGCTATTTCTAGATTTGTAGGGTAGGAGTTCTACAATTTTTCCAAAGGTCCCCCTTTGCTATTTCTAGATCAGTCGGGTAGGAGTTCCACAGATAAGTTGGTCGGTTGGTCGGTCTGGTGGTCGGTTAATAGTTCCTATGTCTACCGACCCACATATCATCGACCCATCGCCCTGGAAACTTGATAATGAGATTACTTTTTATCGCGTCTATTTTTCAAAGGTCCCCCTTTGCTTTTTCTTGATCAGTCGGGTAGAAGTTCTTATGTAGGGTCAGTCAGTTGGTCGATTTATAATTCCAACATCTACCGACATACATAACATCGACCGATTGCATTTTAACACGTCTATTTTTCAAATGTCCCCCTTTGCTATTTCTAGATCAGTCGGGTATAAGTTCTACAGTAGGGTTGGTCGGTTGATAGTTCCAATGTATACCGACCCACATATCAATGATCGATCCCCCTGTAAACTTGATAATTAGATTATTTTTATCGCGTCTTTTTTCAAAAGGTACCTCTTTGCTATTTCCAGATAAGTCGGGTTAGAGTTCTATAGTAGGGTTGGTCGATTAAAAAGATTACTTTTTATCGCATCTATTTTCCAAAGGTCCCCCTTTGCTATTTCTAAATCAGTCGGATAGGAGTTCCACAGTAACGTCGGTAAGTTGGTAGGTCAGGTGGTCGGTTAATTGTTCCAACGTCTACCAAGATACATATCATCGACCAATCGCCCCTTAAACTTGATAATGAGATTAATTTTTAATGCTTCTATTTTCCAAAGGTCTCTCTCTGTTATTTCTAGATTAGTCGGGTAGCAATTCTACAGTAGGATTGATCGATTGGTTGGTCTGGTGATCGGTTAATAATTACAATGTCTACTGACCCACATATCATCGACTGATCGCCATGTAAACTTGATAATGAGATGTCATTTTATCGCGTCTATTTTTCAAAGGTCTCCTTTGCTACTTCTAGATAAGTCGGGTAGGAGTTTTACAGTTTTTTCAAAGGTCCCCATTTGCTATTTCTAGATCAGTCGGGTAGGACTTCCACAGTAGGGTTGGTCGGTTGGTCGGTCTGGTGGTCGGAGAATAGTTCCAATGTCTACCGATCCACATATCATCGATCGATCGCCCTGTAATCTTGATAATGAGATTACTTTTTATCGCGTCTATTTTCCCAAAGTCCCCCTTTGCTATTTCTAACGAGATCACTTTTGATCGCGTCTATTTTCCAAAGGTCCCTCTTAGCTATTTCAAGATCAGTCAGGTAGGAGTTCCACAGTGGGGTCGATCGGTTGGTCTGTCAGGTGGTCGGTTAATAGTTCCAATGTCTATCGACCCACATATCTGTTGGCGTTCGTTCGATTGGTTAACGTAAACTGTTAGGATTCCATTCGTTTCTAAATCAGCGGAAGCAAGAAAATATAGAAACATATTACCTTTCACCAGGGTATGTTGAAGAAGAAAGATTCTCGTTGGCAGCCTGCGCGCCTCACGGTTTTGGGCATAACTCTCTCATCTAATCTCCGATTAGAGTGATCTATGCGCCAAAATAATTCACTCTTCAGTGGCATTCAAACGGTGTATCACACATAAAGTTCTAAGTTCCAATCGATTTTATAAATATCGTGGAAGTTGATGGACAACAGCAGCAAACAATCTCCGATCTTCTGCTATTTTTCCAAGTCCAATGTTGATGTCGTGTGGGCGACGATCCTCAAGATCTTCTCAATCTACTGTTCTCTCTCCCTTCTAATGGTTAGGCGTGATCAATTAATTAATTAATTAGGGTTTCTGAATAGCTGATATGACTTATATATGGGCTACAATAGGGACAAGGAGGTGAAATTAGAGTTGGGCCTCCATTGGGCTTAAGTATCCAAGTTTAGTCCAAAACTTATACTTAAGTCCAATAATAATAATATATACCACTAAAATTTTATTACTGCACTACCGTTCTAATACCATAATTACGTTATGGGCTCCTTCTTATTATGAGCCCGTTAGTCTCCCCATGTTTAAGATATACAATGCCATTAATTAATTAAGTTACTGACAACTCCATTAATTAATATATCATTCGAGAGCAGTACCATTCAACCTCATTATCATGCCGGAATAAATCCACCTTCAGGGTTTACATTATAATCCTTATGACCTCCTCAAGGGACATCAACAACCTATAGCGGACATGGATTCCTTCTACAATCAACAGCACATTATTGAGACATCACTACTTCCCAACTCACGGAGTATGTTTATTTAATTACATGTAAATCTCACCCATTGATGAATCAAAGAAATACATACTGCCTTACGTGTTGAGGTTATTGTATTGGGATTAAGAGCACAAACATCTATAATAACTGAGATCAAGTTCTCCTATAAGTCGAATGATCTCAAGTGGTCCTGCTCAATACACATAAAGTGCACTAATGTGATTCTATAGTCAAGACAAACTAGTACCAAATCACACTATAACCATCCTGATAGAGAGTCCCCATCTATCTCGGTTGTGAGCCTCTGTTTATACTTTAAATGGAAACCGATAATATGATCTTCTGCGTGTTGTCGCATAACATATTATCTACAATATAAAGTAAGTGGACTATTGTTGTTGGATTGTATACTAATAGTCTATCTTTAGTATGAAAAATATTTCAACAATATTTAAAATGAGATTCAGTGATCAAATGATTCCGTCTTATAATTTATTTATATGTCCGATGCAATAGTCAAGTTACTTTATACTATAGATAATATGTTGTGCGACAATACGCGGAAGATCATATTATCAGTTTCCTTACAAAGTATAAACAAATGCTAACAACCAAGATAGACGGGGACTTACTATCGAGATGGTTGTAGTGTGATTTGGTATAAGTTTGTCTTGACTGTAAAAACACATTATTGCACTTTGTGTGTATTGAGCAGGACCGCTTGAGATCGTTTGACTTATACTGACTATATAGGGGAATTAGATCTCATTTATTATGGACGTTCGTGCTCTTAATCCCTATATAATAACCTTGTCACGTAAGGCAGTGTGTATTTCTTTGATTCATCAATGGGTGAGATTTACATGTAATTAAATAAACAAACTCAGTGAGTTGGGAGTAGTGCCGTCTCAATGGTGTGTTGTTGATTGTAGAAGGAATCCGTGTCCGCTATATGTTGATGATGTCCCCTTGAGGAGCTTATAAGGATTATCATGTAAACTCTGCAAGTGGATTTATTCCGACGTGATAATAAGGTTGAGTGGTACTGCTTTCGGATGAGATATTAATTAATGGAGTTGTCAGTAACTTAATTAATTAATGGGTATTGTATATCTTAAAATGAAGAGACTAACAGGCTCATATAATAAGGAGCCCATAACGTAATTATGGGATTAGAACGGTAGTGCAATAATAATATTTTAGTGGTATACATTATTATTATTGGACTTAAGTATATGTTTTGGACTAAACTTGGATACTTAAGCCCACTGGAGGCCCAACTTTAGTTTCTCCATCTTATCCCTGCTGTAGCCCATGTATAAGTCATCTCAACTGTCCAAAAACCTTAATCAATTAATTAATTGATCATGCCTAACCGTGAGAAGGGAGAGAGAATAGCACATTTAGAAGATCTTGAGGATCGTCGCCCACACGACATCAAGACTGGACTTGGGAATACAGTAGAAGAACGAAAGGTTGTTTGTTGCTACTGTTCGTCAACTTCCATAATTTTCTAAAATCGTGTAGAGTATAAAACTAGACGTGTGATACACAGTTGGAAAGCCACGTAAGAGAAGATCGGTTTAGCATGTATATCACTTGAATCAAAGATCGGATGAGGAAGTTATGCCCAAAACCGTGAGGTTGCACATGCTGCCGGCGAGAATCTTTCTTCTTCAACATACTCTGGTTAAAGGTAATACGTTTCTATGTTTTCTTCCTCCCGCTAATTATAAAATCGTATGGAACCTTCACAGTTCACGCTAACCAAACAATCGAATGTCAACAATTGTTATCAGAGTGAGGTTTTATGGTGAAGCATAACACGTTAGGCTAGGGTTTATGTGGCATATGTGTGATTCGGGTTTTTATAACTTACTTGATCGACATCATAACTATACACGGCACACATATTACACCATCATCGACAATCACCAAACGAATGTGCGAAATGGAAAGGCGACAGCCGGTCCTAGCCGACGGCTGGCGTTGCGATGTTAGGCGGTACCGTTGGATGGCAGAGACGTGATGATCATGACATATTAGTTGTCGCACCTTCTATTTGTTTCCGAACATGAACTCGAGTATGTAATTCTTTGATTCATCAATGGGTGAGACTTACATGTAATTAAATCAACAAACTCGGCGAGTTTGGAAGTAGTGCTGTCTCTATGGTGTGCTATTGATTGTAGAAGGAATCTGTGTCCGCTATAGGTTGATGATGTCCCCTTGAGGAGCTCATAAGGATTATCATGTAAACTCTGCAAGTGGATTTATTCTGGCATGGTAATGAGGTTGAGTGGTACTACTCTTGGATGAGATATTAGTTAATGGAGATGTCAGTAACTTAATTAATTAATGGGTGTTGTATATCTTAAACATGGAGAGACTAACGAGCTCATAATAAGAAGGAGCCCATAACGTAATTATATGATTAGAACAGTAGTGCAGTAATAATATTTTAGTGGTATATATTATTATTATTGGACTTAAGTATAAGTTTTAGGCTAAACTTGGATACTTAAGCACAATGGGGGCCCAACTCTAATTTCTCCTCCTGATCCCTGCTGTAGCCCATTTATAAGTCATCTCATCTGTCCCAAAACCCTAATTAATTATTCATGCCTAATCATGAGTAGGGAGAGAGAACAGCAAATCGAGAAGATCTTGAGGATTAACACCCACACGACGTCATGATTGGACTTGGGTATACAGCAGAAGATCGGAAGGTTGTTTGCTGTTGCTGTTCGTCAACTTCCACAATTTTTCTAAAATCGTGTAGAAATTAGAACTGGACCTGTGATACACCTTTGGAAAGCCACGACAGAGAGGATCGTTTTGACATATAGATTACTCTAATCGAAGATCAGATGAGGAAGTTGTGCCTAAAACCGTGAGGCTGCAATCTTTCTTCTTCAACATACTCTGGTGAATGGTAATAAGTTTTTATGTTTTCTCGCTTCTGCTAATTATAAAATCGTATAGAACCCTAATAGTTCACGTCAACCAAATAATCGAACGCCAACAATTGGTATCAGAGCGACATTTTGTAGTGAAGCATGACACTTTAAGCTAGGGTTTATGTGGCATACGTCAGATTAGGGTTTTTTGAACTTGATTCTTGATCGACACCCTAATTGTACTTGGCGCACATATTGCAACATCGACGGTGATCATCGAATGAATGTGCAATATGGAACAGCGACGGCCGGGCCTGGCTGACAGCGAGAGTTGCGATGTTAGGCGACAACGTTTGATGGCAGAGACGTGATGATCGCGATAGATAAGTTGTCGGACCTTCTACTTATTTCTGAGTGTGAACGCGAGCGGCTGAGTTGAACGACGTTCGATGGCTGCGCGATGGTGATGAACGTTGTTGTAGGAATTAGCTATGATCCATTACAACCGGAACCACGCTGGAGCGATGACAAACAACTGTCGTTGATCGATGCAAAGTGGCTTGTGGTGCAAGCTGGACACGCGACACGAGGCACGATCACCGACATGCACCATTGGATGAGCGCTGATCATCGATGGCGTATAATTCTGCTAGCATTCATGGGGGCAGCAAGAGCAGAAAACTGCAATGGGTTGCGTTACTAGCGCAATATGCGGGCAGAAGTGGCGCTGATGACGATAGCGGGGCATGCGATTGCATCGCTAGCGGTCGGCAGTTGGCACTGCAGACCGGCATTCTGGGTAGATCTGATGTAGTTCTGGGCGAGTTCTGCATCTTCCGATCAAGTCAGAAGATGGTTTCAGGCGAGTCTGATTAGACTTTTGAGCGATTCGAGGTGATGGATATGCCCTAGAAATAGTATTTCGTATGAATGTTTATCTATTTTTGGGATATCCTAGATAAATGAATGGTGATTTATTTAGTCCAACAGATTGAAGGGTGATTGTTAACACAAACACTAGATTTTTAGAAAAATGACTATGTAATAAATCACAAACCTATGTGTAAATTGTTCTAAAGGAAGTGAGAGGAAAGACAAAAAGTATAGTACCAATTGTACAAGATGATATACCACAAGAAAACTGCATTGCGTGATACGTTTGATACACAATTTCATGTAGCACTTTGTTGTAGTGGGGGGGTTGTTTTACATCCTGAAAGATTTATGTTTTGGAAGAGTCGTGAGACTTGGTCCCGAGTAAACATGAAATCGGCTTATGGGTACGACGAAGTACTACAAGATAGAAATGTGTTATCTTAACAAGTTGCAATGATTTCTGAAATAGAATCTATGGATTCTAAATTAGATCTGGGTGCTTGTAGAACTGCGAAATGATGTGAAAGCCATTGAAAGTGACGCTACGAAATAAATGAGGATACGACGGTAAGGTGATACTTTGAAACAAGGCTTGTTGCATATAGGGACACTCAGAAAGAAGGGTTAGTTCGAATATGAGGAAACTTTTTTTTACCGGTAGCTAAGTTTAAGTCAATCCAGATTTTTTTATTTTGTTGCTGCTCATATTAAATTATGAGGTATAACAAATAGATGTCAAGATAGCTTTCCTGATTGGAAGTCTTGAGGAAAACATCTATGTGAAGCAACCAGAGTGATTCATTGAAAAGGGCTAAGAGCATTTTGAGTATAAGCTTTAAACTCAAAGTACATCTGTTTGAATGAGGTAATCCAGTCAAATGGATTTATTCAATGGGCGGATGTGCCTTGTGTATTGAAAAGAGTGACAGAAATCTGGTGGTATGTCTTGTACTGTACATAGATGATATATTGCTCATTGGAGATAATAAAAGAGTATTGTCGGGCGTATGGGTATAGTTGATAAAGTTATATGAAATGAAGGACTTAAGATAAGAAAAATATATCCTTGCGATCATGGTGATCACAAGATAGGATGTTATGCTTATCAAAAGTTTCAAGTAATGATATAATCCTTGCTTGTTTTAGCATGTGACTTTATCTAAGTAAATTGTGTCTTATGACTCAAAAGATGATAAAGGAGATATCGCTGGTTCCTTATGCTTCGGTAAATAAAGAAGCTTAATCTAAGAAATTTTATACACGAGAATGGATATCTGTTTTGCCGATGGCATGATCAGTGGGTATCAAGATAACCCAAAACAAGAATGTTAAAATGTGGTAAAGACATATACTTATGTACATGAAAAGGACCATAAATTTTATGTGGCCTTACCAGACTGATTCATTGCTTCTTGTGGGTTACATAGATTCGTATTTTTCAAATCATATAAGGACGGCAGTAAATCCACCTCAAAGGTTATGTGTTTAATTTTAGGAATATAAGTCATAATATGGAGAAGTTTTATATAGAAATATATTTCGGTCTCCACTATGTTAAAATGATGAATTGGAGCCTCTGGGGCAGCCAAAGTATCTGTATGACTCTAGAAACTTCATGATAGACTTGGATGTGTTTTCTGAGTTTACCCAAGATTATCACAACAAATGGTGCAGTTGCAAATTTGAAGGAATCACCAGTCTAAAAGGCAATTAAACACATTAAGAGCAAGTACCACGTTATACGAGAAATCATATGATGAGGGGAAGATTGTTGTCCCCAAGATTGCATCGGATGATAACCTATCAAATCCTTTTACAAGGACCTTAAGGTGAAAGCTTTCGATGGTCGTGTAGTGGGTATGGTAATTAGATGTATGGCAATGGACATGACAATGTAGTCTTTTATTATAAGTGGGAGATTCTTGAATTGATCAAATAATTGCGTCTTATAATTTATTTATAAGTCCGATGCAATAGTTCACTTACTTTATATTGTAGATAATATGTTGTGCAACAACACTCTTGTAAGATCATATTATCAGTTTCCTTATAAAGTATAAATATATGCTCACAATCGAGATAGATGGGGACTCTCTATTGGGATGGTTGTATTGTGATTTGGTATTAGTTTGTCTTAACTATGGAATCACATTATTGCACTTTATGTGTATTGAGCAGGACCGCTTGAGATCGTTCGACTTACACTGACTATATAAGAGAACTTGATCTCAGTTATTATGTATGTACAACCTCGACACGTAAGGCAGTATGTAATTCTTTGATCATCAATGGGTGACATTTACATGAAATTAAATCAACAAACTCGGCGAGTTGGGAAGTAGTGCTGTCTCTATGGTGTGCTGTTGATTGTAGAAGGAATCTGTGTCCGCTATAGGTTGATGATATCCCCTTGAGGAGCTCATAAGGATTATCATATAAACTCTGCAGGTGGATTTATTCCGGCATGGTAATGAGGTTGAGTGGTACTACTCTTGGATGAGATATTAATTAATGGAAATGTCAGTAACTTAATTAATTAATGGGCATTGTATATCTTAAACATGGGGAGACTAACGGGCTCATAATAAGAAGGAGCCCATAACGTAATTATATGATTAGAACGGTAGTGCAGTAATAATATTTTAGTGTTATATATTATTATTATTGGACTTAAGTATAAGTTTTAGGCTAAACTTGGATACTTAAGCACAACGGAGGCCCAACTCTAATTTCTCCTCCTGATCTCTGCTGTAGCCATATATAAGTCATTTCAGCTGTCCCAAAACCCTAATTAATTATTCATGCCTAATTGTGAGTAGGGAGAGAGAACAGCAAATCGAGAAGATCTTGAAGATTGACGCCCACACGACGTCAAGATTGGACTTGGGTATACAGCAGAAGATCGGAAGGTTGTTTACTGTTGCTGTTCGTCAACTTCCACAATATTTTTAAAATCGTGTAGAAGTTAGAACTGGACCTATAATAGACCCTTGGAAAGCCACGGCAGAGAGGATCATTTTTGCATGTAGATTACTCTAATCGAAGATCGGATGAGGAAGTTGTGTCCAAAACTGTGAGGCTACGCAGGCTGCCAGCGAGAATCTTTCTTCTTCAACATACCCTGTTGAAAGGTAATATGTTTCTATATTTTCTTGCTTCCGCTAATTATAAAATCATATGGAACCCTAACAGTTCACATCAACCAAACAATCGAATGCCAACAATTGGTATCAGAGCGACGTTTTGTAGTGAAGCGTGTCACTTTAAGCTAGGGTTTATGTGGCATACGTCAGATTAGAGTTTTTAGAACTTGATTTTTGATCGACACCCTAATTGTACACGGCGCACATATTGCACCATCGATGGTGATCAACGAACGAATGTGCGATATGGAACGACTACGCTCGGGCCTGGCTGACAGCGAGAGTTGCGATGTTAGGCAGCAATGTTTGTTGGCAGAGACGTGATGATCGCGATAGATTAGTTGTCGGACCTTCTACTTATTTCTGAGCATGAACGCGAGCAGCTGGGTTGAACGACGTTCGATGGCTGCGCGATGGTGATGAACGTTGTTTTCAGGAATCAGCTGTGAACCATTGCAGTGGGAAACCATGCTGGAACGATGACAAACAACTGTCGTTGATCGATGCAAAGTGGCGTGTGGTGCAAGCTGGACATGCGACACGAGGCACGATCACAGACATGCACCATCAGATGAGCGTTGATCATCGATGGCGTATAATTCTGCTAGCATTCATGGGGGCAGCAAGAGCAGAAAACTGCAATGGATTGCATTACTAGCGCAATATGCGGGCAGAAGCGATGCTGATGACAATGGTGGGGCATGCGATTGCATCGCTAGCGGTCGGCAGTTGGCACTGCAGACCGGCATTCCGGGTAGGTCTGATGTAGTTCTGGGCGAGTTCTGCATCTTCCGATCAAGTCAGAAGATGGCTTCAGGCGAGTCTGATTAGACTACCGAGCGATTCGAGGTGATGGATATGCCCTAGAAATAGTATTTCGTATGAATGTTTATCTATTTGTGGGATATCCTAGATAAATGAAGGGTGATTTATTTAGTCCAAAAGATCAAAGGGTGATTGTTAACGCAAACACTAGATTTTTGGAAAAAGGACTATGTATTAAATCACAAAACTATTTGTAAATTATTCTAAAGGAAGTGAGAGGGAAAACACAAAGTATAGTACCAATTATATAAGAGGATATACCACAAGGAAACTGCATCGCGTGATACGTCTGATACACAATTGCATGTAGAGCTTTGTTGTAGTGGGAGGGTTGCTTTACAACCTGAAAGATTTATGTTTTGAGAGAGTCGTGAGACTTGTCCCGAGTAAAATGAAATCGGCTCATGGGTACAGTTGGCATTTGATTGTTTGGTTAGCGTGAACCATTAGGATTCCATGCAAACTTAAATAGCGGAATCAATTATTTTCAAAGTTCGCATTACCTTTTACCAGCGTATGTTGTTGAAGAATAGCTGCAGAGAACAACCTCTTGATCTTCTATTGTATTCTCAAGTACAATCCTAATGTCGTGTGGGCTACGATCTTCAGGATCTTCTCAATCTGATCCTAACCCAAAATAGGCGCTGATATTAGGGTTCCAGAAAGGTGAGATGACTTATATATGGGCTACAGCAGGGACCAGGAGGAGAAATTAGAGTTTGGCCTCCATTGGGCTTAAGTGTCCAATTTTAGACCAAAACTTATACTTATGTCCAATAATAATAATATAGTCCACTAAAATATTATTACTGCACTACCGTTATAGCCTCCTTCTTATTATGAGCCCGACAGTCTCCCCATGTTTAAGATATACAATGCCCATTAATTAATTAAGTTATTGACAACTCTAATTAATTAATATCTCATCCGAGAGTAGTACCACTCAATCTCATTATCATGCAGAAATTAATTCACTTGAAAGATTTACATGATAATCCTTATGAGCTCCTCAAGGGGACATCATCACCCTAAATAGTACACATATTCCTTTTATAATCAACATCACACTATAGAGACAACACTACTTCCCAACTCACCGAGTTTGTTGATTTAATTACATGTAAATCTCATCCATTGATGTACCTTACTTGTCAAGGTTATTATATAGGGATTAAGAGCATGAACATTCATAATAACTGAGATCAAGTTCTCCTATATAGACAGTACAAGTCAAACGATTTCAAGCGGTCCTACTTAATACACACAAAGTCCACTAATGTGATTCAATAGTCAAGACAAACTAATACCAAATCACACTACAACCATCCCAATAGATAGTCCCCGTCTATCTCAGTTGTGAGCATCTGTTTATACTTTATAAGGAAACCGATAATATGATCATCCACGTGTTGTCGCACAACATATTATCTACATTATAAAGTCAATGGAGTTTTGCACAAACATAAAAATAAATTATAATATGCAAAACGTTTGATCATATGGTTCTCATTTCAAATAAATTGTTAAAATATTGTTTCATACAAAAGTCAGACTTTTAGTATACAATCTAACAATCTCCCACTTATACTAAAAGACAACACTGCCATATCTGCTGACACGCATCTAATCCTCATTCCTTCTACATCCCCATCGAACGCTTTCGCTGGAAGGCTCTTAGTAAAAGGATCAACTAGGTTAACCTCCGATGCAATTTTAGCTACAACGACCACCACTCTTTTAATGATGTTTCGTATTAGGTGGTACTTCCACTCAGTTTACTTGCCTTATGGGCTTGTGGTTCCTTTGAGTTTGCTACTGCACTACTGTTATCACATTAAATTGTGATCGCTTTGGGCAAACTAGGAATCACATCCAAGTCCATTAAGAAGTTCCTAAGCCATACTGCTTCTTTAGCTGCCCCAGAGGCTGCTACATATTTAGATTCCATGGTGGTGTCCGCAACGCATTTCTGCTTTACACTCCTCCATATTATGGCTCCTCCTCCAAGAGTAAACACATAACCCGAGGTGGATTTACTAGCATCCCTATCTGATTGAAAATCTTAATTAGTATATCCCAAAGGTAACAAAGTATCTGCCTGGTAAACTAGTACATAATCCCAAGTCCTTCGCAGGTACGTCCTGGATTACTTCGATACCTACTGACCATGCCCACGGCATAACAGATATCCGATCTCGTACATAGCATAGGACACATGAGGCTTCCTACCGCCGAAGCATAAGGAACCAGCTTCATCTTATCTATTTCCTGTTGTGTCCTAGGACACATCTCCTTAGACAGAGGAATTCCATGCCTGAAAGGTAGAAAACCTTTCCTGGAATCTTGCATGCTAAAACAAGCTAGGATTGTATCAATGTATGAAACTTGGGACAAGTAAAACATTTTTTTCTTGCAATCCCTCATTAATTTGATCCCTAAAATATGTCCGGCTTCTCCTAAGTCCTTCATTTCGAACTTCTTAGACAACCATATTCTTACGCCCGACAATACCTTTACATTATTTCCAATGAGAAGGATATCATCCTCGTAGAGTACAAGAAATACCACTTCGTTTCCGTCACACTTCTTATACACACGTGATTCATCCGAACATTGAATAAATCCATATGACTGGATTACTTCATCAAAATGGATATTCCATGATCTTGAAGCTTGTTTTAATCCATAATTGGACCTATTAAGCTTACACACAAGATGTTCTTCGCCCTTTGCAATGAATCCCTCTAGTTGCTTCATATAGATGTTTTCCTCAAGACTTCCATTTAGGAAAGCTGTCTTGACATCCATTTGTCATACCTCATAATCCATATGAGCAGCAATAGACAAAAGAATCCAGATTGACTTAAGCATGGCTACAAGCAAGAAGGTTTCATCATAATTGATTTCTTCTTTCTGAGTATATCCTTTAGCGACAAGCCTTGCTTTAAAGATTTCCACCTTACCATCAGGTCCTCTCTTTCTTTCATAGACCTACTTGCATCCAATAGCTTTTACACCATTGGGTGGTTCTACAAGATCCCAGACTTGATTAGAATACATGGATTCAATTTCAGATTTCATTGCCTTTTGCCATGATTGAACACCTTTATCATGCAGTGCCTCATTGAAATTCCATGGTCTATTTCATGTTCACCAGGGACCAAGTCGGATGACTCTCCCAATTCCATGAATCTCTCGGGTTGTTTCACAACTCTCCCACTACGACGAGGCTCCGCAGGCAATTGTGTATCAGGTATGACATGCGGTGCAGTGTCCTATGGTATATCCTCTTGTACAGTTGGTATTATGTTTGGTGTTTCCCCTCTTACTTCTTCTAGAACAATTTTACTCATGGGTTTGTGATTCATAATATAATCCTCTTCCAAAAATCTAGCGTTCGTGCTAACAATCACCTTTTGGTCTTTTGGATTATAAAACAAATCACCTTTTGTTCCTCTAGGATATCATATAAATAGACAAACTTCAGTACGTGATTCTAACTTACCAGCATCCGCCTTTAACACATGTGCCGAGGCACCCAAAATTCGAACATGTTTGAGACTAGGCTTATTCCCTGTCCATAGTTTTGTGGGTGTGGAGGATACCGATTTAAAAGGTACTAAGTTTAAAATGTAAGTCGTTGTTTCCAAGGCATGTCCCCAGAATGAATTAGGTAATTCCGAATAACTTATCATTGATCTTACCATTTCCATAAGAGTCCTGTTCCTTCTTTCCGCTACACTATTCTACTGGGATGTGCCTGGTGCAGACAATTGAGATTCTATCCCTTCCTCCAATAAATAATTCGTAAACTCTCCCAAGATGTATTCGCCACCACGATCAGGTTGTAGTGTCTTGATATATTTTCCAAGTTGCTTTTCTACATCAGCCTTGTACTCTTTGAATTTATCAAAACACTCAGACTTGCGGCGCATCAAATAAATATATCCCTATCTAGAATAATCTTCAATAAAAGTAACGAAGTATTCATAACCACCTCTTCCCTGGACTGACATAGGACCACTTAAATCAGAATGAACCAATTCCAATAGATCCTTGGCTCTATACCCCGTTGCCTTAAAAGCCTTTTGGTCATTTTTCCTTCCAAGCAGGATTCACAAGTTGGATAATTTTCCACTACTAATGAACTCAGAAGTCCATTCAGCTATCAATCTTTGAATCATACTCAAGTTAATATGACCCACCCAATCTTAGATGCCAAAGATATGTTTAGTTCATTTTCGAAGGTTCTTTCTCTTATTAGTAGATGTATCATTCAATTCAATTTGTTGCACTATAGGAGAAATTGGATTAAGGATATACAAATTATCTATCAATGCACCATCACAAATTGGATTAAGGGTATACAAATTCTATTTTTCCTTAAAACAACCTTGTCATTAAAAGTAATAGAATAACCATCCATAAACAATTAAAAAACCAAAATTAAATTCTTTCCAATATGACGTACATAAAGACAATTCCTCAAAACAAGAGTTTTATTCTTATTGAAAAATAAATAAACGTCTCCCACTGCAACAGCCGCTACTCTTGTAGCATTCCTCATAAATATGGTAATCTCCCCATCACTAAACTGTCGGGTTTAACGGAACCCCTGCAAAGCAGACATGGTCAGTGGCTCCCGTATCTATACACCAGGTGTCAACAGATACAGTCGCTAACACGATTCAACAACTAGTATAAAAGACTTAACGTTTCTATTCCCTTTTAGAAGAGGGTAGTCAGCTTCGTAGTATCCCGACTGCTTGCATTTGAAGCACTTGCCTTTAGGCTTCTTGAGTGCACCACTCTTTGCATTTACTTGGTTCACTGGTGCTGAAATTTCCTTGCTTCTTCTTATTCCTTCCGCCTTTCGGCCTAGGATGAGGAGCTCTACGAAATAGTTTTTCTGTTGCCACAAGTTCTGTCAGAAGTTCCGCCAATGTGTACAAATATTTGTTCATACCGTATTTCAGGCGAAACTGCTCAAAACTCTTAGGAAAGCTTTGGAGTATGATATCGACTTGGGTTTCTCCATCGATTTCAGCTCCAAAAACCTCCAACACATTAAGTTGGCCCATCATCCTATGGACATGTTCCCTTACGGAAGTGCCCTCAGCCATTTTGGTTTTCATGAGTACAAACATGCCCTTCGACCTAGCAGAATGACTCTGGTGCCCAAAGAGTCCCCTAAGATTATGCATCATATCATAGGCGGTGTTCATAGCTTGATGCTGAGTCTGAAGCACATTTGACATAGAAGCCAAAATATAGCACTTAACCATCCTATCAGCTTTGAGCCACCTATATTATAAGCAACTCTTTGCTCTTAAGTAGAGTCATCAGTAGGTTCCGTAGGACATTCCTCAGTGAGTACAAAGATATAATCTTCAACTGTTAGAACAATGTCCATGTTTCGTTTCCAGTCAACATAATTAGTGCCAATAAGTTTATGTTCTTTAAGTATAACAGAAAGTGAGTTGAATGTCATTTGAAAATCCTAAGAATCATAAATAATTAAACAGATCGAACACTTCGAATTTATCAATTTATATTAATTTCCCTCAAAAATAATATAAAATAAAATTCACCAACATCTCAAGCACCGTGAGTCTGCATGCCACGATAGTGTGGACATATACAAACCCGAACTGTAAATTATAGAGAAAGAAAGGTAGTTATGAAGCGGCAGTTCTTAACTCCCGTCATTTGGGAATATATAATACTGCACCATGCAGTTTTCAAAGACGCTAAAACATTGAGACACGCTGAAGCGTTACAGATTGCAGAAGCAGAACACAGAACGCTGAGAAGAGTGGTTTCTCTCTCGCGGGGTTTTTTCTTTCCTTATTCACATGAAAATCCAGTTTACATGTTTTCTATACTAATACCATATCCTTAAAACATATCTTTCAACCCTGTGTTGAACGATTGATCCAGAGATCACAATTTAAAGTGAGTACAAATCGGTTTATACTTTTTTCTTCCGCTGCAACTTAACCCTATTGAGAAGGTAAGTTTTCTTTCTAGGCATAATTAGGGTTAGTGCTTTTGTGAATATGAGTTTTTCCAACATTTGAAAATATTGATGGTTTTAATATTCTGCCTTTATGATTTAATATGTACATATATGATTCTAGTATTAACATTATATAATAGTTGTATTATGTGACATTAATGGGTCATTAATGTGACTTTGAGGCAGATTACGTTGTTTCCAGTGATTACAAGTATATGACGATTTAATTTTTTTAACACTTTTCAAGGGTTCAATTTTTCATCATTTTTCGTGCATAGAAAGCATGTTTTAGTTATACCACTGGATAGGCCTCATCAAGAGGAGTCCTTCAATATTTTTTTTGCATTTTTTGGCCTTCTAAAACCCAAGATATAATTTTTTGAAGTTATTTTTGTCATTGGGGCAAATTTGCAAAGTTTTAGAAAGTTTGGAGGTCTGTTTTTGAGAATTCGGTAAAGGTCAGGGAATTTTTCGCAATTAAAACAAATGTAAGGGTTGATCGGGTCAAACCGACGCATGTCGGCCCAGACCAGACTGAGCCGATGTGGACTAGACCATCCCGGGATAAAACCGAACTGGTCAGAGCCACCGGCACTCGGATGTTCTGTGGTGGAACGTGAAGACCACATGCCGGGGGATGGCGGAACCGGCGTGGCAGGTGAAGCTCACACGCCGGTAACCAGCAACTATATGGTGGCGCGTGAGTTTCACGCGCCGACATAACCTTCTTCGGCGACGAAGCGTGTACCACACGCACTGAGTGCACACCTTTGGCAGCAGCGCGTGACGGCGGATTGCCAGTACGTGGTGGCACGTGACGGCTTCAAGTGGCGTGTGACTTCTTTTTTCGACAACTTTTTGAAGTTTTCCTGCCAGTTTCGATGCGTGGAGTCCAATGGTGATGTTTTCGAGAGTGTTTGACGTCATTTTTAGTGTGTATGTGTAGTTATACTTCATTTTATGACATATTTGTTGAATACGAACCTATGGGGTGACTATTTGGTTGCAATTTTTGATAATGATGCACCTTAATATGTCATTTAATTCTAAATTCATGGTGTTAAGTGTTGTAAGAATTGTTTAAACTCCTGTAGCCTATGAAAGTGGGAGACAAATTTAGTTGCAGTGATTCACTTGCGAATATGCCTATTGCATCTTGGAAAGTTGTTTCCATATGCATTAAATGAAGAGGAAATTCATGTGATATAGTTTGACTAACACTGCTATGTTTGTTTTTGGTTGCTCGTTTTCTCAGAGGAATGTCAGGACGGGAACAATTTCAGAGGAAGACATTAGGACTAAGGATGAAGTCCTCCATTAATTCATGAATTATAAAATGAAGCCTACACACAACATAAGGGACCACACAATTGATTTGATTGAACTCTACAACCAATTGATGCCTTTAATTTATAGCAATACGATTCCACGTGATAAGTATTTCAAAGTTTCCAGTCCTGAGACCTGGGCGAACACTTTGTCTTCTTACTTCCAAAAGGATTTTGGGTTCAATGGGAGACTTATGAAGTGAAACCTAATGGTCGACAAATTATGCAAGATTTGGTTGATGCTTCTGTAGCAGAAGATAGGACACAGGCACTAAGATCAACCTGCTTGAGGATGGGTAGGATTTGATGTTCTGACTACTTGAAACTGAGTGGTTGGGAAAAGCGTCGGATAAAGAATCCTCATATAGATCCTCTAGGGTAATCTATCTATAGTGTGGGGACTAAGAAATTTGATTATAAACATCGATGAAAATCTTGTGATGATAAATTAGGGAGATTAATCCGTAGATTTCTTTAATTCATTTCTATTGTATTTCTAATGGGAAACTCAGGGAGTTCATTAGAATTTTATGTTCATGACTTGTCAGACTTGGTGTTTTTGCTATTGTGGATGGTTGTTTAAAGTTCAATTTATTAGTGGCAGTTCAATGTTATTGTTAATTTCTTGAACCTTAAATGTGTTTTACGTTTTGAAATAAGAATCTAGTATTATGACCCTAGATGAGATTGATGATTAGTAGTCTCTGAGCTATTTTTCAAGATCAAGTCTTGTGTTATTTATTGAGATGTCTCTGTTTATCTTAACATAAAATTTAGATAAAACATTATTAACATACTGAATCACTTTAATCTCTATCGCTAAGTTGAACAAAGGTGAGAAACTCAGTGGTGACAATTATGACACAAGGCGTCATAAAATTTGGTATGTATTGTATGAACAAGATGCTTTGGATGCTATAAACTAACTAATGACTGATCTAGGCACGGGTTTTGGAAATCAAGGGAGACGTGAACAAGAAGCGTACCAGACATGGGAAAGGAAAATTCCATTGCATGAGGTATTCTTGTAAGTTCAGTAATCGATGCAATGATCCATGGATGTGAGCAACATCCCACCGCACATGATATCTAAGTGTATCTGCGTGAGAAGTATGGTGGTACATCGGTTACAAGGCTTAGGCAGTTAAATATTAAGTTTGACACCTACAAAATGAAACCTGATCTTAATATTAGACAACATCTCAGGGAGATGTCTAATATGATTATCGAACTTAAGATTGTCGATCATATACTCTCTAATGAACAGCAAATCCAAGCCATAATCCGATCTTTACCTGATCGTTGGGAACATCTCAAAGTCAACTTGACTCATAATGAAAGCATTAAAATTTTCAATGATGTTGCACGTCATGTTGAGCTGAAAGATGAGTGGATCGGAGCCTCAAAGCCTTCTTCTGGGGCCTTCTATACCGGTTCTACTTCCAAGGGAGCTTTGGGCTTCAAAAGAAAAAGAAATTGGAATAAGGGAAAGAAGAGAAGACGATCTGATGGTAGTGGTGGTAAGCCAGAAAATAATCCAACAATTAAAATTGATGAATGGAAAAAGGAAAAGAAGAGTGACAAAAAGAATAAGAAATATAAAAGCAATATGCCATGTTACAATAGTAAGCTGTGTCATTATGCTCGTGAATGCCCTGAGCCCAAGAGGGACAAGGTAGATTACCTTATTCTGTTTTGTATGAAATTAATGTCTCAAGTACTGTCTTGCTTACTGACTCTTATCCATTACGGATTATAGAATCAGGAGCAACATACCATGTGACAAGAGACAGAGGAGCTTTTGTAGATTTATGTCGTGTTCCAAAGGGAACTAGGTGGATATATGTAGGAATCAATGCTCGAGTCGAAGTCAAAGGACTTGGGACTTGCAAATTGGACCTTGGTCTTTATCCTACATGATGTTCCATATGCTCCGAAGATCACGCGAAATTTAATTTCTGTTTCAGTTCTACTTAATTTGGGTTATGATGTATTATTCACTAAAGGCACTGTGGTAATGAGCATTAATGATACTTTTTATGCATCTGGACATATAACTGATGTCTTTATGGTTTTAAATTATAATAGGAGGACGTTTTGTTATTATGATGATTATTCATATTCGCTAAATGCTCATTTTTCTAGTAATGCAAATGTGAATGATGATGTTTGGCATGCTAGTTTAGGTCATATTGGGTAAGATAGGATGAATAGACTTGTGAAAGAAGGATTGTTGAATCTTTCTTCTAAAGTCGAATTACCCAAATGCGAACATTATCTTGCTGGCAAAATGACTAGAAAATCTTTTAGTAAATCTATTATGTCTTAATCTCCATTAGAAGTAATCCATTCTGATATATGTGGTCTTGTAAATGTGAGAGCACGACATGGAGCTCACTATTTCATTACGTTCATTGATGATTAATCAGTCTATTTGATATCTAATAAGTCTGAAGCATTGGATTTTTTTAGATGATACTTGAGTGAAGTTGAAGACGTGAATATCTATAAGAACAATTCAAGAAAATTTATTATGAAAAGGGTATAATCCGACAATTAACTGTTCCTTATACACCTCAATAAAATGGTGTTGCTGAAAGAAGGAATAGGACTTTGTTGGAGATGGTGAGATCCATGATGACACAAGCTAATCTACTGCTCTCTTTTTGGGGAGATGTATTGCTTGCGATGGCTTATGTGCTTAATCGTGTACTTTCCAAATCGGTTGCTTCGACTCCATATGAACTTTGGACGGGTAGTAAACCTGACTTGAGTAACCTAAGAGCTTGGGGATCAGCAGCTTAAGTACATAATTCATCGAGTCAGTATGGAAAGTTGGGTCCTGTGACATAAAGTGGATCTTCATGAGATCCTACGTACATTCGAAGGGTTACATGTTCATAGGAGATCAGAATGGGAGCTTAACTGAGACAGAATCACGTAATGCTCATTTTCTGGAAACTAAATTTCCTAGTAGAGGGGAAAGCATAGGGGATACTGAACCTATTTTCGAGATAGTAGAAAACCAATAACTACAAGATCCAAGTGGGAGTAGTAGTTTAACTGATGGTATAGATCTTGATAGATGTGGATCTTGATAGATATTTGTCGATTGAGGATCAGACGATTCCAATGAGAGCATTTTGTCTACAGAAGATAATGGTATTTGAGATTTCACACTACGATCATCTCATATAACTTCGTTATGATAAATGAAGACCACTGTGTTTACATTAAATGGTCCAATGGATGTTTTGTGATTCTATCCTTGTATGTGAATGACATACTATTAGCGGATAATAGCTGAAACCATAAAAAGATGGCTGTCTTTGAATTTCGAAATGAAAGATATAGGTGAAGCAGAGTACATACTTGGTGTGAAGATCCATAGGGATTGTTCAAAGAAATTATTGAGTTTGTCTCAAGAGACTTACATCAAGAAACTTTTAGAATGGTTCAAAATGGACACCTACAAACCTATGGATACTCTCATTGTGAAAGGCGAATCATTGAGTCTGCAGATGTGTCCCAAAACTCAAGATTAAAAGAATGAAATGGCCAGAGTACCATATGTCAATGTGATTGACTACAATTATTCTCTCTGTTATCATGGGAATAATAGTACACTGATTGGGTATATAGACGTTGACTGGAGTGGTGATTTAGATAAACATAAATCAACTCCCAATTATTTCTTTTTTCTCAACAATGGAGCAATCTCTTGGTGTTGCAAAGAACAGACTTGCATAACACTGTCCACTATGGAAACAGAGTTTGTGGCATGTGCATCCGCAGTTCAAGAAGCTATTTAGTTGAGAGATTCATGAAACATTTGGAAGTCTCAAACATTCCAGTGGGAGTTATTTTAATTAATTGTGATAATCAAGCGATTATTGCTTACACAAAAGACCCCAAATATCATGGAAAGACCAAACATGTTGACACGAACTTCAACTTTGTTAGAGATATTGTAGACAAGAAGAAGGTGATTCTTAGTTACATTTCTACTCGTTTGATGTTAGCAGATCTTTTTACCAAACCAATTCCTAAAGATGTACGCATAGAACATGTAAAGGGATTGGGTTTGCAAAGGATTTAAAATGATGTATTGAATATGTATATGTATGTTAATGGAATAGTAATGGCATAACTATACATATATGTTTTATAAATTATATGTGATGGTTCATATATAATTGTATGTCGGCAAGTTATGATTAGCTCTCTCATACGAGCAATCATCTCTGACTTAGTGGGATTGCAGAGATGAGAATACAATGATTAATGTAATCAGGATAGATTTCACCACGAATCGAATCCAACTTGTTGTAAAGCTAAATCGACAGAGATCATGTACGTTGGAGGGAGGGTATCCGGGTTAACTGTATGGGACAAACTTGAACTTTGATTTACACGATGTCTAAATTAAATGAAATACGACATACACTTTCTTGGAAGGAAGTTAAAGACATTGTGACATGTGTTTTAGAAAAATGACATGTGCTAAGTTGACCCCAACAGGATTGAGAAAATTATCCCTATTTTCTCAAAAGCATGAGTCTTTATCTATTGGTTACCCTTATGGTTTTTTACTATATTCTAAGTCTTCACTTTGGTGTTGCTACTTTAGAATGTTACCTAAAGAGCTATGGTTAATAACGTCAATGCGGTACATGTCTAGGAAAGCAGCTACAGTGGGAGACTGTAGATACTTAGTGAGATGGAAAGAACATCTTAATTTAGCATATACTATTATGATTCATTGACTAGACAATCAAGCAGGGTCTTGATTATGAATACATAGTTTTTGCAAAAGGGTTGAATATGCTCTTACAAAATTAAGGGATTGAAAAGAAATATGTGAACTTATGTTAAATATTCAAGAGTTCTGAGGTATATCGAGCTTGTTGAGTTTCATTGATAAACTGGTTGAGTTGCTACATATCTCTAACAATTGTATAGCGATTAAAACTCATATCTCGTGGGTCACATGATGTATTAATCTGTGCGAGAATATGATTCATGAAGAAAATGAGTCAGGTAACTTTTTGACTTCATATGTGAGTGGGAAATGTAAATTATAATTAATATTAATTAATTATATTCCACATATGAATGTGGATAAGAGAGAGAGAAAGGTAGTTATGAAACGGCAGTTCTTAACTCCCATCTTTTGGGAATATATAATACTGCGCCATGCAGTTTTCCAAGACGCCAAAACATTGAGACACGCTGAAGCGTTACAGAATGCAGAAGCAGAGCACAGAATACTGAGAAGCGTGGTTTCTCTCTCGCGGGGTTTTTTCTCTCCTTATTAACATGAAAATCCAGTTTACATATTCTCCAGACTAATACCATATCGTGAAAACATATCTTTCAACCTCGTGTTGAACGATTGATCCAAAGATCACATTTTAATGTGAGTACTAATCGGTTCGTACATTTTTCTTCCGCTGTAACTTAACCCTATGGAGAAAGGTAAGTTTTCTCTATAGGCATGATTAGGTTAATGCTTTTGTGAACGTGAGTTTTTCCAACATTCCTCGGTGAGTACAAAGATATAATCTTCAACAGTTTTGAGTACAAAGATATAATCTTCAACAGTTAAAACAATGTCCATGTTTCGTTTCCAGTCAACACAATTAGTGCCAGTAAGTTTATGTTCTTTAAGTATAACAGAATTGAGTTGAGTGCCATTTGAAAATCCTGAGAATCATAAATAAATAAACAGATCAATCACTTCAAATTTATCAATTTATATTGATTCCTTCAAAAACAATACTCCCTCCGTCCTGTAATTTTTTGCACACTTCCTTTGTAAATTACAAAGGAAGTGTGCAAAAAATTTTAGGATGGAGGAAGTATAAAATAAAATTCACCAACATCTCAAGCACCGTGAGTCTGCATGCCACGATAGTGTGGATGTATACAAACCTGAACATTTACAAGAGAAGGTTTTACCCATTAATATCATTTGTCAACCTAAATTTATGACAAAATAATTAATAGTCGATTTCACTTTAGCCAAGCAAATAATAGCAGTGACTCCGATGAGGAGGATACTTATTATTTACAACTAAATGTACACCATTATTTGATCCCAAGTCCGCGGCCTAAGCTTGTGTGCCTTACAGAATGAGAAGTACACACGCACTCGAATAACTTCCTACAATCATCATAAAGAAGTTCGTACCAGTGATCTGTGAATAAACTCATCCGATTAAGAGGAAGGTCTATGCCAACACGCAAGTTTATTCACATGGAATTAATTATCAATCTCCTCTCCCACTTAGTTATTTAAACACCGAGGGTTTTTAACATACATATAATATTTAATAATATAATATACATTCTAGCATGCTTCTATTTTAAGTAATTAAAAAAATTAAATCACATAGAACATACTCACATATATAACAATAATTGTCAAATAAAATAATAAATGCAGTTATATATCACGAAATAAACACGAAAAATGTTGAATAATGAAAACGAGCCCGGCTGGCCCATAGGCTACAACTGCACGATTCATCCAGCCCATTTACACGTTAATGCATAACACCATTCTGCCTTCCGTGCCGTCAACGCACACTACCGCTTGGAGCATTGCCCAGGCACGACTTGTCGCGGCCATCTTCAGGCCAGTCGTGCTGGCAACACTCGCCTTTCGTGCGCGCTAACATCATGAGGTCATGCCGCTGCTGTTGGTGGTTCTCCCAGTCGTGTATTGCTCTCCCAACGTTAATCATGTTGGCAACGTCATTAGGTCATCCCACTGACTGGGCTGTGACGAGGCATGTTACCCGTTGGAACTGCTCTAATTCCGGCAGCCCCAATTGGCCAGAGGAAAGACCCGACCAGGTCACCATGGAGACCCGATCGACCAGAGGACAGACCGGCCTAGAACTTCATTCTGTCGCACTCAGAATGCCAGTGTTGAACATCAAAAACCTCCCGTCACCCGTCATCAGGACGCCGCTGTAGAATTGCCTCAGACCCGATCAAATATACTAAGACCCGACCAACAGTAGCTTTAGATTCGACCGAAACCACCTTGGACTCGCTCGGAAGTAGCTGAGACCCACTCGAAACCTGTCGTAGACTCCCCCGAAAGCTGTCGTCGACTCACTCGGAAGCTTTATTTGATTGGATCGGGAATGTCGCTGTACATGTCCGACGCCGCTCAAAACCTGCAGTCGATCTCCACGGCGGGTTGTAACAAGTCGACGTCGTGCAGCCAATGGTCACTCGCCATACCATGGTTGGCCATCGCTAGCCGTGAATATTCAGCCATCAGTCCCGCTGCTGAGCCCCGACAACCTTCCATTGTCGTGTCTCTGTCTGTCGCTCACAACTTTGGTCGTCGTTCACTTGCCGTACGACAGCAGTCCGGCAGCACCTAGATCCACCGTGGGCTTTCGCCGACAGTTGCATACAGGACCATCAACACTTTCAGCCCACCAGCCACCATTCGTCGCCGATCACACATAGGGTTTCACGGGTGTTACTTACACCGTGTAACTATCGAACAACAAACAAGGATACGCATCGCACAAGTAATTGAACACGTAGGGTTTCACCGATCATACTTTCACATATATCAAACCCTAACCCCTAATTCTCATGCTATTCCACACGATAATTAAATCACGTATAGTATATAAACCCTAGCCTAATGTGTCACGCTTCACCACAAAACTGAAGCTCTAATACCACTATTGAAGTTAGATCATTTCGTTAGCTTAAACCGTTAGGGTTCCATGCAAACTTAAATTGCGGAAGTAATTGTTTTCAAAGTTCGCATTACCTTTCACCAGGGTACGTTGTTGAAGAACAGCTGCAGAGAACAACTTCTTGATCTTCTGCTGTATTCCCAAGTCCAATCCTGACGTCGTGTGGGCGACGATCTTCAGGATCTTCTCAATATGCTCCTAACCTTCTATTCACGTCAAAATAGGCACATGTATTAGGTTTCTAGAAAGTTGAGATGACTTATATATGGGCTACAGCAGGGACCAGGAGGAGAAATTAAAGTTGGGCCTCCATTGGGCTTAAGTATCCAAGTTTAGCCCTAAACTTATACTTAAGTCCAATAATAATAATATAGTCCACTAAAATATTATTACTGCACTACCGTTCTAATCCCATAATTACGTTATGGGCTCCTTCTTATTATAAGGCAGACAGTCTCCCCATGTTTAAGATATAAAATGTCCATTAATCAATTAAGTTACTGACAACTCAAATTAATTAATATCTCATCCGAGAGTAGTACCACTCAACCTCATTATCATGCCGGAATTTAATCTACTTGCAAGATTTACATGATAATCCTTATGAGCTCCTCAAGGGGACATCATCAACCTAAATGGGACATGGATTCCTTTTACAATCAACATCACACCATAGAGACAATACTATTTCCCAACTCACTGAGTTTGTTGATTTAATTACATGTAAATCTCACCCATTGATGAATCAAAGAAATACATATTTCCTTACGTCTCGAGGTTATTTTATAGGGATTAAGAGCACAAATATCCATAATAATTGAGATCAAGTTCTCCTATATAGACAATACAAGTTAAACGATCCCAAGTGGTCCTGCTCAATACACACAAAATACACTAATGTGATTCTATAGTCAAGACAAACTAATACCAAATCATACTATAACCATCCCGATAGATAGTCTTCGTCTATCTCGGCAGTGAGCACCTGTTTATACTTTATAAGGAAACCAATGCTCACAACTAAGATAGACGGGGACTCTCTATCGGGATGGTTGTAGTATGATTTGGTATTAGATTATCTTGACTATAGAATCACATTAGTGCACTTTGTGTATATTGAGCAAGATCGCATGAAATCGTTCGACTTATACTGATTATATAGGAGAACTTGATCACAATTATTATGGATGTTTGTGCTCTTGATCCCTATACAATAACATCGACACGTAAGGCAGTATGTATTTCTTTGATTCATCAATGGGTAAGATTAACATGTAATTAAATCAACAAACTCGGTGAGTTGGGAAGTAGTGATGTCTCTATGGTGTGTTGTTGATTATAGAAGGAATCCGTGTCTGCTATAGGTTAATGATGTGCCCTTGAGGAGCTCATAAGGATTATCATGTAAACCCTGCAGGTGAATTTATTCCGGCACGATAATAAGATTGAGTGGTGCTACTCTTGATTTGATATTAATTAATAGAGTTGTCAGTAACTTAATTAATTAATAAGCATTGTATATCTTAAACATGGGGAGACTAACGGGCTCCTAATAAGAAGGAGTGCATAACGTAATTATGGGATTATGACGGTAGTGCAGTTTCAATATTTTAGTGGTATATATTATTATTATTGGACTTAAGTATAAGTTTTAGGCTAAACTTGGATACTTAAGCCCAGTGGAGGCCCAACTCTAATTTCTCCTCCTGGTCCCTTCTGTAGCCCATATATAAGTTATCTCAGCTGTCCGGAAACACTAATTAATTATTCATGTCTAACCATGAGTAGGGAAAGAGAATAGCGGATTAAGAAGATCTTGAGGATCGTTGCCCACACAACATCAAGATTGGACTTGGGAATACAGTAGAAGATCAGAAGGTTGTTTGCTGCTGATGTTTGCCAAATTCCATGATTTTTCTGAAATTTTGTCGAACTCCGAACTGGACGTGTGATACAACTTTAGAAAGCTACGAAGAGAGGATCATTTTGGAATATAGATCTCTTGAATCGAAGATCGAATGAGGAAGTTAAGCCTAAAACCGTGAGACTGCGCAGGCTGCGGGCGAGAATCTTTCTTCTTCAACATACCCTGGTGAAAGGTAATACATTTTAATGTTTTCTTGCTTCCTCTAATTATAGAATCATATGGAACCCTAACGGTTCATGTTAACCAAATAATCGAATGTCAACAATTGGATCGAACATATAAATAAATTATAAGACGCAATCATTTGATCACTAATTCTAATTTCAAATATTGTTAAAACATTGTTCATACTAAAGCTAGACTTTTAGTATACAATTCAACAATCATCGATCGATTGCCCTGTAAACCTGATAATAAGATTAATCTTTAACGCGTCTATTTTCCAAAGGTCCCCCTTTGCTATTTTAGATAAGTCTGGTAGGAGTTCCACAGTAGAGTCAGTCAGTTGGTCGGTCAGGTAGTCTGTTAATAGTTCCAATGTCTACCGAACCACATATCATCGACTGATCTCCTTGTAAACTTGATAATGAGATTAATTTTTAACGCGTCTATTTTCAAAGGTCTCCCTTTACTATTTCTATATCAGTCGGGTAGCAATTCTAAGTAGGGTTGGTCGGTTAGTTGGTCTGGTGGTCGGTTAATAGTTCCAATATCTAACGACCCACATATCATCAACGGATCGCACTGTAAAATTGATAATGAGATCACATTTTATCGCTTCTATTTTTCAAAGGTCTTCCTTTGCAATTTCTAGATCAGTCGGGTGGAGTTCTAAAGTATTTCCAAAGATCCCCGTTTACTGTTTCTAAATCAGTCGGGTAAGAGTTCCACAGTAGGGTTAGACGGTTGGTCGGTTTGGTGGTCGATTATTAGTTCCAATGTCTACCGACCCACATATCATCGACCGATCACCCTATAAACTTGATAATGAGATTAATTTTTAACGCTTCTATTTTGCAAAGGTCCCCCTTTGCCATTTTTAGATCAGTCCGGTAGGAGTTCCAAAGTAGGGTAGGTCGGTTGGTCGGTTAATAGTTTCAACATCTACCGACCCACATATTATCGATCGAACGCCCTGTAAACTTGATAATGAGATTAATTTTTTACGCGTCTATCTTACAAAGCTCTCCCTTTGCTATTTCTATATCAGTCGGGTAGCAATCCTATAGTAGTGTTGGTCGGTTGGTCAGTCATATAGCCGGTTAATAGTTTTAATATCTACCAACCTGTATATCATCGATCGCTCGCCATGTAAACTTGATAATAAGATTACATTTTATCGTGTCTATTTTTCAGAGGTCTTCCTTTGCTATTTCTAGATTAGTCGAGTAATAGTTCTATAATTTTTTAAAGGTTTCCCTTTATTATTTCTAGATCAGTTGAGCACAATAGGGTTGGCCGGTTGGTCAGTCTGGTGGTCAGTTAATAGTTCTAATGTCTACTGACCCACATATCATCGACCGATCACCCTGTAAACATGATAATGAGTTTACTTTTTATCGCGTCTATTTTCCATAGGTCCCCTTTGCTATTTCTAGATCTATCGGGTAGGAGTTCTACAATAGGGTTGGTCGGTTAATGTGATTATTTTTTATCGCGTTCCAAAGCTCCCCTTAGCTATTTATATATCAGTCGGGTAGGAATTCCAAAGTAGGGTTGGTCGATTGGTTGGTCTGGTGGTTGGTAAATAGTTCCAACATCTTCAGATCCATATATCATCGACCGATCGTGCTGTAAACTTGATAATGGGATTAATTTTTAACACCTCTATTTTCAAAAGATCCCCCTTCGCTATTTTTATATTAGTCGGGTAGGAATTCAACAGTAGGGTCGGTCATGTGGTCGGTTAATAGTTATAACGTCTACCGTACCGACCCACATATCATCGACCGATCGCCCTATAAATTTGATAATGAGATTAAATTTTATCACGTCTATTTTTCAAAGGTCTCCCTTTGCTATTTCTAGATCAGTCGGGTAGGAGTTCTATAGTTTTTCAAAGGTCCCCGTTTGCTATTTCTAGATCAGTCGGGTAGGAGTTCCACAGTAGGGTTGGTCGGTCTGGTAAATGGTGAATAGTTCCAATATCTACCGACCCACATATCATTGATAGATCGCCCTGTAAACAAGATAATGAGATTACTTCTTATCGCGTCTATTTTCCAAAAGTCCCCCTTTGCGATTTCTAGATCTGTCGGGTAAAAGTTCTATAGTAAGGTTGGTCAGTTAACGAGATTACTTTTTATCGCGTCTATTTTCCAAAGGTTCCCCTTTTTAATTTCTAGATCAGTTGGGTAGGAGTTCCACAGAAGGGTCGATCGGTTGGTTGGTCATGTGGTCGGTTAATAGTTCTAAAGTCTACAGTCCCACATATCATCGATCGATCGCCCTATAAAATTGATAATGAAATTAATTTTTAAGGTGTCTATTTCCCAAATGATCCTTTTTGCTATTTTTAGATCAGCCTGGTAGGAGTTCCACAGTAAGGCCGATCGCTTAGTTGGTCAGGAGCTCGGTTAATAGTTCCAACGTCTACCGACCAATATATCATCGACCGATCGCCCTATAAACTTGATATGGGATTAATTTTCAATGTGTCTATTTTCCAAATGTCTCCCTCTGCTATTTCTATATCAGTCGGGTATCAATTCAAAAGTAGTGTTGGTCGGTTGATTTTTTTGGTGGTCGGTTAATAGTTCCAATATCTACCGACCCACATATCATCGACTAATTGCCCTGTAAACTTGATAATGAAATTAAGTTTTATCGCATCTATTTTTCAAAGGTCTCCCTATGCTATTTCTAGATCTGTCGGTAAGGAGTTCTACAGTTTTTCCAAAGGTCTCCCTTCTCTACTTCTAGATCATTCGGGTATGAGTTCTATAGCAAGGTTGGTCGGTTGATGAGATTACTTTTTATTGCATCTATTTTCCAAAGGTCCCCTTTTGCTATTTCTAGACTAGTCGGGTATGAGTTCCACAGTAGAATTGGCCGGTTAACGAGATTAGTTTTTATCGCGTGTATTTTCCAAAGGTTCCCATTTTCTATTTCTATATCAGTCGGATAGGAGTTCTATAGTCGGGTTGGTCGGTGAACGAGAATACTTTAATTGCGTCTATTTTCCAAAGGTCCCTCTTTGCTATTTCTAGGTCAGTCATGTGGGAGTTCCACAGTAGGGTCGGTAGGTTGGTCGATCAGGTGGTCTGTTAATAGTTAAAACCAGTGTTCTTAAAATTGGATTGGATAGACCAGTTGAACGGGTTCAACCGAGAATCGACCCGGAAATAATTCCGAAAGCACCCCCATAATTACTTTTGAGGTTAAACCGAAAAAAACCGATTGAATCGGGAGAATGAGATAACAAGAAACCACTGGTTCGGTATAATAAATAAAAATTAAAACATTGAGATATGTTATTGTGTACGCTTGTATTATCTCATTAGAAATTCAAAATTGAAACTCTCTCAATCTCAATGTTTAGAAATTATTAAGTTATTACACTCAACTTATTATTGCAAACTTCAATTTGAAAGTAAGAAAAACAAAAAAAAATAAAAAATAAAAAATGAAAAGGTTGCTCGGATACGTCAAGCGATCGAACCTCAAGCCATCGGATCTCTACAAAATTTTAGACCATCGTGCCATACAAAAATCTACGGCTCTGGTAAGGAAGAAAGAGAGTAAGAGAACTTTGCTAAGTAAGAGAGAAAACGAGAAACTGATAGCGCTGTGGGGAGAGAGAAATAGAAAGAGGGAGCGGTTGTTGGCTGCTGATTATGGAAGACAACCCTACTTCTATTTGGGCTTTGGGTTTTGGATTATTCATGTTTATATAAAAAACTTATTTATTATATTATATTTTAATAATAGTTTTAAAATATAATTAAAAAATATAAAATTTAATTTTTCGATTGAACCATCTGATTGAACTAGTCGACTGGTTGAACTCGAACCATTGCCTTCACTGGCTTGGCCTCCGGTCCAGTTTTCTAATCACTGGTTCAAACGTCAACCGACCCAAATATCATCGGCCGATCACCCTGTAAACTTGAGAATGAGATTAATTTTTAACGCGTCTTTCCAAAGGTCTCCCTCTGCTATTTCTAGATCAGTCAGGTAGCAATTCTATAATAAGGTTGGTCGGTCTGGTAGTTGGTTAATAGTTCCAATGTATACCGATCCACATATCATCGACCGATCGCCCTATAAACTTGATAATGAGATCACATTTTATCGTGTCTATTTTTCAAAAGTCTCCCTTTACTATTTCAAGATCAGTCAGGTAGGAGTTCTACAGTTTTTTCAAAGATCCCCGTTTGCTATTTCTAGATCAGTCGAATAGGAGTTCCATAGTAGGGTTGGTCGGTTGTTCGGTATTGTGGTTAGTTTATAGTTCCAATGTCTACCGACCATATATCATCAACTGATTGCCCTGTAAACTTGATAATGAGATTACTTTTCATCGCGTCTATTTTCCAAAGGTCTCCCTTTACTATTTATAGATCAGTCGGTTACGAGTTATACGGTAGGATCGGTCAGTTAACGAGATTACTTTTTATTGCGTCTTTTTTTCAATGGTTCTCCTTTGCTATTTCTAGATCAGTCGAGTAGGAGTTCCACGGTGGGGTCGGTCGGTTGATTGGTCAGGTGGTAGGTTAATAGTTTCGACGTCTACCGAACCACATATCAACGACCGATCGCCTTGTAAACTTGATAATGAGATCAATTTTTAAGGCGTCTATTTTTCAAAGGTCCCCCTTTGCTATTTTTAGATCAGTCCGGTAGGAGTTCCACTGTAGGGTCGGTCGATTGGTCGGTCAGACGGTCAGCTAATAGTTTCAACGTCTACCGACCCACATATCATCGACCGATCGCCCTGTAAACTTGATAATGAGATTACTTTTTATCGCATCTATTTTTCCAAGGTCCCCATTTACTATTTCTACATCAGCCGGGTAGGAGTTCTACAGTAGGGTTTGTCAGTTAACGAGATTAAGTTTTATCGCGTCTATGTTCCAAAGATCCTCCTTTGCTATTTCTAGATCAGTAAGGTAAGAGTTCCATAATAGGGTCTGTCAGTTTGTCGGTCAGGTGGTCGGTTAATAGTTCCAATGTCTACCGACCCACATATCAATGATCAATCGTCCTGTGACTTGATAACGAGATTAATTTTTAACTAGTCTATTTACCTAAGGCCTCTCTTTGCAATTTTTAGAATCAATCGGGTAGGAATTCCACAATAGGGTCGGTCAGTTAGTCGGTCAGGTGGTCGGTTAAAAGTTTCAACGTCTACCAACCCACATATCATCAAACGATCGCCCTGTAAACTTGATTATTAGATTAATTTTTAACGCATCAATTTTCTATAGGTCTTCTTCTGCTATTTCTATATCAGTCGGGTAGCAATTCTGCAGTAGGGTTGGTCAGTCCGGTGGTAGGTTAATAGTTCCAATGTCTATCGACCCACATATCATCGACCTATCGCACTGTAAACTTTATAATGAGATGCATTTTATCTCGTCTAGTTTCCAAAGGTCCCCCTTTTCTATTTTCAAATCAGTCAGGTAAGAGTTCAACAGTAGGGTTTGTCGGTTAACGAGATTATATTTTATCACGCTAATTTTTTGAAGATCCCCTATTTCTATTTCTAGATCAGTCGGGTAGGTGTTTCACAGTATGGTCGGTCTGTCGGTTGGTTAGGTGGTCGGTTAATAGTTCCATTGTCTACTGACCCACATATCATCGATCGATCTCCATGTAAACTTGATAATGAGATTAATTTTTAACTCATCTATTTTCCAAAGGTCCCCCTTCTAAATTTTTAGATCAGACAGGTAAGAGTTCCATAGTAGGGTCGGTCAGGTGGTCGGTTAATAATTCCAACGTCTAGCGACCCGCATATCATTGACCGATCGCCCTGTAACTTGATAATAAGATTACATTTTATCGCGTCTATTTTTCGAAGGTCTCCCTTTGCTATATCTAGATTAGTCGGGTAGGAGTTCTATAGTTATTCCAAAGGTCCCCCTTTGCTATTTCTAGATCAGTCGGATAGGAGTTCCCACAGTAGGATTGGTCGGTTTGGTCGGTCTGGTGGTTGGTTAATAGTTTTAATATTTACCGACCTACATATCATTGATCGATCGCCCAATAAACTTGATAATTAGATTACTTTTTATAGCATCTGTTTTCCAAAGGTCTCCCTTTGCTTTTTATCGATCAGTCGGGTAGAAGTTCTTAAGTAGGGTCGGTCGGTTTGGTGGTCGATTAATAATTCCAACGTCTACCTACACACATAACGTTGACCGATGGCCCTGTGAAATCTTGATAATGAGATTAACTTTTAACGTGTCTATTTTCCAAAGGTCTCCCTTTGATATTTTTAGATCAATTGGGTAGGAGTTCTACGGTAAGGTTGGTCGGTTGGTCGGTCTGGTGGTCATTTAATAGTTCCAATGTCTACCAACCAACATATTATAGACCGATCGCCTTGTAAACTTGATAATGAGATTAATTTTTAACGCGTCTATTTTGCAGAGGTCTGGCTTTGCTATTTCTTGATCAGTTGGGTAGAAGGTTCTATAGTAGGTTTAGTCGGTTGGTCAGACCTGGTCGGTTAATAGTTTTGATGTATATAAACCCACATATCATCAACCAATCGCACTGTAAACTTGATAATGAAATTACATTTTATTGCGTCTATTTTCCAAAGGTCTTTATTTGATATTTCTAAATAGTCGGGTAGAAGTTCTACAGTTTTTGCAAAGGTCCCCCTTTGCTATTTCTTGATCACTCGGGTAGGAGTTCTACAGTAGGGTTGGTCGGTTAATGAGATTATATTTTATCGCGTCCATTTTCCAAAATTCCCCTTTGCTATTTCCATTTCAGTTGGGTTGGAGTTCTAAAGTAAGGTCGGTCGGTCGGTCAGGTGGTTGGTTAATAGTTCCAACGTCTACCGTCCCACATATCATCGACTGATCGCCCTTTAAAATTGATAATGAGATTACATTTTATCGCGTCTATTTTCCAAAGGTCCCTCTTTGCTATTTCTAAATCAGTCGGGTAGGAGTTCCACAATAGGATTGGTCGGTTGGTTGGTTAATAGTTCCAACGTCCATCGTCTCACATATCATCGACCGATGCCCTCTTTGCTATTTTTAGATCATTCGAGTAGTAGTTCTATAGTAGGGTTAGTCTGGTGATCGGTTAATAGTTCCATTGTCTATCGACCCACTTATCATCGATCAATCGCACTAAAAACTTGATAATGAGTTACATTTTATCGCGTATATTTTCTAAAGGTCCTCCTTTTCTATTTCTAGATCAGTCGGGTAGAAATTCTACAATTTTTACAAAGGTTTCCCTTTGCTATTTCTAGATTCATCGGGTTAGAGTTCCGCATAGGGTATTTGGTCGGTCTGGTGGTTGGTTTATAGTTCGAATGTCTACTGACCCACATATAATCGACATAGCTAAACAACCCTATTGCGGCTGAATTTTATTTCTTGATCCAAATACGTATGAAAAATTATAAAAATCCATCTCGATGTAGTTATTATTTGGGTTTAAATCCTAAAAATTAATAATGGTATTTTGATCAATATGAGCAGTCGATGAATTAGAAAAACTAATATTTATAAAAGGACTTCTTTCTTTTTGAGAGTGAATCCTTAAAGGCATACCTTTTAACCATGTTAATGATCCTAAGAGATGCAAGACTCCTTGGTTTCTTGACTTCAATGTAGTTATTTATTCAAGAAAAATGCATTTAAAAAATAATTATGAAAGTATCTAAAGTGATTTTAAAAAAAAATCCATGAAAAAGACAAAAGGTTATCATATTTGATTTTTCATTAAAATAAGCAGGCAAATATACAAAACACAAGTTATTACAACATCATATTAATCGAAGAATGAAAAATGCAATGAAGACAAGACGAAAATGTGTTCCAATAATGTAAGTAAAAATAAAAAACAAGTGGAAAATGGTTTAGCCCTGTAAAATATGTAAGGTAAAGATAACTCACCAACACATAAAGCTAATATATTATATAAGCATAACTTCATAGCAGGAGCTTTTCGCTACAATAAAAGATTCGATTTTCTCTTGAAACAATTCAGAAAATACTCACCCTCTTCACTAAATTTTATAATTTATACCTGTTGTTCAAACATTTCAGCAAACAACTGCACTCAACTTAATAAATGAACTACAACAATTTCAATCAAACCATACACATTTTGGAGACAAGTACAATTAACTGCATTGAACATACAAAGAACCCATCCCCATCTAATTTTCCAAATGATTCAACTTCTAAATGATAGCTTAATATAATTAGAAACATTAAACTCTTAAATAAAATGGTAGAAATTTATAGAACATGCTATTTTTAGAAGAATGTGACTATTGAAAATTTTATACCTTTTTTTCCGAGTAATTGACACTCTATTCTCTATCCACTAAGTAGTATAAATTGTGGATATCTACCTCAACAGCTCATCTTTCAAAAGTTTTTATTTTTATTTTTTCCTACAAGTATATTGATGTTTATGTTAGCTTAATATCCAACTAGAGCAAAAATTAGATAAATCCTCCATCAACTTGGAGATTATGTTTCTTAATTTACAAATTAATATTCAACCTGAGATAAGTGTTGTTGTACAAACTCTGTATGACCTTGTCCAAATAAGTTCCATGTGCTGGCAATGATAGCTACACCCGGTTTAAAAGACATCTATGATAATCTAGCCAAATTCATGTATTATATCATCATATTTGTTGTCTCCTAAGATAAATAAACATATCATTTCTTCATTACATATTGTTCTATGCACTTGCTCCTTATCAACTACACTAGCTATTACAGACGAGAGATAAATGATTGATCTTATCAAAGCTTTTGCTTCATTATCAGAATTTAAACTTGGCTTTAAGTCCTGTTTATTATAATTATTATGTATTTTCCTTTTACCATTAAAAAAGAGTAATAGAAATACAAATTAGGTCATACTCTTAACTTAGTACCTCCAATGTTGTTTTTCTCTAGGTCCGTTAAATTGTTATTAGAAGCTCATCAGCATTGTAATGAAAATAAATAGGAAAATAGCAGTAAACCTGATATTAACGTCAATTGAATCTTCCATTTCCTTTACAGAATCTAGAAGCCTCTCCATTTGACCATGATAGGATTCTCATCCGCCAAATCACGTAACAATTCAAATAACTTATACCATGAGAAATAATTATGTCAATATTCAAGAAAAAGTCACTGTACAATGAAACAAAGTCAGTCACCTTTCAAAAAATATTAATAATTGACTCAACAAGAAAAGTTAAAATGCTAAGTCTGATCAGGAACAAATGGTAGAAAGTAGCACTAAAAGTTAAGACAAAGGAACATAATTATAGGCAATTAGTAAGACTATAATTAGAGAAAGTAAAATATTTTATAAGTTACAGAGGAACTGTTTATCCTTGATGACCCAGCCAAACTCACTTCCATCATATTTGTATTTAGCTGATGTTTAGTAGCTTTCTCAAAATGTGCAATTTTTAGCGGACACCATAGAACTACACTTGAGCCATCTGTTCAAAATCAACAATTTAAATTAGGATTAGAGAACATGATAATGTGAATAATACTACTTAAAACTTATTATTGTAAGTATAAGTGGAACATCCTTTTTTATTACTTTCCAACCAAATTATGAATTAGGTACAAAAAACCAAACTTCCATCTTTATTTAAGTCGCCCAGCTTTACCTTAATGAAGATTTTTCCAAATTTTCAATTGTCTAGCTAAATTGCAATTAGATATGAAGATTGAAATGGATTTGAATCGACAAAAAAAATTATAAACAAGTAAAGGGACGGTTAAACAGTCAGTAAGAAGCAACAAAAAGAGAAAATCAAAACATAGCAACATAACAGGTTGTTCTTTATCTCTAGATATCAGACCAAATACTTACAGTCCAAATATTCAAGGTAAGTTAAAAACTAAAAGTAACGAAGTTAGTTCAGTCACATTTACAAAATATATAAAAAATAAACAGTTACGAAACTACTAGATTTCAGCGAGCAGAGTGGAGAAAGAGATAAACACAATCTCAGAATCATACCAACAAAACTTCTTGTTGTTAAACTAAAGTAAAGTGCATTCTTGTATTTACTGTTGGCTGAAACATAAATATTTAGTCAATAGTGTTATAATAAAAATGTAATCTAAATTAAAATGTTGTATTACTCTCGAGCTAATCCAACTCATCTAAGATTGCCAACATACAAAATATCAAAATATAGAAATAAATTATAACCATAATTTATTCAAATCTATTCTGTAGAGGAACTAACAGAGAATAGAAAAGATACAGAAGTCAATAAATTAATTAGTATATGCCTCAAATGAATCACATATTTCAAATGCATGGACGAAATAACATATATTAAACAGAAGAAACTCATTAGGAATGGAACAAAATTTTCATCCATTTTGAAAACTCTTAGATTCTTTTGTTCCACGATAACTGCTAGTCAAATATGGGAATTCTACCAATTTTTAAATATAAAATTAGTACAAAATATTAGTTTAATTCACACTCAAAGTGAAGAGAATAGGAGATATAGATAAGGAATAAAAGATTTACATGAATGAAGAACCATTTGGTGGAATTGTTATAACGTGAGAGACGTCCATTAAAGCGTCGGGGACGCCTTTGGAGGGATGTCCATGAAATCGCCAAGGGACGTCCTTGACTTCGAAATCGATTGATGTTCAGTGGATTGAATATATTTGTGTACAAATACTCAAATAATTTCTCATCTCTCAGCGGCGAGCAGTTTATGGCCACTATCATCATCAATTTGAGAAATAAATGAGCAAATGAGTAGTATAACCAGTATCAAATATAATTCAGGGAAAAACATTTCTACTGTGCATGTTACCCCCAACAAATGACACTATATGAAACTTAGGTCTTGTTTGATTTTGGCAGAAATTTTCAAGTGTGGCGCTTTTCCTTTTCACTTTGCCTCTGATTTTGATTTTCGTCCAATAATATTTAGTTGCTTCTTGGTTATTTTTACGATTATTAATATTATCATATAAAAATATGATATTTCTTTCAAAATACTGAATATTGTGTTGTTGTGTTTAAAAATTTTCGTATGCTTTTTATTCTAAATACGTTGCACTTCAATTAAGTTATTCTATGATAAATACTTAAATAAATATTTGAAATTTAATTAATCATCATCTCAAAAAGAAATGGAAAAACAATATTTAAAAAAGAAATATTATTTAATAAGAAAAAATTAATTGGGAGTAAATAAGAAAAATTAAAAAAAATATTTTAAAAAATTAATAATTAAAACAATCGTCATTAGCTTAGGAAACGACAAGTAAGTAATAAAAAACTCTGCTATAATAACTAGTACGAAGCCCACGTAACACGCGGGATATTCGAAATTTTTATGGAATCAGCTATTCGTATATTCAAATTTGCTAAACGTATTAAAAAAATAATTAAATTAAAATACTCCCTCCGTCCGCCACAATGGGTGCCATTTGCTTTTTGGCACGTGGATTAAGGAATATTATTATTTATTGTGTAGTGGGTAATTTCATTAGTGGAGGTATGGGTCCCATTTTTTAGTTGTATTAGTGGGTGTGTGGGTTCCTTATATGTAAAAAAGGAAATGAGACCCTTGGGGCGGACGCCCAAAATGAAAAAATAGGACTCTTTGGAGCAGACGGAGGGAGTATTCAAAATTAATAAGATATAAATATTCTAATAATTAAGATTTTATATTGTGTTCGGTTGTAGTACCCGAAGGATGTATTCGATTTCATATTGTGTTCGGTGGTAATACCCGAACAATATAGTGTATTTAGTTGGAGCATCCGAAAGATGTATTCGGTTGAGAAATTGAATGGTCCTTGAGGGATGGTGACACTTTCACTATGAATTGTTATCACTTTTATTATAAAGTTTTATCGATTAATTTTCATTTATATTATAAATTGTTTATAAAATAATATTATCACTTTTCGTTAATTGAATATCACTTTCCATTATAGAAATTATTACTTTTTATACTTAGGACATACGCCCTCACCTGAGACATTCTTTCACCCTAAACTTTGTGTGTGTGTCTATATATACTCACTCTGTCCCCTTGAAACGTAACTGTTTGATTTTTGCACGTGGATTAAGGTGTATAATAATTTAATGTATTTTGAGGTGAGAGAAATAATATTTTAAAGTGTAGTAGGTTGTTGTATAAGTGTTGAGTGCAGGGCCATGAGAGGTCACATCAATCTAAAAATAGAAATTAATTCTTTGTAATGGGACAGACCAAAATGGCAAAATGGATACGTATCAAGGGGACGGAGGGAGTATATAAATGGTGTACCCACGGGTATTGAGGTATTATCAGTACCCATTCCAAACCCTAATGAAATTTTCACAACTATATGTATTCGTGCCAAATCTGTTTACAACTATCAATACCTGCCCTATTAAGATTTGGATAAAACGAGTACTTGGAAATGCCCATCTCATTACCATCCATAACTATTATCGTTTAATAAATAAAATTAATAAATGTATATAACAATTATAAATTTTTGTATAATTAAGGATAAAATATTAAATATAATAAAATAGATATAAAATAAATAATTAACGATAAAAAATTATGAAAATTAATTAATATTAAACTAAAATTTATTTTTTTTCATGAAATTCCTTATTTAGGATTTTATAATTAACTAAATTTATTAAACTTAAAAATTCTAAGAATAAATAGATGAAATATATTAAATAATTTCTTATTGCTTATAAATAGATGAAATATATTAAATAATTTCTGAATACAATTAATTTGATATAATTTTTATATAAATCCGATTTAAAAATAAAAAGTTAAAAAACTTAAAGTTTTAGGTAAATTTTTTAAATAAAATAAATAAAAAGGGTCCATTACTTATATGTACAGTTTACATACCTATATTACTTCTAGATACAATATCCAAATTGAATTCATCTATTGCCACTTTTAACCCTATTTTAAGATTAATTGTATTCAGAAATTAATTTATCCATTAATCTCTCCATGAAAATAGGAAATACGTGGAGATCTTGTGTTCAAATTTCAATTTCAAATCTTCATGGTCCAACTGTTTTTAATTTTTTTTATTATTGAATATATCGATATTGCAAAAAGATAAGATATTATTTTAATATTAAAAAGATAAATCATTCCATTATTTACTTCTAAATTTTAGTGGGAGTGAAATTTCAAATAAATTAAAAATAATTCCAATGATTTTGCAAACTCATCGATATTTGTTGAGGAGCGATGAATTATATTATTAATTTGGTATTAAGAAATTATTTAAGAATTATTTCGTATTCAAAATATTTATGAAATTAAGAGAATGAATTATAGTAAGGAGCAAGGAGCAATAAATTATATTATTTTAGTATTCTGAAATTATTTAAAACTCATTTTGGTATGAAGAAATTATTTAAGAAATGAATTAGATTATTTTGGTACTAAAAAAAATTATTTAAGAATCATTTTGGTATTCAAAAATTATTTAAGAAATTAATAGAATCTGGAATGATGAATTAAAATATTTTGGTATTAAAAAATTAATTAAGTATCATTTTGATATTTAGAAATTATTTAAGAAATTAACATGATGGATCAGGAACGATGAATTAGATTATTTTGATATTCAAAACTTATTTAAGAATCAATTTGGTAATCAGAAATTATTAAAAAATATTTAAGAATCATTTTGGTAAGAAATATTTTGGTATTTTTCACAATGTATTCCAAATATTTAGAAATATTTTGATATAAAAGAATTGCTTAAGAAACAAATCTTTTTGACATTCGGAAATTATTTAAGAAACTGTTGGGATAGATCAAATATTACCACAATAAGAACGATATATTTAGAAATACTTAAAAATATTCAGAAATATTTAAGGTCAATATATTTGTTTTGAGTAATCCTGTACTCATATTCAAAGTTGATTTATACATAATCTCTAATCAATACATTTGATTATTGTATAGAATAATATTGAATCACTACCTTATTTGACTCAATCATGTCTACAAATCCAAAGAAAATTAACGAGAAAAATACTTAGTCAATTATCGCCTCTCCCAACATCCTTTATTACTTCTGCAAGACTTACCGGGGATATTGGACTGATGACAGTTCTCTCAGAAACTTACCTGTTGACTGTGGTTAGAGGAAGAACAGACGATCATCATACTCTTCATTACCTGTTTCGAAGAAGATGTTTTCAAATCCTACCCCACAAAATCCTAATAAGATCTACGAAGGGAAAGACCTAAATTTAGCTTGCAATCCATATAATGGGTGATGGAATTCGTAGCTCTTCCATAATATAATAACCCCACCTTGATTGTAGAAAAAGGAAAAATGAGCGATGGTGGAGAAAAAGAGGTGAAGTAAATTGGCGTGGATATATAATGGGGGCCTGACTTTTGATTTTTTACATGAGTAGATGTTTGTTTTTTTAATGTGGTGTTAAGCGATAAATGTAAAAAATTAGTTACAAAGGTTATATTGATAATTTCACTTTAATAAATTGTATCTATTAGTAGTATTTTTACGATATTGTATCTATTAGTTATTTTGATGTATATTTTGTATTAGATAATAATAAATCCAAAGAAAAGTGAAATATTTTGATTGATTGTTTAAAATAAAGTAACAATATTATCTTCTCTTCTAAGCAAGTTATCATCAAAAATTAAAAATAAAAAAATCTATAAAAATGACACATCATGCCAAAATTGTTTCCATGATGCCACCTAATAAATGCAAAACCCTCCTTTAGTTTATATATATATATATATATATATATATATATATATATATATATATATTACCCCCTAAATATATATAATCATGAGATGTTGTGCAAGTGAGATGGATTGTAAGATTCACAATCCAAATTTATTATTTTATTCACTATTTAAGTATGATTTTTAGATTAAAAAAATTATTCTAAGATAGTTAAAGTATATAGTAATTTATTAAAATTTGATATTTAAATTATTAATATATATTTTTATTTATTAATTTACATAGTTAAACATTTAATATTAAAAATTTTTGGGCAGTCATGTGTGAGACTGTCTTATGGTAAGACCATTTTATACTTTCGTAATTAGTTATTACTTTTTATTAAAAATTTGATTACTTTTTTTTTAATATTTTCACTTTTGTTTTATACTATAAATTATTCATGAAACAATTCACTAAACTATTATCATACTTTGCCAATTAAGTATTACATTTGCATTAAAATGTTATAACTTTTTATCCGTTTCATGATAATCATTTAGTGAAACAGTCGCACACAAGTGTTTGGCTAAACTTTGAACTTTTAAATACTTTAACATTAAAATTTAAGAATTTAAATTTGTAGGAAAATGATGTAACCTTTTTTCAAAAATATACACATGGATGTGACGTCACTATAAATATTTATCACTACGTAAATTTTGAAGTAGAAATAAAGAATTGTTTGAGGATAAACGAAAAAATTCGTATTCTAAAAGTTATATCAAATTGGAATTGCTCTTATATGTTGGTTAGACATGTGATGAAGTACAATAAAATTTGTTAATTAAAATATACTCCATCGTTACATTTAAATAATTACATCGTTTGAAGATAAAGGAATATAATATTTTAATTTGTAGTGAGTTGGTAAAAACACAATTCTACCAATATTGTATATAGACCCCATAAAAATATAATAATTATTTTGTGTGGATCTTATTCTCAAAAAGGAAAATGTAACTCTTTTAGTGAGACGCTTTAATTAGTAAAAGGTAATAATTCCCTTTTATTTATAATTATATTTGTGACAATAAAAATAAAAATTGATAAATAATCATATTTGTAAAAATAAAAATAAAATTGAGTTTGTGACCATGGACAAGTACATAAGAGTTATGAATTTATGTGATCTAATCTAATCACTTTAGGTCCGTCAACAATTAAATAAAAAAAATGTCATCAGAAAAAGAAAATTGATAATAAAAAAATTTCTTATTATCAAATTCACAAAGATATGCTACTTATCACCTCAAAATTAAATGTTAGAAAGTAAAATATATCACATTCGCGTACAATATGCCAAGTGCTTAATTAAGTTTGAGAGATAAAATAATACCATAACAAACGAGTAAAAATAAATTAAGAAATAAAAAATAATAAGATAACAAGTAGTAAACGTATTCCAAAGCGGCTATAACTCGTCACATCCTCCATGATTTTTCATCAGCATGGTTAAGGAAAATGAAGGAGCGGGTGATAGTTCCGAAATTTTTTTTGAACATGTTATTTTTTTTAGATTTAAGGTTTGAATTCCCTTTTATTTCATGTGAAGAAGACCTAAATTAGTGGAAATCCAAATTATATCTCATGTGGCTGAACACCACCTATACCTAGATTGATTGTAGGGAGGATGCTTCACGAATTGATGAGTTCGATTGATTAAGGTATTAAGGTATCAATTACCGTGTTTTTTTCAATGCCAGATTATTGTGCTTACCGTTAATCCAATCCTCTGTTTACTGCAAGATTGCTTTGAGAAACCGGCGGCAAAGAGACCGTCAGGCCCAAGGTATACTGCGTTTGAAGTATCTGGTCGGAGTTTGCCCAGAACGATCAATAAAATATCGAACCCACCTAATTACTGTACAATTACCTTTTTATATTATTTTATTATGTTATTTGTTCATCAAAGTCATCTGTTTCTTATTCTCCTTTTTGCACAAACTTTACATAGCATGAGCATTTGACAAACTTGTGGAAATAGCTCATTTTCAACTAGGGTGCTTGTGGGATCTGAATTCCATGTGCTGTTTTTGTATCATAGGAATTACCTTTAAGCCTACTGACTATTTCAATTTATAGTGGATTTGGTAAGACCATCAATCTCAGGACAATTAGATATTTTATTATTTCCTTTAACTTGGCTTTCACTTGATTCTTTAATTTACATGACCGAAGAACATAAGAAAGCATATTCCCTAAGAACTTAGTGCATATTTCAATCGTACTGAGTGTAGAAAAAAATCGTATGCTACATTGGTCTATTTTCTAATAATAAATTGTATGCAGCATAATTTGTGAGACTGTCAGAGACAAAATACCATATAATCACCAGAACATTACATAAATGAGAAAGTGAAGATCAAAATACAGTTCAAATATTTTATTAGCATTTGCTTCTTCACCATGTAATCAAACTTAAATATTGTGCTTCAAAGTTATGTTTGGGTATCTCTTCTCTCTCACAATTAGTTTCTTTTTTTTTTTCCTTCACTTTGCAATAAGATTCTTTCCACGTTTAGTCAGGATTTTTCCTCAAATCTGATAGGAAAGCACTTTTGAATATTTTTTGAATAAGAGTTCCTAAATATTTTTATCCAAGAATAACTGTCTTTCTATATTATATTATATCAGGTTCTTGTTGCAGGGTAGGAGCTTGACCTCCTTAATTACAGCTTCTAACATTATCTTATCTTACGAGTGAATTGTTTGTAGAAGAGGTAACCACACTTTGTTCCGTTGGACTTACTAATCATATGCATGTGTACTTTGTATTATATAGTTCAGGTGCGACTCACATTTGTGTGATGAATAGAAATATGTTAGATTTATCTTCTAAATATTATTGCTGCTATAATTTGAATGAATAAGTAATAACATTGTTTGACTATCTTCGCAGTTTTTCATGTATCACACTACTGTGGTATGTCACAGAAAATAACAGAAATTTACAACAGAATCAGTAATAAATCAGTCATTGTAAGGCTTTTATATCTGTGTTTGAGTGTCTTCGCTACATTTGTGTGAAAATAACTGAAATTTACAATAGATATCAGTAATAAATCTTTCATTATAAGGATTTTATAGCTCTGATTGACTGTCTTTACTATTTTTCAGGGATGTATAAAACATCACACATTGTGAAAAAAATCCAACGTTTAATGTTGAAAATATGTCTATCTAAAATTGCATGCAACTAATAATAATATATAGATGTAACAAGTCATGCTTATAATTTCTATTATAATTCTTATTTTACACTCTTAAGTTGTGAGGTTGGATCTTTGAGGACACGGTGGTCTCTAGTAATTTGAATCTTATTCTTATCACTTGAATTCTATTCTTGGAAGCTACACTTAGTTGATTTGGTATAAAAACTCGTGGATTTACTTACAAGTTTGTATAGTTTTTTATTTTCGTGTGCCTTCTAGTCTACGTATACTATAAAAAGTATTTTTTAGCAACTGAATTTACCAAGAAATTCAATCCGTTGGTAATTATCTATGAATTAGCAACAAAAATGACTTTTTTGTTTTAGCAATGGAATGTCATCAGATTTATTTTCTATTTTAGCAATGGAATTCAATCCGTTGGTAATTGCCAACAAATTATCAAGGGAATCATTATATAAATTATCAACGGAATTATTAGCAACAGAATTATTTACCAACGGAACTGATTTTTCGTTGCTAAAAATTTACGAACCACCACTTTACCAATGAAATTCTACCAATGGATTCCATTGCTACTCCGTTGGTAAGTCAATTTAACAATGGAATTAAGACTTTTACCAACGGAATATTCCGTTGGTAAAAAATAATTTTTTTGTAGTGGTACATGAATTATATGATAAGTGAAATATTTTGAATTCCCACTAAATTGTCAATACCTTATTAGGAAATCTATAAAATTATTTGTGCTGTAAGGCACTATTCATGTGCTCTATTTAGTGGATAAATGTGATTTTCAATTTAGACCATCTATCAAATAATTCATGAACCTCAGAGTACAACTCAAGAACAAATTCCCACTTAATCAAATAATTCACAAAGCCTGTTTCTAAGTTGTTATGCTGCTAGAGTTTTAGTGATTGAAAGTTATTCTTTAGCTATAAATTGTGAGTAAAATATTTATTTTTTAAAAAAGAGTGCTTCTTGTCTACCCCTACAGTTGGTATAATTTATTTCGTGTCAATGATGAGTATGCCATATTTTAGGGAAAAAGGATAAGTGAACTACAAGTCTACTAATACGAGTAAATATAGTTTTATTATTATTAAAATTGTGTAATTATTTATATTTATGTTTTGGCATTTAAAGCTGTTTTATGGCTAATTTGCGGCAGGAACAAGTTAGAGAGATTTTAGTGACTGAAGTAACAATGTACTTAGAAATTCATAGAAAGAAAGAAGGAAAAGAATACATAAAATCTTATCAACTCGTTGAGGATGACACTGTAAACACAAGTGTTTAATATTTTTGAATACATTGACGTAGAATTATCTGATGTGTTATCAAAATTTGTTGAAGGAGGTTCTAATTCAAAGACATGGCATGCTTACGGGCTGGTGTACTAAGAGGATAAGGGCAGCACATATTAAGGATGATATGATTATTCCTAATAAGTTTCTGTAACAAATTAAAATTGAAATAATAAAAGACACTATCAACATGGTTTTGAACCTCTTTCAACAAGTTCTTCCACTTGATATGCTTGCCTACATCATCCCTTCCCTCGAGGATCCATAAAACTATCAACACAATGGAGAATCTTTCTGAAAATATTGATGATGTGGAGTCATGCTAGGTAATCAATTATGGATATATCAAATTGCAAATTTTAAAATTACTATTTTTACAGTTTACGACCTCCAATTTTTTTTATATATGCTGCTACAATTTTCTTGTTAATTATTTTGTTTGGGGAGTTTACTTGTGGCTGCAATTTTCGTTCATTGCTTAATTTATGTATGTTGAGTTGAAATTGTAAGTGTTAAAGTTTCATGCTTGCTCATTTGTAAAGTATGTACCTGCAGATATGACATCATAATGATATTGAATGACTTGTTGCTGCATTTATTATTGATTAATGATTGTTACTGCATTAATCCTAAGTTTTTGAGTTACAGAATTTAGGTGTTGCTTTGTTTAACCTCAACTGTTGTTGCATAGGCCATTTGGTATTTATGCGTTCAAGTTATAGAATTTTTTCTTTGTTAAGAACTAGATGGTATTATGTCATTGTTCATATCTAATTATGTGATGCGAAAAAATCATAGCTATTACTTGTGCTTGTCTAGGAAATTAAACACATAATTAGAAACTGAATTGTGCTATTCTTATACAAATTTTGAGCTTCAATTGTCTTTTGTGAATTATATTTTGTAACATGACATGTAATACATATGAATTTGTATAGTTTTTGTTTTAACTGGTGATAATTTTAGTGGAAATATATGAGATGATTCTCCCATACCTTATGTGAGTGTTCTTATTTTCAGATAAATGAAGACAAAGATAATGAAGACAAATCAGGAGGATGACTTTGACAACGATGATGTTGATTATGAAATGAAAGTTCAAGATGAAGATTACTTATTAGGCTTTCTTTTATTTTTTTTCTTTACGTTTTTGTTAACTTTAATACTAGGTTTAGGGATATATAAATACGTACTTCATCGTAGTACATGAATTTAAATAATACTGCATATTTACCTTGTTTTACAATTATTTACTTTAGCAATTTTTTATATTTTAGTAGTGATACTTTTTAATAAATGTAGTGAATTAAGTTATTACAAATAATAATAATAATATAATTAAATTATTGTTATTAAATTATTAAATAATCAATATAATTATTAAATAATAATTTAATAAAATAATAATAAATATTTTTATTTTTATTAAATATTGCATAAATATCTCATGTGTTAACATATGTGTTACATAATTGTCTGGCAAAAGTGTTACATGTTATGATTAAAGTGATAAAATTATTATGTAATTAATGTTACATTATATTCAAAAAGTGTTAGCAAAACAATATAGTCAATGTTACATTATATTTAAAAGTGTTACCGAAATAATATAGTTAGTGTTACATTATATTTAAAAGTGTTAGAAAACAATGTAATTAATGTTACGTTATATTTAAAAGTATTAACAAAATAATATTTGTAATGCTACATTTACATTCAAAAATGTTAACAAAATAATGTTACATTAAGATAAAAAAAATATTACATTAACTGTAAATGTAACATTTATTAAAGTATTATAATATAATATTAAATTTGATATGAGGTGTTATCATAAGGAAAAAAGTGTAACATTAGACTTTAGATAACAGGGGCAACATCGACACCGAAAAAATTATTTATGATCTATAATAACATTTTTTAATTGTTAAGTAACATTTTTCGGGTGTTATGTAATGTCAGTTATCATGTAGTGACAGTAGGGTCGGTCGGTTGGTCGGTTAGGTGGTCTGTTAATAGTTCGAACGTTTATCGACCCACATATCATCGATCGATCGCCCTGTAAACTTGATAATGAGATTAATTTTTAACACGTATATTTTCCAAAAGTCCCCCTTTGCTATTTCAAGATAAGTTGGGTAGGAGTTCCACAGTAGGGTCGGTCGGTTGATAGGTCAGGTGGTCTGTTAATAGTTCAAACGTCTACTGACCCACATATCATCGACCGATTGCACAGTAAACATGATAATGAGATTACTTTTTATCACGTCTATTTTCCAAAGGTCTCCCTTTACTATTTCTAAATCAGTCGGGTAGGAGTTTTACAGTAGGGTTGGTCGTTTGGTCGGTTGGTCGGTCTGGTGGTCGGATAACTATTCCAATGTTTATCGACCCACATATCATCGACCGATCGCCCTGTAAACTTGATAATAAGTATACTTTTTATCGCGTCTATTTTCGGAAGGTCCTCCTTGTCTATTTCTAGATCAGTCAAATAGAAGTTCTACAGTGGGTTTGGTTAAATTACATTTTATCGCGTCTATTTTCCAAAGGTCTCCTTTTACTGTTTCTAGATCTGTCGGGTAGGAGTTCCACAGTAAGGTCAGTCGGTTGGTAGGTCAGGTGGTTGTTTAATAGTTTCAATGACTACCGACCCACATATCATCGACCGATCGCCCTACATACTTGATAATGAGATTAGTTTTTAACGCGTCTATTTTTCAAAGGTCTCCATTTGCTATTTCTAGATCAGTCCAGTAGGAGTTCCACAGTACGGTCGGTCGGTTGGATAGTCAGATGGTGGTCATTAGTTCCAACCTCTACTGACCCGCATATCATCGATCGATCACCTTGTAAATGTGATATTGGGATTTATTTTTAACGCGTCTATTTTCCAAAGGTCTCCGTCTACTATATCTAGATCAGTCAGGTAGCAATATTACAGAAGGTTTTGTCAGTTTGTCAGTTAGGTGGTCGGTTAATAGTTCTAATATCTACCGACCCACATATCATTGACCGATCATCCTGTAAACTTGATAATAATATTATATTTTATTGCGACTATTTTTCAAAGGCCTCCCTTTGCTATTTCTAGATCATCCAGGTAGGAGTTTTACAGTTTATCCAAAAGTCCCCCATTCCTATTTCTAAATCAGTCGGGTAGGAGTTCCACAGTAGGGTTGGTCGGTTGGTTGGTCTGATGGTCAGTTAATAATTCTAATGTCTACCGACCCACATATCATCGACCGATCGCCTTGTAAACTTTGATAATGAGATCACTTTTTATCACGTATATTTTCCAAATGTCCTCCTTTGTTATTTCTCGATCAATCGGGTAGGAGTTCTACAGTAGGATTGTTCGGTTGGTAGATCTAATGGTCGATTAATAGTTCCAATATCTACCGAGCCACATATCATCGATTGATTACCCTGTAAACTTGATAATGAAATTACTTTTTATTGAGTCTATTTTCCAATGGCCCCCCTTTGCTATTTCTAGATCAGTCAGGTACGAGTTCTACAGTAAGTTGGTCGGTCTGGTAATCGATTAATTGTTCCAATATCTATCGACCCACATATCATCGACTGATCACCCTGTATACTTGATAATAAGATTACTTTTTATCGCTTCTATCTTTCAAAGGTCCCCCTTTTTTATTTCTGAATCAGTCGGGTAGGAGTTCTATAGTAGGGTTGGTCGGTTAACGAGATTACTTTTTATCGCATCTATTTTATAAAGGTCCCCTTTGCTATTTTATGATCATTCGCGTAGGAGTTCCTTAGTAGGGTCGGGCGGTAGGTAGTTCAGGTGGTCGGTTAATAGTTCCAACGTCTAACGGCCCACATATCATCGACCGATTGCAATGTAAACTTGATAATGAGAGTACTTTTTATCACATTTTTTTAAAAGGTCCTTCTTGGGTATTTCTAGATTAGTCGAGTAGGAGTTTTATAGTAAGGTTGGTCGGTTGGTTACTATGGTGTCGGTTAACATTTTCAATGTCTACCGACCCGCATATCATCGACTAGATCGCCCAGTAAACTTGATAATGAGATTATTTTTTATCGCGTTTATTTTTCCAAAGGTCCTCCTTTACTATTTCTAGATCAGTTGAATAGGAGTTCAACAGTCGATTAACAAAATTACTTTTTATCGCATCTAATTTCCAAACATCCCACTTTACTGTTTTTAGATCAGTCGGGTGGAGTTCCATAGTAATGTCAGTTAATAGTTCTAACATCTACTGACCCACATATCATCAATCGATCGCCCTATATACTTGATAATGAGATTAATTTTTAACGCGTCTATTTTCCAAAGGTCTCCATTTGCTATTTCTAGCAATTGGGAAGGAATTCCACAGTACGGTCGGTCGGTTGGTCAGTTAGGTGGTCGGTTAATAGTGTCAACCTCTACCGATCCGCATATCATCGACCGATCATCTAATAAACGTGATAATGAGATTTATTTTTAATACTTCTATTTTCCAAAGGTCACCCTCTGCTATTTTGAGATCAATCGAGTAGCAATTCTATATTAGGGTTTGTCAGTTTGGTGGTCGATTAATAGTTCTAATGTCTACCGACCCACATATCATTGACTGATCGCCTTGTAAACTTGATCATAGATTACTTTTTATCATGTCTATTTTACAAAGGTCTCCTTTTGCTATTTCTCAATCAGTTGGGTAGGATATTTACTGTACGGTTAGTTAGTTGATCGATCTGGTGGTTGGTTAATAGTTCCAATGTCTACCGACCAATATTTCATCGGCTGATCGTTCTGTAAACTAGATAATGAGATTATTTTTTTATCGCGTCTATTTTTCAAAGGTCTTCCTTTACTATTTCTAGATCAGTCGAATAGGAGTTCTACATTATGTTGGTAGGTTAACGAGATCACTTTTTATCGCATCTATTTTCCAGAGGTCCCCCTTTGCTATTTCTTGATAATGAGATTAATTTTTAACGCGTCTATTTTCAAAAGGTCTCGGTTTGCTATTTCTAGATCAGTCTAGTAGGAGTTCCAAAGTACGGCTGGTCAGTTGGTCGGTGAGGTGGTCGGTTAAAAGTTCCAACCTTTACCGACCTGTATATCATCGACCGATCACCCTGTAAAGTAACAATGAGATTAATTTTTAATGCGTCTATTTTCCAAAGGTCATCCTCTACTATTTCTAGATTAGTTGGGTGGCAATTCTACAGTAGAATTGATCGGTTGGTCGGTCTAGTGGTCAGTTAGTAGTTCCAATATCTACCGTCCCACATATCATTGACCAATCACCCAAAATAATTGATAATGAGATTACATTTTATCGCGTCTATTTTTCAGAGTTCTCCCTTTTTAATTCCTAGATCTGTCAGGTAGGAGTTCTATAGTTTTCCCAAAGGTCCCTTTTCCAAATTCTGGATCAGTCGGGAAGGAGTTTCACAATTTGGTTGGTCGGTTGGTCGGTCTGGTGGTCGATTAATAGTTCCAATGTCTACCGACCCACATATCTTCGATCGATTGCATTGTAAACTTGATAGTGAGATTACTTTTTATCGAGTCTGTTTTCCAAAGGTCCCCCTTTGCTATTTCTAGATCAGTCGAGTAGGAGTTCTAGAGTAGGGTTGGTCGGTCTGGTGGTCGGTTAACAGTTCTAATGTCTACCGACTTACATATCATCGATCGATCCCCCTGTAAACTTGATAATAAGATTACTTTATCACGTCTATTTTTCTAATGTTCTCCTTTGCTATTTCTAGATCAGTCGAATAAGAGCTCTACAGTAGTGTTGGTCGGTTAATAGTTTCAATATCTACCGACCCACATATCATAGATTGATCGCCCTATATATTTTATAATGGGATTATTTTTTAACGCGTTTATATTCAAAAGGCCTCCCTTTATAATTTCTAAATCAGCCTGGTATGAGTTCCACAGTTCAGTCGGTCGCTTGGTCAGTTAGGTGGTCGGTTAATAGTACCAACCTCTACCAATCCACATATCATCGACCGATCACCCTGTAAACGTGACAATGAGATTAATATTTAACGCGTCTATTTTCAAAAGGTCTCCCTCAACTATTTCTAGATCAGTTGGGTAGCAATTCTACAGCAGGGTCGGTCGTTTGGTCGGTCTAGTGGTCGGTTAATAGTTCTAATTTCTACCGACCCACATATCAGCGACTGATCGCCTTGTAAACTTGATAATGAGATTACATTTTATCGCGTCTACTTTTTAAAGGTCTCCCCTTGCTATTTCGAGATCAGTCGGGTAAGAGTTCCATAATGGGTTTGGTCGGTTGGTCGGTATGGTTGTCGGTTAATAGTTCCGATGTCTACCGACCCATATGTCATCGACCGATCGCCTTGTAGACTAGATAATGAGATTACTTTTTATCATGTCTATTTTCCAAAGGTCACCCTTTGCTATTTCTCGATCAGTCAAGTAGGAGTTCAACAGTAGGGTTGGTCGGTTGGTCGATATGGTGGTTGGTTAAAAGTTTCAATATCTACAGACCCATATATCATCGACCGATCACCCTGTAAATTGATTATTAGATTACTTTTTATCGCATCTGTTTTCCAAAGGTCACCCATTGCTATTTCTAGATCTGTCGGGTAGGAGTTCTATAGTATGGTTGGTCGGTCTGGTGGTCGGTTAATAGTTTCAATATAAAACCCACATATCATCGATTGATCTCCTTGTAAACATGATAATGAGATTACTTTTTTCCATGTCTATTTTTCAAAGGTCCCCTTTGATATTTCTAGAGCAATTGGGTAGGAGTTCTATAGTAGGGTTGGTCGATTGATAGGTCTGGTGGTCGGTTAATAATTCCAATGCCACCAACCCACATATCATCGACTGATCGTCATGTAAACTTGATAATGAGATTACTTTCTAGATCAGTCGAATAGGAGTTCTACAGTGGGGTTGGTCGGTTAAAGAGATCACTTTTATCACATCTATTTTCAAAACGTCCCACTTTGCTGTTTCTAGATCAGTCGGGTAGGTGTTCCATAGTAAGGTCAGTCGGTTGGTCGGTAAGGTGGTCGGTTAATAGTTTCAATGTCTACCGATCCACATATCATCAAGCGATCGCCCTATATATTTGATAATGAGATTAATTTTTAACGCGTCTATTTTCAAAAGGTCTCCATTTGCTATTTCTAGATCAGCCGGGTAGGAGTTCCACAGTACGGTCGGTCGGTTGGTCAGTCAGGTGGTCGGTTAATAGGTACAACCTCTACCGACTCGCATATCATCGACCGATCGCCCTGTAAACATGATAATGAGATTTATTTTTAACTCGTCTATTTTCCTAAGGTCTCCCTCTGCTATTTCTGGATCAGTCGAGTTGTCGGTATAGTAGTCGGTTAATAGTTCTAATGTCTACCGACCAATATATCATCGACCAATTGCCTTGTAAACTTGATAATGAGATTACTTTTTAACACGTATATTTTCCAAAGGTTTCCCTTTGCTATTTCTCGATAAGTCGGGTAGGATATTTACACTAAGGTTTATCGGTTGATCGATCTGGTGGTTGGTTAATAGTTCCAGTGTCAACCGACCCACATTTCATCGACCCATTACATTGTAAACTTGAAATGAGATTACTTTTTATTGCGTCTATTTTTCAAAGGTCCTACTTTAGTATTTCTAGATCAGTCAAATAGGAGTTTTCAGTATGGTTGGTCGGTTAACGAGATTACTTTTTATCGCATCTATTTCCCAAATGTCCCCCTTTGCTGTCTCTAGTTTACTTGGGTAGGAGTTCCATAGTAAGGTAAGTCGGTTGGTCAGTCAGGTGGTCGGTCAATAGTTCTGACATCTGTCGTCCCACATATCATTGACTGATCACTCAATATATTTGATAATGAGAATAATTTTTAATGCGCCAATTTTCCATAGGTCTCCGTTTGCTATTTTTATATCAGTCGAATATGAATTCCAGAGTATGGCCAGTCAGTTGATTGGTGAGGTGGTCGGTTAAAACTTACAACCTCTACCGACCCGCATATCATCGACCGATCTCCTTGTATTGTAATAATGAGATTGGCTTTTAACCATCTATTTTCCAAAGGTCTCCCTCTACTATTTCTAGATCTGTTGGGTAGCAAATTCTATAGTTGAGGTTGTCGGTTGGTCGGTCTAGTGGTTAGTTAATAGTTCCAATGTCTACCGTCCTACATATCATTGACTGATCGCCCTATATACTTGATAATGAGATTATATTTTATCGCGTCTATTTTTCAAAAGTCTCCCTTTGCTATTTCTAGAATAGTCGGATAGGAGTTTTACCATAGGGTTGGTCGGTATGGTGGTCGATTAATAGTTCCAATATCTGCCGACCCACATATCATCGACCGATCACCTTGTAAACTTGATAATGAGATTACTTTTTTATCACGTATATTTTCTTAAGGTCCCCCTTTCCTATTTCTAGATCAGTCGGGTAGGAGTTCTATATTAGGGTATGTTTGTTGGTCGGTCTGATGGTCGGTTAACAGTTCCAATGCCTACCGACCCACATTTCTTCGACCGATCGCCCTATAAACTTGATAATGAGATTACTTATTATCGTGTCTATAGTAGTATTGGTCGGTTAACGAGATTACTTTTTATCCCATCTATTTTCCAAAGGTCCCCCTTTGCTGTTTCTAGATCAGTCGTGTATGGGTACTACAGTAAGGTCTATTGGTTGGTTGGTCAAGTGGTCGGTTTATAGTTCCAACATTTACAGACCCACATATCATTGATATATCGCCCTGTAAATATGATAATTAGATTAATTTTTAACGCAACTATTTTTCAAATGTCTCCCTCAGCTATTTCTAGATCATTCGGGTGGCAATTCTACAGCAGGGTTGGTTATTTGGTCGGTCTGGTGGTCGGTTAATTGTTCTAATTTCTACCAAACTATATATCATCGACCGATCACCCTATAAACTTGATAATGAGTTTATATTTTATCGTGTCTATTTCTCAAAAGTCTCCCTTTGCTATTTCAAAATCATTCGGGTAGGATTTATGCAGTTTTCCAAAGGTCCCTCTTTGCTATATACAGATCTGTCGAGTAGGAGTTCCACAGTAGGGTTGGTCGGTTGGTCAGTCTGGTGGTCGGTTAATAGTTCCAATGTCTACCGACCCATATATCATCGAACAGTCGCCTATAAACTAACAGTGAGATTACATTTTATCATGTCTATTTTTTAAAGGTCTCCCTCTACTATTTCTAGATCAGTTGGGTAGGAGTTCCACAACGAGGTTGGTTGGTCTATGATCGGTGAATAGTTCCATTGTCTATCGACCCACATATCATTGACCAATCGCCTAGTAAACTTGATAGTTATATTATTTTTATTACATCTATTTTCCAAAGGTCACCTTTTGCTATTTCTCGATCAGTCGGGTAGGAGTTCTATAGTAGGGTTAGTCGGTTGGTCGGTCTGGTGATCGGTTTAGTTCCAATATCTACCGACCCACATATCATCGACCGATCGCCCTATAAACATGATAATGAGATTATATTTTATCACGTCTATTTTTATAAGGTCTCCCTTTGCTATTTCTAGATTAGTCAGGTAGGAGTTCTATTATTTATCCAAAGGTCACCCTTTGCTATTTCTAGATCAGTCGGGTTAGAGTTCCACTGTAGGGTTGGTCGCTTGGTTGGTCTGGTGGTCGGTTAATAGATCCAATATCTATCGACCCACATATCATCGATTGATCTCCTTGAAACTTGATAGTGAGAATACTTTTTATTACATCTATTTTCCAAAGGTCCCCCTTTGCTATTTTTCGATCAGATGGGTAGGAGTACTACAGTAGGGTTGATCAATTGGTCAATCTGGTGGTCGGTTAATAGTTTTAATTTCTACCGACAAACATATCATCGATCAATCACTCTGTAAACTTGATAATGAGATTACTTTTTATCCTGTCTGTATTCCAAAGTTTACTCACCCATTGCTATTTCCAGATCTGTTGGGTAGGATTTCTACAGTAGGGTTGGTCGGTCTGTTGGTTAGTTAATAGTTCCAATGTCTACCGACCCAAGTATCATCAATCGATCACCTTGTAAACTTCTTAATGAGATTACTTTTTATCACGCATATTTTCCAAAGGTTCCCATTTCCTATTTATAGATCAGTCGGGTAGGAGTTCTACAATAGGTTGGTTGGTTAGTCGGTTTGGTGTTCGGTTAACAGTTCCAACGCCTACCGACCCATATATCATTGACAGATGGCCCTGCAAACTTGTTAATGAGATTTCTTTTTATCGCGTCTATTTCCCAAATGTCCTCCATTGCTATTTCTAAATCATTCGAATAAGAGTTCTACAGTATGTTGGTCAGTTAACGAGATTAATTTTTATCGCGTCTCTTTTCCAAAGGTCCCCCTTTGCTGTTTTCAGATCAATCGGATAGGAGTTCCATAGTAAGGTCAGTCAGTTAGTCGGCTAGGTGGTCGGTTAATAGTTCCAATGTTACCGACCCATATATCATCGACCGATCGCCCTATATACTTGATGTTGAGATTATTTTTTAACTCGTCCATTTTCCAAAGGTCTCCCTTTACTATTTCTAGATCAGTCGGATAGGAGTTCCACAGTACGATCGGTCGGTTGGTCATTTAGGTGGTTGGTTAATAGTTTCAACCTCTAACGATCCACATGTCATCAACCGATTGCCCTATAAACGTGAAAATGAGATTAATTTTTAACGCGTTTATTTTCTAAAGGTCTCCCTCAGCTATTTCTAGATCATTCGGGTAGAAATTCTATAATAGGGTTGGTCGTTTGGTCGGTCTGGTGGTCGGTTAATAGTTCCAATTTCTACCGACCCAAATATCATCGATCGATTATCCTGTAAACTTGATAATGAGATTAAATTTTATCGTGACTATTTTTCTAAGGTCTCCCTTTGCTATTTCTAAATTAGTCGGTTAGCAGTTATAAAGTTTTTCCAAAGGTCCCTTTTTGCTAGTTACAGATCAGTCGGGTAGGAGTTTCACAGTAGGGTTGGTTGATCTGGTGGTCAGTTAATTGTTCCAATGTCTACCGACCCACATATCTGTTAGATTGTATACTAAAAGCTTAGCTTTTGTGTTGAACAATGTTTTAACAATTTTATTTGAAATGAGAATCATATGATCAAACGTTTTGCATATTATAAATTGTTTATTTATATGTTTGTGCAAAAGTCCATTTACTTTATACTGTAGATAATATGTTGTGTGACAACACACGGAAGATCATATTATCAGTTTCCTTATAAAGTATAAACAAATGCTCACAACCGAGATATACGGGGACTATCTATCGGGATGGTTGTAGTGTGATTTGGTATTAGTTTGTCTTGACTATAGAATCACATTAGTAACCTTGTGTGTATTGAGCAGGACCACTTGAGATAGTTCGACTTGTACTGTATATATAGGAGAATTTGATCTCAGTTATAATGGATGTTCGTGCTCTTAATCCCTATACAATAACCTCGACACGTAGGCAGTATGTGTTTTTTTGATTCATCAATGGGTGAGATTTTACATGTATTAAATCAACAAACTTGGTGAGTTGGGAAGTAGTGTGCTGTTGATTGTAGAAGGAATCCGTGTTCGACATAGGTTGATGATGTCCCCTTGAGGAGTTCATAAGGTTTATCTTGTAAATCTTGCAAGTGGATTAATTCCGGCATGATAATAAGGTTGAATGGTACTGATTAGTCATTTGTAGCCGGGATGACCAATTAAGGAATTTATCGAACCACAGGGAGGAAGGCACTAGATTTTAAGCGATCTCAAGTTTATTGTTATTTTATAAGGACGACGGAATAGGAGGATAGATGCAAATAAATGTAATTAAACTAATGCAAGAAATAAAAATAAAATGAATGCAAAGATAAATGGGTTCCAAGTGTGCAAGGATGAGATTATGCGTGGATGGATAGATGAAGAATGGATGAAGATGATGGTGTAAAATGGATAGAAATGGTGTGTGATCTAGGTGTAGAGGTGAAACCCTTGTGTGGAATCTCCAATCTCTCTTGAAATATTGAACTTGAGGCTATTTATACACTTTCCAAATTGGGCCACGAATTTAACATTAGTTGGGCTTTTTACACACACACTTACACACATTGACAGGTGAAAATCCAGATTTCTGGCCCAAAAACATGCAACTCGAGTTGCAATACGAGTCGAGTTGGATGTGTGTAACTCGAGCTAAAGTAGCTCGACTCGTGCTGGCTACTCGTGCACCCACCTGTTCGGTCGTGTTGCGAGGCTCTGAAACTAAAAATCCCACGAAAGGCAGCCCGACTTGAGCAAGCAACTCGAGTTGCAGCTTGTAAGTCGAGTTAGCTCTACAATTTTTGGTCGCTTCCCTGCTCCTAGCTCGACTCGAGTTGCAAGTCGAGTTGGACTTTTCAACTCGAGTAAGCTCTCTGGATAATTTCTAGACCCTAATTCGACCTTCTCTCAACTCGAGTTGGGTCCCGTCGGCCCCGTTTCTTACTCGTTTTAGCTCCCGTTCCATTTTTGCTCCGTTTTCACCTATTTTACATACGTTTATGCTCATTCACACACATTTCCATGAAAACACATAACACAACCAAATAACACATAAAATACAGATAAAATACTACAAAATAGATATAAAAAGACATTAAAATCTAGTTGAAAATATCACTCATCACACCCCAAACTTAAAGTGTTGTGCGTCCCCGAACAACGAAAATGATAAACCAAGGGGTGAGATTTTCACCTAGGAAAAGACTAAACGAACATAAGTAATAACACATCAATAGCAATAATAACTACAAACTATGCTAAGTCATCCTACAACATTAAACTGATGACATGAGAAATTAAGAAGTTCAATCAAAAGAAAATAAAGTGTAATATAGTCCCTTTTTATTTCAAGCTTCACATAGGTTATCAATTTCACTCAACACTCTTTCAAGTAAGGTAACAACACTCATCTATCGATTGGCTCGACTCGCTATAAGCTTACTCGTGGACTACATTCACAAACCACCAAAGTTTCCATTAGTGATCAAAAAGTTCTTTAATTAGGATGTAATGATAGGCTCTTTGGTATGGTAGGAAGAATATGGATACAAGTGACTAATCAAGTGTAAGTAATCGAAGAGGTAACTACTTTCTTCCATTCTTTAACTTATCTTTCTTCCTTTCTAAACTTTGGTAATCACAAGCACTAATCATCAACTTTCATGTACTTAAGCATTACATGTCCATTCTTTGCTTGTGCTCTTTTCATCCTTTTTCTTGCTTGTTTACCATTTTCTTTTTTTCTGTTGTTATTCAATCTATCCTTTCTAGCTGCCACCTCCCCAATCACCCACACAAAGGGTATATATAAGGCTTTAAGTGGGTAATCATGGCTTGTAATGTGCTAAATTCACAAGAAAAAGGCTTAAAGGCTCAAAGTGGTTGACTAGGGATGATGTTCATGGTAGGGAAATATATGTCAATGACTATTAAATAACAAGGACGACCTTATATCATGTCACTAATCTTCACAAATCGGGCTCGTTCCTATAGTCCTTGAGCAAGTTCTAGCTTATCTAACACAACCGATCCACTCATGAAGAAATACCATGTATGCACGGTTGACGCTCAAATTCTCACAAGATTATGCTCAAACCTTAAGGAACTTATTACACCACATTCATCTCAAAATTGAACAAGTTAAATAAAACATGTCACAATTCGAAAGTGTAGAGATTCTTAATCATAATTTGTCATCACTTATCACAACATCATATCATCACTCGCATTCAAAAATGACTCACAATATCCCAAAACAAACCACCAAACATACCAAGGTAAAAATAAAAATACACACAAAATAAAAACAAAGACTCACCAAATAAGAAACAAACAAAACATATAACAAATGAAGCAACATGATAATCATAACAATCCAAGTCAAGTCAAATTATGCTAAGCATATAGAAGTGATGAGTGTAGAGTGAACTCCCTTAATAGGCATTTGGTAGTAGAAGTTGTTAGCTCCGAGCTCAATTCGTGCTTACATTACCCCTTGTACATGCTCAAAAACTCATCAAAACCATTAGCTCAACAATTTCATTAAAAAATATGGACTATCATGCACTTCAACACAACCAATCATACCAAAATCAAACAAAAACTCATGAGAAAATTTTTAAAATTGCTCCAAAAATATGAGAAGTATATGCTTACTAACAAAACATGTATGTCACACCACGCCATATCCCCTCAAATTTAAATCGAAACAAGAGTTGAGAATTAAGTTTGTAAAAAGTGGTGAGACTTACTTTCACACTTCAAATCAAGCACTTATCGTATCTCCAATAACAAAGAGAAAAATAAAGCAATAAAGATAATGATGGGTTGCCTCCCATCTAGCGCTAAGTTAACGTCTTCAAGCCAGACGATAATCTTTAGGTCATGGTGGTCTTGAATAGTCTTTAGGCACTATCATAGGTTTCTTTTTGAAGTAGTGCCTTGTACTCTCATGTTCAACCACAAGAATGTTTCCCTTCTTGTTAAATAGCTCAAGCAATTGTTCTCCGAAGGCGTTCTTCATAAGGAATGACCCTTTCCACTTGTTCCACTTTTTCCATGAGGCTTTATATGCATTTTGCTTCAACGACATCCCCCGATAAGAATTCGAGCATTAACAAGTGTTGTTGCCCTCTTGTAACCTTTTTCCTACAATCACCAAATAAATTTTTATCAATAAAATCATGGAAGTTCTTAAGAGAATTTGAAATTTCAATAGAATGAGAAGGTTTAGGCTTGTGGGGAGTAAAATCCGTGATTTTAGTTTCCAGATGCTTCTTTTCTTCCATAAGGGCACGAATCTCTTCTTTTTTTCGTATCTTGACTTTCTCTACCATCTCTTCAAGAGACTCGACAAATCTATCAAATTCCCCCTTCAACTCTTCTTTCAACTCTTAGGCTTTCACCCACTTCAGAACTCTTTCTCTCTTCTCCTTCATAACCTCATCAACCCCCAAATTATTCTCTTTTCTACCTATAATGGGCATGCATAGATTTGTTGTTCCGGAGGTAGAAGGCTTGTTGTTCTCTTCTTGAAGTCTCTCCACGGTGGACACAACTTGACTAACTTGGTGCTCAATGGAATCCAATCTAGCACTGAATGCTACAATTGAACTTGTCACCATTTCACACAAATTTCCCATTCGATCCATCCACGCTTCATTATACTTCCTATCCTTCTCCATGCGCTCCATAATCTTTTCGATCAACTCATCTCTAAGCTTCTCTTTGTAGTCACGTTGGGCAGAATAAGATGTTTTGGAGTCTTGAAATTCTCCCCATAGTTATGGTTGATTTCCTTCTTAATTTCTAGAAAAATTTCCTTGAAAAACACATTCCACACCTTGAGGGTATACGTGTTGATGCATTTGATGAGGGACTCCAAAATCTTCATATCTTTGTTGATGGAATCGCATATTGGGCACTTGTACTCCAAAATACGGTTGCAAATTAGGCTCACAATTTGGCATTTGAAAACCTTGAAAATTTCCTTGTGTGTTCATGGCGGAATGAGCACTTCTATTCACCATGTCTCGAAGAATATCCATGTAGCTCATTTTTTGGGGATTGTTCACTTTCTTCTTCCTTCTCAAGGTATGCACCTATAAAAGAAAGAAAAACTTAAACAAAATTTTCCAAAGCAAAATAAGATACAAAAATAAAAATAAATGTCCTTATTAAGACAACTCTAAACAAACCTTCGTCAAACTATTAGCAACCGTTACCTTCTAGGAAACAGGACCATTTGATTTATCATTTGTAGTAGGGATGACCAATTAAAGAATTTATCGAACCACAGGGAGGAAGGCACTAGAGTTTAAGCGATCTCAAGTTTATCGTGATTTTATAAGGACCACGGAATAGGAGGATAGATGCAAATAAATGCAATTAAACTAATGAAAGAAATAAAGATAAAATGAATGCAAAGATAAATGGGTTCCAAGTGATGCAAGGATGAGATTAAGTGTGGATGGATAGATGAAGAATGGATGAAGATGATAGTGTAAAATGGAGGAAATGGTGTGTGATCTAGGTGTAGAGGTGAAACCCTTGTGTGGAATCTCCAATCTCTCTTGAAATGTTGAACTTGAGGCTATTTGTACCCTCTCCAAGTTGGGCCACGAATTTAACATTAGTTGGGCTTTTCACATACACTAACACACATTGGCAGGTAAAAATCCGAATTTTTGGCCCAAAAACATGTAACTCGAGTTGGCCTTACCAAACTCAACTTGCAACACGAGTCGAGTTGGATGTGTGTAACTCGAGCTAAAGTAGCTCGACTCGTGTTGGCTACTCGTGCACCCGCCTGTTTGGTTGTGTTGCGAGGCTCTGAAATTGAAAATCCCACGGAAGGCAGCTCAACTCGAGCTAGCAACTCGAGTTGTAGCTTGTAAGTCGAGTTAGCTCACTGTACAATTTTTGGTCGCTGCCCTGCTCTTAGCTCGACTCGAGTTACAAGTCGAGTTGGACTTTGCAACTCGAGTAAGCTGTCTAGATGATTTCTAGACCCTAACTCGACCTTTTCTCAACTCGAGTTGGAAACTTAAGTTGCACCTTGCAACTCGAGTTGGGTCCCATCGGCCCCGTTTCTTGCTCGTTTCAGCTTCCATTCCATTTTTGCTCCGTTTTTACCTGTTTTACATACGTTTAAGCTCATTCACACATATTTCCATAAAAACACATAACACATAAAATATGGATAAAATACTACGAAAATAGATATAAAAAGACACTAAAATCTAGGTGAAAATACACTCATCAGATACTACTCTCGAAATCGTTATTAATTAATTTGAGTTGTCAGTAACTTAATTAATTAATGAGCATTGTATATCTTAAACATGGGGAGAATTTCGGGCTCATAATAAGGAGCCTATAACGTAATTGTGGGATTGGTAAGGCAGTACAGTAATAATATTTTAGTGGACTATATTATTATTATCGGACTTAAGTATAAGCTTTGGGCTAAGCTTGGATACTTAAGCCCAATGGAGGCCCAACACAATTTTTCCTCCTGGTCCCTGTTATAGCCAAATATATTAGTCATCTCAGCTTCCTACAACCATAAGTCTGCGCCACTTTTGACGTGAGAAGAGGGAAGAAAGCAGATTGAGAAATCCTGTAGATTGTTGCCCACACAACATCAGGATTGGACTTGGGTTATACAACAGAAGATCAAGAGGTAGTTCTCTACAACTATTCATCCTCTACATCAACCCTGAAGAAAGGTAAACTTTATTCATTGCTTCCGCTGTTATTGTTTACTGGTTTCCTAACGGATCACCCTGAGCCAAACGATCCAAAAGCCAATAATATCATCGACCGATCGCCTTGTAAACTTGATAGTGATATTATTTGTTATGACATCTATTTTTCAAAGGTCTCCATTTGCTAATTCTCGATTAGTCTGGTAGGAGTTTTACAGTAGGGGTTGGTTGGTTGGTCGGTCTGGTGGTCGGTTAATAGTTCCAATGTCTACCAACCCACATATCATTGACTGATCACCCTACAAACTAGATAATGAGATTACATTTTATCTATTCTATTTTTCAAAGGTCTGCCTTTGCTATGTCTAGATCAGTCAGGTAGGAGTTCTACATTTTTTCCAAAGGTCTCCCTTTGCTATTTCTAGATCAGTCGGGTAGGAGTTTCACAGTAGGCTTGGTCGGTTGGTCGGTCTGATTGTCGGTTAATAGTTCTAATGTCTACCAATCCATATATTTTTGACCGATTGCCTTGTAAACTTGATAGTGATATAATTTTTTATCACGTCTATTTTTCAAAGATCCCCGTTAGCTATTTCTCGATTAGTCGGGTATGACTTCTACAGTAGGGTTGATCATTTGGTCGACCTGTTGGTTAGTTAATAGTTCCAATTTCTACTGACGAAAATATCATCGACCGATCACCCTGTAAACTTGATAATGAGATTACTTTTAATTGCGTCTGTTTTCCAAAGGTCACCCATTGCTATTTCTAGATCTGTTGGGTAGGAAATCTACAATAGGGTTGGTTGGTCTGGTGGTCGGTTAATGGTTCCAATGTCTACCGACCCACATATCATCGACCGATCGCCTTGTAAACTTGATAATGAGATTACTTTTTATCATGTATATTTTCCAAAGGTCGCCCTTAGCTATTTCTAGATCAGTCGGGTATGAGTTCTACAGTAAGTTTGGTTGGTTGGTCAGTCAGGTGGTCGGTTAATAGTTTCAATGTCTATCGACCCACATAACAATGACCGATCGCCCTATAAACTTGATAATGAGATTACTTTTTATCGCATCTATTTTCCAAATATCCTCATTTGCTATTTCTAGATCAGTCGAATAATAGTTCTACAGTAGTGTTGGTCAGTTAATGAGATTACCCTTTATTGCGTCTATTTCCAAATGTTCCCCTTTGCTGTTTCTAGATCGGTCGGGTAGGAGTTCCATAGTAAGCTCAGTCAGTTTGTGGTTCAGGTGGTCGGTTAAAAATTCCAACATTTACCGACCCACATATTATCGACCAATCGCCTTATATACTTAGTAATGAGATTATTTTTTAACGTATCTATTTTCCAAAGGTCTCCCTTTCTATTTCTAGATCAGTCGGGTAGGAGTTCCATAGTACGGTCGATCGGTTAGTCAGTTAGGTGGTCGATTAATAGTTCCAACCTCTTACGACCCATATATTATCGATCGATTATCTTGTAAACGTGATAATGAGATTAATTTTTAACACGTCTATTTTCCAAAGGTCTCCCTCAGCTATTTCTAGATCAGTCGGATAGCAATTCTACAGTAGGGTTGGTCGTTTGGTCGGTCTGTTGGTCGGTTAATAGTTCTAATTTCTATCAAGCCACATATCATCGACCGATCACCCTGTAAACTTGATAATAAGATTACATTTTATCGCATATATTATTCAAAGGTCACCCTTTGCTATTTCTAAATCAGTCGGGTAGGAAATATACAGTTTTTCTAAAGGTCCTTCTTTGCTATTTACAGATCAATAGTCGGGTTTGAGTAACATAGTAGGGTTGGTCGGTTGGTCGGTCTGGTGGTTGGTTAATAGTTCTAATGTCTATTGACCCACATATCATCGATCGATCGCCCTATAAACTTGATAATGAGATTACATTTTATCGCATCTATTTTTTGAAGGTCTCCCTTTACAATTTCTAGATCAGTCGGGTAGGAGTTGTACAGTTTTTCCAACGGTCTTCCTTTACTATTTCTAGATAATTCGAGTAGGAGTACCACAGTAGGGTTGGTAGGTTGGTCGGTCTGGTGATCTGTTAATAGTTCGAATGTCTACCGACCCCATATCATCGACCGATCGCCCTATAAACATGATAATGAGATTATATTTTATTGCGTATATTTTTCAAATGTCTCCCTTTGCTATTTCTAGATTAGTCGGGTAGGAGTTTTAGGGTTTTTCTAAAGGTCACCTTTCGCTATTTCTAGATCAGTCGAGTAGGAGTTCTAAGGTAGGGTTGGTCGGTTGGCTGGTCTGATGGTCAGTTAATAGATCCAATGTCTACCGACCCACATATCATCGATTGATCGCCTTGTAAACTTGATTGTGAGATTATTTTTATGACGTCTATTTTCCAAAGGTCCCCCTTTACTATTTCTCGATCAGTCGGGTAGGAGTTCTACGGTAGGATTGATCGATTGGTTGATCTTGTGGTCGGTTATTAGTTCCAATGTCTACCGATCAACATATCATCGACCGATTGCCCTATAAATTTCATAATGAGATTACTTTTTATCGCGTCAAATTTCTAAAGGTCACCCATTGCTATTTCTAGATCTGTCAGTAGGAGTTCTACATTATGATTGGTCTGTCTGTTGGCCGGTTTATAGTTTCAATGTCTACCTATCCACATATTATCGACCGATTGCCTTGTAAACTTGATAATGCGATTACTTTTTATCACGTATATTTTCCAAAGGTCTCCCATTGCTATTTCTAGATCAGTCGGGTAGGATTTCTACAGTAGAGTTTGTTGGTTGGTCGGTCTGGTGGTCAGTTAATAGTTCCAATGCCAACCGACCCACATATCAACGACCGATCGCCATATAAACTTGATAATGAGATTATTTTTATCGCGTCTATTTTCCAAATGTCCTCCTTACTATTTCTAGATCAGTTGAATAAGAGTTCTACAGTAGTATTGGTTGGTTAACGAGATTACTTTTTATCGCGTCTATTTTTCAAAGGTCCCCCTTTGCTATTTTAGATCAGTTGGGTAGGAGTTCCACAGTAAGGTCAGTCGGTTAGGTGGTTGGTTAATTGTTCAAATGTTTATCGACCCACATATCATCGATCGATCGCCCTATATACTTGGTAATGAGATTATTTTTAAGCGCGTCTATTTACCAAAGGTCTCCCATTACTATTTTTAGATCAGTCGGGTAGGAATTCCACAGTACGGTCGGTTGGTTGGTCAGTTAGGTGGCCGGTTAATAGTTCAAACCTCTAACGACCCACATATCATCGACCGATCACCCTGTAAATGTGATAATGGGATAAATTTTTAACTCGTCTACTTTCTAAAGGTCTCTCCCATCTATTTATAGATCAGTCGGGTAGCAATTGTGCAGTAGGGTTGGTCGTTTGGTCGGTCTGGTGGTCAGTTAATAGTTCTAATTTCTATCGACCCACATATTATCGACCAATGGCCCTGTAAATTTGATAATTAGATTACATTTTATCGCGTCTATTTTTCAAATGTCTCTCTTTACTTTTTCTAAATCAGTCAGGTAGGAGTTATACAGTTTTTCCAAAGGTCCCTCATTGCTATTTACATATCAGTCAGGTAGGAGTTCCATAGTAGGGTTGGTCGGTTGGTCTATCTAGTGGTCGGTTAATAGGTCCAATATCTACCGTCCCACATATCATCGACTGATCACCTTATAAACTAGATAGTGATATTACTTTTTATCACGTCTATTTTCCAAAGGTCCCCCATTGCTATTTCTAGATCAGTCGCCTAGGAGTTCTACAGTAGGGTTGGTCGGTTGGTCGGTCTGATGGTCAGTTAATAGTTCCAACATCGAGATGGATTTTTATCATTTTTCATACGTATTTGGATCAAGAAAAAAAATTCAGCTATAATAAGCGTTGTTTAGCTATGTCGATGATATGTGGGTCTGTAGATATTGAAACTATTAACCAACCACCAGATCGACCAACCGACATACCCTATGAGGAACTCTAACCCGGCGGATCCAGAAATAGCAAAGGGGGACTTTTGTAAAAACTGTAGAATTCCTACCCGACTGATTCAGAAATAGTAAAGGGAGGCCTTTGGAAAATATACGCGCTAAAATGTAATCTCATTATCAAGTTTTTAGTGCGATTGATCGGTAATAATTGGGTCGATAGACAATGGAACAATTTACCGACCACCATACTAACCCTACTATAGAATTACAACCCGACTGATCTAAAAATAGCAAAGAGGGACCTTTGGAAAATAGACGCGTTAAAAATTAATCTCATTATCAAGTTTATAGGGCGATTGGTCGATGATATGTGGGATGGTAGACGTTGAAACTATTAACCAACCACCTGACCGACCAACCGACCGACCCTATTGTGGAACTCTTACCTGATTGATTTAGAAATAGCAAAGGGGAACCTTTGGAAAATAGACGTGATAAAATATAATCTCATTATCAAGTTTTACAGTGTGATTGGTTGATAATATGTTGGTCGATAGACATTGGAACTATTAACCGACCACCAGACCGACCAACTGACTAACCCTACTGTAGAACTACAACCCGAATGATCTAGAAATAGCAAAGATGGACCTTTGTAAAATAGACGCATTAAAAATTAATCTCATTATCGAGTTTACAGGGCGATCGATAGATGATATGTGGGACGGTAGACGTTGGAAACTATTAACCAACCACCTAACTGACTGACCGACCGACCATACTGTAGAACTCCAACCCAATTGATCTGGAAATAGCAAAGGGGACCTTTGAAAAATAGACTCGATAAAATATAATCTCGTTAATCGACCAACCCTACTGTAGAACTCCTACCCGAGTGATCTAGAAATAGCAAAGGGGGACCTTTGGAAAAACTGTAGAACTTCTACCCGACTGATTAAGAAATAACAATTAAAGTCCTTTGAAAAATAGACGCGATAAAATGTAATTTCATTATCAAGTTTACAGTACGATTGGTTGATGATATGCGGGTTGATAGACATTAGAACTATTAACCGACCACCAGACCGACCAACTGACTAATCCTACTATAGAACTGCTACCCGACTGATCTAGAAATTGCAAAGAGGAACCTTTGCAAAATAGACGCGTCAAAAATTAATCTCATTATCAAGTTTATAAAGCGATCAGTCTATGATATGTCGCTCGGTAGACATTGGAACTATTAAACGACCACCAGACCGACCAAACGACCAACCTTACCATATAACTCCTACCCAACTGATCTATAAATAGTAAAGGGGGACCTTTGGAAAATAGACACGCTAAAAGTTAATCTCATTATCAAGATTTCACAGGGCCATCGATCAACATTATGTGTGTAGGTAGATATTTGAATTATTAACCGACCACCAAACCGACCAATCGACCGACCCTACTTAAGAACTCCTACCCGACTGATCGATAAAACATAAAGAGGGACCTTTGAAAAATAGACACGATAAAAAGTAATCTTAATATCAAGTTTATAGGGCGATCGATCGATGATATGTGGATCGGTAAACATTGGAACTATTAACCGACCACCAGACCGACCAACCGACCAAACCTACTGTGGAACTCCTACCCGACTGATCTAAAATAGCAAAGGGGGACCTTTTGGAAAACTGTAGAACTCATACCCGACTGATCTAAATATAGCAAAGGGAGACCTTAGAAAAATAGACTCGATAAAATGTAATCTTATTATCAAGTTAAAGGGCGATCGGTTGATAATATGTGAGTCGGTAGACATTGAAACTAATAACCGACTACCAGACCGACCAACCGACCAGCCCTACTACAGAATTGCTTCCTGACTTATACAGAATTAGCAGAGGGAGACATTTAGAAAATAGACGCGATAAAAGTTAATCTCATTATCTAGTTTATAAGGCAATCGGTCTATGATATGTGGGTCGGTAGACGTTGAATTATTAACCGACCACCTGACTGACCCTACTATGGAACTCTTACCTGACTGATCTAAAAATTTAGAAGGGGGACCTTTGAAAAATAGACGCGTTAAAAATTAATTTGATTATCAAGTTTACATGGCGATCGATCGATGATATGTGGATCGGTAGACAATGGATCTATTAACCGACCACCTGACCGACCGACCTTACTGTGAAAAACCTACCTGACTTATCTTGAAATAGAATGGCGGACCTTCGGAAAATTGGCGCGATAAAAAGTAATCTCGTTAACCGACAAACCCTACTGTAGAACTCTTACCCGACTGATTTAAAAATAGAAAAGGGGGAACTTTGGAAGCTAGACGCGGTAAAATGTAATCAAATTATAAAGTTTACAGTGTGATAGGTCAATTATATGTGGGTCTTTAGACATTGGAACTATTAACCGACCAACCCTACAGTAGAATTGCAACCCGACTGATATAGAAATAGCTGAGGAAGACCTTTGGAAAATTGATGCTTTAAAAATTAATCTAATAATCAAGTTTACAGGGCTTTCGTTCAATGATATATGGGTCGGTAGACGTTGAAAATTTTAACAGACCACCTGACCGACCCTACGGTGGAATTCCTACCCGATTGATTCTAAAAATAGCAAAGAGAGACCTTAGGAAAATAGATGAGTTAAAAATTAATCTCATTATCAAGTTACAGGGCGATCGGTCAATGATATGTGGGTCGGTAGAAGTTGGAACTATTAACCGACCACTTGACCGACCAACTGACGGACCCTACTATGGAACTCCTAACTAACTGATCTAGAAATAAAAAAGGGGGACATTGGGAAAATAGACGCGATAAAAATTAATCTCGTTAACTGACAAACCCTATTATAGAACTCCTACATGGCTGATCTAGAAATAGCAAAGGGGGACCTTGTGAAAATATATGCGATAAAAAGTAATTTCATTATCATGTTTATAGGGCGATCGGTCAAGGATATGTGGGTTGGTAGACATTGGAACTATTAACTGACCGCCTGACCGACCAACTGACCAACCCAACTGTGGAACTCCTACCGGACTGATCTAAAAATAGCAAAGGGGGACCTTTGAAAATTAGACGCCTTAAAAATTAATCTCATTATCAAGTTTACAGGGCGATCGGTCGATGATATGTGGTTTGGTAGAAGTTGGAACTTTTAACCGGCCACCTGACCAACCAACCGATCGACCTTGCTGTTGAACTCCTACATGACTGATCTAGAAATAGACGCGATAAAAAGTAATCTCGTTAACCTACTGACCTTACTGTATATCTCCTACCTGACTGATCTAGAAATAGCAAAGGGGGACCTTTGCAAATTAGACGCGATAAAAAAGTAATCTCATTATCAAGTTTACAGGGCAATCAATTGATGATATATGGTCGGTAAACATTGGAACTATAAACTAACCACAAGACCGAACAATAGACCAACCCTACTGTGGAACTCCTATTCGACTGAAATAAAAATAGCAAATGGGGGCCTTTGGAAAAAACTGTAGAACTTCTACCCGACTGATTTAGAAATAGTAAAGGGAGACCTTTGAAAAATAGAAACGATAAAATGTGATCTCATTATCAAGTTTACAGGGCGATCTGTCGATGATATATGGTTCAGTAGACATTGGAACTATTAACCGACCACCAGACTGACCAACCCTAATATAGAATAGCTATCCGAGTGATATAGAAATAGAATTGGGAGACCTTTTGAAAATAGATGCATTAAAAATTAATTTCATTATCAAGTTTACAGGGCAATCGGTCGATGATATGTTTGTCGATAGACGTTGGAACTATTAACCTACCACCTAACCGACCCTACTATGGAAATCATGCCAGACTGATCTAAAAATAGCAGAAGGGGGACATTTGGAAAATAGACGCATTTAAAATTAATCTCGTTATCAAGTTTACATGACGATCGGCCGATGATATTCGCGTCGGTAGATGATGGAACTATTAACCGATCACCTGACCGACCAACAGAATGACCCAACTATGGAACTCCTACCCGACTGATCTATAAATAGCAATGGGGGACCTTTGGATAATAGATGCAGTAAAAAGTAATCTTGTTATCCAACAAACCCTACTATAGAACTCCAATACGAATGATCTATGAATTGCAAAGGGAGACCTTTGGAAAATAGACGCGATAAAAAGTAATCTTAATATCAAGTTTACAAGGTTATCAATTTATGATATGTGGGTCGATAGACATTGGAATTATTCACTGACTACAAGACCGACTAATCGACCAACCCTACTGTGGAACTCCTACTCGACTGATTTAGAATTAGAAAGCAAGAACTTTTGAAAAACTGTAGAACTCCTACTCGATTGATCTAGAAATAGCAAAGGGAGACTGTTGAAAAATAGACGCGATAAAATATGAACTCATTAAAATGTTTTCAAGGCGATCGGTGGATGATATGTGGATCGGTAGACATTGGAACTATTAACCGACCACCAGATCGACCAACCGACCAACCCTACTATAGAATTGCTACCCGAATGATATAAAAATAGCAATGGTAGACCTTAGGAAAATATACGCGTTAAAAATTAATCTCATTATCAAGTTTACTGGTGATCGGTCGGTGATATGTTTATCGGTAGATATTGGAACTATTAACCTACCACCTAACCGACCCTACTGTGGAAATCCTGTCAGAATGATCTAAAAATAGCAAAAGGAAGATATTTAGAAAATAGACGCGTTTAAAATTAATCTCGTTATCAAGTTTGCAGGGCGATCGGCCGATGATATTTGCGTTGGTAGATGATGGAACTATTAACCGATCACCTGACCGACCAACAGACTGACCCTACTATGGAACTCCTACCCGACTGATCTAGAAATAGCAATGGGGGACCTTTTGAAAATAGATGCGATAAAAAGTAATCTCGTTAACCAACAAACCCTACTGTAGAACTCCTACACAAATGATCTAGAAATTGCAAAGAGAGACCTTTAGAAAATCGACGCGATAAAAAGTAATCTCAATATCAAGTTTACAAGGTTATCAGTTTATTATATGTGGGTCGGTAGACATTGTAATTATTCACCGACCACCAGACCGACTAATCGACCAACCCTACTGTGGAACTTCTACCCGACTGATCTAGAAATATCAAGCGAGGACTTTTGAAAAAACTGTAGAACTCCTGCTCGACTAATCTAGAAATGGCAAAGGGAGACAGTTGAAAAATAAACGCTATAAAATATGATCTCATTAACATGTTTTTAAGGCGATCGGTGGATGATATGTGGATCGGTAGATATTGGAACTATTAACTGACCACCAGATCAACTAACTGACCAATCATACTATAGAATTGCTACCCAAATGATATAGAAATAACAATGGTAGACCTTTGAAAAAATAGACGCGTTAAAAATTAATCTCATTATCAAGTTTACTGGACAATCGGTCGATGATATATTTTTTGGTAGACATTGGAACTATTAACCTACCACCTAACCGACCCTACTGTGGAAAACCTGCAAGACTGATCTAAAAATAGGAAAAGGGAGACATTTAGAAAATAGATGCGTTTAAAATTAATCTCGTTATCAAGTTTACAGGGCGATCGGCCGATGATATTTGCGTCGGTAGATGATGGAACTATTAACTGATCACCTGACCGACCAACAGACTGACCCAACTATGGAACTCCTACCCGACTGATCTAGAAATAGCAATGGGGGACCTTTTGAAAATAGATATGATAAAAAGTAATCTCATTAACCAACAAACCCTACTATAGAACTCCTACACGAATGATCTAGAAATTGCAAAGGGAGACATTTAGAAAATAGACGCGATAAAAAGTAATCACAATATCAAGTTTACAAGGTTATCAGTTTATGATATGTGGGTCGGTAGATATTGGAATAATTCACCGACCACCAGATTGACTAATCGACCAACCCTACTGTGGAACTCCTACCCGACTGATCTAGAAATAGCAAGCTAGGTCTTTTGGAAAAATTATAGAACTCCTACTCGACTGATGTAGAAATAGCAAAGGGAGACTGTTGAAAAATAGACGTGATAAAATATGAACTCATTAACATGTTTTCAAGACGATCGTTGGATAATATGTGGATCGGTAAACATTGGAACTATTAACTGACCACCAGATCGACCAACCGACCAACCCTACTATAGAATTGTTACCCGAATGATATATAAATAGCAAAGGTAGACATTTGAAAAATAGACGCGTTAAAAATTAATGTCATTATCAAGTTTACAGGGTGATCAGTCAATGATATGTGAGTCGGTAGACGTTGGAACTATTAACCTACCACCTGATCGACCAACCGACCGATCCTACTTTGGAACTCTTACCGGACTGATCTAAAATAGTAAAGGGGGACCTATGGAAAATAGAAGCGTTAAAAATTAATCTCATTATCAAGTTTATAGGGCGATCGATCGATGATATGTGGGTCGGTAGACGTTGGAACTGTTAACCAACCACCTGACCGACCAACTTTACTGTGGAACTCCTACCCAATTGATCTATAAATGGAAAGGGGAACTTTTGGAAAGTTGACGCAATAAAAAGTAATCTCGTTATCTGACAAAACATAGTGTATAATTCCTACCTGACTGATCTAGAAATAGCTATGGGGGACCTTTTTAAAATAGACGCGATAAAAAGTAATCTCATTATCAAGTTTACAGAGTGATCGGTCGATGAATGTGGGTCGGTAAATATTGGAATAATTCACCGACCACCAGACCGACCAACCGACCAACCCTACTGTGAAACTCTTACCCGACTGATTTAGAAATAGTAAACGGGGACCTTTTGAAAAACTGTATAACTCCTACCTGACTAATATTGAAATAGCAAAGGGAGACCTTTGAAAAATAGATGCGATAAAATGTGATCTCATTATCAAGTTTACAAGGCGATCGGTCGATGATATGTGGGTCAGTAGATATTGGAACTATTAACCAACCACCATTTCTATTTGTAGATCAATCGGTAGGTATTTTATAGTAAGGTAGGTCGGTTGGTTGGTTAGGTGGTCGGTTAATAGTTCCATTTTCTACCGACCCACATATCATTGACTGATCACCATATAAACTTGATAATGAGATTAATTTTTAATGTGTCTATTTTCCAATGGTTCCCCTTCTAAATTTTTAGATTAGTCAGGTAAGAGTTCCACAGTAGGGTCGGTCAGGTAGTCGGTTAAGAATTCCAACGTCTACCGACCCACATATCACATATCGATTGCCCTGTAAACTTGATAATGAGATTAACTTTTAATGCGTCTATTTTCTAAATGTCTCCCTATTCTATTTCTATATAAGTCGGAAAGTAATTATGCAGTAGGGCTTGTCTGGTGGTCGGTTAGTAGTTCCAATGTCTACCGACCCACATATCATCGACCGATTGCCTTGTAACCTGATAATAAAATTATATTTTATCGCATTTATTTTTCCAAGGTCTCCCTTTGCTATATCACGATCAGTCGGGTAGGAGTTCTACAGTTTTTCCAAAGGTCCCCCTTTGCTATTTCTAGATCAGTCGGGTAGGAGTTCCATAGTAGGATTGATTGGTAGGTCAGTCTGGTGGTCGATTAATAGTTCCAATATCTACCGACCCACATATCATTGATCGATCACCCTATAAACTTGATAATGAGATTTATTTTTATCGCATCTATTTTCCAAAGCTCCCTTTGTGTTTTATCGATCAGTTGGGTAGGATTTCTTAAGTAGGGTCGATCAGTTGGTCGATTTGGTGGTCGGTTAATATTTCCAACATCTACCTACACACATAATATTGACCGATGGCCCTGTGAAATTTTGATAATGAGATTAACTTTAACGTGTCTATTTTCCTGAGATCCCCATTTGCTATTTCTAGATCAGTCGGGGAGGAGTTCTACGGTAAGGTTGGTCGGTTGGTCGGTCTGGTAGTCATGTAATAGTTCCAATGTCTACCGACCAACATATCATAGATCGATCGCCTTGTAAACTTGATAATGAGATTAATTTTTAACGCATCTATTTTGCAGATGTCCCTCTTTGCTATTTCTAGATCAGTGGGGTAGCAGGTATATAATAGGGTTAGTCGGTTGGTCGGTCTGGTGGTCGGTTAAAGTTTCAATGTCTATCAACCACACATCATAAATCAATCGCACTGTGAACTTGATAATGAAATTACATTTTATCGCGTCTATTTTCCATAGGTCTTTATTTACTATTTCTAAATCAGTCGAGTAGAAGTTTTACAGTTTTTCCAAAGGTCCACCTTTGCTATTTCTAGATCACTCGGGTAGGAGTTCTACAGTAGGGTTAGTCAGTTAACGAGAATATATTTTATCGCGTCTATTTCCAAAGGTCCCCCTTTACTATTTTCTAAATCAGTAGGGTAGGAGTTCCATAATAGGGTCGGTCGGTTGGTTGGTCAGGTGGTTGGTTAATAGTTCCAACTTCTACCATCCCACATATCATCGACCGATCACCCTGTAAACTTGATAATGAGATTAATTTTTAACGCGCATATTTTCCAAAGGTCCTACTTTGCTATTTCTGGATCATTCGGGCAGTAGTTCTACAATAGAGTTAGTCTGGTGGTCGATTAATAGTTTCATTATCTATCGGCCCACTTATCATCGATAAATTGCACTAAAAATTTGATAATGAGATTACATTTTATAACGTCTATTTTTCAAAGGTACCCGTTTACTATTTCTAGATCAGTCGGGTAGGAATTCTTCAGTTTTTACAAAGATCCCCCTTTGCTATTTCTAGATCCGTCGGGTTAGAGTTTCACATAGGGTTGGTCGATTGGTCGTTCTGGTGGTTGGTTAATAGTTTCAATGTCTACAGACTCACATATCATCGACACAGCTAAACAACCCCTATTGCGGCTGAATTTATTTCTTGATAAAAATACGTATGAAAATGATAAAAATCCATCTCGATGTAGTTATTATTTGGGTTTAAATCCTAAAAATTAATAATGTTGTTTTGATCAATATGAGCAGTCGATGAATTTGAAAAACTAATATTTATAAAAGGACTTCTTTCTTTTTGAGAGTGAATCCTTAAAGGCATACCTTTTAACCATGTTAATGATCCTAAGAGATGCAAGGCTCCTTGGTTTCTTGACTTCAATGTAGTTATTTATTCAAGAAAAATGCCTTTAAAATAATTATGAAAGCATCTAAAGTGATTTTTAAAAAAATTCATGAAAAAGACAAAAAGTTATCATACTTGATTTTCAACTAAAATAAGCAGGCAAATATACAAAACATAAGTTATTGCAACATCATATTAATCGAAGAAACAATGCATTGAAGACAAGACGAAAATGTGTTCCAATAATGTAAGTAAAACTAAATAGCAAGTGGAAAATGGTTCGGCCCACAAACATATAAAGCTAATATATTATATAAACATAACTTCATAGCCGGAGCTTTTCGCCACAACAAAAGATTCGATTTTCTCTCTAAACAATTCAGAAAATACTCACACTCTTCGCTAAATTTCATAATTTATACCTTCTGTTCAATTCATTTCAGCGAACAACTGCACTCAACTTAATAAATGAACTACAACAATTTCAATCAAACCACACATTTTGGAGACAAGTACAATTAACTGCATTGAACATACAAAGAACTCATCCCCATCTAATTTTCCAAATGATTCAACTTCTAAATGATAGCTTAATATAATTTGAAACATTAAACTCTTAAATAAAATGGTAAAAATTTATAGAACAGGTTGTTTATAGTAGAATGTGACTATTGAAAAATTGATACCTTTTTTTCCGAGTAATTTACACTCTAGTCTCTAGCCACTAATTATTATGAATTGTGGAAATCTACGTCAATAGCTCCTCTTTCAAAAGTTTTTATTTTTATTTTTTCCTACAAGTATGTTGATGTTTATATTAGCTTAATATCCAACTAGAGCAAAAATTAGATAAATCCTCCATCAACTTGGAGATTATGTTTCTTAATTTACAAATTAATATTCTACCTGAGATGAGTGTTCCTGTACAAACTCTGTATGACCTTGTCCAAATAAGTTCCATGTGCTGGCAACGATAGCTACACCAGGTTTAAAAGACATCTATGATAATCTGACCAAATTCATGTATTATATCAGCATATTTATTGTCTTCTAAGATAAATAAACATATCATTTCTTTATTACATATTGTTCTATGCACTTGCTCCTTATCAACTACAGTAGCTATTACAGGCGAGAGATAAATGAGTGATCTTATCAAATATGTTGCTTCATTCTTATAAATGAAACTTGGCTTTAAGTCCTATTTATTATAATTATTATGTACTTTCCTTTTACCATTAAAAAAGAGTAATCGAAATACAAATTAGGTCATACTCTTAACTTGGTACCTCCAATGTTGTTTTTCACTAGGTGCGTTAAATTGTCATTAGAAGCTCATTAGCATTGTAATGAAAATAAATAGGAAAATAGTAGTAAACCTGATATTAACATCAATTAAATCTTCCATTTCCTTTACAGAATCTAGAAGCCTCTCCATTTGACCGTGAAAGGATTCTTATCCGCTAAATCACGTAATAATTCAATAATCTATACCATGAAAAAAAATTGCATCAATATTAAAGAAAAAGTCACTATACAATGAAACAAAGTCAATCACCTTTCAAAAAATATAAATAATTGACTCAACAAGAAAAGTTAAAATGCTAAAAGTTAGGACAAAGGAACACAATTATAGGCAATTAGCAAGACTATAATTACAAAGGAACTGTTCATCCTTGATGACCCAGCCAGACTAACACTTCCATCATATTTGTATTTAGCTGATGTTTAGTTGCTTTCTCAAAATGTGCAATTTTTAGCAGACACCATAGAACTACACTTGAGCCATATGTTCCAAATCAACAATTTAAATTAGGATTAGGGAACATGATAATGTGAATAACACTACTTAAAACTTATTATTGTAAGTATAAGTGGATTATCCTTTTATGTTACTTTCCAACCAAATTATGAATTAGGTACAAAAAACAAAACTTCCATCTATATTTAAGTCGTCCAGCTTAGGGATGGCAGCTTCGCGGGTTTTCCCGGATACCCGACCCGATCGAACCCTAATGTGATGGGTACGGGTACCATTTATGGGTTTGGGGAAAAAATAAATTTCTCATTAGGGTTCGAGTAGGGTTCGGATTCACCCCCCTCGGATAACCGCTACCCACCCGATTAAGTAAATGGATACGGATACGGGTACCCGCATATACCCGTCCTATTTAATACTTGTGTATGTATGTGTTTTATGAAGATTCGAATACATGACCCACTAATTAAAAAAATACCCCTTCACCATTTATACAAAAGTAATTTTTTTAACATCTTTCAATATTAAAATAAATATACAAATTATTGGTGGCAATCTCAATTCACAAACCCCAACTTAATGTAACCCTAAATAACACACTTCTCACTCTTTTCCCAATTTTTATCCTCGCCGCGACTGCAGATGCTGGAGAGGAGAAGAACCCTACCGGCTACCATCCGCGATTTTCCTATCTGTGCTGCCACCTTCCACCTCGTTGTAGCTTATTGCAGGTCATCTCCTTCTTTCTCACTAACCCTTCTCCCCTTCTTCCACTCTACGTCCCTTCGCAAACGTCGGCTAAAGCTAAGTTTTTATTATTATTGGTAGTTCTCTACTTTTAGTTGTTTGTTTAGGCAAAGGAGTTTGAATTTGAAGTACAACTGCAAAATTAGTAGTCACCAACAAACCTTCACCCAACTGTAATTCAATTCAAACTTGCCTTAGCTGCCAAATTCAATTTCTTTTTTTGCCATCAATTTCTCAAGAGCATACTCAGGGCCCTCTCATTTTTTTCTCTAAATTATATTCACTCTCCCTGTTAATTACATCACATATTTTAGATTCGCATATTACGTTAATTTATTATTTTAGGTGTATAAAATAATAGAATAAACGTGCTTTGAATAATTCAATAGGAAAATGTATAAAGTTATTATGTGTGAGCTGACAAAGTAGATAAAATATGTGAAAATTTGGTTGTATTGTGGAGTTAATATGGTGTCAATTATGTGCTGTGATATTTTTAGATGTGTGTATAAGCTTTGGAACGAATAAAAGCGAAAAATGCGAATTTGATAACTAGACAGTACGACAATAGGGTTAAAACTTGTTATGATTTTATTTTAAAACTTGTGTGGTGATTTTCTTACATGTTATGATTATTGTTTAACGTTTAGACCAAGAATGTTTTAAATTGTAGGCACATTTATATTTGAGACTTGAAATTTAATATTTTAGGTTTTAAAAAAAAAACAAGTTTGATGGGTTCGGGTACCCGCGGGTAGGAACAATCGGGTACGGGAATGATACGGGTATTGCAAGTAGTATTTTAAACGGTTATGGGATGGATACGGGTAGTAATATATTAATCGAATACGGTTTCGGGTACCCCAAAAAATTAGGGTACCCTACCCGTTGCCATCCCTAGCCCAGCTTTACCTTAATGAAGATTTTTCCAAATTTTCAATTGTCTAGCAAAATTGCAATCAGATATGAAGATTGAAATAGATTTTAATCGACAAAAAATTATCAAACAAGTAAAGGGACAATTAAACGGTCAGTAAGACTCAATAAAAAGAGGAAACCAAAACACAGCAACATAACAGGTAGTTCTTTATCTCTAGATATCAGACCAAATACTTGCAGTCAAAATATTCAAGGTAAGTTAAAAACTAAAAGTAACGAAGTTAGTTCAATCACATTTACAAAATAATAAAAAAATACCAGTTACGAAACTACTAGATTTCAGCGAGCAGAGTGGAGAAAGAGATAAACACAATCTTAGAATCATACCAACAAAACTTCTTGTTGTTAAACTAAAGTAAAGTGCATGATTGTATTTACTGTTGGCTGAAACATAAATACTTTCTCAATAGTCAATAATGTTATAATACAAATATAATCTAAATTAAAATGTTGTATTACTCTCGAGCTAATCCAACTCATCCAAGATTGCCAACATATAAAAATATCAAAATATAGAAATGAATTACAACCAGAATTTATCCAAATCTATTCTCTAGATGAACTAACAGGGAATATCAAATATACAGAAGCCAATAAATTAATTAGTATATACCTGAAATGAATCATAGATTTCAAATGTGTGAACAAAATAACATATATTAAATAGAAGAAACTTATTACGCAAAAAATGATAAGCCTAGTGCATTACCTAAAACCAACCCTGAATCCACCAGTTCGATCTCTCTTGAAACAACGTATCCTTACTTAAAGACATTCTTCATCCGATAAATGTAACAAAATTTTCATCCATTTTGGAAATTCTCAGATTCTTTTGTTCCACGATAATTACTAGTCAAATATGGGAATTCTACCCATTTTTAAATGTCAAATTAGTAAAATATATTGGTTAAATTCACACTCAAAACGAAGAGAATAGGAGATATAGACAAGGAATAAAAGATTTACCTGAATGAAGAACCATTTGGTGGAATTGTTATAATGTGAGAGACGTCCATTAAAGTGTCGGGGACACCTTTGGAGGAATGTCCATGAAAGCGTCAAGAGACGTCCTTGACTTCGGAATCTATTGATGTTCAGTCGAGATTGAATATATTTGTGTAGAAATACTCAAATAATTTCTCATCTCTCAGTAGCGAACAGTTTATGGCCACTATCATCATCAATTTGAGAAATAAACAAGCAAATGAGCAATATAACTAGTATTAAATATAAGTCAAGGAAAAGCACTTCTACTGTGCCTGTTACCCCCAACAAATGACACCACATGAAGCTCATTATTCATGTAAGCTACAATTAGGTCTTGTTTTATTTTGGCGCTTTTCCGTTTCACTTTGCCGCTGATTCTGCTTTTTGTCCAATAATATTTAGTTGCTTCTTGGTTATTTTTACGAACTTATTAATATTATCGTTTAAAAATATGATATTTCTTTCAAAATACTAAATATTGTGTTGTTGTGTTTAAAATTTTTCATATGCTTTTTATTCTAAATATGTTGCACTTCAACATGAACAATCATAAGGAACTACTCAAATTCAACAATTCCATTCGATAATCAACATGCTCATCAATCACACCCTCTAATCATCTAACAATTCACATAAAACTCAAGGTTCTACATCAATTAAGCAATCAAATCGAACCAATCAAGTATTCATATGAATTTGTTCACAACATTCAACTATCACCATGAATTCTCAAATAAACAAGTTTAATCAACTTACCCATACCAAAATCAACATATAGAACATCAATCCTAGGGTAATTGAGTTGAGAAAACGTACCTTTTGTTCTTCCCTTGGCTTAAAATCGAACAGGTGAATGAACCAACAAAATTCGCGCTAAGAAACCTAGCTTACAACTAATTTTGCCTAAAAATGCAAGGAATTGAAGGAAATAAGGGTGGAGTGTGGTGTAATCGGTGCGAAAAACAAGTAGGATTGAAGATTGGAGGCAAGGTTCTTCGATTAGGAGTGAATTCAAGTGGAGGTGGTGTGCAAAGTGATACAATGGGTATGAAAATCAGGGTTAAGAACACACTTACCTGGCCCAATTCGACCTTGATTCGACCTGTCAACGAGGTCGAATCAACTTCATCGACCTTCTGGACAACTTTCTCCTTCGATTCGACCTCTATTCGACTTAGTCCCCTGGTCGAATTGACATGCTCCAAGTCAAATCGACACACTGTAAGTTTTAGGTCATCAATTTGACCTCAATTCGACCAGTGCCGCTGGTCGAATTGAAACAGTCGTGGTCGAATTGGGCTACTGGATGAATTTTGCCCCTCGATTCGACCTGAATGCTTGGATTTGACCATACTCCCTGGTCGAATTGGCTCACTGATGCTCCAAAATCGAGTTTTCTTCATCCCCTACACACTTCAAGCTTAATAACGAACATTAGGTACCAAAATAGAGCATATCTTCATCAAGAATCAATCCTAAAACTTAACATTCATGTGTAACTCTGCAAACGACACAAAACACGGAACAAAACACCACTAAACATTAGGCAAATTGTAAAAAATTGACACATAAAAACCGATTAAAGTTTTAATATTCCGCAAAAAATCAACTCCCCTAACAAACGTCACAAAGAAAAGATTATATTATCGGTTCTTATAGAGGTAGGTACATCACACCCCCCAAATTTAGTAGAAACTATAGTCAAAACTAAGTTTGTAAAGAGATGTAATTGCCGATAAGTAAGCACTTCAAATATAAAAATTTTTTACTCACACGAATGACATAAAGTAATAAAACGGGAGGAAAAGCCCCCAACAGGCGCTCATGTTTAACGTCGGAGAGTCACGACAGAATGCAAATATGTATACTACTGACTAAGAGGGCGATCTTCTTTCATCTTTACCTTCCAATACTTTCTCCCCCTCTTATCATCCACACTTACCACCTTACCTTTCTTAGGCATCATACGATTAGTAGAATCTCCTTTCTCAAGCTTTCTTGTCTCATTCCTGACAATCTTTCACCCAATTTTGGAATCACTCATATCACCATCGAGATCAAAGTCAGGATAAAATTGATCACAAAATAAAGAACGAGAGAAAGAACTTTCAAATTTGTGGGTATCCGATGGTACGTTAGGAGGCTTCAAGTAGGCATCGTCTTCTCTTCCTTTCTCTAGATTTCTCCAATTCAGACTTGTCATCACCCAAAGCAAGTAAGTTTTCAAGATGTTAAATACATACCTTATTGGAGAGATCATCAAGCTCCGTAGTGGGATAAGTAAGAGACTCCATCAAGCATGTCTCAAGAGGGTCCTTAGATAGGATCATAGACATATCTTCCTTCACAATCTCCTCCACCACATCAATACTTTGACATTGTGACTCCATAGGCATCTTCATTGTTTTGTCAAGGTTGAATATGACCTCTTCTTTATCCATCCGCAACATGAGCTCCCCCTTTTGAACATCAATCATGGCCCCAGCAGTAGCAAGGAAAGATCTCCCTAAAATAAGAGGGATATTATCCTTGTCATCTTCCATCTCAAGTAAAAGAAAATCCACATGAAAGACTAGTTTATCCACTTTGACGAGAACGTCTTCAATAATACATTTCGGAAACGTCATCAAACTGTTCGCCAATTGTAGAGCAACTGTTGTAGGAGATAACTCCCCCAAACCAAGCCTTTGAAAGATAGACAATGGCATCAAACTGATGCTTGCCCCAAGATCGCACAAGGCTAGTCATGCAGGCCCTTTCCCAATCTCACATAAGATAGTGAATCTTCCCGGATCCTTCATCTTCTATGGCAGCTTCCTTTGGATAATCGAGCAGCAATTTTCAGACAAGTTCACCATCTCAACTCCGTTCAAGCTTCTCTTTTTCAACAATATATCCTTAAGGAATTGGGCATAGTACGACATCTCCAATATTGCCTCAGATAAAGGAATACTCAAGCTTATTTTATTTATGATATATGAAAACTTCTTGAACTTCTCTTCCAATTCCTTCTTAACCAGCCTATAAGGAAATGGCGGAGGTATCTTTGTTTTGGGAATACCCCATTCATCACGCTCGACCTCTCCGTTTTATCCTTTTCGGCTCTCAACCTCTTAGCTCTTTCCCACTTCTTCTCTGCTATGATCTCAGTATTTTGCTCATTCGGAACCAATGAAGTAATGTTCAAATCACGAGGAGTGTTCGGTGAAGAAACAAGTGCTGAACGGGATAATTCGACCTCAATTCGACGAGGTGCTCTGGGAGAATTGGGCATGTAGTGGTCGAATTGTGCACCTGGAACTCGGTTCTCACCTGTATCTCTGATTTGACCTGGATTTCTAGTCAAATTGAAGTTCCCCTGGTCGAATCGGCTCACTGTAAGATTTTTGCCCTTCGATTCGACCTTAATTCGACCTGAAGTTCTGGTCGAATTGGACGGCTGCTGGTCAAATCGGGCTTTTGACAAAATAGAGTACTCTAGAAGGGTGGATTTGACCTCAATTCGACCTGGGGGCTAAGTTGAATTGAATGGATTTTGGTCGAATCGAGGCTCTGATGCTTCCAAATCATGTCCAGGCATCCAATTCGACCTTTCTTGTTGAATTTGACATGTGGTGTTGGTCGAATTGGGGTCGAATTGAGCCCTCGACGTGTCCAATTTTGATTCCGGCCTCATCGGTCCCTTATACAGTGTTCCAGACCTCAATGTGATGGCGTTGTAGGACTTTGGATTCTCAATACTTTGCGACGGGAGCTTCCCTTTCTCAATAGTTTGAGTGAGCTTGTTAACACTTCTTGCCATCTACCCCATCAACAATGTAAGATCCTTCACTTGCATGGACAAATCCTCATGGTTTGCATCAATCTTCTTCTCTAATTTGGCCTCAAAACGATCCACTCTAGCATCAGTCCTAGTCATGTACCTGTTCACCGTATCCTCGAAACCCAACTTTCCTTTTTCCACTTTTGCACTCGGATCAACACCCATCGGAGGTTGAATTGCATTGTTAGGATTACTCCATGAAAACTCCGGCCTCCTAGGCTGTTGATAATTACCCGGGGGACCATGGTTTTTGTAGTTCCGTTGGTAATTCCAGTTTACCTTATTTTGAAACCTTGTTCCTTGAATATTTTGGCCAATAACATAGTTTTCTTCTTCCATCTCCTCTTGGATCATTCCATCATTCATAACTTCCTGCTGCATGATCGGTACGCGCTAAGATATATCGCTGATTTGCTTTTGTTGAGACTCAAGTAGCTTGTTGATATTCAACAATCTAGAGACGATCTCATCTTCTCTACTTGTTTTTACCATAGCATGTTCAACCTTAGCCACTTTTCCAAGGACGTAAGTACCTCTAACTCTATCAGTTAGCCAATCTCTCAAGTTCATCGAAATATCATCTAAAAGTTTTCGGCCTCTACGGATGACTTAGTAAGCAATGCTCTATTAGAGGAAGCATCCAATAACACACATGAATCACAGTCCAATCCATTGTAGAATATGCTGATATATTGAGCTTTAGATAGCCCATATTGAGGACACTTATGAAGCATGTCCTTGAATCTGTCCCAAGTTTCATGAAACTTCTCTCCACTACCGATAGCAAATTGGTTAATGTCTTTCTTCATCTTGAACACCTTTGAAGGTGGCATGTATCTTTCCATGAACTTTAACTTCAATTGCTCCCAAGTAGTACATTCAGCTGCGTTAATAGTGCCGTACCAATCTCTCGCCCTTTCAGTAAGCTAGAATTTAAATAAGAGGATCTTCCTAGTATTTTCATATTCTCCTGCGTCTTTTTGAGTACTTGCATAGCCCAAGAACTTGTTTAGATGCTGCTGCGGATCCTCGAAAGTTCCTCATGCAAAGGAGTTCCTTTCTAATATGCTAATAAAAGCGGGGTGAAGATCGAAATCCGCATTAGCCCCCTTTGCTCCTAGAAGCCTAAAATTTCCAGCCCCATTATTCTTGAAGGCTTCACGGATGGCCAGATTGTCCGGATTGGCCACATCGTTGGCCATGTCGACTTCCTCTGCTGCTGCGTTTGGATCAACTACAGTTTCAGTCGCTTCCGAGTTCGATTCGTCCTCTTCAACTCCAAAATTTAGAATTTCAGTAGGTTGGTTTTTCTTGCTTTGGTCGCTCTTCTTCCTCTTGGTTGACACTTCGATCTATGATTATATGGCTCTAATTTACCTTGCTTTGATTTTGTGAGCATACACCTAAAAAGAATAAGAGCTGGACAGTAAAACAAGAATTACAATGGTCCTAATAAAACTAGAAATAATAAAAAGATATTTTATGTCGTCCCCGACAACGGTGCCAGAAACTTGATGAGCATTTTCTCAATACACAATTAATCCTCAAGTATGAAGGATATCAATTGTAGTTTTGAAAGGTGACCAAGTTATATATCGAACCCAAGGGACAGATAATTATAAATTTAATTATGTTCTAGTAAATTAAGACTATGTTGGAAATTATAATGGTTGTGATATTGAGATTAAGTAACAACTAATAATTAAAATAACAAGTAAAAATAACAAGAAGAAGAGATAAGTGAGTTGTGATCAAGTAAGATAGTAGGTAGTTTGTCAGGTCATCCAGCTTCACTTATTAATTCATCTTCCGCGTGACGGTGTTCGACTCTGCCTTGTGGTTTATGGACGCATCACTATACCATGCAAATTCACTCTATAGACACAAGTAAATATGTGTATGGCACATGTGAATATCCTCAGAGCAAGAGATAAAATTCAAGCCCCTTTCTAGGTACTATCATAATCAATTATTTCCCGTGCACTTAGTACTCTAACCCTATTTGATCTCCCTTTATAGGTACTATAAAATTATAGTCTTTATCCTACTTATTAATCCAAATATGATTCAATTAACAAGTATTCATATAAGATAGTTCTAATAAAACTTCGGAATCTATTCACTTAGAATTATAACATAAAACCCTGTTTAGCAGTGAACACACTCAACCAATAACCACATTATGTATTTCGACTCTACACAATAATTATTGATGCACAAAACGACCATGAGTATGGATTAAAAATGCGCAATCTTATATAAGACAAACCACAAGTAGTGTTGTACGGAATTTACACACGAAAGACAAATTAACTCATGAAACCTTCATAACCCTAGAACTACCGAAGCGGCTCTAGCCCATGATTGATCTAAGAACAATCATGGTTAGTTGGACCAATCTTACTTAAATATCCAGCGGAACCTCTGTCACAGCCCCTCTGGATGACGGACTATCGATATCCTCCCAACTCTACATCTTGACGTCTTCTTGTATGATAGATGATGTCTTTACTGCTGCATAAGCCGTCTTTTATCCTTGTAATTACGTCTCCTGGGCTTGAAATGGGCTTTTTAAGTGATCACACGCATTGACGGTGTAAAAATATGGATATGGTAAGTTCCAGAGCCTCAATTCGACTTCAGCAACAGGTTGAATTGACCCCTCAAAGTCGAATCGCAGGTCGAATCGGCAACTGTAAGTCCCAGGTGCTCGATTTGACCAACTGTCCTAGTAGAATCAAAGTGACAAGGTCAAATCGGCATCTCCGCCAACCAATTCGACCTCAATTCGACCTGATGCCCAGGTCGAATTGCCCCTGTGGTGGTCGAATCCACCTTCTGCTCATGTGTGCTGCCAATTTGACATAAAGGGCTAGTCGAATTGATCTTCTTCAGGTCGAATTGCACTCCTGCTTTGCCCAACGGATAGCTTCGACTTCCTTTCTTCAGTTTTCAACACTTCCACTCCGATTTCCTTCGAAAAACCACTCAAATAGCTCCAACAACACCTGATTCGTGACTTCATACAATATATATTGGTTTACAACTGATTTCATCCTTCAAACACTCCATAATAGCACAAATCTAGGTGCAAGATTCGTGAATTAACACACTCATCAACTGTTCAATTACCTTTTTATTTTATTTTATTTTGTTATTAGTTCATCAAAGTCATCTATTTCTTATTCTCCTTTTTGGTCAAACTTTACATGGTATGAGCATTTGACAACCTTGATGAAATAGCTCATTTTAACTATGGTGCTTGTGGTATCTGAATTCCATGTGCTGCTTTTGTATCATAGGAATTACCTTTAGGCCTACTGACTATTTCAATTTACAGTGGATTTGTTAAGACCATCAATCTTAGGAATATCTGACAATTAGATATTTCATTATTTCCTTTAACTTGGCTTTCACTTGATTCTTTAATTTACATGACCGAAGAACATAAGAAAGCATATTCCCTAAGAACTTAGTGCATATTTCAATGGTATTGAGTGTAGAGGAAAATCGTATACTACATTGGTCTATTTTCTAACAATAAATTGTATGCAGCATAATTTGTGAGACTATCAGAGCCAAAATACCATATAATCACCAGAACATTACATAAATGAGAAAGTGAAGATCAGATAACAACACGTAATCAAACTTAAATGTTGTGCTTCAAAGTTAAGTTTGGGTACATTTAGTTTCTTATTTTTTTCCTTCACTTTGCAATCGGATTCTTTCCACGTTTAGTCGGGATTTTTCCTCAAATCTGATAGGGAAGCACTTTTGAATATTTTTTGAATAAGGGTTCCTAAATATTTTTATCCAAGAATGTCCGTCTTGCTGTATTATATTATATCAGGTTCTTATTGCAGGGTAGAAGCTTGGCCTCCTTAATTACAACTTCTAACATTATCTTATCTTACAAGTGAATTATTTGCAGAAGAGGTAACCACACTTTGTTCCGCTGGACTTACAAATCATATTCATGTGTAGTTTGTGTTATATAGTTGAGGTGCGACTCACATTTGTGAGATGAATAGAAATATGTTAGATTTATCTTCTAAATATTATTGCTGCTATAATTTGAATAAATAAGTAATAACTTTGTTTGAGTGTCTTCGCTGTTTTTCATGTATCACACTACTGTGGTACGTCACAGAAAAACAGAAATTTACAACAGAATCAGTGATAAATCTGTCATTATAAGGCTTTTTTATCTGTGTTTAAGTGTCTTCGCTACATTTTTGTGAAAATAACTTAAATTTACAACATATATCAGTAATAAATATGTCATTATAAGGATTTTATAGCTCTGATTGACTGCCTTTGCTATTTTTCAGGGACGTATAAAACATCACATTGTGAAAAAAATTCAACGTATAATGTAGAAAATTTGTCTATCTAAAATCGCATGCAACTAATAATAATGTATAGATGTAACAAGTCATGCTTATAATTTATGTTACAATTCCTATTTTATACTCTTAAGTTGTGAGGTTGGATCTTCGAGCACACGGTGGTCTCTAGTAATTTGAATATTATTCTTATCGCTTGAATTCTATTCTTGGAAGCTAAACTTAGTTGATTTGATGTAAAAAATCATGGATTTACTTACAAGTTTGTATAGTTTTTTATTTTCGTGTCCCTACTAGTCTACGTACATGAATTATATGATAAGTGAAGTATTTTGAATTCCCGCTAAATTGTCAATACCTTATTGGGAAATCCAGAAAATTGTTTGTGCTGTGAGGCACTATTTATGCGCTCTATCTAGTTGATAAATGTGATTTTCAGTTTAGACCATCTATCAAATAATTCATGAACCTCAGAGTACAACTCAAGAACAAATTCCCACTTAATCAAATAATTCACAAAGCCTGTTTCTAAGTTGTTATGCTGCTAGAGTTTTAGTGATTGAAAGTTATTCCGTAGCTATAAATGAATAAAATATTTATTTTTTAAAAAAGAGTGCTTCTTGTCTACCCCTACAGTTGGTATAATTTGTTTCGTGTCAATGATGATTATGCCATATTTTAGGGAAAAAGGATAAGTGAACTACAAGTCTACTAATACAAGTAAATATAGTTTTATTATTATTGAAATTGTTTAATTATTTATATTTATCTTTTGGCTTTTTAAGCTGTTTTATGGCTAATTTGCGGCAGGAACAAGCTGGAGAGATTTTAGTTACTGGAGTAACAATGTACTTAGAAATTCATAGAAAGATAATAGGAAAAGAATACATAAAATCTTATCAACTCGTTGAGGATGACACTGTAAGCACAAGTGTTAAATATTTTTGTATACATTGATGTAGAATTTATCTGATGTGTTATCAAAATTTGTTGAAGGAGGTTCTAATCCAAAGACATGGCACACTTACAGGCAGGTGTAGTAAGAGGGTAAGGGGAGCACATATTAAGGATGGTATGATTATTCCTAATAAGTTTCTGTAACAAATTAAAATTGAAATAATAAAAAACACAATCAACATGGTTTTGAACCTCTTTCAACAAGTTCTTCCACTTGATATGCTTGTCCGCATCATCCCTTCCCTCGAGGATCCATAAAACTATCAACACAATGGAGAATCTTCTGAAAATATTGATGATGTGGAGCCATGCTAGGTAATCGATTATGGATATATCAAATTGCAAAATTTAAAATTACTATTTTTACAGTTTACAACCTCCAATTTTTTTATATATGATGCTGCAATTTACTTGTAAATTATTTTGTTTGGGGAGTTTACTTGTGGCTGCAATTTTTGTTCATTACTTAATTTATGTATGTTGAGTTGAAATTGTAAGTGTTAAAGTTTCATGCTTGCTCATTTGTTAAGTATGTACCTGTAGATATGACATCATAATGTTATTGAATGACTTGTTGCTGCATTTATTAACGTTTAATGACTGTTACTGCATTAATCCTAAGTTTTTGAGTTACAGAATTTAAGTGTTGCTTTGTTTAACCACAACTGTTGTTGCATAGGCCATTTGGTATTTAAGTGTTCAAGTTACATAATTTTTGCTTTGTTGAGAACTAGAGCTCATGTAAACAGTTGGTATTATGTCATTATTCATATCTAATTATGTGATGCGAAAATATCATAGCTATTACTTGTGCTTGTCTAGGAAATTAAACACATAATTAGAAACTGAATTGTGTTATTCTTATACAAAGTTTGAGCTTCAATTGTCTTTTGTGAATTATATTTTGTAACATGACATGTAATACTTATGAATTTGAATATTTTTTGTTTTAACTGGAGATAATTTAAGTGGAAATATTTGAGATGATTCTCTCATACCTTATGTGAGTGTTCTTATTTTCAGAGAAATGAAGACAAAGATAATGAAGATAAATCAGGAGGATGACTTTGACAACGGTGATGTTGATTATGAAATGAAAGTTCAAGATGAAGATTACTTATTAGGTTTTCTTTTATTTTTTTTCTTTACGTTTTTTGTCAACTTTAATATTAGGTTTAGGGATATATAAATATGCACTTCATCATAGTACATGTATTTAAATAATACTGCATATTTACCTTATTTTACAATTATTTAGGCTTTAGTAATTTTTTATATTTTAGTAGTGATACTTTTTAATAAATGTAGTGAATTAAGTTATTACAAATAATAATAAAAATATAATTAAATTATTGTTATTAAATTATTAAATAATCAATATAATTATTAAATAATAATTTAATAAATAATAATAAATATTTTTATTATTATTAAATATTGCATAAATATCTCAAGTGCTAACATATGTGTTACATAATATTCAAAAAGTGTTAGCAAAATAATATAGTCAATGTAACATTATATTTAAAAGTATTACCAAAATAATATAGTTAGTGTTACATTATATTTAAAAGTGTTAGGAAAATAATGTAATTAATGTTACGTTATATTTAAAAGTGTTAACAAAATAATGTTTGTAATATTACATTTACATTAAAAAATGTTAACAAAATAATGTTACCTTAAGATAAAAAAAATATTACATTAACAGTAAATGTAACATTTATTAAAGTATTATAATAAAATGTTAAATTTTATATGAGGTGTTGTCATAATGAAAAAAAGTGTATCGTTAGACTCTAGATAACAGGGGCAACAGCGACACCGAAAAAATTATTAATTGATCTATAATAACATTTTTGGAGTGTTATGTAATGTCAGTTATCTTGTAGTGACAGTAGGGTCGGTTGGTTGGTCGGTTAGGTGGTCGGTTAATAGTTCCAATGTCTACCGACCCACATATCATCGATCGATCGATCGCTCTGTAAACTTGATAATGAGATTAATTTTTAACGCGTCTATTTTCCAAAGGTCCCCCTTTGCTATTTCTAGATAAGTTGGGTAGGAGTTTCACAGTAAGGTCGGTCGGTTGATAGGTCAGGTGGTTGGTTAATAGTTCCAATGTCTACCGACCTACATATCATCGACCGATAGCACAGTAAACATGAAAATGAGATTACTTTTTATCCCATCTATTTTATAAAGGCCCCCCTTTGCTATTTCTAGATCAGTCGGGTAGGAGTTTTATACTAGGGTTGGGCGGTTTGTCGGTCTGGTGGACGGTTAACAGTTCCAATGTCTATCGACCTACATATCATCGTAGATCGCCCTGTAAACTTGATAATAAGATTACTTTTTATCGCGTCCATTTTCCCATGGTTCTCCTTATCTATTTCTAGATCAGTCAAATAGGAGTTCTACAGTGGAGTTTGTTGGTTAACGAGATTACTTTATATCGCGTCTATTTTTCAAAGGTCCCCCTTTACTGTTTCTAGATCAGTCGGGTAGGAGTTTCACAGTAAGGTCAGTCGGTTGGTAGGTCAGGTGGTCATTTAATAGTTCCAACGACTACCGACCCATATATCATCGATTGATCGCTCAATATACTTGATAATGAGATTAATTTTTAACGCGTCTGTTTTCCAAAGGTCTCCATTTGCTATTTCTAGATCAGTCGTGTAGGAGTTCCATAGTATGGTTGGTCGGTTGGTCAGTAAGGTGGTCGGTTATTAGTTACAACCTCTACTGACCCGCATATCATCGACCGATCGCCCTGTAAACGTGATAATTGGATTTATTTTTAACGCGTCTATTTTCCAAAGATCTCCCTCTGCTATATCTAGATCAGTCAGGTAGTAATTTTACAAAAGGGCTTGTCGGTTTGTCGGTTAGGTGGTCGGTTAATAGTTCTAATGTCTACCGAGTCACATATCATCGATCGATCGTCCTGTAAACTTGATAATGAGTTTACATTTTATCGCGACTATTTTTCAAATGTCTCCCTTTGCTATTTCTAGATCAGTCAGTTAGGAGTTCTACAGTAGGGTAGTTCGGTTGGTCGATCTAATGGTCGGTTAATATCATTGACCGATTGCGCTGTAAACTTATTAATTAGATTACTTTTTATTGCGTTTATTTTCCAAAGGTCTCCCTTTGCTATTTCTATATCAGTCGGGTAAGAGTTCTACAGTAGGGTTGGTCGGTTTGGTGGTTGGTTAATAGTTTCAATGTCTACCGACCCACGTATCATTGACCGATCGCCCTAAAAAAGATGATAATGAGATTACTTTTTTATCGCGTCGATTTTCTAAAGGTGACCCTTTGCTATTTTTGGATCAGCCAGGTATAAGTTCTACAGTAGGAATGGTTAGTTGGTCGGTCTGGTAGTCAGATAATTGTTCCAACATCTATCGACCCATATATCATCGACTGATCGCCCTATATACTTGACAATGAGATTACTTTTTATCGCGTCTATCTTTCATAGGTTCCCCTTTACTATTTCTAAATCAGTCGGGTAGGAGTTCTAAGTAGGGTTGGTCGGTTAACGAGATTACTTTTTATCGCATCTATTTTATAAAGGTCCCCCTTAGCTATTTTAAGGTCATTCGGGTAGGAGTTCCGTAGTAGGCTCCGTCGGTTGGTAGGTCAGGTGGTCGGTTAATAGTTCCAATGTCTATCGAACACATACCATCGATCGATTGCCTTGTAAACTTGATAATGAGAGTACTTTTTATCATGTTTTTTTAAAAGGTCCCTCTTTGCTATTTCTAGATCAGTCCAGTAGGATTTTTATAGTATGGTTGGTCGATTGGTTAGTCTGGTGTTCGGTTAACATTTCTAATGTCTACCGACCCACATATCATCGACCAATCGCCTTGTAAACTTGATAATGAGATTACTTTTTATCGCGTTTATTTTCCAAAGGTCCTCCTTTGCTATTTCTAGATCATTCGAATAGGAGTTCAACAGTGGGGTTGGTCAGTTAATGAGATTATTTTTATCGCATCTAATTTTGAAATGTCCCACTTTATTGTTTCTAGATCATTCGGGTAGGAGTTACATAGTAAGGTCAGTCGGTTGGTCGGTTAATAGTTCCAATATCTAACAACCCACATATCATTGACCGATCGCCCTATATACTTGATAATGTGATTAATTTTTAACGCGTCTATTTTCCAAAGGTCTCAATTTCCTATTTCTAGATTATTCAGGAAGGAGTTCCACAGTACCATCGGTCGATTGGTAAGTTAGGTGGTCTGTTAATAGTGCCAACTTCTACCGACCCGCATATCATCGACCGATCGCCTAGTAAACGTGATAATGAGATTTATTTTTAACGCGTCTATTTTCCAAAGGTCTCCCTCTGCTGTTTCTAGATCAGTCGGGTAGTAATTCTACTGTAGGGTTTGTCGGTTTAGTGGTCGGTTAATAGTTCTAATGTCTACCGAGCCACATATCATCTACCGATCACGTTGTAAACTTGATAATGAGATTACTTTTTATCACGTCTATTTTACGAAGGTCTCCCTTTGCTATTTTTCGATCAGTCGGGTAGGATATCTACGGTAGGGTTTGTCGGTTGGTCGATTTGGTGGTTGGTTAATAGTTCCGATGTCTAGCGACCCACACTTCATCGACCGATTGCCCTGTAAACTTGTTAATTAGATTACTTTTTATCGCGTCTATTTTCTAAAGGTCCTCCTATACAATTTTAAGATCAGTCGAATCGGAGTTCTACAGTATGGTTGGTCGGTTAATGAGATTACTTTTTATCGCATCTATTTTTTAAAGGTCTCCCTTTGCTTTTTCTAGATTAGTCGGGTAGGAGTTTCACAGTAAAGTAAGTTGGTTGGTCAGTCAGGTGGTCGGTTAATAGTTCTGACATCTGTTGTCCCGCATATTATAGACCGATCGTCCAATATATTTGGTAATGAGATTAATTTTTAACGCGTCTATTTTCCAAATGTCTCCGTTTGCTATTTCTTGATAAGTTGAGTAGGAGTTCCAAAGTACGGTCGGTCAGTTGGTCGGTGAGGTGGTCGGTTAAAAGCTCCAACCTTTACTAACCTACATATCATCTACCGATCATATTGTAACATAATAAAAAGATTAATTTTTAACGCGTCTATTTTCGAAAGGTCTTCCTCTACTATTTATAGATCAGTTGGGTGAAAATTTTATAGTAGAATTGGTCGGTTGGTTGGTCTAATGGTCGGTTAGTAGTCCAATATCTACCGTCCCACATATCATCGAGCGATCGCCCTATATACTTGATAATGAGATTACATTTTATCGCGTCTATTTTTCAAAGGTCTCCCTTTGATATTTCTTGATTAGTCGGGTAGGAGTTCTACAGTTTTTCCAAATGTCCCCCTTTGCTATTTTTAGATCAATCGGGTAGGAGTTCCATAGTTGGGTTGGTCGGTTGGTCAGTTTGGTGGTTGGTTAATAGTTCCAATGTCTACCGACCTACATATGTCATCGACCGATCGCCTAGTAAACTTGATAGTGAGATTACATTTTATCACATCTATTTTTCAAAGGTTTTCCTTTGCTATTTCTCGATCAGTCGGGTAGGAGTTCTACAGTAGTATTGTTCAGTTAGACGATCTGGGGGTCGATTAATAGTTCCAATGTCTACCAAAAACATGTCATCGATCGATCTCATGTTAACTTGATAATGAGATTACTTTTTATCACATATGTTTTCCAAAGGTCCCACTTTGCTATTTCTAGATCAGTTGGGTAGTAGTTCTAGAGTAGGGTTGGTCAGTCTGGTGATCAGTTAACAGGTTTAATATCTACCGACTTACATATCATCGATCGATCGCCCTGTAAACTAGATAATAAGATTACTTTTTTCACGTCTATTTTCCAAATGTCCTCCTTTGCTATTTCTAGATCAGTCGAATAAGAGTTCTATAGTAGTGTTGGTTGGTTAATAGTTCCAATGTCTACTGACCCACATATCATCGACTGATCGCCCTATATACTTGATAATGAGATTATGTTTTAACGCGTCTATTTTCAAAAGGTCTCCCTTTAAAAATTCTTGATCAATTGGGTAAGAGTTCCACAGTTCGGTCGGTCGCTTGGTCAGTTCGGTGGTCGGTTAATAGTACCAACCTCTACCGACCCACATTCATCGACCGATCACCCTGTAAACGTGACAATGAGATTAATTTTTAATGCATCTATTTTCCAAAGGTCTCTCTCAACTTTTTCTAGATCAGTTGGGTAGCAATTCTACAGTAAGATTGGTCGTTTGGTCGGTTTGGTGGTCGGTTAATAGTTCCAATTTCTACAGACCCACATATCATCGATCGATCGCCCTTTAAACTTGATAATGAGGTTACATTTTATCGGGTCTATTTCTTAAAGGACTCCCTTTGCTATTTCGAGATTAGTCGGGTAAGAGTACTACAGTTTTTCCAAAGGTCCCCTTTGCTATTTCTAGATCAGTCGGGTAGGAGTTCTATAGTAGGATTGGTCGGTATGATTGTCAGTTAATATTTTCAATGTCTACTGACCCACATGTCATCGATCGATCGCCTTGTAGACTATATAATGAGATTACTTTTTATCACGTCTATTTTCCAAAGGTCCTCCTTTGCTATTTCTAGAACAGTCAAGTAGGAGTTCAACAGTAGGGTTGGTCGGTTGGTCGATTTGGTGGTCGGTTAATAATTCCAATATCTACCAACCCACATATCATTGATCGATCACCCTGCAAATTTGATAATGAGATTACTTTTTATCTTTTCTATTTTCCAAAGATCACCTATTGCTATTTCTGGATCTGTCGGGTAGGAGTTCTATAGTAGGGTTGGTCGGTCTGGTGTTTGATTAATAGTTCCAATATCTACCGACGCATATATGATCGATTGATCACCTTATAAACATGATAATGAGATTACTTTTTACATGTTTATTTTCCAAAGGTCCCCTTCGCTATTTCTAAATCAGTCGGGTAGGAATTCCACAGTAGGATTGATCGGTTGGTAGGTCTAGTGGTCGGTTAACAGTTCCAATGCCTACTGACCCATATATCATCGACCGATAGCCCTGTAACCTTGATAATAAGATTACTATTTATCTCGTGTATTTTTCAAAGGTCTTCCTTTGCTATTTCTAGATCAGTCGATTAGGTGTTCCACAATAAGGTCAGTCGGTTGGTCGGTAAGGTAGTTGGTTAATAGTTCCAACATCTACGGACCCACATATCATTGACCGATCACCCTATATGCTTGATAATGAGATTAATTTTTAATGAGTCTATTTTCCAAAGGTCTCCATTTGCTATTTCTAGATCAGTTGGGTAGGAGTTCCACTGTACGGTCGATCGGTTGGTCAGTCAGGTGGTCGGTTAATAGTTCTAACCTCTACCGACTCTCATATCATCGACCGATCGCCTAGTAAACTTGATAGTGAGATTACATTTAATCATGTCTATTTTTCAAAGGTCCTCCATTGCTATTTCTCGATCAGTCGGGTATGAGATTTACAGTATTATTTGTCGGTTGGTCGATATGGTGGTTGGTTAATAGTTCCAATGTCTACCGACCCACATTTCATCGACCGATTACCCTAAAAACTGGATAATGAGATTACTTTTTATTACATCTATTTTACAAAGGTCGTCCTTTACTATTTCTCGATCTGTCGAATAGGAGTTCTACAGTGTGGTTGGTCGTTTTACGAGATTACTTTTTATCGCATCTATTTTCCAAAGGTCCCCTTTTGCTATCTCTAGATTAGTCAGGTAGGAGTTCCCCAAGTAAGGTAAGTTGGTTGGTTAGTCAGGTAGTCGGTTAATTGTTCTGATATCTGTCGTCCCGCATATCATCGACAGATCGCTCAATATGCTTGATAATGGGATTAATTTTTAACGCGTCTATTTTCGAAAGGTCTCCATTTGCTATTTCTAGATCAGTCGAGTAGGAGTTCCATTGTACGGTCGGTAAGTTGGTCGGTGAGGTGGTCGTTTAAAAGTTCCAAACTTTACCGACCCGCATATCATCGACCGATCGCCTTGTAATGTAATAATGAGATTAATTTTTAACACGTCTATTTTCCAAATGTCTCTCTCAGCTATTTCTAGATCAATCGAGGGTAGCAATTCTACAGTAGGGTTGTTCATTTGGTCAGTCTGGTGGTCGATTAATAGTTCTAAGAACCACATATCATCGACCGATCATCCTATAAACTTGATAATGAGATTATATTTTATCGCATCTATTTTTCAAAGGTCTCCCTTTGCTATTTCTAAATCAGTCGAGTAAGAGTTATACAGTTATTCCAAAGGTCTCTCTTTGCTATTTACATATCTGCCAGTAGGAGTTTCACAGTAAAGTTGGTCGGTTGGTAGGTCTGGTGGTCGGTTAATAGTTTCAATGTCTGCCAACCCACATATCATCGATCGGTCGCCCTATAAACTAACAGTGAGATTACATTTTATCGCGTCTATTTTTCAAAGGTATTCCTTTGCAATTTCTAGATCAGTCGGGTAGAGTTGTACAGTTTTTCCAAATGTCTCCATTTACTATTTCTAGATCAGTCGGGTAGGAGTTCCACAGTGGAGTATGATCGGTTGGTGGGTCTGGTGATCGTTTAATAGTTCCAATATCTACCGCCCCACATATCATCGATCAATCGCCTAGTAAACTTGATAGTGACATTACTTTTTATCACGTCTATTTTCTAAAGGTCCCCTTTTGCTATTTCTAGATCAGTCGAGTAGAAGTTCTATAGTAGGGTTAGTCAGTTTATAGGTCTGGTGGTCGGTTAATAGTTACAATGTCTACCAACACATGTATCATCGATCAATCACCCTATAAACATGATAATGAGATTACATTTTATCGCGTCTATTTTTTAAAGGTCTCCCTTTTCTATTACTAGATTAGTCGGGTAGGAGTTCTATAGTTTATCCAAAGGTCACCCTTTGCTATTTCATAATCAGTCGGGTTGGATTTCCACAGTACGCTATTTCTAGACCACATATCATTGGTCGGTCGCCCCGTATACGAGATAATGAGATTAGTTTTTATAGCGATTATTTTCCAAAGGTCTCCCTAAGCTATTTCTTGATCAGTTGGGTAGCAATTCTATAGTAGAGTTGGACGTTTGGTCGGTCTAGTGGCCGGTTAATAGTTCAAATTTCTACAGTCCCATATATCATAGACTGATTGCCCTGTAAAGTTGATAATGAGATTACATTTTATAGCATCTATTTTTCGTAGGTCTCCTTTTGCTATTTCTAGATCAGTCAGATAGGAGTTCTACAGTTTTTCCAAAAGTCCCCCTTTACTATTTCCAGATTAGTCGGGTAGGAGTTCCACAATAGTGTTGTTTGGTTGATCAGTCTGGTGGTCAGTTAATAGTTCCAATGTCTACTGACTCACATATCATCGACTTATCACCCTGTAAACAAGATAATGAAATTACTTTTTATCATGACTATTTTCCAAAGGTCTCCCTTTGCTATTTCTAGATCAGTCGGGTAAGAGTTTTACATTAGGGTTGGTTGGTTAACGAGATTACTTTTTGTCGTGTTTATTTTCCTATAATCCCCCTTTGCTATTTCTAGATCAGTCGAGTAGGACTTCCCATGTAGGGTCAGTCGGTTTGTAGGTCAAGTGGTCGTTAGTAGTTCTAACGTCTACCGATCCACATATCATCAACTAATCACCTGGTAAACTTGATTATGAGATTTATTTTTAACGCTTCTATTTTCCAAAGGCCCCCTTTGCTATTTCTAGATCAATCGGGTAAGTTCCACTGTAGAGTCAGTCGGTTGGTCGGTAAGGTGGTTGGTTAATTTTTCCAACGTCTATCAACCCACATATCATCGATGGAGTGCTCTGTAAAATTGATAATGAGATTAATTTTTAAATCATTTATTTTCTAAAGGCCTTCTACTGCTATTTCTAGATCAGTCGGGTGGCAATTCTACAGTAGGATTTGTCAGTTGGTTGGTATGGTGGTCGGTTAATAGTTCCTATGTGTACCTACCCACATATCATCGACCGATTACCCTGTAAACTTGATAATGAGATAACATTTTATCGTGTCTATTTCTCGAAGGTCTCCCTTTCCTATTTCTAGATCAGTCGGGTAATGGTTCTATAATTTTTCGAAGGTCCCCCTTTGCTATTTCTAAATTAGTCGGGAGGGAGTTCCATAGTAGGGTTGGTTGGTTGGTCAGTCTGGTGGTCAGTTATTAGTCCCAATATCTACCGACCCACATATCATCGATCGATCGCCTTGTAAACTTGATAATGAGATTACTTTTTATCACGTCTATTTTCCAAAGGTCCCCCTTTGCTATTTCTAGAACAGTTAGGTAGGATTTCTAATGTAGGGTTGGTCAGTTAGTCGGTCTAGTGGTCAGTTAATAGTTCTAATGTCTACTGAACCATATATCATTGACCTATAGCCTTGTAAACTTGATAATGGGATTAATTTTTAACGCGTCTATTTTTGGGAGGTCTTCCTCTTCTATTTCTATATTAGTCCGGTAACAGCTCTGCTGTACGGTTCATTGGTTGGTCAGACTGGTGGTCGGTTTATAGTTCCAATGTTTACTGACCCACATATCAAAGACCAATCACCCTGTAAACTTGATAATGAGATTACATTTTATTGCGTTTATATTTCAAAGGTCCCCCTTTGATATTTCTAGGTAAGTGGGGTGGAGTTCTATAGTTTTTCCAAATGTCCCCCTTTGCTATTTCTAGATTAGTCAGGTAGGAGTTCTAAAGTAGGGTTGGTCGGTTGGTCGGTCTGGTTGTCGGTTAATAGTCCCAATGTCTACCTACACACATATCAATGATCAATCACCCTATAAACTTGATAATGAGATTACTTTTTATCGTTTTTATTTCCAAAGATCGGTCCTCCTTGGCAATTGCTAGATAAGTCGGGTAGGAGTTCTATAGTAGGGTTGGACGGTTGGTCGGTCTGGTGGTCGGTTAGAAGTTCCAATGTCTATCGACCCACATATCATCGACCGATCTCCTTGTAAATGTGATAATGAGATTACTTTTTATCGTATCTATTTTCAAAAGGTAATCTCATTATCAAGTTTACAGTACGATCGTTTGATGATATGTGGGTCGGTAGAGATTAGAACTATTAGTCGACCACAAGACCAACCAATCCTATTGTAGAACTCCTATCCGACAGATCTACAAATAGCAATCGGTGACCTTTGGAAAATAGATGGGATAAAAAGTGATCTCATTATCAAGTTTACAGGGCGATCGGTAGATGATATATTGGTCCGTAGACATTGGAACTATTAACCAACCACAAGATTGACAAACCGACCAACCCTACAGTAAAATTCCTACCCGGCTGATCGAGAAATAGCAAGGAGGACCTTTGGAAAATAGACGTAATAAAAAGTAATCTTACAATCAAGTTCACAAGGAGATCGGTCGATGATATGTGGGTCGGTAAATATTGGAACTATTAACCGACTACCAGACATACCAACCGACCAACCATACTGTTGAATTCCTACCTGACTGATCTGGTAAAAGAAGGACCTTTGAAAAAACTGTATAACTTCTACCCGACAGATTTAGAAATAGCAAAGAGAGACCTTTGAAAAATAGACGCGATAAAATATAATCTCATTATCAAGTTTACAAGACCATGGGCCGATGATATGTGGGTCGGTAGAAATTGGAACTATTAACCGACACCAGACCGACCAAACAACCAACCCTACTGTAGAATTGCAACCTGACTAATCTAGAAATAGCTGGGGTAGACCTTTGGAAAGTAGACGCGTTAAAAATGAATCCTATTGTCACATTTACAGGGCGATCGATCGATAATTTGTGGGTTGTTAGAGATTGGAACTATTAACCAACCACCTAACTGACCAACTGACCCACCGTACTGTGGAATTCCTTCCCGACTGATCTAGAAATAGTAATAGGAGACCATTGGTAAATAAACGCGTTAAAAAATTATCTCATTACCAACTAAATAGGTCAATCCATAGATGATATGTGAGTCGGTAAATGATGGAACTATTAACCAATCACCTGACTGACCAACCGATTGACCATACTGTGGAACTCTTACCCTATTTATCTAGAAATAGCAAAGGGGGACCTTTAGAAAATAGACGCGATAAAAAGTAATCTCGTTAACCGACCAACACTACTGTAGAACTCATATTCAACTGATCTAGAAATAGTAAAGGAGGACATTTGGAAAATAGACGCGATAAAAAGTAATCTCATTATCAAGTTTACAGGGCGATCGATCGATGATATGCGGGTCGGTAGGTATTCGAACTGTTAACCGATCACCAGACCGACCAACCAACAAACCCTACTGTATAACTCCTACCCGACAGATCTAGAAATAACAATGGGTGACCTTTGAAAAATAGACGCGATAAAAAGTAAACTCATTATCAAGTTTATAGGGCGATCGGTCGATGATATGTTGATCAGTAGACATTGGAACTATTAACCCACCACAAGATCAAACAATCGATCAACCCTACTGTAGAACTCCTACACGACTGATCGAGAAATAGTAAAGGGGTACCTTTGGAAAATATACGTGATAAAAGAAATCTCACTATCAATTTTACAAGGTGATTGCTCAATGATATGCAGGTCAGTAGACATTGGATCTATTAACCAACCACCAGACCAACCAAACCAACCCTACTGTGGAATTTCTACCGACTGATCTAGAAATAGCAGAGGGTGACTTTTGGAAAAACGTAAAACTCCTACCCGACTAATTTAGAAATAGCAAATAGAGACCTTTGAAAAATAAAACGATAAAATGTAATCTCATTATCATGTTTATAGGGCGATCGATCGATGATATGTGGGTTGATAAAAATTAGAACTATTAATCGATCACCAGACTGACCAACCGTCCAACCCTACTGTGAAACACCTAACTGACTTATGATTTGAAAATAGGAAAGAGGGACCTTTGGAAAAACTGTATAACTCATACCCGACCGATTTAGAAATAGCAAAGGGAAACATTTCAAAAATAGACACGATAAAGGGTAATCTCATTATCAAGTTTACAGGGCGATCGGTCGATAATATGTGGGTCGGTAGAAATTAGAACTATTAACTGATCAACACACCAACCAAACGACCAACCCTACTATATAATTGCTACCCAACTGATCTAGAAATAGTTGAGGGAGACCTTTGGAAAATAGATGCGTTAAAAATTAATCTCATTATCATGTTTACAGGATAATCGGTCGATAATATGTGGGTCGTTATAGTTTAAAACTATTAACCGACTACCTAATTGACTAATCGACCGACTGTATTGTGGTACTCCTACCCGACTGATCTAGAAATAGTAAAGGGAGACATTTGGAAAATAGACGCTTTAAAAAACAATCTCATTACCAAGTATATAGGGCGATAGGCCGATGATATGTGGGTCGGTAAACATTGGAATTATTAACCGACCACCTGAACGACCAACCGACTGACCTTACTGTGGAACTGCTACCCGACTGATCTAGAAACAGAAAAGGAGGACCTTTGGAAACTAGACGCGATAAAGAGTAATCTTGTTAACCAAAAACCACTACTGTAGAACTATTATTTGACTAATCTAGAAATAGCAAAGGAGGACATTTGGAAAATAAACGCGATAAAAAGTAATCTAATTATCAAGTTTACAGGGTGATCGGTCGTTGTTATGTGGGTCGATAGATATTGGAATTTTTAACCGACCACCTGACCGACCAACCAACAAACCTTACTGTAGAACACTTACCCGATTGATCGAGATATACGTGATAAAAAGTAATTCCAGTATCAAGTTTACAAGGCGATCGATCGATGATATGTGGTCGGTAAACATTGGAACAATTAACCGACCACTAGACCGACCAACCCTACTGTAGATTTCCTACCCAATAGATCTAGAAATAGCAATGGGTGACCTTTGGAAAAGAGACGCGATAAAAAATATTCTTATTATCAAGTTTACAGCACGATCGATTGATGATATATTCATCGGTAGAAATTGTAACTATTAACTGACCACCAGGTCGACCAAAGGATCAATCCTACTGTAGAACTTCAACCCGACTAATCAAGAAATAGCTAAGGGGGACCTTTAGAAAATAGACGTGATATAAAGTAATATCACTATCAAGTTCACAAGGCGATCGGACGATAATATGTGGATCGGTGTACATTAGAACTATTAACCGACAATCGAACAGACCAACCGACTAAGCCTAATGTGGAACTCTTACACGACTGATCTAGAAATAGCAAAGGGAGACCTTTGGAAAAATTGTTGAACTTCTACCCGACTGAACAAGAAATAGCAAAGGCAGACCTTTGAAAAATAGAAAAGATAAAATATAATCTCATTATCAGGTTTATATGGCTATCGGTCGATGATATGTGGGTCGGTAGATATTGGAATTATTAACCGACTACCAAACCGACCAACCGACCAATATTAATGTAGAACTCCTACCCGACTAATCGAGAATCAACAAAGGGGGACCATTAGAAAATAGACGTCATAAAAAGTAATATCACTATCAAGTTTATAAGGTGATCGGTCGATGATGAGGGTTGGTAAATATTGGAACTATTAACCGACCACCAGACCGACCAACCGACCAACATTACTGTGGAACTCCTACCCGACTGATCTGTAAATAGCAAAGGGGGACCTTTGAAAAATTGTATAACTCCTACCCGACTGATTTAGAAATAGCAAAGGGAGACCTTAAAAAAATAGTGGCGATAAAATATAATCTCATTATCAAGTTTACAGGGTGATCGATCGATGATATGTGGGTCGATAGATATTGGAACCATTAACCGACCATCAGATCGACCAAATGACCAACCCTACTGTAGAATTACTACCCGACTGATCTAGAAATAGCTGAAGGTGACCTTTGGAAAATATACGCGTTAAAAATTAATCACATTATCACAATTAAATGGGCGATCGGTTGATGACATGTGGGTCGTTAGAGGTTCGAACTATTAACCGACCACCTAACTGACCAACCGACTGACCGTATTGTGGAACTCCTACCTGATTGATCTAGAAATAGTAAAGTGAGACCTTTGGAAAATAGACGCGTTAAAAATAATATCATCATCAAGTATACAAGGTGATTGGTCAATGATATGTGGGTCGGTAAACGTTGGAATTATTAACCGACCACCTAACCGACCAGCCGACTGACCTTAATATGGAAGTCCTACCCGATTAGTCTGAAAACAGCAAAGGGGGACCTTTGGAAAAAAGACGCGATAAAAAGTAATTTCATTAACTGACCAACACTACTGTAGAACTATTATTTGACTGATCTAGAAATAGCAAAGGAGGACATTTGGAAAATAAACGCGATAAAAAGTAATCTAATTACCAAGTTTACAGGGTGATCGGTCGTTGTTATGTGGGTCGATAGATATTGGAATTTTTAACCGACCACCTGACCGACCAACCAACAAACCTTACTGTAGAACACCTACCCGATTGATCGAGATATACGTCATAAAAAGAAATTCCAGTATCAAGTTTACAAGGCGATCAATCGATGATATGTGGTCGGTAAACATTGGAACAATTAACCGACCACTAGACCGACCAACCCTACTGTAGATTTCCTACCCTATAGATCTAGAAATAGCAATGGGTGACCTTTGGAAAAGAGACGCGATAAAAAATATTCTTATTATCAAGTTTACAGCACGATCGATTGATGATATATTCATCGGTAGAAATTGTAACTATTAACTGACCACCAGGTCGACCAAAGGATCAATCCTACTGTAGAACTTCAACCCGACTAATCAAGAAATAGCTAAGGGGGACCTTTAGAAAATAGACGTGATATAAAGTAATATCACTATCAAGTTCACAATGCGATCGGACGATAATATGTGGATCGGTGTACATTAGAACTATTAACCGACAATCGAACAGACCAACCGACTAAGCCTAATGTGGAACTCTTACACGACTGATCTAGAAATAGCAAAGGGAGACCTTTGGAAAAATTGTAGAACTTCTACCCGACTGAACTAGAAATAGCAAATGCAGACCTTTGAAAAATAGAAGAGATAAAATATAATCTCATTATCAGGTTTATATGGCTATCGGTCGATGATATGTGGGTCGGTAGATATTGGAATTATTAACCGACCACCAAACCGACCAACCGACCAATATTAATGTAGAACTCCTACCCGACTATTCGAGAATCAACAAAGGGGGACCATTAGAAAATAGACGTCATAAAAAGTAATATCACTATCAAGTTTATAAGGTGATCGGTCGATGATGAGGGTTGGTAAATATTGGAACTATTAACCGACCACCAGACCGACCAACCGACCAACATTACTGTGGAACTCCTACCCGACTGATCTGTAAATAGCAAAGGGGGACCTTTGAAAAATTGTATAACTCATACCAGACTGATTTAGAAATAGCAAAGGGAGACCTTAAAAAAATAGTCGCGATAAAATATAATCTCATTATCAAGTTTACAGGGTGATCGATCGATGATATGTGGGTCGATAGATATTGGAACCATTAACCGACCATCAGACCGACCAAATGACCAACCCTACTGTAGAATTACTACCCGACTGATCTAGAAATAGCTGAAGGTGACCTTTGAAAAATATACGCATTAAAAATTAATCACATTATCACAATTAAATGGGCGATCGGTTGATGACATGTGGGTCGTTAGAGGTTCGAACTATTAACCGACCACCTAACTGACCAACCGACTGACCGTATTGTGGAACTCCTACCTGATTGATCTAGAAATAGTAAAGTGAGACCTTTGGAAAATAGACGCGTTAAAAATAATATCATCATCAAGTATACAAGGTGATTGGTCAATGATATGTGGGTCAATAAACGTTGGAATTATTAACCGACCACCTGACCGACCAGCCGACTGACCTTAATGTGGAAGTCCTACCCGATTGATCTGAAAACAGCAAAGGGGGACCTTTGGAAAAAAGACGCGATAAAAAGTAATTTCATTAACTGACCAATACTACTGTAGAACTCTTATTCGACTGATCTAGAAATAGCAAAGGAGGTCATTTGGAAAATAGACGCGATAAAAAGAAATCTTATTGTCAAGTTATAGGGCAATCTGTCGATGATATGTGGGTCGGTAAGCATTGGAACTGTTAACATACCACCAGACCTACCAACCAACCAACCTACTGTAGAACTCCTACCCGACTGATCTAGAAATAGAAAATGGGGACCTTTAAAAAATATACGTGAAAAAAAATAATCTCATTATCAAGTTTACAAAGCGATCGGTCAATGATATGTGGGTCGGTAGACATTTAAAATATTAACTGACTAATAGACCGACCAACCCTACTCTAGAACTCCTACCCGATAGATCTAGAAATAACAAAGGGTGAGTGACCTTTGGAAAATAGACGCGCTAAAAAATAATCTAATTATAAAGTTTAGAGGGTGATCGGATGATGATATGTTCGTCGGTAGATATTGGAATTATTAATCGACCAACAGATCGACCAATCAATCAACCCTACTGTAGAACTCCTACCCGACTAATCTAGAAATAGTAAAGGGGGACATTTGAAAAATAGGCGTGATAAAAAAGTAATCTCACAATCATGTTTCAAGGCAATAAATCAATGATATGTGGGTCGGTAGACATTGGATCTTTTAAGCGACCACCAGACCAACCAATCAACCAACCCTACTGTGGAACTCCAACCCGACTAATCTAGAAATAGCAAAGGGTGACCTTTGGATAAACTGTATAACTTCTACCTGACTAATCTAGAAATAGCATAGGGAGACATTTGAAAAATAGACGTGATAAAATGTAATCTTATTATCATGTTTACAGGGCGATCGGTCGATGATATATGGGTCGGTAGACATTTGAACTATTAACCGACCACCAGATCGATTAACCAACCAACCCTATTGTGGAACTCCTACCCGACTGATCTAGAAAAAGCAAAGGGGGACCTTTAGAAAAACTGTAAAAAACTCCTATCCGACTAATCTAGAAATAGCAAAGGGAGATCTTTGAAAAATAGACGCGATAAAATGCAATCTCATTATCAAGTATATAGGGCTATCGGTTGATGATATGTGGGACGGTAGACATTGGAACTACTAACTGACCACTAGACCGACCAACAGGCCAATTCAACTGTAGAATTGCCACCCAACTGATCTAGAAATAGTAGAGGTAGACCTTTTGAAAATTGATGCGTTAAAAATTAATCTCATTATTACGTTACAGGGCTATTGATCGATGATATGCAGGTCGATAAAGGTTGGAACTTTTAACCGACCACCTCAGCGACCAACTGACCGACTGTACTTTGGATCTTCTACTCGACTGATCTAGAAATAGCAAACGAAGACCTTTGGAAAATAGATGCGTTAAAAATTAATCTCATTATCAAGTATATTGGGCGATCGGTCTACGATATGGGGGACGACAGACGTAAGAACTATTAACTGATCACCTGAACGACTAACCAACTTTCCTTACTGTGGAACTCCTACCCGACTAATCTAGAAACAACATAGAGAACCTTAGGAAAATAGATGCGATAAAACATAATCTCGTTAACTGACCAACCATACTGTAGAACTCCTATTCGACTGATCGAGAAATAGTAAAGGAGAACCTTTGGAAAATAGACGCGATAAAAAGTAATCTTATTATCAAGTTTACAGGGCGATCGGTCGATGAAACGTGGGTCGGTAGACATTGGAACTATTAACCAACTACCAAATCGACCAACCGACCAGCCCTACTATAGATATCCTACCCGACTGATCGAGAAATAGCAAAGTGAGACCTTTGTAAAATAGACGTGATAAAAAGTAATCTCATTATCAAGTTTACAAGGCGATCGGTCAATGATATGTGGGTCTTTAGATATTAGAACTATTAACCGACCATCAAAGCAACAAACCCTACTATAGAATTGCTACCCGACCGATCTAGAAATAACAGATGGAGACTTTTGGCAAATAGACGTGTTAAAATAAATCTTATTATCATGTTTACTAGGCAATCGATCGATGATATGTGGGTCGGTAGAGGTTGGCACTATTAAGCGACCACTTGACTGACCAACCGACTGACCTTACTGTGGAACTCCTTCCCGATTGATCTAGAAATAGCAAATGGAGACCTTTGAAAAATAGATACGTTAAAAATTAATCTCATTTTCAAGTATATGGGGCGATCGGTTGATGATATGTGGGTCGGTAGATGTTGGAACTATTAACTGACCAACCGACTAACCTTACTATGAAACTCCTACCCGACTGATCTAGAAATAATAAAGTGGGACATTTGTAAATTACATGCGATAAAAAGTAATCTCGTTAACCGACCAACCCCATTGTAGAACTCCTATTCGACTGATCTAGAAATAGCAAATGAGGACCTTTGAAAAATAAACGCGATAAAAAGTAATATCATTATCAAGTTTACAGGGCGATCGATCGATGATATGTGGGTTGGTAGACATTGAAAATGTTAACCAACCACCAGACCAACCAACCGACCAACCCTACTATAAAACTCCTACTCTAATGATCTAGAAATACCAAAGAGGGATCTTTTAAAAAAATGTGATAAAAAGTACTCTCATTGTCAAGTTTACAAGGCAATCAGTCGATGATATGTGGGTCGGTAGACGTTGGAACTATTAATCGACCACCTGACCTACCAAGCGACCGGCCCTTCTATGGAACTCCATCCCGAATGATCATAAAATAGCAAAGGGGGAGCTTTATAAAATAGACGCGATAAAAAGACTCTCGTTAACCGACCAACCCTACTGTAAAATTCCTACCCGACAGATTTAAAAATAGCAAAGTGGGATCTTTGAAAGATAGACGCGATAAAAAGAAATCTTATTATCAAGTATGCAGGGTGATCAGTCAATGATATATGGGTGGGTAGATATTGAAACAATTAACTGACAGCCACACCGACTAACCGACCAACCGACCAACCCTACCGTAGAACTCCTACCCGATTGATCTAGAAATAACGAAGGGGGACCTTTGGAAAATCGACGCGATAAAAAAGTAATCTCATTATCCACTATTTTAGGGCGATCAGTCAATAATATGTGGGTCGGTAGACATTGGAACTATTAATCAACTACCAAACCGACAAACTGACCAACCCTACTTTAGAACTCCTACCCACCTGATCTAGAAATAACATAGGTGGACCATTGGAAAATAGACGCAATAAAAAGTAATCTTATTATCAAGTTTATAGGGCAATCGATCGATGATATGTGGGTCGGTAGACATTGAAACTATTAATCGACCATTAGATCAACCAACCGAACAACCCTACTGTAGAACTCCTACCCAATTGATAGAGAAATAGCAAGGGGTACCTTTGGAAAACAGACATGATAAAAAGTGATCTCATTATCAAGTTTACACGACGATTGGTCGATGATATGTTGGTCGGTAGACATTAGAACTATTAACTGACCACCAGACCGACCAAGTGACCAACCCTACTGTGGAACTCCTAACCTACTGATCTAGAAATAGCAATGGGGGACCTTTAGATTAACTGTAAAACTCATAGCTGACTGATCTAGAAATAGCGAAGGGAGACCTTTGAAAAATAGATACGATAAAATGTAATCTCATTATCAAATTTACAGGACGATCAGTCAATGATATGTAGGTCGGTAGACATAAGAACTATTAACCGACTACCTAACTGACAAACCGACTAACCCTTCTGTAGAATTCCTACCTGACTCATCTAGATATAGCAGATGGTGACCTTTGGAAAATAGATGCGTTAAAAATAAATCCCATTATTACGTTTACTGGGCGATTGGTCGATGATATGCGGGTCAATAGAGGTTGGAACTAATAACCAACCACCTGACTGACCAACCGACCGACCGTACTGTGGAACTCCTACCCGACTGATCTAGAAATAGCAAATGGAGACCATTGGAAAATAAACGCTTTAAAAATTAATCTCATTATCAAGTATATAGGGCGATCGGTCTATGATATGTGGGTCGATAGTCATTGGAACTATTAAACGACCACCTGACCTACCAACCGACTAACCTTACTATGGAACTCCTACCCGACTGATTTAGAAACAGTGAAGGGGGACCTTTGTAAAACAAACGCGATAAAAAGTAATCTCATTAACCAACCAACCCCACTGTAGAACTTCTATTCGACTGATCTAGAAATAGATATGGAGGACCTTTGAAAAATAGAAGCGAAAAAAAGTAATCTTATTATCAAGTTTACAGGGCTATCGGTCGATGATATGTTGGTCGGTAAACATTGGAACTATTAACCGACCACCAGACCAACTAACCGACCAACCCAACTATAAAACTCCTACCCGACTGATCTAGAAATAGCAAAGGAAGACCTTTGAAAAATAGACGTGATAAAAAGTAATCTCATAATCATGTTTACTGTGCAATCGGTCGATGATATATGGGTCGGTAGACGTTAGAATTATTAACCGACCACCTGACCTATCAACCGACCGATCCTACTATGGAACTCCAACCTGACTTATCTAGAAATAGCAAAGGGGGACATTTGGAAAATAGACGCGTTAAAAATTAATCTCATTATCAAGTTTACAAGGCGATCGATCGATGATATGTGGGTCGATAGACGTTGAAACTATTAACCGACCACCTAACCGACCAACCGACCGGCCCTACTGTCACTACAAGATAACTGACATTACATAGCACCCCAAAAATGTTACTTAACAATTAAAAAATATTATTATAGATCATAAATAGTTTTTTCGGTGTCGCTGTTGCCCTTGTTATCTAAAGTCTATTGTTTCACTTTTTTCCTTATGATAACACCTCATATCAAATTTAACATTTTATTATAATACTTTAATAAATGTTATATTTATAGTTAATGTAATATTTTTTTATCTTAAGGTAATATTATTTTGTTAACATTTTTGAATGTAAATGTAACATTATAAACATTATTTTGTTAACACTTTTAAATATAACGTAACATTTAATTACATTATTTTCGTTACACTTTTAAATATAATGTAACACTAACTATATTATTTTGGTAACACTTTTAAATATAATGTAACATTGACTATATTGTTTTGCTAACACTTTTTAAATATAATGTGACATTAATTACTTAATAATTTTATCACTTTTTCCATAACATGTAACACTTTTGCAAGACAATTATGTAACACATATGTTAACACTTGAGATATTTATGCAATATTTAATAATAATAAAAATATTTATTATTATTTTATAAAATTATTATTTAATAATTATATTGATTGTTTAATAATTTAATAACAATAATTTAATTATATTATTATTTTTATTTGTAATAACTAAATTCACTACATTTATTAAAAAATATCACTACAAAAATATAAAAAATTACTATAGTCTAAATAATTGTAAAACAAGGTTAATATGCAGTATTATTTAAATTCATGTACTATGATGTAGTATGTATTTGTATATCACTAAACCTAATATTAAAGTTGACAAAAACGTAAAGGAAAAAAAAAGAAAGCCTAATAAGTAATCTTCATCTTGGACTTTCATTTCATAATCAACATCACCGTTGTCAAAGTCATCCTCCTGATTTGTCTTCATTATCTTTGTCGTCATTTCTCTGAAAATAAGAACACACATAAGGTATGAGAGAATCATCTCAAATATTTCCATTTAAATTATCTCCAGTTAAAACAAAAACTATTCAAATTCATAAGTATTACATGCCATGTTACAAAATATAATTCACAAAAGACAATTGAAGCTCAAAATTTGTATAAGAATAGCACAATTCAGTTTCTAATTATGTGTTTAATTTCCTAGACAAGCACAAGTATAGCTATGATTTTTTCGCATCACATAATTAGATATGAACAATGATATAATACTATTTGTTAGCATGAGCTCCAGTTCTTAAAAAAGCAAAAATTCTGTAACTTGAACACATAAATACCAAATGGCCTATGCAGCAACAGTTGAGGTTAAAAAAAGTAACACCTAAATTCTGTAACTCAAAAACTTAGGATTAATGCAATAATAGTCACTAAACGATAATAAATGCAGCAACAAATCATTCAATATCATTATAATGTCATATCTGCGGTACATACTTTACAAATGAGCAAGCATGAAACTTTAACACTTACAAATTCAACTCAACATACATAAATTAAGTAATGAACAAAAATTGCAGCCACAAGTAAACTCCCCAAACAAAACAATTTACAAGTAAATTGCAGCAACATATATAAAAAAAATTAGAGGTCGTAAACTATAAAAATAGTAATTTTAAAATTTGCAATTTGATATATCCATAATCGATTACCTAACATGGCTCCACATCATCAATATTTTCAGAAGATTCTCCATTGTATTGATAGTTTTATGGATCCTCGAGGGAAGGGATGATGCGGGCAAGCATATCAGCTATTCGTACTAGTTACTATAGCAGAGTTTTTTATTACTTACGTGTCGTTTTCTAAGCTAATGACGATTGTTTTAATTATTAATTTTTTAAAATATTTTTTTAAAATTTTCTTATTTACTCCTAATTAATTTTTCTTATTAAATAGTATTTCTTTTTTAAATATTATTTTTCCATTTCTTTTTGAGATGGTGATTAATTAAATTTCAAATATTTATTTAACTATTTATCATATAATAACTGAATTGAAGTGCAACGTATTTAGAATAAAAAGCGTGCGAAAAAATTTAAACACAACAACACAATATTCAGTATTTTGAAAAAATATCATATTTTTAAATGATAATATTAATAAGTTCGTAAAAATAACCATGAAGCAACTAAATATTATTGGACGAAAAGCAGAATTAGCGGTAAAGTGAAAAGGAAAAGCGCCAAACGTGAAAATTTTCGCCAAAATCAAATAAGACCTAATTGTAGCTTACATGAATAATGAGTTTCATGTGGGGTCATTTGTTGGGGGTAACAGGCACAGTAGAAGTGCTTTTCCATGAATTATATTGGATACTGGTTATATTGCTCATTTGCTCATTTATTTCTCAAATTGATGATGATAGTGGCCATAAACTGCTCGCCACTGAGAGATGAGAAATTATTTGAGTATTTGTACATAAATATATTCAATCTCCACTGAACATCAATCGATTCTGAAGTCAAGAGCGTCTCTTGGCGCTTTAATGGACATCCTTCCAAAGGTGTCCCCGACGCTTTAATGGACATCTCTCAGATTATAACAATTCCACCAAATGGTTCTTCATTCAGGTAAATCTTTTATTACTTGTCTATATCTCCTATTTTCTTCACTTTGAGTGTGAATTCAGCAAATATTTTGTTCTAATTTGACATTTAAAAATTGGTAGAATTCCCATATTTGACTAGCAATTATCATGGAACAAAAGAATCTGAGAGTTTCCAAAATAGATGAAAATTTTATTCCATTTCTTGGATGAAGAATATCCTTAAGTAAGGATACGTTGTTTCAAGTGAGATCGAACTGGTGGATTCAGGGTTGGTTTTACGTAATGCACTAGGCTTATCATTTTTCGCTTAATGAGTTTCTTCTATTTAATGTATATTATTTTGTCCACGCATTTGAAATCTGTGATTCATTTGAGGCATATACTAATTAATTTATTGGCTTCTGTATCTTTGCTATTCCCTGTTAGTTCATCTAGAGAATAGATTTGAATAAATTCTGGTTGTAATTCATTTCTATATTTTGATATTTTTGTATGTTAGCAATCTTAGATGAGTTGGATTAGCTCGAGAGTAATACAACATTTAATTTAGATTACATTTTTATTATAACACTATTGACTATTGAGCAAGTATTTATGTTCTAGCCAACAGTAAATACAAGTATGCATTTTACTTTAGTTTAACAACAAGAAGTTTTGTTGGTATGATTCTGAGATTGTGTTTATCTCTTTCTCCACTCTGCTCGCTAAAATCTAGTAGTTTCGTAACTGTTGATTCTTTTTATTTTGTAAATGTGACTGAACTACCTTTGTTACTTTTATTTTTTAACTTACCTTGAATATTTGGACTGCAAGTATTTTGTCTGATATCTAGAGATAAATAACTACCTGTTATGGTGTTGTGTTTTGGTTTTCTCTTTTTGTTGCTTCTTAATGACTGTTTAATCGTCCCTTTACTTGTTTGATAATTTTTTGTCGATTCAAATACATTTCAATCTTCATATCTAATTGCAATTTAGCTAGACAATTGAAATTTTGAAAAAATCTTCATTAAGGTAAAGTTGGATGACTTAAATATAGATGGATGTTTGGTTTTTTATACCTAATTTATAATTTGGTTGGAAATTAATAGAAAAGGATGTTCCACTTATACTTACAATAATAAGTTTTAAGTAGTGTTATTCACACTATCATATTTCCTAATCCTAATTTAAATTGTTGATTTCGAACAGATGGCTCAAGTGTAGCTCAATGGTGTCCGCTAAAAATTGCACATTTTGAGAAAACAACTAAACATCAGCTAAATACAAATATGATGGAAGTGTTAGTCTGGCTGGGTCATCAAGGATGAACAGTTCCTCTCTAACTTATAAAACATTTTACTTTCTCTAATTATAGTCTTGCTAATTGCCTATAATTGTGTTCCTTTGTCCTAACTTTTAGTGCTACTTTCTACCATTTGTTCCTGATCAGACTTAGCATTTTAACTTTTCTTGTTGAGTCAATTATTAATATTTTTGAAAGGTGACTGACTTTGTTTCATTGTACAATGACTTTTTCTTGAATATTGACGCAATTATTTCTCATGGTATAGGTTATTTGAATTATTACGTGATTTGGCGGATGAGAATCCTATCATGGTCAAATGGAGAGGCTTCTAGATTCTGTAAAGGAAATAGAAGATTCAATTGATGTTAATATCAGGTTTACTACTATTTTCCTATTTATTTTTATTACAATGCTGATGAGCTTCTAATGACAGTTTAACGTACCTAGAGAAAAACAACATTGGAGGTACCAAGTTAAGAGTAGGACCTAATTTGTATTTCTATTACTCTTTTTTTAATGGTGAAAGGAAAATACATAATAATTATAATAAACAGGACTTAAAGCCAAGTTTCAATTCTGAAAATGAAGCAAAAGATTTGATAAGATCAATCATTTATCTTTCACCTTTAATAGCTAGTGTAGTTGATAAGGAGCAAGTGCATAGAACAATATGTAATGAAGAAATGATATGTTTATGTATCTTAGGAGATAAGAAATATGCTGATATAATACATAAATTTGGCCAGGTTATCATAGATGTCTTTTTAACCGGGTGTAGCTATCGTTGCCAGCACATGGAACTCATTTGGACAAGGTCATACAGAGTTTGTACAACAACACTCATCTCAGGTAGAATATTAATTTGTAAATTAAGAAACATAATCTCCAAGTTGATGGAGGATTTATCTAATTTTTGTTCTAGTTGGATATTAAGCTAACATAAACATCAACATACTTGTAGGAAAAAATAAAAACTTTTGAAAGAGGAGCTGTTGACGTAGATATCCACAATTTATACTAATTAGTGGCTAGAGACTAGAGTGTAAATTACTCGGAAAAAAATGTATCAAAATTTTCAATAGTCACATTCTACTATAAAAAGAATGTTCTATAGATTTCTACGATTTTATTTAAGAGTTTAATGTTTCAAATTATATTAATCTATCATTTAGAAGCTGAATCATTTGGAAAATTAGATGGAGATGGGTTCGTTGAATGTTCAATGCAGTTAAATGTACTTGTCTCCAAAATGTGTATGGTTTGGTTGAAATTATTGTAGTTCATTTATTAAGTTGAGTGCAGTTGTTCGCTGAAATGAATTGAACAGCAGGTATAAATTATGAAATTTAGTGATGAGGGTGAGTATTTTCTGAATTATTTAGAAAGAAAATGTAATCTTTTGTTGTGACGAAAAGCTCTTGCTATGAAGTTATATTTATATAATATATTAGCTTTATGTGTTTGTGGGTTATCTTTACCTTACATATTTTACAGGGCTGAACCATTTTCCACATACTTTTTAGTTTTACATACATTATTGGAACACATTTTTGTCTTGTCTTCAATGCATTGTTTCATTCTTCGATTAATATGATGTTGCAATAACTTATGTTTTGTATATTTCCCTGCTTATTTTAGTGGAAAGTCAAGTATGATAACCTTTTGTCTTTTTCATGGATTTTTTTTAAATCACTTTAGATGCTTTCATAATTATTTTTAAATGCATTTTTATTGAATAAATAACTACATTGAAGTCAAGAAACCAAGGAGTCTTACATCTCTTAGGATAATTAACATGGTTAAAAGATATGCCTTTAAGGATTCACTCTCAAAAAGAAAGAAGTCCTTTTATAAATATTAGTTTTTCTAATTCATCGACTACTCATATTGATCAAACTAAAATTATTAATTTTCAGGATTTAAACCCAAATAATAACTACATCGAGATGGATTTTTATCATTTTTCAAACATATTTGGATCAAGAAAAAAAATTTAGCTGCAATAAGGGTTGTTTAGCTGTGTCGATGATATGTGGGTCAGTAGACATTAGAACTATTAACCAACCACCAGACCGACCAACCGACATACCCTATGCGGAACTCTTACCCGAATGATCCAGAAATAGCAAAGGGGGACCTTTGAAAAAACTGTATAATTCCTACCCGACTGATCTAAAAATAGTAAAGGGGGACCTTTGGAAAATATACGCGATAAAATGTAATCTCATTATCAAGTTTTTAAAGCGATTGATCGATGATAAGTGGGTCGATAGACAATAGAACTATTAACCACCCACCAAACTAACCCTACTGCAGAACTATTACCCGACTAATCCAGAAATAGCAAAAATGGACCTTTGAAAAATAGATGCGTTAAAAATTAATCTCATTATCAAGTTTATAGGGCGATCGGTCGATGATATGTGGGACGGTAGACGTTGGAACTATTAACCAACCAACCAACCGACCAACCGACCAACCCTATTGTAGAACTACCACCCGACTGATATAGAAATAGCAAAGGGGGACCTTTGGAAAATAGACGAGATAAAATTTAATCTCATTATCAAGTTTACAGTGTGATTGTTGATGATATGCTGGTAACTCGACTGATCTAGAAATAGCAAAGAGGGACCTTGGGAAAATAAACGTGTTAAAAATTAATCTCATTATCAAGTTTTCAGGGTGATCGATCGATGATATGTGGGACGGTAGATGTTGGAACTATTAACCAACCACCTGACCGTTCGACCGACCGACCTTACTGTAGAACTCCAACCCAACTGATCTGTAAAAATATCAAAGGGGGGCCTTTGGAAAATGGACGCGATAAAATATAATCTCATTAACCGATCAACCCTAATGTAGAACTCCTACCCGAGTGATCTAGAAATAGCACAAGGGGACCTTTGGAAAAACTGTAGAACTTCTTCCCGACTGATTTAGAAATAGCAAATAAAGACCTTTGGAAAATAGACGCGATAAAATATAATTTTATTATCAAGTTTACAATGCGATTAGTTGATGATATGTGGATTGATGACATTTGAACTAATAACCGACCACCAGACTGACCAACCGACAAATTCTACTATTGAACTGCTACCCGACTGATCTAGAAATAGTAAAGAGGGACCTCTGCAAAATAGATGCGTTAAAAATTAATCTCATTATCAAGTTTACAAGGCGATCGATCTATGATATGTTGGTCGGTAGACATTGGAACTATTAAACAACCACCAAACCGACCAAACAACCAACCTTACCGTAGAACTCCTACCAGGCTGATCTAAAAATTGCGAAGGGAGACCTTTGGAAAATAGACATGCTAAAAGTTAATCTCATTATCAAGATTTCACATGGCCATCGGTCAACGTTATGTGTAGGTAGACGTTGGAATTATAAACCGACCACCAAACCGACTGACCCTACTTAAGAAGTCCTACCCGGCTGATCGACAAAACACAAAGGGGGACCTTTGGAAAACAGACGCGATAAAAAGTAATCTCATTATCAAGTTTATAGGGTGATCGATCGATGATATGTGGGTCAGTAGACATTGGAACTATTAACCGACCACCAAACCGACCAATCGACCAATCCTACTGTGGATTTCGTACCCGACTGATATAGAAATAACAAAGGGGGATAGCAAAGGAAAATCTTGGAAAAATAGACGCGATTAAATATAATCTTATTATCAAGTTACTGGGTGATCGCTCTTTGATTTGTGGGTCGGTAGATATTGGAACTACTAACAGACTACCAGACCGACTAACCGACCAGCCCTACTGCAGAATTGCTTCCCGACTTATATAGAAATAGCAGAGGGAGATATTTAGAAAATAGACGCGTTAAAAGTTAATCTAATTTTCAAGTTTATAGGGCAATCGATCTATGATATGTGGGTCGATAGATGTTGGAATTATTAACCGACCACCTGACCGACCCTACTGTGGAACTATTACCTGATTGATCTAAAAATTTAGAAGTTGGACCTTTATAAAATAGACGCGTTAAAAAGTAATCTTGTTAACCGACAAACCCTACTGTAGAACTCTTCCCTGACTGATTTGAAAATAGCAAAGGGGGACCTTTGGAAACTAGACGCGATAAAATGTAATATCATTATAAAGTTTACAGTGCAATAGGTCGATGATATGTGGGTCGATAGACATTGGAACTATTAACCGACCACTAGACCGACCAACCCTACTGCAGAATTGCTACACTACTGATATAGAAATAGTAGAGGAAGACCTTTGAAAAATTGACGCGTTAAAAATTAATCTAATAATCAAGTTTACAGGGTGATCGTTCGATCATATGTGGGTCGGTAGATGTTGGAACTTTTAACCGACCAACTGACCGACCCTACTGTGGAATTCTTACCCGATTGATTCTAAAAATAGCAAAGAGAGAACTTAGGAAAATAGACGAGTTAAAATTTAATCTCATTATCAAGTTACAGGGCCATCGGTAGATGATATGTGGGTCGGTAGATGTTGAAACTATTAACCGACCACCTAACCGACCAACTAACAAGCCCTACTATGGAACTCCTACCTAACTGATCTAGAAATAGCACAGAGGGACCTTTGGAAAATAGACGCGATAAAAATTAATCTCGTTAACTGATAAACCCTACTATAGAACTCCTACCCGGCTGATCTAGAAATAGCAAAGGGGGACCTTAGGAAAATAGATGTGATAAAAAGTAATCTTATTATCAAGTTTATAGGGTGATCAGTCGATGATATGTGGGTCGGTAGACGTTGGAAATATTAACTGACCGCCTGACCGACCAAACGACCGACCCGACTGTGGAATTCCTACCGGACTGATCTAAAAATAGCTAAGGGGGATCTTTGAAAAATAGACACCTTAAAAATTAATCTCATTATCAAGTTTACAAGGCGATTGGTCGATGATATGTGGTTCGGTAGACGTTGGAACTATTAACCGGCCTACTGACCAACCAACCGACCGATCCTATTGTGGAACTCCTACACGACTGGTCTAGAAATAACAAAGGAGAACCATTAGAAAATAGATGTGATAAAAACTAATCTCGTTAACCGACCGACCCTACTGTATAACTCCTACCCGACTGATCTAAAAATAGCAAAGGGGGACTTTTGGAAAATAGACGCAATAAAAAGTAATCTTATTATCAAGTTTACAGGGCAATCAGTTGATGATATATGGTCGGTGGACATTGGAACTATAAACTAACCACAAGACCGAACAGCCGACCAACTTACTGTGGAACTCCTATTCGACTGAAATAGAAAGAGCAAATGGGGACCTTTGGATAAACTTTAGAACTCCTACCAGACTGATCTAGAAATAGCAAAGGGAGACCTTTGAAAAATAGACACGATAAAATGTGATCTTATTATCAAGTTTACAGGGCGATCTATCACTGATATATGGGTCGGTAGACATTGAAACTATTAACAGACCACCAGACCAACCAACCCTACTGCAGAATTGTTACTCGAATGATATAGAAATAGAAGTGGGGGACCTTTGGAAAATAGATGTGTTAAAAATTAATCTTATTATCAAGTTTATAGGGTTATCGGTCAATGATATGTTTGTCGGTAGATGTTGGAACTATTAACCTACCACCAACCGACCCTACTGTGGAAATCCTGCCACACTGATCTGAAAATAGCAAAGGGGGACATTTGGAAAATAGACGCGTTTAAAATTAATCTCGTTATCAAGTTTACAGGGCGATCGTTCGATGATATTTGCTTCGGTAGCTGATGGAACTATTAACCGACCACCTAACCGACCAATAGACTGACCATACTTTGGAACTCCTTCCCGACTGATCTAGAAATAGCAATGGGGGACCTTTTGAAAATAGACGAGGTAAAAAGTAATCTCGTTAACTGATAAACCCTACTATAAAACTCATATACGACTGATCTAGAAATAGCAAAGAGAGACCTTTGGAAAATAGACGAGATAAAAAGTAATCTCAATATCAAGTTTACAAAGTTATCAGTTTATGATATGTGGGTCGGTAGACATTAGAATTATTCACCGACCACCAGAGCGACTAATCGACCAACCTTACTGTAGAACTCCTACTCGACTGATCTAAAAATAGCAAAGGGAGACTATTGAAAAATAGATACGATAAAATATGAACTCATTAACATGTTTTCAAGGCGATCGGTGGACGATATGTGGATCGGTAGACATTGGAACTATTAACCGACCACCAGACCAACTAACCGACCAACCCTACTATAGAATTGCTACCCGAATGATATAGAAATAGCAAAGGTAGACTTTTGGAAAATAGACGGTTGGTTAAATCAGTGATTTAAAAATTAATTTCATTATCAAGTTTACAGGGCGATCGGTCGATAATATTTAGGTCGGTTGACGTTTGAACTAGTGATTAGAAAATTAGACCGGAGGCTAAATCGGTGAAGGCAATGGTTCGAAGTTCAACCGGTAGACTGGTTCAACCAGAAAATAAAATCTTATATTTTTAATTATATTTTAAAACTATTATTAAAATATAATAAAATAAATAAGTTTTTTATATAGACATGAATAACCCAAAACCCAAAGCCAAAACCCAGACACTTTTATTTTATAGGCCCAATCCAATTAAGTGTATTAAAAGAAATAGAAGTAGGGTTGTCTTCCATAATCAGTAGTCTGCGGCTGCTCCCTTTTTCTATTTCTCTCTCTATACAGCGCTATCAATTTCTCGTTTTCTCTGTCACTTAGCAAAGTTCTCTTACTCTCTTTCTCCCTTACCAGAGCCGTACACAACAGATTTTCTCAATGTTTTAATTTTTATTTTTTATACCAAACTGGCGGTTTCTGGTTATCTCATTCTCCCGATTCCACCAATTCTTTCCGGTTTAACCGTAAAAGCGGTTATGAGGATGCTTCCGGAATGATTCTCGGCTCGATTCTCGATTGAACTGGTTCTACCAGTTTATTCGGTCCAATTTTATGAACACTGGTTTTAACTATTAAAAGACCACCTGATCGACCAACCTACCGACCCCACTATGGAACTCCCACATGACTGATCAAGAAATAGCAAAGAGGGGCCTTTGGAAAATAGACGCAATAAAAAATATTCTCGTTAACCGATCAACCCTACTATAGAACTCCTACCTGACTCATCTAGAAATTGCAAATGGAGACCTTTGAAAAATAGATGCGATAAAAAGTAATCTCGTTAACCAACCAATCTTACTGTGGAACTCATGCCCGACTGATCTAGAAATAGCAAAAGGGGACCTTTGGAAAATAGATGCAATAAAAAATAATCTCGTTAATCGACCATCCTTACTATAGAACTCATACCCGACTACTCTAGAAATAGAGAAGCGGGACCTTTGGAAAAACTGTAGAACTCCTAACCGACAGATCTAAAAATAGCATAGGGGGACCTTCGAAAAATAAACGCGATAAAATTTAATTTCATTATCAAGTTTACAGGGCAATCAGTCGATGATATGTGGATCGGGAGACATTGGAACTATTAATCGATACCAGAAAAACCAATCGACCAACACTACTGTAGAATTGCTACCCGACTGATATAGATATAGCAGAGGGAGACATTTGGAAAAAAAACGTTGAAAGTTAATCTCATTATCAAGTTTACAGGGTGATCGGTCGATGATATATTAGTCGGTAGACGTTGGAACTATTAACCGAGCACCTGACCAACTAACCGATCAGCCTTACTGCGGAACTCCTACCCAACTTATCTAAAAATAGCAAAGATGATCCTTTGGAAAATAGACACGATAAAAATTAATCTCATTATCAATTTTATAGGGCAATCGATCGATGATATGTGGGACGGTAGACGTTAGAACTATTAACCGACCACCTGACCAACCAACCGATCGACCCTACTGTGGAACTACTACCCGACTGATCTAGAAATTGAAAAAGAAAATCTTTGAAAATAGACGCGATAAAAAGTAATCTCGTTAACCGACCAATCCTACTATATAACTCCTAGCCGACAGATCTAGAAATAGCAAAGGGGGACCTTTGGAAAATAGACGCGATAAGAAGTAATCTCATTATCTTGTTACAGGGCGATCTGTCAATGATATGTGGATTGGTAGATATTGGAACTATTCATCGATTACCAGACCGACCAACCCTACTGTGGAACTCCTACCTGACTGATCTAGAAATAGCAAACGGGAACCTTTGAAAAACTGTAGAACTCCTACCCGACTGATCTAGAAATAGCAAAGGGAGATCTTTGAAAAATAGACTTGATAAAATGTGATCTCATCATCAAGTTTACAGGGTAATCGGTGGAATGATAAGTGGGTCGGTAGATATTGGAACTATTAACTAACCACCAGACCGACCAACCGACCAACATTATTGTAGAATTGCTACCCGACTAATATTAAAGTAGAAGAGGGAGATCTTTGGAAAATAGACGCGTTAAAAATTATTCTCATAATAAATTTATAGAGCGATCGATCAATGATATGTGGGTTGGTACGCAGATGTTAGAACTATTAACCGACCAACTGACCATCCCTACTATGGAATTCATATCCGACTGATCTAAAAATAGTGAAGAGGGACTTTTGAAAATAGACGTGTTAAAATTTAATCTCATTATCAAGTTTATAGGGTGATTGGTTGATGATATATTAACCGACCACCTGACCGACCAATCGACCGACCCTACTTATGAATTTCTACCAGACTGATATAAAAATAGCTAAGGGGGAGCTTTGGAAAATAGACGCGATAAAAAGTAATCACATTAACCGACCAATCCTACTGTAGAACTCCTACCCGACAGATCTAGAAATAGCAAATGGGAGCCTTTAGAAAATAGACGCGATAAAAAGTAAACTCATTATCAATTTTACCGGGCGATCGGTCGATAATATGTGGGTCGGTTGATATTGGAACTATTAACCAACCACCAGACCGATCAACCGACCAACCCTATTGTGGAACTCCTACCCAACTGATCTAGAAATAGTAAAGGGAAACCTTTGGCAAAACTGTAGAACTATTACTCTATTGATCTAGAAATAGCAAAGTAGATCTCTGAAAAATGGACGAGATAAAATGTAATCTTATTATCAAGTTTACATGGTGAACGATCGATGATATATGTCGGTAGACATTGGAACTATTAATCGGCCACAAGACCTACCAACCGATCAATCCTACTGTAGGATTGCTACCCGACGGATATAGAAATAGTAGAGGGAGACCTTTGTAAAATAGACAGGTAAAAAATTAATCTCATTATCAAGTTTACAGGGCGATCGGTCGATGATATGTTGTTCGGTAGACGTTGGAACTCTTAACCGACCACCTTACCGACCAACCAACCAACCCTACTATGGAACTCCTACCGAACTAATCTAAAAATAGCATAGGGGAACCTTTGCAAAATAGAAGCGTTAAAAATTAATCTCATTATCTAGTTTACAGGGCGATCGATCGATGATATGTGGGTCGGTAGACATTGGAACTAACAACTGACCACCTGACTGACCAGCTGACCGACCCTACTGTGGAACAACTACGCAACTGATATAAAAATAGCAAAGGGGGACGTTTGGAAAGTAGACAAGATAAAAAGGAATCTCGTTAACCGACAAACCCTACTGTAGAACTCCTACCTAACTGGTCTAGAATTAGCGAAGGGGGACCTTTGGAAAATAGACGCTATAAAAAGTAATCTCATTATCAAGTTTACAGGGTGATAGTTCGATGATATGTGGGTCGGTAGACATTATAATTATTTACAGACCACCATACCGACCAACCGTCTAACCTTACTGTGGAACTCTTACTCGACTGATCTAGAAACAGCAAATAGGGACCTTTGGAAATACTTTAGAACTTCTACCCGACATATCTAGAAATTACAAAGGGAGACCTTTGAAAGATAGAACGCGATAAAATGTGATCTCATTATCAATTTTATAGGGCGATCGATCGATGATATGTTGGTCGATAGACATTGGAACTATTAACCAACCACCAGACCAACTAACTAACAACCCTACTGTAGAATCACTACTCGACTGATATAGTAATTGTAGAGGGGGACCTTTGAAAAATAGGCACGTTAAAAATTAATCTCATTATCAAGTTTACAGGGAGATCAGTAGATGATATGTGGTTCGGTATACGATGGAACTATTAACCGACCACCTGAACGACCTACCAATCGACTCTACTGTGGAACTCCTACCGAACTAATCTAAAAATAACGAAGGAGGACCTTTGGAAAATAAACGCGTTAAAGATTAATCTTATTATCAAGTTTACAGGACAATCGATCGACGATTGTTGGATTGTGTACTAAAAGTCTAGCTTTAGTATGAACAATGTTTTAATAATATTTGAAATTAGAATCATTGATCAAATGATTGCATCTTATAATTTATTTATATGTTCGATGCAATTTTTTGTCATTTGATAATTTGGCTAACGTGAACCGTTAGAGTTCCATACGATTCTATATTAGAGGAAGCAAGAAAATATAGAAACGTATTACCTTTCACCAGGGTATGTTGAAGAAGAAAGATTCTCTCCGGCAGCCTGCGCAGCCTCACTGTTTTGGGCTTAACTTCCTCATCCGATCTTCGATTCAAGTGATCTACATGCCAAAACGATCCTCTCTTCCGTGACTTTCTAAATGTGTTTCATATGTCCAGTTCTGAGTTCTAAAAAATTTTAGAAAAATTATGGAAATTGACAAACAACAACAGCAAACAACCTTCCGATCTTCTGCTGTATTCTCGAGTCCAATCTTGACGTTGTGTGCGCGACGATCCTCAAGATCTTCTCAATCTGCTGTTCTCTCTCCCTACTCATGGTTAGATGTGAATAATTAATTAGGATTTCAGAACAACTGAAATGACTTATTTATGGGCTACAGAAGGTACCAGGAGGAGAAATTAGAGTTGGGTCTCGACTGGGCTTAAGTATCCAAGTTTAGCCTAAAATTTATACTTAAGTCCAATAATAATAATATATACCACAAAAATATTATTACTGCACTACCGTTCTAATCCCATAATTACGTTATGAGTTCCTTCTTATTATGATCCCGTTAGTCTTCCCATGTTTAAGATATACAATGTCCATTAATTAATTAAGTTACTGACAACTCTATTAATTATTATCACATCCAAGAGTAGCTCCACTCAACCTCATTATCATGCCAAATTAAATCCACCTACAGGGTTTATATGATAATCCTTATTATCTCCTCAAGGGGACATTTTCAACCTATAGCGGACATGGATTCCTTCTATAATCAACAGCACACCATAGAGACAGTACTACTTCCCAACTCACCGAGTTTGTTGATTTAATTACATGTTAATTTTACTCATTGATGAATCAAAGAAATACATACTGCCTTACATGTCAAGGTTATTGTATTGGGATTTAGAGCACGAACATCCATAATAACTGAGATCAAGTTCTCCTATAAGTCAGTATAAGTCGAACGATCTCAAGCGGTCCCGCTCAATACACATAAAGTGCACTAATGTGATTATATAGCCAAGACAAGCTAATACCAAACCACACTACAACCATCCCGATAGAAAGTCCCCATCTGACTCGGTTGTGAGCATTTGTTTATACTTTATAAGGAAACTGATAATATGATCTTCTGCGTGTTGTCGCACAACATATTATCTACAGTATGAAGTAAGTGGACTATTGCATCATAATAACTATGATCAAGTTCTCCTATATAATTAGTATAAATCGAACGATCTCATGTGGTCCTGCTCAATACACATAAAGTGCACTAATGTGATTCTATAGTCAAGATAATCTATACCAAATCACACTACAATCATCCCTATAGAGAGTCCCCGTCTATCTTAGTTATGAGCATCGATTTCCTTATAAAGTATAAACAGATGCTCACAACCGAGATAGACGAGGACTATCTATCAGGATGGTTATAGTGTGATTTGGTATTAGTTTGTCTTGACTATAGAATCGCATAAGTGTTCATTGTGTGTATTGAGTAGGACCGCTTGAGATCGTTTGACATGTACTGTCTATATAGGAGAACTTGATCTCAGTTATTATGGATGCTCGTGCTCTTAATCCCTATACAATAACCTCGACATGTAAGACAATATGTATTTCTTTGATTCATCAATGGGTGAGATTTAAATGTTATTAAATCAACAAACTCATTGAGTTGGGAAGTAGTACTGTCTCTGTGGTGTGATGTTGATTGTAAAAGGAATCCATGTCCTATTTAGGTTGATGATATCCCCTTGAGGAGCTCATAAGGATTATCATATAAATCTTGCATGTGGATTAATTCTGACATGATAATGAGGTTGAGTGGTACTACTCTCGAATGATGTATTAATTAATTTGAGTTGTCAGTAACTTAATTGATTAATGGGCATTGTATATCTTAAACACGGGGAGACTGTCGGGCTTATAATAAGAAGTAGTCCATAACGTAATTATTTTGGACTTAAGTATAAGTTTTGGGCTAAACTTGGATACTTAAGCCCAATGGAGGCCCAACTTTAAATTCTCCTCCTGGTCCCTACAGTAGCCTATATATAAGTCATCTCAGCTTCCTAGAACCCTAATGCCTGTGCCTATTTTGACGTGACTAGAGGGTTAGGAGCAGAAGATCAAGAGATTGTTCTCTGCAGCTGTTCTTCAACAACATACCCTGGTGAAAGGTAATGCGAACTTTGAAAATAATTGCTTCCGCTATTTAAGTTTGTACAGAACCCTAATGGTTCATGCTAAGAAAATGATCGAATGTCAATAATTGGTATCAGAGCTTCAGTTTTGTGGTTTGATATATGTGAAAGTATGATCGGTGAAACCCTACATGTTCAATTGCTTGTGCGATAAGTATCCTTGTTTGTTGTTCGATGGCTACACGGTGTAAGCAACACCCGTGAAACTCTATGTGTGATCGCGACGCATGGTGGCTAGTGGGTTAAAAACACTGATGGGACTGTATGCGACTGCCGACGAAAGCCCATGACGGATATGGGCGCTGCTGGACTACTGTCGTGCGGCAAGTGAACAACGACCACAGTTGCGAGCAAAGAACAGAGATACTGCAATGGGAGGTTTTCGGGGCTCAGCGGCGGGACTGATGGCTGAATATTCACGACAAACGACGGCCAGCCATGGTGTGGCTGGTGACCATTGGCTGCACGACGGCGACTGGTTACATCCCGCTGTGGAGATCGACTGCAGGTTGTGAGCGGCATCAGACATGTACAGCGACATTTTCGAGCCATTCGAATGAAGCTTCCGGGCGAGTCAATGACAGCTTCTGGGCGAATCTGAAGTTGTTGTCGGTCGGGTCTTAGTATATTCGATTGGGTCTGAGGTAATTCTACAGCAGCGTACCTGGTGTCGGCTGATGGGAGGCTTCTGATGTTCAGCACTGGCATTTCGAGTGTGTCAGAAGGAAGTTACAGGCGGGTCTGTCCTCTAGTTAATCGAATCTCCATGATGAGCTGGTCGGGTCTCTCATCTGGCCGATCAGGTCTGCCGGAATCTGAACAATTCCAGCGGGCAACATGCGTCTTCGACAGCCTAGTCAATGGGATGACCTAATGATGTTGCCGCCATAATTCATATTGGGAGAGCAATACACGACAGGGAGAACCACCAACAGCAGCGGCATAACCTCTTGATGTTGGTGCTCACGAAAGGCGAGTGTTGCCAGCACGACTGGCCTGAAGATGGCCGGGACAAGTCGTGTCGGGGCAATGCTCCTAGCGGCAGTGTGGGTTGACGGCACGGAAGGCAGAATGGTATCATGCAGGCACGCAAATTCTTGGGCAGTGTTGGTGGCTTTTATTCGTGCTAATAAACTGGACAAATCGTGCAGTTGTAGCCTATGGGCCAACTGGGATCGTTTTCGTGATTCAACATTTTTCGTGTTTATTTCGTGATATATAAATACATTAATTATTTTGTTTGACGATTATTGTTATATATGTGAGCATGTTCTATGTGATTTAATTTTTTTTAAATTACTTAAAATAAAAGCATGCTAGGATGTAAATTTTATTATTAAATATTATATGCATTTTAAAAACCCTCGGTGTTTAAATAACTAAGTGGGAGAGGAGATTGGTAATTAATTCATGCGGCCTCTATTATTGGCTCCTAAGTGATGTGAATAAACTTGCGTGTTGGCATAGACCTTCCTCCCAATTGGATGAGTTTATTCATGGATCACTAGTACGAACTTCTTTATGATGATTGTAGGAAGTTATCCGAGTGCGTGTGTACTTCTCCATCTGTAAGGCGCCGCGGACTTGGGATCAAATAATGGTGTACACTTAGGTGTAAATAATAAGTATCCTCCCCATCAGAGTCACTGTTGTTATTTACATGGCTAAAGTGAAACTGATTATTAATTATTTTGTCATAAAGTTAGGCTGACAAATGAAATTAATGGGTAAAACCTTCTCTTGTAAATGTTTGGGTTTGTATACATCGATACTATCATGACATGCAGACTCACGGTGCTTGAGTTGTTGGTGAATTTATTTATATTATTTTTTAGGGAATCAGTATAAATTGATAAATTCAAAGTGTTTGACCTGTTTCTTTATTTATGATTTTCAGGATTTTCAAATGGCGCTCAACTCACTTTCTGTTATACTTAAAAAACATAAACTTACTGACACTAATTATGTTGACTCGAAACGAAACATGGACATTGTTTAAACTGTTGAAGATTATACCTTTGTACTCACTGAGGATTGTTAGATAAACTCACGTTCACAAAAGCACAACCCTAATCATTCTTAGAGAGAAAACTTACCTTTCTAGTAGGATTAAGTTGCATCGGAAGAAAAACATTTTAACCGATTGGTACTCAAGTTAAACTGTGATCTCTGGATCAATCGTTCAACACGAGGTTGAAAGATATGTTTTCACAATATGGTATTAGTCTGGAGAATATGTAAACTAGATTTTCATGTGAATAAGGAGAGAAAAAATCCCGCGAGAGAGAAACCACGCTTCTCAGCATTCTGTGTTCTGCTACTGCATTCTGTAACGCTTCAGCATGTCTCAATGTTTTAGCGTATTTGAAAACAGCATGGTGCAGTATTATATATTCCTAAAAGAAGAATTGCCGCTTCATAACTACATTTCTCTCTATTATCCACTTTCATATGTGGAATATAATTAATTAATATTAATTATAATTTACATCTCCCACTCACATTTGAATTTAAAAAGTCGCCTGACTCATTTTCTTCATGAATCATATTCTCGCACAGATTAATACATCATATGACCCACGAGATATGAGTTTTAATTGCTATAAAATTGTTAGAGATATATAGCAACTCAACCAGTTTATCAATGAAACTCAACAAACTCGCTATACCCCAGAACTTTTGAATATTTAACATAAGTTGACATATCTCTTTTCAATCCCTTAATTTTTTAAGAGCATATTCAACCCTTTTGCAAAAACTATGTATTCATAATCAAGACCCTGATTGATTGACTAGTCAATGAATCATAATAGTATATGTTAAATTAAGACATTCTTCCCATCTCACTAAGTATCTACAGTCTCCCATTATAGCTGCTTTCCTAGACATGTACCGCATCTTATTAACCATAGCTCTTTAGATAACATGCTAGAGTAGCAATACCAAAGTGAAGACTTAGAATATAGTAGAAAGTCATAAGGGGATAAGGACTCATACTTTTGAGAAAATAGGGATAATTTTCTCAATCCTGTTGGGGTCAACTTAGCACATGTCGTTTTCCCAAAACACATGTCACAATGTCGTTAACTTCCTTCCAAGAAAGCGTATGTTGTATTTCATTTAATTTAGACATCGTGTAAATCAAAGTTCAAGTGTGTCCCATGCACTTAACCTAGATATCCTCCCTCCAACGTATAGGATCTCCGTCGATTTAGCTTTACAACAAGTTGGATTCGATTTGTGGCGAAATCTATTCTGATTACATTAATCATTGTAAACTCATCTCTGCACTCCCACTAAGCCAGAGGTGATTGCTTGTATGAGAGAGCTAATCATAACTTGTCGACATACTACTATATATGAACCATCACATATAATTTATAAAACATATATGTATAGTTAAGCCATTAACTATTCCATTAACATACATATACATATTCAATACATCATTTTAAATCCTTTGCAAACCTAATCCCTTTACATGTTCTATGTGTACATCTTTGGGAATTGGTTTGGTAAAAAGATCTGCTAACATCAAACGCGTAGAAATGTAAATAAGAATCACCTTCTTCTTGTCTACAATATCTCTAACAAAGTTGAACTTCGTGTCAACATGTTTGGTCTTTCCATGATATTTGGGGTCTTTTGTGTAAGCAATAACCGTCTGATTATCACAATTAATTAAAACAGCTCCCAATGGAATGTTTGAGACTTCCAAATGTTTCATGAATCTTCTCAATCAAATAGCTTCTTGAACTGCAGACGCACATGCCACAAACTCTGTTTCCATAGTAGACAGTGCCATGCAAGTCTATTTCTTGCAACACCATGAGATTGCCCCATTGTTGAGCAAGAAGACATAACTGGGAGTTGATTTATGTTTTTCTAAATCACCACTCCAGTGAACATCTGTATACCCATTCCATGTACTGTTATTCCCATGATAACAGAGAGAATAATTGTTGTGAATCACATTGGCATATAGTACTCTGGCCATTTCATTCTTTTAATCTTGAGTCATGGACACATCTTCTAACTCAATGATTCGCCTTTCACAATCAGAGTATCCATAGGTTTGAAGGTGTCCATTTTGAATCGTTCTAAAAGTTTCTTGATGTAAGTCTCTTGAGACGAACTCAATAATTTCTTCGAACGAACCCTATGGATCTTCACACCAAGAATGTACTCTGCTTCACCCATATCTTTCATTTCAAAATTTGAAGATAACCATCTTTTTATGGTTTCAGCTATTACCCGCTAGTAGTATGTCATCCACATGCAAGGATAGAATCACAAAACATCCATTGGACCATTTAATGTAAACACAGTGGTCTTCATTTATCATAATGAAGTTATATGAGATGATCATAGTGTGAAATCTCAAATACCATTGTTTAGAGGATCGTTTGAGTCTGTAGATCTACTTCTTCAATCTATAAACTTTATCCTCTTGACCTCGAAGAATAAATCCTAGAGGCTGTTGCATGTAAATTTCTTCTTCTAATTCTCCATTGATAAATGCGGTCTTAACATCCATTTGGTGTAACTCTAAATCCATACTAGCCATAATAGCCAACATTATACGAATCAAGGTAAACCTCACCCAGGTGAAAAAGTTTCTTCATAGTTAATACCCTCTTGTTGAGTATAACATTTTTTCCGCCAGACGAGCTTTATATCTCTCAATTCAGCCATCAGACTTTCTTTTGATTTTGAGAATCCATTTATTCCCAATTGCCTTTTATCCATTCTGAAGATCTACAAGTTCCCAAACTTGATTTGACTTCATAGACTCCTCCTCTTTCATCACTTTCATCCATTTCTCCTTTGCCGGACAAGTCAGAGCTTCTTTGACATTTCTGGGCTCTTCCTTATCAACAAGAGAAACATCTCCATTTCCTGGTGAAACAAAGAAGGCTTGTCCTTCAATATCATAATGACATTTGGGCACATAATTCCTAGAACTTTTCCGAGATAGACGTTTGATGGTCTTCTGTAGACAAAATGCTCTCCTTGGGAATCGTCTGATCCTCAATCGATAAATATCTATCAAGATCCACATCTATCAAGATCCATACCATCAGTTAAACTACTACTCCCACATGGATCTTATAGGTATTGATTTTCTACTATCTCGAAAATAGGTTCTGCATTCCCTATGCTTTCCCCTCTACTAGGAAATTTAGTTTCCAGAAAATGAGAATTACGTGATTCTGTCTCAGTTAACCACATAAGCCGTCATAAGCAACGCAACTTCCCAAAAAGAGATCAGTAGATTAGCTTGTGCCATCATGGATCTCACCATCTCCAACAAAGTCCTATTCCTTCTTTCAGCAACGCCATTTTATTGAGGTGTATAAGGAACAAGTGGGTCTATGAAAGAAAAAGAGGATATGACGGTAAGGTGGAAATCTTCAAAGTAAGGCTTGTTGTTAAAGGATATACTCAGAAAAAATGAATCGATTATGAGAAAACCTTCTCTCTTGTAGCCATGCTTAAGTCAATCCTGATTCTTTTGTCTATTGCTGCTCATATGGATTATGAGGTATGACAAATGGATGTCAAGACATCTTTCCTAAATGGAAGTCTTGAGGAAAACATCTATATGAAGCAACCAGAGGGATTCATTGCAAAGGGCGAAGAACATCTTGTGTGTAAGCTTAATAGGTCCATTTATGGATTAAAACAACCTTCAAGATCATGGAACATCCGTTTTGATAAAGTAATCCAGTGTTATTTCTTGTACTCTACGTGGATGATATCCTTCAAATTGGAAACAATGTAAAGGTATTGTCGGTCGTAAGGGTATGACTATCCAAGAAGTTTGAAATGAAGGACTTAGGAGAAGTCGGACACAAGATTCATACATTGATACAATCCTGGCTTCAAACATTGATACAATCCTGGCTTGTTTTAGCATGCAAGATTCCAAGAAAGGTTTTCTACCTTTCAGGCATGGAATTCCTCTGTCTAAAGAGATGTGCCCTAGGACACAACAGGAAATAGAGGAGATAAAGCTGGTTCTTTATGCTTCGGCGGTAGGAAGCCTCATGTATGCTATGCTATGTACGAGATCAGATATGTGTTATGCCATGGGCATGGTTAGTAGGTATCAAAGTAATCCAGGACAAGGACATTAGACTGTGGTAAAGCATATTTTGAAGTACTTGCGAAGGACTAGGGATTATGTGCTAGTTTACCGGGAAAATACTTTATTACCTTTGGGTTATACTGATTTGGATTTTCAGTCAGATAGGGATGCTAGTAAATCCACCTCGGGCTATGTGTTTACTCTTGGAGAAGGAGCTATAATATGGAGAAGTGTAAAGGCAGAAATGCGTTGCAGACTCCACCATGGAAGCTGAATACGTAGCAGCCTCTGAGGCAGCTAAAGAAGCAGTATGGCTTAGCAACTTCTTAATAGACTTGGATGTGATTCCTGGTTTTCCAAAGCGATCACAATTTAATGTGATAACAGTAGTGCAGTAGCAAACTCAAAGAACCACGAGCCCATAAATTGAGTAAACTGAGCTCAAGTACCACCTGATATAAGACATTGTTAAAAGATGGGCGGTCGTTGTCGCTAAGATTGCATCGGAGGATAACCTAGCTGATCCTTTTACTAAGAGCCTTCCAACGAAAGCGTTAGATGGGCATGTAGAAAGAATGAGGATTAGATGTGTGTCAGCAGATATGGCAGCGTTGTCTTTTAGTATAAGTGGGAGATTGTTAGATTGTATACTAAAAGTCTGGCTTTTGTATAAAATAATATTTTAACAATTTATTTAAAATGAGAATCATATGATAAAATGTTTTGCATATTATAATTGATTTATATGTTTGTGTAAAAGCCCATTTACTTTATATTGTAGATAATTTGTTGTGCGACATCACGTGGATGATCATATTATCGGTTTTCTTATTAGTTTGTCTTGACTACAGAATCACATTAATGCACTTTGTGTGTATTAAGCAAGACCGCTTGAGATCGTTCGACTTATACTGTCTATATAGGATAACTTGATCTCAGTTATTATGGATGTTCGTGTTCTTAATCCCTATATAATAACCTTGAGACGTAATTAAATCAACAAACTCGATGAGTTGGGAAGTAGTGTTGTCTCTATGGTGTGATGTTGATTTTAAAAGGAATTTGTGTCCTATTTAGGTTGATGATGTCCCCTTGAGGAGCTCATAAGGATTATCATGTAAATCTTGTAAGTGGATTAATTCCTGCATGATAATGAGGTTGAGTGGTACTACTTTCGGATGGGATAATAATTAATTAGAGTTGTCAGTAACTTAATTAATTAATGGGCATTGTATATCTTAAACATGGGGAGACTGTCGGGATCATAATAAGAAGGAGGTCATAACGTAATTATGTGATTAGAACGGTAGTACAGTAATAATATTTTAGTGGACTATATTAGTATTATTGGACTTAAGTATAAGCTTTGGGCTAAGCTTAGATACTTAAGCCCAATGGAGGCCAAACTCTAATTTCTCCTTCTGGTCCCTGTTGTAGCCCATATATAAGTCATCTCAGCTTCCTGGAACACTAATACTTGCACCTATATTGACGTGAATAGAGGTTTAAGAGTAGATTGAGAAGATCCTGAAGATCATCTCCCACACGACGACAGGATTGGACTTGAGAATACAACAAAAGATCCAGAGGTTATTCTCTGTAGTTGTTCTTCAACAACATATACCCTGGTGAAAGGTAATGCGATCTTTGAAAATAATTGCTTTCGCTATTTAAGTTTACATGGAACCCTAACGGTTCACGCTAACCAAACAATAACACGCCAATAGTACCCATGAGCCGTTTCATGTTTACTCGGGACCAAGTCTCATGACTCTTTCAAAACATAAATCTTTCAGGTTGTAAAACAACCCTCCCACTTCAACAAAGTGCTAAATGCAATTGTGTATCATACGTATCACGCGATGCAGTTTCCTTGTGGTATATCCTCTTGTATTATTGGTACTATACTTTGTGTCTTCTCTCTCACTTCCTTCATAACAATTTACACATAGGTTTTTGATTTATTACATAGTCCTTTTTCCAAAATTCTAGTGTTTTCATTAACAATCACCCTTCGATCTTTTAGACTAAATAAATCACCCTTCATTTATCTAGGATATCCCACAAATAGATAAACATTCATACGAAATACTATTTCTATGGCACATCCATGAAATGAATTTAATAATTCCAAATAACTCATCATTCATCTAACCATTTCCATAAGAGTCTTTCTCTTATTATAATTAGAAGACGCGTTATTAATTACTATTTGTTGCATCCGTGAGGTAAACATGATTTATGAGTGTACAAATTCTTACTAACGTACCATAACAGATTCTAGCTCAATCCCTCATCACTATAACCATGTCATTTAAATGAAATGGAGTATCTATTCGTAAGTGCATAGAAGTTGAAATGAAATTCTTTCTACGTAAAGGTATGTAAAGACAATTTCACATAATCAATTGTTTATTCCTATCAAAAGATAAATAAATAATTCTCACTGCTATAGCCACTACTTTCGTAGTATTACCCATGTACATATTAATCTCATCATCACTTAGTTGCAGGCTTTTAGAGATTCCGGTATCTGCACACAACGTGTCAGTAGATGTCATGACTAATCATGCTTCAACAACTAGTAAATGAGATACTAACCTTGTTCATACGTTGATGAAAATGGCTTTCCTTCGCCACATATTTTGCCAGAGTTCCCTACTATATACAACTGCTCGAATTTCAGGTAGAACTTGCTCAAAACATCCAGGCAAATTATGGAGAATAAATTGATTTAGGTTTCCCCTTCAATTTCTACTGCAAGTATTTCCAATTCATTCATCATGTTATCCATGACCTCTAGCCTTTCTAACTCACTCAAGTATCTGAAAAGTCGCATGAGACCATCATATTTCTATGAACCTCTCACCTCTCCATTAGAGACTTTAATAGGCATTATGAGACATCTTTAGTGAGAACATATTTATATTTTCCTAAGCAGTAAGAATCGAAACTAAGATACTTTTCTAATCATCCAGTTTTGGACCAGTAAATATTTTTTTTAGTAAACAATAAGCAATGCCAGAATATACTTAAGTCCAAAACATAGAGTTGGGCCTCATTGGGCTTAAGTATCCAAGTTTAGCCCAAAAGTTATACTTAAGTCGAATAATAATAATATATACCACTAAAATATTATTACTACACTACCGTTCTAATCCCATAATTACGTTATGGGCTCCTTCTTATTATGAGCCCATTAGTCTCCCCTTGTTTAAGATATACAATGCATTAATTAATTAAGTTACCGACAACTCCATTGATTAATATCTCATCCAAGAGTAGTACCACTCAACCTCATTATCATGCTAGAATAAATCCACCTGCAGAGTTTACACGATAATCCTTATGAGCTCCTCAAGGGGATATCATCAATCTATATCAGACACGAATTCCTTCTACAATCAACAGCTCACCATAGAGACAACACTACTTCCCAACTCGCTGAGTTTATTGATTTAATTACATGTAAATCTCACCCATTGATGAATCAAAGAATTACATATTGCCTTACGTGTCGAGGTTGTACATCCATAATAACTAAGATCAAGTTCTCCTATATAGTCAGTGTAAGTCGAACGATCTCAAGCGGTCCTGCTCAATACACACAAAGTGCACTAATGTGATTCTATAGTCAAGACAATCTAATACCAAATCACACTACAACCTACCCGATAGAGAGTCCCCGTCTATCTCGGTTGTGAGCATCTGTTTATACTTTATAAGGAAAATGATAATATGATCTTCCGCGTGTTGTTACACAACATATTATCTACTATATAAAGTAAGTGGACTATTTCATCTGACATATAAATAATTTATAAGACTCAATCATTTGATCAATTCAACAATCTCCCACTTATACTAAAAGACTATGCTGTCATGCCCACTGCCATACATCTGATTACCACACCCAATACACGACCATCGAAAGCTTTCGTCTTAAGGTCCTTGTGAAAGGATTTGCTAGGTCATCATCCGATGCAATCTTGGGGACAACAACCTTCCCCTCATCATATGATTTCTCGTATAAGGTGGTACTTGCTCTTAATGTGTTTAATTGCCTTTTGGACTCGTGATTCCTTCAAGTTTGCAACTACACCATTATTATCACAATAAATTGTGATAACCTTGGGCAAACTCAGAAAACACATCCAAGTCTATCATGAAGTTTCTAGAGTCATACAGACACTTTGGCTGCCTCAGAGGCTCCAATTCATCATTTTTACATAATGGAGACCGAAATATATTTCTATATAACACTTCTCCATATTATGACTCATCTTCTTAAAATTAAACACATAACCTTTGAGGTGGATTTACTGCTGTCCTTATCTGATTTGAAAAATACAAAAGTAATGAATTAGTCTGGTAAGGTCACATATAATTTCTGGTCCTTTTCAGGTACATAAGTATATGTTTTTACCACAGTTTAACATTCTTGTTTTGGGTTACCTTGATACCCACTGATCATGCCATCGGCAAAACAGATATCCATTCTTGTGTATAGCATTTCTTAGATTAAGCTTCCTTATTCGCCGAAGCATAAGGAACCACCTTTATCTACTTTATCTTCTTTTGAGTCATAAGACACAATTTACTTACATAAAGTCACATGATAAAACAAGCAAGGATTGTATCATTACTTGAAACTTGTGATAAGCATAACATCATATCTTATGATCACCATGATCGCAAGGATATATTTTTCTTATCTTAAGTCCTTCATTTCATACAGTTTTATCAACCATACCCATATGCCTGACAATACTCTTTCATTGTCTCTCCAATGAGCAATATATCATCTACGTACAGTATAAGACATAGCACCATATTTCTGTCACTCTTTTCAATACACAAGACACATCCGCCCATTGAATAAATCTATTTGACTGGATTACCTCATTCAAACAGATATATGTACTTTGAGTTTAAAGCTTATACTTAAAATGCTCTTAGTCCTTTTCAATGAATCTCTCTGGTTGCTTCACATAGATGTTTTCCTCAAGACTTCCAATCAGAAAAGTTGTCTTGGCATCTATTTGCTATACCTCATAATCAACAACAAAATAAAAGAATCCGGATTGACTTAAACTTAGCTACTGCCAAAAAAGATTTTCTCATATTCGAACTCACCCTTCTTTCTGAGTGTACCTATACGCAAAAAGCCCTGTTTCAAAGTATCTCCTTATCGTTCTATCCTCTTTTATTTCATAGAGCCACTTTCAATGGCTTTCACACCATTTCACGGTTCTACAAGCACCCAGATCTAATTTAGAATACATAGATTCTATTTCAGAAATAATTGCAACGTGTTAAGATACCACATTTCTATCTTGTAGTACTTCGTCGTACCCATGAGCCGATTTCATGTTTACTCGGGAACAAGTCTCATGACTCTCCCAAAACATAAATCTTTCAGGATGTAAAACAACCCTTCCACTACAACAAAGCGCTACATGAAATTGTGTATCAGACATATCACGCGATGCAGTTTTCTTGTGGTATATCCTCTTATACAATTGGTATTATACTTTTTGTCTTCCCTCTCACTTCTTTTAGAACAATTTACACAAAGGTTTGTGATTTATAACATAGTCCTTTTTCCAAAAATCTACTGTTTGTGTTAACAATCACCCTTCGATCTTTTGGACTAAATAAATCACCCTTCATTTATCTAGGATATCCCACAAATAGATAAATATTCATACGAGATACAATTTCTAGGGCATTTCCATAAAATGAATTTAATAATTCCAAATAACTCATCATCCATCTAACCATTTCCATAAGAGTCTTTCTCTTATTATAGATAGAAGACGCGTTATTAATTACTATTTGTTGCATACGTGAGATAAATATGATTTATGAGTGAACAAATTCTTACTAATGTACCATAACCGATTATAGCTCCATCCCTCATCACTATGACCATGTCATTTAAATGAAATGGAGTATCCATCCGTAAGTGCATAGAAACTGAAATGAAATTCTTTGTATGAAAAGGTACGTAAAGATAATTTCACACAATCAAATGTTTATTCCTATCAAAAGATAAATAAACAACTCCCACTGCAATAGTCACTACTTTCTTAGTATTACCCATGTACATAATAATCTCATCATCACTAAGTAACAGGCTTTTAGTGATTCTGGTATCTATACACAACATGTCAGTAGATGTCATCACTAACCATACTTCAACAACTAGTGAATGAGATACTAACCTTGTTCATACCTTGATGAAAATGGCTTTCATTCGCCACATGTTTAGTCAGAAGTTCCCTACCATATACAACCTCTCGTATTTCAGGTAGAACTTGCTCAATACATCCAGGCAAATTATGGAGAATAAATTGATTTAGGTTTCCCCTTCAATTTCTACTACAAGTTTTTTCAATTCATTCATCAAGTTATCCATGACCTCTGGCCTTTCTAACTTACTCAAGTATTGAAGAGTCGCATGAGACCATCATATTTCTATGAACCTCTTACCTCTCCACTAGAGACTTTAATAGGCATAATGAGACATCCTTAGTGAGAACATATTTATATTTTCTTAAGCAGTAAGAATCGAAACCAAGATTCTTTTCTAATTATCTAATTTTGGACCAGTAAATATGTTTCTTTAGTAAACAATAAGCAAGATAAAACCATTTGAAAATTCAGAGAATCAAAAATAAATACACCGATTAAATCTTCAAAATTTTCCATTTATATTGATACTGTCAAAACAATATAAAAATAAAATTCACCGACATCTCAAGTATTGTGAGTCTGCATGCCACATTAATGTGTACGTATACAAACTTGAACATTCACGAAGAAGGTTATACCCATTAATTTCATTCATCAACCTAACTTCATGACAAAATAATTAATAGTCGGTTCCTCTTTAGCCATGCAAATAATAGCAATGAATCCGTTGGGGAGGATACTAATTATTCACATCTAAATGTACACCATTATTTGATCCCAAGTCTGCAGCTCAAGCTTATGTGCCATACAGTTGGAGAAGTACACACGCGCTCGGATAACTTCCTACAATCATCAATTATAAGTCTGTACCAGTGAACTGCATATAAACTCATCAATTAGGGAGGAAGGTCTATGCCAACACGCAAGTTCATGTGCATCACATTACAAATAATAATTATTTAATGAAGTCTGTACCAGTGATTTATGAATAAACTCATCCGTTGTGGAGGAAGGCATATTACCAACACGCAAGTCTACTCACATCACTTACAAACCAATAATGGAGGCTGCGGGAATTATTTACCATGTTCCTCTCCCACTTAGTTATTTAATACTGAGGGTTTTTACATGCATATAATATTCAAGAACAAACTACGTAATCTAGCATGCTCCTATTATGGCAAATAAGGCAGTAAATCACAGAGAACATACATACATATATAATAATTAGATAATTAAATCAATTATACAAAGTTATATATCGTCAAATTTGATTGTTTCCCACTATGCATGAATACGGGCAACACAGACAGGGATCTGAAGCTGGCCTTCATGCTTTGACATGTCCGGTGTTGAGAGTGAAAATAAGCGTGTTTTAGTGTCCAATTTAACACCTTTTAGATGTGAATTGTTGTTATAAATTAGCACAAGTGTCTTATATTCAATATATTAGAGAAAAATGTACACTTGAGGTGTTTTATTGTGTTTTAGGTGGAAAAAAGGATCAAAAGTGCCAAGTTGGAGAAAATGTGCAATTTGTGCAAGGATGCTCTGAAACTCACGTCCAACTTTTGTAATTATTCTGTATTTTGGTGGATCTCTAAACTAGAAGTGTGATACATGGATGGAAAGCTATAGAAGAGAGGGTCGTTTTGGCCTAAAGAACACCTCAATCAGATTCCAAACGAGAGAGTTATGATCAAAATGGTGACGTCGCGCGAGCTGTGCCGAACAGAACAGCTGTGCTACTTTCCATGGCTTATTACATAATCAAATGTTGGATTTTCTTTAGATTTCTTTATATGGATAGAAATACAAGGAATAGAGAATCGCGTGAGCGCAAGAATTACTCAAATCGGAGGTCGGATGTGGAAGTTATGCACGAAGTGGTGAGACTGCACAAGCTTGCTCGACCAAAGGAGATCCGTTCGACTAGCATCGTCTTGGTTGAACGGAAGAGGGAAAATTGAGAAAAATGACCAAAAACTTACAGAGAGCTTGCTTGACCAGTTGCTCGACTTGGAGGCCTTGCTCGACCAAGAAGGTAAAGTCTAACAGAATGTCGTTGGTTCTATTTTTGGTAGTTTCGGGTTTCTTTTACCAAATTTGATGTATGTCTCAAGTAAAAGCCCATACAAAGCCTATAAGGAGAGCTTACAAGTATAAAAGGGGGGTGTAGATCACATCATTATTCATGATAGAATTATATTGGATTGGAGAAGAGCCACTTCCTTACTACACCCCACGAGGGGTGATCACCCCCCAACCATCATCCACATCCTTTTCTCCATCCATCCATCACTTTGAAGATTCATCTGTGGACTCAAGAGGTGAACCAAGAGGAGAATTCAAGACGGAGAAGGACGCGATGACTCCTAAATCTAGGGTTTATTTCGTTTCCTAATTTACCTTGTATTTTCCAGACATTCGGGTAAGATCTATCCAACACCCATGATTGTTCTTCGTAACATCATGAGCTAGAGCCTTTTGGTAGAACTAGGATTGTGAAGGTTTTTATGAATTAATTGAACTTTCGTATGTAAAATCCGTACAACACTACTTGTAGATTTGTTTTATATATGATTGTGCTTTCTTAATCCATATTCACAGTTGTTTTATGCATTCTCAATTGATATATAGAGTCTGAATATATATCTTGGTTGTAGATTGAGTGCGTTTACCGTTGAACAGGATTCCATGTTATGATTCTAAGTGAGGGGACTCCGAAGCTTCATTAGAACTATCATATATGAATATTTATTAATTGAATTGAATTCAAGTTATTAATTAGGATAAAGAGGATAATTTTATAGTACCTAAAAAGGGAGATCATATCGGGTTAGAGTACCAATTGGCCAGAGAAATAATTGATACTGGTAGTTTCTAGAAAGTGGGGTGAAGTTGTATCTCTTGCTCCAAGGTTATTCACACGTGTTACACGCATGTTTACTTATGTTTAGAGAGTAGATATGCATGTTTAGTGATGCGTCCATATTCCACAAGGCAGAGTCGGACATCAACACACGGAAAGAAAATTAATGCGTGAAACTGGATTATTCTAGGGCTACCTATTCTCCTACTTGATCCACTTTCGTATTCTTCGAGTGATATTTTATTTTATTTGTTATTTTAATTAATTATTTATTAGTTATTAGATTAAAATCCCAACCTTAATTGTCTTTCGTCTTAATTAATTAGTAAATAATTAAATTGATAATACACCGTCCTTTGGGTTCAATAATCACTTTGCCGCTTGCTTAAGCTGCAACTGATATCCTTAATACTTAGGGATTAATTTGCGTACAAAGAAAACGCGTATCAAGTTCTTGGCGCCGTTGCAGGGGACGAATGTTATTATTGATTTTATTATTTCTATTTTAATTAAGAATTTTATTTGTGATTATTTATTTCTATCTAATCTTGAATTTTTTTAGTTACTTGTGCACTAGGAAAAGGAAAGGAAAGAAAGGAAGGAATAACACACTGTGCTAAACATGGCCGGAGCAAGGCAGAATCCGGATAATATTGCAATCCGTGAAATTTTCACAAACTATGGTATTGGAAACATGGGGTTGATAGAAGCAAGGGGGAAGATGATGATTTTGAGATACATCCCGCTCTTATTAACATAGTAGAGAAGAATCCCTTTTTTGGAGGTTGTTTTGAAGATCCATATCAGCATCTCCGAAGATTTCTTGGTTATGCAAACACACAAATGGGTGCTGGAGCTAATGATCATGCTAGACGGATCGCCCTATTCAAATTTTCATTAATTGATGGAGCAGAACCTTGGTATGAGACTCTTGATGCCACGGACTGCACTACATGAGACCAAATGCAGCAGAAGTTCTTTGAGAGATACATGCCACCCTCAAGGATCTTAAGAATGAGGCAAGAGATCACCCAATTTGTTATGAATCAGGGTGAGAAATTTTATGAGGTGTGGGATAAGTTTAAATACATGCTCAGGAGGTGGCCACAACATGGAATGTCTGAGACTGAGTACATAAGTATCTTCTACTATGGATTGGATTGTGAGTCGCGTATTCTTATTGATGCATCATCAGGAGAAGCGCTGTTATCTAAGACAACACTTGAAGCAGAAAGTTGTTTGAAGACATCTCTATGAATTCACATGACTGGCCTACGGAGAGAGTAAAAGGATTATAAGTACTTGGCAAGGTAGCACAGGTTGAACATCAAGTGGTGAAGCCAAATAGGGATGACGAGATCGTCTCTAGGTTTGCTAACATCAACAAGCTACTAGAGTTCCAGCAAAGGCAGATTACAGAGTTGACACAAAGGGGGGCCTAGTATACAGCAGCAAGAAGTGAAGAGTGTTGAAGATACCTTGAATCGATACATGGCTGAGAATGATGCAAGGGTTGATCGTCTTGAGGATACCATGAATGTTAATCATGCAGATTTATCTAAGCAGTTGAAGGACCTTTGATAATGGGGTAGATGACCGCGAATGTGAATCACATGACACAAAAATTGGAGAATAATGCCATCATATTGAGGTCCGAGAAGTAGTACAATGGTTCGATGATACCGACGAGCGAGAACGAAGAAAGTAGGGGAGTTGCTCGACCAAACCACATCAGCTTGACCAGACCTGATGGTCGAGCTGAGGTTGAGTAAGCTCCAGAAAAATAGAATCACGATACTCTATTTTCAGTTTTACCACTCGACCAGCACCTTTCCGCTCGATCAGACCATCTAAGTCGAGCGAAAGTCGAGCAGCGCCTAGCCACGGGTAGCTCTCAATCGGGAGGTTTGCTTGACTTAGACCAGGTTGCTCGATCGAACCACTTAAGTCGAGTAGAAGTCAAGCAACACATGAAGGAGCATAGGTCGCGATCGCCTACATTGTTCGACCAAGGACAAGTTGCTCGACCAACTTACCCAAGTCAAACGGAGGTCGAGCAGTCCCGTTTTGTGCCCAATTTGATTCCAAATGTTACACCCATTGTTCTGAACACTCCAGAGCCATCCCAAGATCAGAATAATTAGCTTATAGTTGAAAAGAAGTGGGAAAGAGCAAAGAGGTTGAGAGACGAGAAGCTTAGCCTGAAGATGGACAATGAAGATGTGGTTTTCTCTCTTGATCAAGCAATGAAGATGTCAATGGAGACTCAATCATGCAAGAGCATAGATGTGATTTCTAACTTGTTTAATCTTGATTTTAATAGGACAGATGATTCTGAATTTGAGTGGAAGATTGACAAGGAGGTGTCTAGACAGTCATGGGAGGTAGGTAATTCTGAGGATCATATACTTGTGACCAAGAAAGGTGAGGTGCTGAGTGTAGACAAGAAGAGGGAAAGAAGGTATTTGAAGGTGAGGATGCGAGAAAACCGTCCTCTAATCTAGTAGTACAAAGCGGTATTCCGCCGTGACTCTCCGACGTTAAACAAGAGCGCCTGTTGGGGGCTTTCCCTTCCGTTTTATTGCTTTATTATTTTTTTGGGTGAGTATGAAATTTTTATATTTAAGGTGCTTACAAATCGGCAATTACATCTCTTTGCAAACTTAGTTTCAACTTACGTTTTTACTAAATTTGGGGGGTGTGATGTTATTACCTCATTGAAGCACCAAGGGTATAATCTTTTCTTTGTAATGTTTGCTAGGAGAGTTATTTTTTGCGGAATGTTGAAACTTTAATCGGTTTCGACGTGTCAATTTTTTGCAATTTGTCTAGTGTTCAGTGGTGTTTTGAGAGAATCAATATAAATGAATAAATTCAAAGATTCGATCGTTGTATTGATTTATGATTCTATGATTTTTCGAATGGTTTTATCTTGCTTATTATTTACTAAAAGAAATATATTTACTGGTCCAAAATTAGATGATTAGTAAAGAATCTTGATTTTGAATTTTACTGCTTAAGAAAATATAAATATATGTTCTTACTAAGGATGCCCCATGATGCCTATTAAAGTCTCTAGTGGGGAGTTGAGGGGTTCATAGAAATATGATGGTCTCATGAGACTCTTCAGATACATGAGTAAGTAAGAAAGGCAAGAGGTCATGGATAAGTTGATGAATGAATTGGGAATGCTTGAAATAGAATTGAAGGGGAAACTTAGATCAATTTATTCTCCATAATTTATCTGGATGTTTTGAGCAAGTTCTACCTGAAATACGAAAGGTTGTATATGGTAGGGAACTTCTGACAAAACATGTGGCAAAGGAAATCCAATTTCATCAAGATGTGAACAAGGTTAATTCTCATTCACTAGTTGTTGAAGCATGATTATGTATGACATTTACTGACACGTTGGGTGTAGATACTGGGATCACTAAAACCCTGCAATTAAGTGATGATGAGATTATTATAGACATGGGTAAAACTACAAGAGTAGTGGTTATTGCAGTGGGAGTTGTTTTATCTTATGGTAGGAATAAATGTTTGGTTTTGAGAAATTATTTTTACGTACGTTTTTCATAGAATGAATTTGATTTTATTTTCTATGCATTAATGGATGGATACTCTATTTCACTTAGATGACATGGTCATTATAATGAAGGATGGAGCTATATTTTGTTGTTGTACGTTGGTGGACAATTTGTACACTCTTAAATCATGTTTATCCCACGGATGCAATAAATAGTAATTAATAACGTATTTTTTAATCCTAATAGGAGCGAGACTCTTTTGGAAATGATTAGATAGATGAATTGTTTGGAATTACTAAATTCATTTTATGGGTATGCCCTAAAAACAGTATTCGTATAACGTTTTTCTGTTTGTGGGATATCCTAGAAAAATGAAGGTTGATGATTTATTTAGTCCAAAAGATCGAAGGGTGATTGTTAACACAAACACTAGATTTTTGAAAAAGTACTATGTATTAAATCATAAACCCATGTATAAATTATTTTAAAGGAAGTGAGAGGGAAACACAAAGTATTAGTATCAAGTGTACAAGAGGATGTACCACAAGGTAAACTGCAACGCGTGTCACGTCTGATACACAATTGCGTGTAGTGCCTTGTCGTAGTGGGAGGGTTGTTCAACAACCTGTAAGACATATGTTTTGGGAGAGTCGTGAGACTTGGTCCCTAGTAAACATGGAATGGATCCACGGATACGATGAAGCACTACAAGATAAAAATGTCGAATCTTAGCAAAGTACAATGATTTCTGAAATAGAATCGATGGATTCTAAATCAAGTCTGGGAGCTTGTAGAACCACTAAATGGTGTAAAAGCCATTGGAAGTAGTCATACAAAATAAAAGAAGATCACACGGTAAGGTGAAAGCCTTGGAAGCAAAGTTTGTTGCGAAAAAGTATAATCAGAAAGAAAAGGTTCGATTATGAGAAAACATGTTTGTCGGTAGCTATGCCTAATTCGATCCAGACTCTTTTAATTGCTACTCATATGAAATATGAAGGATAGAAAATAAATGTCAAGACAGCTTTCCTGATTGGAAGTCTTGAGGAAAAATCCATGTGAAGCAACCAGAGTGATTCATTACAAAGGGCTAAGAGCATTTTGATTGTAAGCTTAAAGGTGTTTGTCGATGAATTTAAGCAAGCTTCAAGATCGTGAAACATCCGTTTCGATAAGGAAATCCAAAGATATGGATTCATTCAATGAGCGGATGTGTCTTGTGTATTGTAAAGAGTGACGGAAACGTGGTGGTATTTCTTGTACTGTATGTAGATGATATATTGCTCATTGGAGACAATGAAAGAGTATTGTCAGGCGTATGGATATGTTTAATAAAGCAGTATAAAATGAAGGACTTAAGAAAAGCAACATATATCCTTTTGACCACAGTAATACGGATCACAAGAAAGGATGTTATGCTTATCTCAAGCTTCATGAAATAATACAATCCTTACTCGTTTTAGTATGTGACTTTATCTAAGGAGATGTCTCTTAAGGACACAAAAGAAGATAAAGGAGATGGAAGCGGTTCTTTATTTTTCGGCGAATATAGAAGCTTAATCTAAGGAATGATATGCACGAGATTGGATATCTATTTTGCTAAACGCATGGTCAGTGAGTATCAAGGTAACTCGAAACAAGAATGAGGAACTGTGGTAAGACATATGCTGAAGTACCTGAAAAGGTAGAAATTATATGTGGACTTATCGAACAGATTCACTGCTTCTTATGGGTAATATAGATTCAGATTTTTCAAATCAGATATGGACGACAGTAAATCCTCCTCAAAGGTTATGTGTTTAATTTTAGGAAGTAGAGTCATAATGTGGAGGAGTGTTATATAGAAATATATTTCAGACTCCGGACTCCACAATAGGAAGATAATAAATTGGAGTCTTTGAGGCAGCAAAAGTATCTGTATGACTCTAGAAACTTCATGATGGACTTTGAAGTGTTTCTAAGTTTGCCCAAGGTTATCACAATTTATTTTGATGATAATGGTGCAGTTGCAAACTTGAAGGAATCAGGAGCCCATAAGGCAATTTAACACATGAAGCGCGAGTACCACCTGTTACGAGAAATCATATGATGAGGGGAAGGTTGTTGTCGCCAAGATTGCATCAGATGATGACCTAGTAAATCTATTTACAATGGCTTTAAGACGAGAGCTTTTGATGATCATGTAGTGGGAGTGGGAATCAGAAGTATGGCAGAAGACATGACAGCATAGTCTTTTTGTATAAGTGGGAGATTGTTGGATTGTATACTAAAAGTCTAGCTTTACTATGAACAATATTACAATAATTTATTTGAAATGAGAATCATTGATGATTGCGTCTTATAATTTATTTATACGTTCGATGCAATAGTGCACTTACTTCATACTGTAGATAATATGTTGTGCGACAACACGCAGAAGATCATATTATGAGTTTCCTTATAAAGTATAAACAGATGTTCACAACCGAGACAGATGGGGACTTTCTATCGGGATGGTTGTAGTGTGGTTTGGTATTAGCTTGTCTTGGCTATATAATCACATTAGTGCACTTTATGTGTATTGAGCGGGACCGCTTGAGATCGTTCGACTTATACTGACTTATAGGAGAACTTGATCTCAGTTATTATGGATGTTCGTGCTCTAAATCCCTATACAATAACCTCGACATGTAAGGCAATATGTATTTCTTTGATTCATTAATGAGTGAGATTTACATGTAATTAAATAAACAAACTCGGTGAGTTGGGAAGTAGTGTTATCTCTATGGTGTACTGTTGATTGTAGAAGGAATCCGTGTCCGTCTTAGGTTGATGATATCCTCTTGAGGAGCTCATAAGGATTATCATGTAAACCCTGTAGGTGGATTTATTCCAGCATGATAATGAGGTTGAGTGGTACTACTCTTGGATGAGATATTAATTAATGGAGTTGTCAGTAACTTAATTAATTATTGGGCATTGTATATCTTAAACATGGGGAGACTAACGGGCTCATAATAAGAAGGAGCCCATAACGTAATTATGGGATTAGAACGGTAGTACAGTAATAATATTTTAGTGGTATATATTATTATTATTGGACTTAAGTATAAGCTTTGGGCTAAGCTTGGATACTTAAGCCCAATGGAGGCCCAACTCTAATTTCTCCTCCTGGTCCCTAGTGTAGCCCATATATAAGTCATCTCAGCTGTCCGAAAACCCAAATCTATGAGATTGATCACGCCTAACATGTGAGTGAGGGTGACGGAACAACAGATTGAGAAGATCTCGGAGATCATCGCCCACACGACGTCGAGATTAGACTTGGGAATACAGTAGAAGATCGGAAGGTTGTTTGCTGCTGCTGTCTGTCAACTTGCATAATTTTTATAAAATCCTACAGATCTCGAAATTCAAGCTGTGATATACTGAAGAAAATCCACAAAAGAGAGGATCGTTTTGACGCATAGGTCACTCAAATCCGATATCAGATGAGAGAATTATACCTAAAATGGTGAGGCTGCGCAGGCTGTCGGCGAGAATCCATCTTCTTCAACATACCCTGGTGAAAGGTAAAACATTTCTTGTTTTCATACTTCCGCTAACTGTTAGAAACGTATGGAACCCTAACTGTTCATGTTAACCAAACGATCGAACGCCAACACGTTGAACCATAAGGTTTTTGAAAGTGGAAATGATCGAACTTGTGAGTCTTACTTGGAAGTAAATATGATAATTTGCCTATACAAGGCAAAGGGGTAAAGAGCCATGAAAAGAAATGATAGAAATGGTTCATTCTGATTTGAGCGATCCTAAGATTATCCTATTGAGAGGTGGTTATGAATATTCGATGATTATTCTAGAAAAAAGATATATTTATTTGATGCACTGCAAGTCTAAGTACTATGATTCATTCAAGAAGCGCATGGCTGATGCAGTGAGGCGTCATGGAAAATATATCAAGTCATAGCGATTAAATCGTGGTGGCGAGTACCTCTTAAGATAGTTTAGGAGTTATTAAATTGGAGGTTGGGATTTAATCCCAAGTTCTCAACACCGGGCAAACCCTAGTTGTATGGTGTGGTGGAAAAAAGGAATAAGACTCTTATGGAAATGATTAGATAGATGATGATTTATTTGGAATTACTATATTTATTTTATGGGTAAGCCTTAGAAAGACATGGTATGATATTTGTCTGTTTATGGGATATCCTAGAAAAATAAAGGGTGATTTATTTAATAGTCCAAGGGTTTGAAAAGTTATTATTAACACGAACACTAGATTTATGGAAAGGACTATGTAATAAACTACAAATCCATGTATAAGTTGTTCTAAAAATGTGAGAAGGAAAACACAAATTATAATACCAGGAATACAAGAGGATATACCACAAGTAAACTGCATCGCGTGTTACATCTGATACGTAATTGCATTTAATGCCTTGTCAGAGTGGGAGTATTGTTTTACAACTGAAAATTTTATGTTTTGGTAAAGTCGTGAGACTTGGTCCCTAGTAAACATAATACATCCCATGGACACGACGATGCACTACAAGATCGAAATACAGCATCTTAGCAAGTTGCAATGTTTTTTCTAAAATTAAATATGGGAGCTTGTAGGACAACTAAATGGTGTAAAAACCATTGGAAGTAGGTCTACAAGATTAAAAGAGGATTGATCACATTATGTCAATCCGGATTCTTTTATTGCTGCTCATATTAATTATTATGTAAAGCAAATAGATGTCAAGACGGCATTCCTAATAAGAAGACTAGAGGAAAACATCTACGTGAAGCAACCAGTGTGATTCATTGCAAAAGACTAAGAGCATTTTGAGTGTAAGCTTAAAAGTGTGCATCATTGGACTAAAGCAATCTTCATGATCAAGATCATTCGTTTAGATAAGGAAATCCAGTCATATGGATTTAATCAATGCTTGGATGAATCTTGTGTATTTAAAAGAGTGACAGAAATGTGGTGGTATTTCTTGTATATACGTAGATGGTATCTTGCTCATTGGAGACAAAGAAAGAGTATTGTCGGGCGTATGGGTATGGTTAATAAAGCAGTATGTAATGAAGGACTTAAGAGAAGCAAAATATTTCATTGCGATTGATGAGTGATATTTTCACCTAGATTTTAGTGTCTTTTTATGTGTGTTTTCGTATATTTTTATCCGTATTTATGTGTAGTTTGGTTGTGTTATGTGTTTTATGGAATTATGTGTGAATGAACTTAATTATATGTAAAACAGGTAAAATCAGAGTGAAATGGAGAAAGGAGCCGAAAGAAGGAAGAAGAAACAGGGCAGCAAGAACACGGCCAGCCATTTCAAGTACACAAGTTGTGTCGTGCTACACGAGCCGTGTACTGCAAACGGGCCTGTAAGAGATAGTCGTGCGACGATATCAGAATTCACAACATGACCATCCCTTGGCCGTGTTGTGGCACACGACTCGTGTGCCGTCATAAGTTCGCATTGACCCAGAAACCCTAACACGACTCGAGGCGTGTTGCAGCACACGAGTTGTGTAGGTGCCTGATTAGTAAAATAAATCAGAATCCTTCTAGAAGCTTCCCAAGGGATATAAATACACAATACTTCAATATTTGATGAGAATTGATGAGAATTTTCAAAGGGTTTCACTCCTACACCTAGATCACACACCATTTCCTCTATTTTACACCACCATCTTCATCCATTCATCCACGCTTGATCTTCTCCATCAAATCCACCATCCAAGTGATCAAGGAAGCAAGGGAGAGTGAGATCACAAGAAGAAGAAGGAGATCTCCATTGAAGCACTTCAGAGGGGGAATCTAATTCTAATTTTATGCATTTCTTTAAAGATTGATCATGGTTTGTAAGGATTTTAATGTCTATGTTGAATTCCTTGTGACTATGAGAGGCTAATCTCCTTTGTGAGATTAGCTCCATGATTGGTGTTGGATAATTTAGATTTAATGCAATTTGATTTTAATCTTGAATGGGCTTTGTGTATTTCTATCATAGAATGTTCATTGCTTGATGTATATGATGATATGTATGATTGATTAATTGTCATGGACATGTGATTAGATTGAGAAATCAATTGTGTGTTTAGGATAATTCATTGAATCATTTCATCATACACCTCATGTGCATTTATTTAGAATGAGATAGAGATATCCTTCTAAATTTAGAACCCTTTGATAGAACATTTGATTAGCTTAATCGAGAGATTAGTTGATTAGGTGAGGAGAACCAAGCCATTAGTGAATTCATAGTACCTTAAAAGGGAATATTGTCTATGATTTAGTACCTAATTCGGGAACTCGTAGAGTAATTAGTACTTAGTGGGAGGTGTTCGCTATGGTATCAATCTTAAGTGCTTTTGGGAGCCTTGTTGATGGCCTGCATAATATCCATCTCGAGAGAGAGTTTAGGTGAATTTAGTGATCGCTTATATGCCTTGTCCATGAGAGATTAGAATTAATTGCATAATTTCTTTATTGTCTATGCCATGATTGTCGTTAATCTCATCCTTACATCATTTGAACTCATTCATCTTTCATTCATTTTATCATTTATTTATTGCATTAGTGTAATTGCATTTATTTGTATCATATCCTCCCTATTCCGTCGTCCTTATAAAATCACGATAAACTTGAGATCACTTAAACTCTAGTACCTTCCTCCCTATGGTTCGATAAATTCTTTAATTGGTTATCCCGACTATTAATGACTAATCAGCGATCATGGTAATAAAGATCACAAGATAGGATGTTGTGCTTATCTCAATCTTCGAATAAATGATACGATCCTTACTCGTTTTAGCATGTAACTTTATCTAAGGATTTGTGTCTTAAGACACAAAAGAAGATAAAATAGATAAAGACGGTTCCCTACGCCTTGGCAATAAGGAAGCTTAATCTATGGAATGCTACTCAAGAGATTGGATATCTGTATTGCCAATGGCATAATCGGTAACCCAGAACAAGAATATTGAATTATGGTAAGACATATTTGTAGTGCCTGAAGAGGACTGGAAATTATATATAAGCTTACCGGAATAATTCATTACTTCTTGATGGTTACTTAGATTTGGGTTTTTTCAAATCATAAGGACAGCAGTAAATCAACCTCAAGGTTATGTGTTTAATGGAAGTAGATCCATAGTATGGAGGAGTATTATATAGAAATACATTTCGGACTCCACCTCGAAAAAATGATAATATTGGAGCCTTGTGGCAGCCAAGATATCTGTATGCCTCTAGAAGTTTCGTAATGGACTTTGATGTGATTCTGAGTTTGTCTAAGGTTATCACAATTTATTGCGACAATAATGGTGCAGTAGCAAACTTGAAGGAATCACGAGTCCGTAAGGAAATTAAACACATTGATAGATAGTACTACCTGATACGAGAAATCATATGATGAGGGAAAGGTTGTTGTCGCCTAGATTGCATCGGATAATAACATAGTAATCCTTTTACAAGGACCTTAAGGTGAAAGCTTTAATGGTCAAGTAGTAAGAGTGATAATCAGATGTATTGCAGCTGATATGGCGGCATAGTATTTTAGTATAAGTGGGGGATTGTTGGATTGTATACTAAAAGTCTAGCTTTCTGTATGAACAATGTTGAGATAATATTTGAAATGAGAATCATGTGATCAAACGTTTGCAATATTATTGTTGCAAAAGTCCATTTATTTTATATTGTAGATAATGTGGTGTGCGGCATCACATGGAAGATCATATTATCCGCTCCTTATAAAGTATAAACAGATGTTCACAAACAAGATAGACGGGGACTATCTATCGGTATGGTTGTAGTGTGATTTGATATTGGTCTGTCTTGACTATAAAATTGAACTAGTGCACTTTGTGTATTGAATAGGACCGCCATTGAGATCGTTCGGTTTATATTGACTATATAATAGAACTTGATCTCTGTTATTATGGAAGTTCGTATTCTTAATCACTATACAATAACCTCGACACGTAAGCCAGTATTTATTTCTTTAATTCATCAATGGGTGAGATTTAATTATTAAATCAATATGTTTGGTGGATTGGGAGATGGTGCTGTCTCTATTGTGTGCTGTTGATTGTAGAAGGAATCCGTGTCCTAACAGAATTGGTTGATGTTCCCTTGAGGAGCTCATAATGATTATCATGTAAACCCTGCAGGTGGATTTATTCCGACATGATAATAAGGTTGAGTGATACTACTCTTGGTAATTTTATTAATTAATGGAGTTGTCAGTAACTTAATTAATTAATGGGCATTGAATCTTAACCACGGGGACATTAAAGGGCTCATAATAAGAAGGAGCCCATAAACGTAATTTAGGACTAGGGTGGCAGTGCAATAATATTTCTTTAGTGGAATGATTTATTATTATTGAACTTAAGTATAGGTTTTGGGCTAAACTTGGATGCTTAAGCCCAATGGGAGGCCCAAACCCTAATTTCTCCTCCTGGTCCCTGTTGTAGCCTATATATAGCCAATCTTAGCATCCCAGTAACTTGATACACATGATATAAACACCATGAGTTTGAGGAAGCTGTAGATTGAGATCGTCTTGTAGATCATTGCCCAGATAACGTCAAGACGTGCTTAGAAATACTATAGAAGACCGGAAGGTTGTTTGCTGTTTCGGTCCATTAAATTCCATGATTTTCATAAAATCGTGTGGAAGTCCAAACTAGACATGTGATGTACTGGTGGAAAGCCACTGAAGAGAGAATTATTTTGGCGTGTAGATCACCCAAATCGGAGATTGGATGAGGGATTTATGGCCCAAACGGTGATGTTACGCGGGCTGTAGGCAAGAATCCATCTTCTTCAACATACCCTGGTGAATGGTAATACGCTTCTTATTTTTTTGCTTCCGCTGTAGAAATGTATGGAACCCTAACGATTTACATTAACCAAAAGATCCAAACGCCAATAGCTTAATGCTCCTTATAGAGATTTGGATCAGATGTGCTCAAAGATGAGTGATGGAGATGACGAAGAGGATGCGAGTGGTGATGATGCTCCGGAGGAGTAGAGAGCATCATGTTTATTTTTTTTTTTTATCTCATCTCCCTTTTCTTTTATCTTTACAGGTTGGGTATTTGGGGTGTGAGTGCCATGTACTTAATATTGATGATGATTGGGTGATTGATTGATAGAGGATGGATACATTGATTTGCTTTGGATCGTTAGTTGATTGTTATTCATGTTATGCATGTGCACTTGTTTTGATGCATGTTAATTTTATTGATGATGAGCATGTTCTGTTTTTACTTGTAGTTCACGAAAAGATTGAAGTTGATTGCATGCTTTGAAGAGTGATTAGGATTCTATTACCCATGTAAGGATTTAAGCCTATTGATCATGCTATGAGCATGATAGTTTATTCTTGAGAGTCATTTGTATACTCGTATTCTAGAACTTGACTTGGGGTCTTATTTGAAGTCTATAATTAATAGATACTAGGAAATGATCTTAGGCCATTATTGTTGATTAAGTCACTTAGCCAAATCTATCCTACCGTATTATATGATTATCATTGGAAGCCCTTTTTGAGCCTTTAATCTTTTTCTTTGGCAAGCCTTTGATAAATAGCCATGTACATATTTGAGCCTTGAACACCTATTTACTAGTAAAGAGTTGAGGTCAATAAATGCTATAAGGAGCTTTGAACAAAAATAGGAAGGAGAGATTAGGTGTAATGAGAATTATGAGTCAAGTGGTTAAATCTTGCAAGGGATAGTGCCTGAAATCGGTATCCGTAATGCTAAGAAGGGTGGTGCCCGAAATTGTTACTCTTATACATGAAGAACATCGAAATTAGTTATAATATCTTAGTTCAACTAGATTTTTTTTAGAAAGCCCAAACCTATTTATTTATTTTATGGCCCAAAAGGCCAGCCCTATCTTAGCCCAACTAGATTTTGTTAGAAAGCCCAAAACCTAATTATTTATTTTATGGCCCAAAAGGTCAGCCCAATTAAGCCCAACTATATTTTTTTTAGAAAGCCCAAATTTATTTATTTATTTATTTTGTGGCCCAAAGTTTCAGCCCACTTAAATGGCCTGATATATAATTATTAAGGCTAAAGTTAAAAAAAAAAAGAGAGAAGAACGGGAGAAGAAAAGCAAAAGAGGGGAAAGAAGAGAGGAAGAGGAGAAACCCTTGTTGATCAAATTCTCCCTTACAACCCTCATCCTAGGTGGTTTTTAAGTTGTTTTGAGGTAACTGGTGTGTGAATTAAGCTTCCTTCTTCCATGATTTTGTAATTTTGTGGGGTTTTTCTTTTTGGTATGTGGGTAATTTGCAGATTGTTCGAACTGATTTTGACATAGCTATTACCCTCGAAAGTTTGCAAACATAATTTCTGTACGTAGCTGAACTCGTTAGCTTTCCGTAGCCACTTGAAACGCCTCAATCCGATTATTCTACAATTAGTTATGATTTTTCTCGTAAACTGCCGGTAGCTGGAAAATTTCAGAATTTTTATGTCGAATTCAAACTTTTTTTTTTATCGTTTCGTTTAGTTAATATATTGAAACGGTTATATGGGATTGGGAACTGATGTTAAAGAGTTACATGCCATTTTTATTTAATATCGACTCGTTCGAACTCGATTAGGATTTGTTTTTAGCAATGAAAGGGATGTTAACGCTAATAGTTAGTTATATTTAATTTGTCTTTAATTGCTCATCTCCTTTCTAGGTAAAGAACCATCGACGAAGGGCAAGGGACCGACTTCAGATTCCGGAGAGAGTTAATCACTTCCTTGTGAGTTGATAATTCGGGAACGCCTTCTCTTGTGGGAAGTGTGGACCCTCGATAAATGTGCATTTATTTTAGTTTTAGTTAATTGATAAGAAAATTATTTGGTATTATGTTATGTGGTAAAGAGCCTGATTGGCTCGATTGCTCTGGTTAGAGTCATGTTAGCCATTTTATGAGTATTATTGATATTTGGTTATTCTTGTGTGCCAATTAAGACTCTAACTTGAGTTGTTATTCATCTTATGATGCATATGCATATGTATGACTGGTACCAAGGTTAAGTAGCCCGAATTGGTCACGGTTTGGGTGAGTTGGAGCGACATTGATTAAGTAGCCCGAATTTGTCGCGGTTCGGGTGAGTTAGAGTGACAACCAAGTTGCCCGTTGCTTGGCAAACCCGGGTGAGTTAGATCTAACGGGGCACCTATCCATTTGCCAAATACTGATACTTTGGAGGGTGATCGTTAGATGGATCAGTCTATTATAGGCTCAGTCAACGTCACCGGTGTGGGACATGCATGTCATATATGTTTATATGTTTGATCATTTCAAGTATTCACGTCGATATTGAATTGTGAACTTTAGCACTTGGCGTATTGAGAAAGAATATTAATGTGCATTTTATCTAGAGTAACGGTGACGGGCTTGGACTGTCTCTCGACGGAGAGCTCAGTTCGAGGAGGATATTGACTACCCACGCGTCTTTTATGTGATAACATGTTGTTTGAACTAATTGTGTTATTCATAAATGTGCACTAAGGTTTTTATTTTCATTAATATGTACACTGAGTGAGAATAATTATTGTGGGACGAATTGTGGGATTTTATGTTATGAACCGCGAGTGGGAGTACATGCTTCGTATAAGGGTCGGGGTGACCGGCTTATCACCTCACTGAGCTAGTGGTTTTGCTCACCCCCCCAATCATTCTTTCCTTTTCAGGCTGTTGATATCGTTTTGGTTGGAGGTTTGCCTATCGTTTGCTCATCATCCAATCCGTGTTTTGGGTACTTTCTCTTTTATGTAAATTGACGGATTCATTGGCGAGATTGTATAGTTTATATTTGGTGACCCCCTTGATGTTCTTTTTGTATCTTCGCAATGTTATATCGTTCATGTATATTTTCTTTAAACTAAGTTACACCGTTGAATTTTGTACCTTTGTAAATCCTTGTTGATACTTTATGAGATGATGTCCTCGGGTTGTACCCGTTGTTATCAATTGTTCAGTTCTACAGGTACTTGATAGCAAGCCTTACGTTTTCTATAAACTTTGTGGAGTGGAGTGCACCCATTCTGTGAAATTTATGGTTAACGTGGCGGTTGTCGCGCTCTGTCTGGGGTCGGGGCGTGACAACTTTCTTGGTATCAGAGCCTGGTTTTATGATTCTCATTCTTTTTGTGTCAAGCCAATGAGTCCAACTTTGTTTCTATGTCATCCTAAGGTATCGTATTGCCTTGACGTTGACCTTGCATTTTCTTTCCTTTCTTCCTTTCAGTCATTATGGCACCTCCAGTTCGAGGTCGAGGTCGAGGACACGCTCCTCGTGATCCTCCGAGTCCTCTACTCTCTTCTGTTCCTCGTGGACCTCGAGGACATGTTTCTTCTGATCATGTCATTCCTCCGACGGTTATGGACCCTATCAATTCTGATCATAGGGTGCCAGTTTCCCAGGTAGAGCAACCACGGGCCCAGTTGCGGGTTGAGCACATGATGACACCCAAGCAGTACCAATTGTATTATGATCACATTCGAATACATGGTGTTCCACCACCTACAACGGCTCATACAACTACGACTGTCACTGAAGAGGTTCTTCGTGCTAATGAATCGATTCGACCTACATCTAATGTACCAGTTTTTACTCCAGAAATGGCTTTAGGAGGTTCTGCTTCTCGAGGTGCACTTTTTATACCTGATTTGGTGAAAGCAGTTGAAAACATGGGGACTTCGAAATTTGACGGTGCAAGAGATGCTTCTAAAGCGGGGGCATGGTTAAAGGAGATTACAGAGACCTTTGACACCTTGATGATTGAAGAATGTTATCGTGTGGTCATTGCGACCAAGCTGTTAGGCCCAGATGCACGACGATGGTGGCAGAATCTAAAAGAGACATCTTCGGTTACTATTACGTGGGCTATCTTTGTGGAACGATTCAAAGATCGATACTTCTCTCAGTACATCAAGGATCAGAAGAGAAAGGAGTTCTTCAACCTCTTTCATGGCATTATGTCGGTCGTTGAGTACGAAAGCAAATTTCTGGAATTGCGAGAATTCGCTCCTGAGTCATATACGACGAGAGACTTATGCAAGAGATTTGAAGATGGTCTTAATTTAAATATTCGAGATCGCATCAAGTCCGGAGACAAGTACGAGAGTCTTGACGATCTCGTAGAAGAAGCCCTGAGGGTAGAAGGTTTAGTTCAGGCGAGACATAAGCTTGCAGAACGATCTCAAAAGAAAAGGCAAGGGAGCCCATTTCCAGGAAATGCATCGAAGGTGTATAGGGGTGTGGGATCTTCGCGTGGCGCACCAAGTTCGGCATCTATTAGTTTTCCTCAACCTCGGGAGCAGTTTAGTAGAGGCGGGAGCAATGTCTCGGAATCGGTTGGTGAAAATCGCAAGTGCCAGAATTGCCTAAAATATCATGACGGCCCCTGTAAGGCTCCTCAAGTATGTTTTCAGTGTCGACAGCCGGGGCATATGCGAAGTTCTTGTCCTCAGCTTATGGGAACAGCAGTTAGGGTTCTGGTCAGTTTCGTGGTAAACTAACATATTCTACACCCAGAGATACTCGATCTGCAGTTACCAGAGTGCCCGATGCCTCAAGCGGCCCTTGCAAGGAAGGAAGCAAACTAGAGTATTTCATATTTCCCAAGAAGAGGCTCGCTCAGATCCGAAGGTTGTGACAGGTAATTTATAATTTGAGTATTTTCACATGCTAAATCTAACCCCGCCTTGTTATGCCACTTGATTACGAATAAAACATTCGTAAGAAATTCTATCTTTTCAAAATTTTTAAATCACAATCTCACCTAATATTGCTTCTTTAGGCCATGTGTTTGTGGGAGACCATCAGGTCTACGCTTTATTTGACCCAGGTTCTGATAGGTCTTATATCCGAGATGATCTTACTGCGATCTTAGATTATCCTATCTCTCATTTGTCACCTGGAATCATCGTTCATACCCCTCTTGGAGAGCGTCTAATTCGTGATTCAGTATTCCTTGGTTGTCCATTGAAGATCAAAGATGTCATTCTAGAGGCTGAATTGATACCATTGCCTTTGATTGATCTTGATGTTATTCTTGGCATGGATTGGCTTTCTTCTCATCATGAAATTCTCGATTGCCACGAGAAGCTTGTTATTTTTCGTAGACCAGGATTCTCAGAACTTGTTTTTGAGGGTAAACTTCAAACGAGATCCCTCTCTTTTATTTCAATGTTGACTGCGCATAAATTAATGCGTAAGGGTTGTGAGGCATTCTTGGCATTTGTCATCGATACTTCTCTTTCTGAAACTAAACTAGATGACATCCCAATCGTGAATGAATTTCCTGATGTCTTTCCCGAAGACTTACCAGGACAACCTCCGAATTGAGAGATTGATTTTTCCATTGACGTACTTCCTGGAATCACACCTATATCGATTACTCCATATCGAATGTCGCCTGCTGAGCTTAAGGAACTCCAGACACAACTTGGGGAATTATTGGAGAAGGGTTTCATACGACCTAGCACATCTCCATGGGGTGCTCCAGTTCTTTTTGTCAAGAAGAAAGATGGATCACTTCGTCTATGTGTCGACTACCGTCAATTGAACAAGGTGACTATCAAGAACAAATATCCTCTTCCAAGAATCGATGATCTGTTTGATCAATTGCAAGGAGCAACTGTGTTCTCAAAAATTGATTTGCGATCCGGTTATCACCAACTCAAGATTAGGGAATCTGATATCCCTAAGTCTGCTTTTCGAACCAGATACGGTCATTTTGAATTCTGTGTTATGCCTTTTGGACTCACAAATGCTCCTGCAGCTTTTATGGATCTTATGAATCGGGTCTTTCGGCCGTACTTAGATAAGTTTGTCATCATCTTCATTGATGACATTCTTATTTATTCTAAATCGGACGACGAGCATTCTCAGCATCTAAGAATTGCTCTGAACATTCTCAGAGAAAATCAGCTTTATGCTAAATTCTCGAAGTGTGAATTTTGGCTTCGCGAGGTAAGCTTTTTGGGTCATCACATTTCTAAAGAAGGAATCTACGTCGATCCAGTGAAGATTCAAGCTATACTAGATTGGGAGCATCCAAAGAACGTGACAGAGATTCGTAGTTTTCTGGGATTAGCTGGATATTATCGACGGTTTGTCAAAGACTTTTCGTTATTGGCTTCATCTTTGACTAAATTGACTCGGAAAGGGGTAAAATTTGAATGGAGTGAAGAATGCGAGGAAGCATTTCAAGAATTGAAAAGATGACTCGTTTCAGCTCCTATTCTTGCTTTGCCAGACCCAGCGATTGGAGAATTTACCATTTATAGCGACGCCTCGAGACAAGGATTAGGATGCGTTCTCATGCAAGAAGGAAAGGTTATTGCCTACTCTTCAAGGCAATTGAAGAAGAACGAAGAAAATTATCCTACACATGATTTAGAGTTGGCTGCAATCGTCTTTGCATTGAAGATATGGAGGCACTATCTGTATGGTGCAACTTGTCGGGTTTTCACTGATCACAAGAGCTTAAAGTATATCACCACGCAAAAGGAGCTCAACCTCAGGCAAAGGCGATGGATGGAGTTGATTAGTGACTATGACTTAGTCATCGATTATCATCCTGGCAAGGCGAACGTTGTTGCAGATGCTCTGAGTAGAAAGTCTTCTACCTCACTTGCTTCAATTCAATCTTTTTATCTTCCTATGTTGGAGCAATTTAAATCTTTACACATTTCGCTCGATTGTGAAAAGTCTAATGATTCTGCCTTAATCGCCAAATTCGAGGTTAGACCTACCTTGTTCGAGAAAATTCGAGAAAGACAATCACACGATGTTTATTTACAACAGAAGATGGCGAAGCTAAATCAAGGAAAAGAAACAGAATATCAAATTCGGGATGATGGACTTCTTACTTTTAAAAATCGTGTTTGTGTTCCATCAGAACTTGATGTTCGTAGAGCTATTCTTGAGGAAGCCCATTCTTCAGCCTATGCTATGCATCCTGGTAGTACCAAAATGTATAGAACACTTCGGGAGCATTATTGGTGGCCATGTATGAAACGGGACACTACTGAATTTGTATCAAAATGTTTATCTTGCCAACAGATTAAAGCGGAACACCAAAAACCAGCCGGCATGCTTCAACCACTACCTATTCCTGAGTGGAAATGGGAAAACGTCACAATGGATTTTGTTTCTGGTTTACCTCGAACCCAAAAGGGTCATGACTCAATTTGGGTCATTGTCGATCGTCTGACGAAATCGGCACATTTCCTTCCAGTGCATACCAACGAATCTTTAGAGAAACTTGCCAAGTTATATGTCGATGAGATCGTGAGATTGCACGGAGTACCAGTGTCAATCATATCTGACCGTGATCCAAGATTCACTTCCCGTTTTTGGCCTAGTCTGCAGAAAGCGCTAGGTACAAAATTACTATTCAGTACCTCGTTTCATCCACAGACTGATGGACAGTCAGAGAGAACTATACAGACACTAGAAGACATGTTACGTACAGTGGTGTTGAATTTGGGAGGTAGCTGGGATAAGTACGTAACTTTGGTGGAGTTCGCTTATAACAACAGTTATCATTCAAGCATTGGAATGCCCCCGTAAGAAGCTCTGTATGGCCGAAAGTGTCGAACACGACTCTTTTGGGATGAGGTTGGCGAGAGACAAATCGAACAAGTAGAGCTTATCGAAGATGCGAAGGCAAAAATACAACTTATTCGAGACAGACTTAAGGCAGCGCAAGATCGACAGAAAAGCTACGCAGATAATAGGAGGCGCGATTTGGAGTTTAATGAAGGAGACAAAGTTTTTCTAAAAGTTTCTCCATGGAAGGGCGTGTTGCGATTCCGCGGTCGAGGAAAGTTGAGTCCAAGGTATATTGGCCCGTTTACGATCGTGCAAAGGATTGGTCGTGTCGCATATCGACTTGAGCTACCATCGGAATTATCGAAGATTCACGATGTCTTCCATGTCTCTATGCTTAGAAAATATGAACCAGATCCTTCGCACGTGCTCAAAGATCCCCCAGTTGTATTAAAGGAAAATCTATCGTACGAAGTACAACCTGTTCAAATTGTAGATCGCCGAGAGAAAATGCTTCGTAACAAATCCATTCCTATGGTGAGAATTCTATGGAGAAGTGATCAAATTGAAGAAGAAACATGGGAACCAGAGTCAGTCATGCGTCAACACCATCCAAATCTCTTTTCATCTCTAGGTACGTTTATGTTTCGAGGACGAAACTTTTTGGAGGAGGGGATACTTTATAATATCTTAGTTCAACTAGATTTTTTTTAGAAAGCCCAAACCTATTTATTTATTTTATGGCCCAAAAGGCCAGCCCTATCTTAGCCCAACTAGATTTTGTTAGAAAGCCCAAAACCTAATTATTTATTTTATGGCCCAAAAGGCCAGCCCAATTAAGCCCAACTATATTTTTTTTAGAAAGCCCAAATTTATTTATTTATTTATTTTGTGGCCCAAAGTTTCAGCCCACTTAAATGGCCTGATATATAATTATTAAGGCTAAAGTTAAAAAAAAAGAGAGAGAAGAACGGGAGAAGAAAAGCAAAAGAGGGGAAAGAAGAGAGGAAGAGGAGAAACCCTTGTTGATCAAATTCTCCCTTACAACCCTCATCCTAGGTGGTTTTTAAGTTGTTTTGAGGTAAGTGGTGTGTGAATTAAGCTTCCTTCTTCCATGATTTTGTAATTTTGTGGGGTTTTTCTTTTTGGTATGTGGGTAATTTGCAGACTGTTCGAACTGATTTTGACATAGCTATTACCCTCGAAAGTTTGTAAACTTAATTTCTGTACGTAGCTGAACTCGTTAGCTTTCCGTAGCCACTTGAAACCCCTCAATCCGATTATTCTACAATTAGTTATGATTTTTCTCGTAAACTGCCGCTAGCTGGAAAATTTCAGAATTTTTATGTCGAATTCAAACTTATTTTTTTTATCGTTTCGTTTAGTTAATGTATTGAAACGGTTATATGGGATTGGGAACTGATGTTAAAGAGTTACATGCCATTTTTATTTAATATCGACTCGTTCGAACTCGATTAGGATTTGTTTTTAGCAATGAAAGGGATGTTAACGCTAATAGTTAGTTATATTTAATTTGTCTTTAATTGCTCATCTCCTTTCTAGGTAAAGAACCATCGACGAAGGGCAAGGGACTGACTTCAGATTCCGGAGAGAGTTAATCACTTCCTTGTGAGTTGATAATTCGGGAACGCCTTCTCTTGTGGGAAGTGTGGACCCTCGATAAATGTGCATTTATTTTAGTTTTAGTTAATTGATAAGAAAATTATTTGGTATTATGTTATGTGGTAAAGAGCCTGATTGGCTCGATTGCTCTGGTTAGAGTCATGTTAGCCATTTTATGAGTATTATTGATTTTTGGTTATTCTTGTGTGCCAATTAAGACTCTAACTTGAGTCGTTATTCATCTTATGATGCATATGCATATGTATGCCTGGTACCAAGGTTAAGTAGCCCGAATTGGTCACGGTTTGGGTGAGTTGGAGCGACATTGATTAAGTAGCCCGAATTTGTCGCGGTTCGGGTGAGTTAGAGTGACAACCAAGTTGCCCGTTGCTTGGCAAACCCGGGTGAGTTAGATCTAACGGGGCACCTATCCATTTGCCAAATACTGATACTTTGGAGGGTGATCGTTAGATGGATCAGTCTATTATAGGCTCAGTCAACGTCACCGGTGTGGGACATGCATGTCATATATGTTTATATGTTTGATCATTTCAAGTATTCACGTCGATATTGAATTGTGAACTTTAGCACTTGGCGTATTGAGAAAGAATATTAATGTGCATTTTATCTAGAGTAACGGTGACGGGCTTGGACTGTCTCTCGACGGAGAGCTCAGTTCGAGGAGGATATTGACTACCCACGCGTCTTTTATGTGATAACATGTTGTTTGAACTAATTGTGTTATTCATAAATGTGCACTAAGGTTTTTATTTTCATTAATATGTACACTGAGTGAGAATAATTATTGTGGGACGAATTGTGGGATTTTATGTTATGAACCGCGAGTGGGAGTACATGCTTCGTATAAGGGTCGGGGTGACCGGCTTATCACCTCACTGAGCTAGTGGTTTTGCTCACCCCCCATCATTCTTTCCTTTTCAGGCTGTTGATATCGTTTTGGTTGGAGGTTTGCCTATCGTTTGCTCATCATCCAATCCGTGTTTTGGGTACTTTCTCTTTTATGTAAATTGACGGATTCATTGGCGAGATTGTATAGTTTATATTTGGTGACCCCCTTGATGTTCTTTTTGTATCTTCGCGATGTTATATCGTTCATGTATATTTTCTTTAAACTAAGTTACACCGTTGAATTTTGTACCTTTGTAAATCCTTGTTGATACTTTATGAGATGATGTCCTCGGGTTGTACCCGTTGTTATCAGTTGTTCAGTTCTACAGGTACTTGATAGCAAGCCTTACGTTTTCTATAAACTTTGTGGAGTGGAGTGCACCCATTCTGTGAAATTTATGGTTAACGTGGCGGTTGTCGCGCTCTGTCTGGGTCGGGGCGTGACAACTTTCTTGGTATCAGAGCCTGGTTTTATGATTCTCATTCTTTTTGTGTCAAGCCAATGAGTCCAACTTTGTTTCTATGTCATCCTAAGGTATCGTATTGCCTTGACGTTGACCTTGCATTTTCTTTCCTTTCTTCCTTTCAGTCATTATGGCACCTCCAGTTCGACGTCGAGGTCGAGGACACGCTCCTCGTGATCCTCCGAGTCCTCTACTCTCTTCTGTTCCTCGTGGACCTCGAGGACATGTTTCTTCTGATCATGTCATTCCTCCGACGGTTATGGACCCTATCAATTCTGATCATAGGGTGCCAGTTTCCCAGGTAGAGCAACCACGGGCCCAGTTGCGGGTTGAGCACATGATGACACCCAAGCAGTACCAATTGTATTATGATCACATTCGAATACATGGTGTTCCACCACCTACAACGGCTCATACAACTACGACTGTCACTGAAGAGGTTCTTCGTGCTAATGAATCGATTCGACCTACATCTAATGTACCAGTTTTTACTCCAGAAATGGCTTTAGGAGGTTCTGCTTCTCGAGGTGCACTTTTTATACCTGATTTGGTGAAAGCAGTTGAAAACATGGGGACTTCGAAATTTGACGGTGCAAGAGATGCTTCTAAAGCGGGGGCATGGTTAAAGGAGATTACAGAGACCTTTGACACCTTGATGATTGAAGAATGTTATCGTGTGGTCATTGCGACCAAGCTGTTAGGCCCAGATGCACGACGATGGTGGCAGAATCTAAAAGAGACATCTTCGGTTACTATTACGTGGGCTATCTTTGTGGAACGATTCAAAGATCGATACTTCTCTCAGTACATCAAGGATCAGAAGAGAAAGGAGTTCTTCAACCTCTTTCAAGGCATTATGTCGGTCGTTGAGTACGAAAGCAAATTTCTGGAATTGCGAGAATTCGCTCCTGAGTCATATACGACGAGAGACTTATGCAAGAGATTTGAAGATGGTCTTAATTTAAATATTCGAGATCGCATCAAGTCCGGAGACAAGTACGAGAGTCTTGACGATCTCGTAGAAGAAGCCCTGAGGGTAGAAGGTTTAGTTCAGGCGAGACATAAGCTTGCAGAACGATCTCAAAAGAAAAGGCAAGGGAGCGCATTTCCAGGAAATGCATCGAAGGTGTATAGGGGGGTGTGGGATCTTCGCGTGGCGCACCAAGTTCGGCATCTATTAGTTTTCCTCAACCTCGGGAGCAGTTTAGTAGAGGCGGGAACAATGTCTCGGAATCGGTTGGTGAAAATCGCAAGTGCCAGAATTGCCTAAAATATCATGACGGCCCCTGTAAGGCTCCTCAAGTATGTTTTCAGTGTCGACAGTCGGGGCATATGCGAAGTTCTTGTCCTCAGCTTATGGGAACAGCAGTTAGGGTTCTGGTCAGTTTCGTGGTAAACTAACATATTCTACACCCAGAGATACTCGATCTGCAGTTACCAGAGTGCCCGATGCCTCAAGCGGCCCTAGTACTCAATCACCTATGCAAGGAAGGAAGCAAACTAGAGTATTTCATATTTCCCAAGAAGAGGCTCGCTCAGATCCGAAGGTTGTGACAGGTAATTTATAATTTGAGTATTTTCACATGCTAAATCTAACCCCGCCTTGTTATGCCACTTGATTACGAATAAAACATTCGTAAGAAATTCTATCTTTTCAAAATTTTTAAATCACAATCTCACCTAATATTGCTTCTTTAGGCCATGTGTTTGTGGGAGACCATCAGGTCTACGCTTTATTTGACCCAGGTTCTGATAGGTCTTATATCCGAGATGATCTTACTGCGATCTTAGATTATCCTATCTCTCATTTGTCACCTGGAATCATCGTTCATACCCCTCTTGGAGAGCGTCTAATTCGTGATTAAGTATTCCTTGGTTGTCCATTGAAGATCAAAGATGTCATTCTAGAGGCTGAATTGATACCATTGCCTTTGATTGATCTTGATGTTATTCTTGGCATGGATTGGCTTTCTTCTCATCATGCAATTCTCGATTGCCACGAGAAGCTTGTTATTTTTCGTAGACCAGGATTCTCAGAACTTGTTTTTGAGGGTAAACTTCAAACGAGATCCCTCTCTTTTATTTCAATGTTGACTGCGCATAAATTAATGCGTAAGGGTTGTGAGGCATTCTTGGCATTTGTCATCGATACTTCTCTTTCTGAAACTAAACTAGATGACATCCCAATCGTGAATGAATTTCCTGATGTCTTTCCCGAAGACTTACCAGGACAACCTCCGAATTGAGAGATTGATTTTTCCATTGACGTACTTCCTGGAATCACACCTATATCGATTACTCCATATCGAATGTCGCCTGCTGAGCTTAAGGAACTCCAGACACAACTTGGGGAATTATTGGAGAAGGGTTTTATACGACCTAGCACATCTCCATGGGGTGCTCCAGTTCTTTTTGTCAAGAAGAAAGATGGATCACTTCGTCTATGTGTCGACTACCGTCAATTGAACAAGGTGACTATCAAGAACAAATATCCTCTTCCAAGAATCGATGATCTGTTTGATCAATTGCAAGGAGCAACTGTGTTCTCAAAAATTGATTTGCGATCCGGTTATCACCAACTCAAGATTAGGGAATCTGATATCCCTAAGTCTGCTTTTCGAACCAGATACGGTCATTTTGAATTCTGTGTTATGCCTTTTGGACTCACAAATGCTCCTGCAGCTTTTATGGATCTTATGAATCGGGTCTTTCGGCCGTACTTAGATAAGTTTGTCATCATCTTCATTGATGACATTCTTATTTATTCTAAATCGGACGACGAGCATTCTCAGCATCTAAGAATTGCTCTGAACATTCTCAGACAAAATCAGCTTTATGCTAAATTCTCGAAGTGTGAATTTTGGCTTCGCGAGGTAAGCTTTTTGGGTCATCACATTTCTAAAGAAGGAATCTACGTCGATCCAGTGAAGATTCAAGCTATACTAGATTGGGAGCATCCAAAGAACGTGACAGAGATTCGTAGTTTTCTGGGATTAGCTGGATATTATCGACGGTTTGTCAAAGACTTTTCGTTATTGGCTTCATCTTTGACTAAATTGACTCGGAAAGGGGTAAAATTTGAATGGAGTGAAGAATGCGAGGAAGCATTTCAAGAATTGAAAAGACGACTCGTTTCAGCTCCTATTCTTGCTTTGCCAGACCCAGCGATTGGAGAATTTACCATTTATAGCGACGCCTCGAGACAAGGATTAGGATGCGTTCTCATGCAAGAAGGAAAGGTTATTGCCTACTCTTCAAGGCAATTGAAGAAGAACGAAGAAAATTATCCTACACATGATTTAGAGTTGGCTGCAATCGTCTTTGCATTGAAGATATGGAGGAACTATCTGTATGGTGCAACTTGTCGGGTTTTCACTGATCACAAGAGCTTAAAGTATATCACCACGCAAAAGGAGCTCAACCTCAGGCAAAGGCGATGGATGGAGTTGATTAGTGACTATGACTTAGTCATCGATTATCATCCTGGCAAGGCGAACGTTGTTGCAGATGCTCTGAGTAGAAAGTCTTCTACCTCACTTGCTTCAATTCAATCTTTTTATCTTCCTATGTTGGAGCAATTTAAATCTTTACACATTTCGCTCGATTGTGAAAAGTCTAATGATTCTGCCTTAATCGCCAAATTCGAGGTTAGACCTACCTTGTTCGAGAAAATTCGAGAAAGACAATCACACGATGTTTATTTACAACAGAAGATGGCGAAGCTAAATCAAGGAAAAGAAACAGAATATCAAATTCGGGATGATGGACTTCTTACTTTTAAAAATCGTGTTTGTGTTCCATCAGAACTTGATGTTCGTAGAGCTATTCTTGAGGAAGCCCATTCTTCAGCCTATGCTATGCATCCTGGTAGTACCAAAATGTATAGAACACTTCGGGAGCATTATTGGTGGCCAGGTATGAAACGGGACACTACTGAATTTGTATCAAAATGTTTATATTGCCAACAGATTAAAGCGGAACACCAAAAACCAGCCGGCATGCTTCAACCACTACCTATTCCTGAGTGGAAATGGGAAAACGTCACAATGGATTTTGTTTCTGGTTTACCTCGAACCCAAAAGGGTCATGACTCAATTTGGGTCATTGTCGATCGTCTGACGAAATCGGCACATTTCCTTCCAGTGCATACCAACGAATCTTTAGAGAAACTTGCCAAGTTATATGTCGATGAGATCGTGAGATTGCACGGAGTACCAGTGTCAATCATATCTGACCGTGATCCAAGATTCACTTCCCGTTTTTGGCCTAGTCTGCAGAAAGCGCTAGGTACAAAATTACTATTCAGTACCTCGTTTCATCCACAGACTGATGGACAGTCAGAGAGAACTATACAGACACTAGAAGACATGTTACGTGCAGTGGTGTTGAATTTGGGAGGTAGCTGGGATAAGTACGTAACTTTGGTGGAGTTCGCTTATAACAACAGTTATCATTCAAGCATTGGAATGCCCCCATAAGAAGCTCTGTATGGCCGAAAGTGTCGAACACGACTCTTTTGGGATGAGGTTGGCGAGAGACAAATCGAACAAGTAGAGCTTATCGAAGATGCGAAGGCAAAAATACAACTTATTCGAGACAGACTTAAGGCAGCGCAAGATCGACAGAAAAGCTACGCAGATAATAGGAGGCGCGATTTGGAGTTTAATGAAGGAGACAAAGTTTTTCTAAAAGTTTCTCCATGGAAGGGCGTGTTGCGATTCCGCGGTCGAGGAAAGTTGAGTCCAAGGTATATTGGCCCGTTTACGATCGTGCAAAGGATTGGTCGTGTCGCATATCGACTTGAGCTACCATCGGAATTGTTGAAGATTCACGATGTCTTCCATGTCTCTATGCTTAGAAAATATGAACCAGATCCTTCGCACGTGCTCAAAGATCCCCCAGTTGTATTAAAGGAAAATCTATCGTACGAAGTACAACCTGTTCAAATTGTAGATCGCCGAGAGAAAATGCTTCGTAACAAATCCATTCCTATGGTGAGAATTCTATGGAGAAGTGATCAAATTGAAGAAGAAACATGGGAACCAGAGTCAGTCATGCGTCAACACCATCCAAATCTCTTTTCATCTCTAGGTACGTTTATGTTTCGAGGACGAAACTTTTTGGAGGAGGGGATACTTTATAATATCTTAGTTCAACTAGATTTTTTTTAGAAAGCCCAAACCTATTTATTTATTTTATGGCCCAAAAGGCCAGCCCTATCTTAGCCCAACTAGATTTTGTTAGAAAGCCCAAAACCTAATTATTTATTTTATGGCCCAAAAGGCCAGCCCAATTAAGCCCAACTATATTTTTTTTAGAAAGCCCAAATTTATTTATTTATTTATTTTGTGGCCCAAAGTTTCAGCCCACTTAAATGGCCTGATATATAATTATTAAGGCTAAAGTTAAAAAAAAAGAGAGAGAAGAACGGGAGAAGAAAAGCAAAAGAGGGGAAAGAAGAGAGGAAGAGGAGAAACCCTTGTTGATCAAATTCTCCCTTACAACCCTCATCCTAGGTGGTTTTTAAGTTGTTTTGAGGTAAGTGGTGTGTGAATTAAGCTTCCTTCTTCCATGATTTTGTAATTTTGTGGGGTTTTTCTTTTTGGTATGTGGGTAATTTGCAGACTGTTCGAACTGATTTTGACATAGCTATTACCCTCGAAAGTTTGTAAACTTAATTTCTTACGTAGCTGAACTCGTTAGCTTTCCGTAGCCACTTGAAACCCCTCAATCCGATTATTCTACAATTAGTTATGATTTTTCTCGTAAACTGCCGCTAGCTGGAAAATTTCAGAATTTTTATGTCGAATTCAAACTTATTTTTTTTATCGTTTCGTTTAGTTAATGTATTGAAACGGTTATATGGGATTGGGAACTGATGTTAAAGAGTTACATGTCATTTTTATTTAATATCGACTCGTTCGAACTCGTTTAGGATTTGTTTTTAGCAATGAAAGGGATGTTAACGCTAATAGTTAGTTATATTTAATTTGTCTTTAATTGCTCATCTCCTTTCTAGGTAAAGAACCATCAACGAAGGGCAAGGGACTGACTTCAGATTCCGGAGAGAGTTAATCACTTCCTTGTGAGTTGATAATTCGGGAACGCCTTCTCTTGTGGGAAGTGTGGACCCTCGATAAATGTGCATTTATTTTAGTTTTAGTTAATTGATAAGAAAATTATTTGGTATTATGTTATGTGGTAAAGAGCCTGATTGGCTCGATTGCTCTGGTTAGAGTCATGTTAGCCATTTTATGAGTATTATTGATTTTTGGTTATTCTTGTGTGCCAATTAAGACTCTAACTTGAGTCGTTATTCATCTTATGATGCATATGCATATGTATGCCTGGTACCAAGGTTAAGTAGCCCGAATTGGTCACGGTTTGGGTGAGTTGGAGCGACATTGATTAAGTAGCCCAAATTTGTCGCGGTTCGGGTGAGTTAGAGTGACAACCGAGTTGCCCGTTGCTTGGCAAACCCGGGTGAGTTAGATCTAACGGGGCACCTATCCATTTGCCAAATACTGATACTTTGGAGGGTGATCGTTAGATGGATCAGTCTATTATAGGCTCAGTCAACGTCACCGGTGTGGGACATGCATGTCATATATGTTTATATGTTTGATCATTTCAAGTATTCACGTCGATATTGAATTGTGAACTTTAGCACTTGGCGTATTGAGAAAGAATATTAATGTGCATTTTATCTAGAGTAACGGTGACGGGCTTGGACTGTCTCTCGACGGAGAGCTCAGTTCGAGGAGGATATTGACTACCCACGCGTCTTTTATGTGATAACATGTTGTTTGAACTAATTGTGTTATTCATAAATGTGCACTAAGGTTTTTATTTTCATTAATATGTACACTGAGTGAGAATAATTATTGTGAGACGAATTGTGGGATTTTATGTTATGAACCGCGAGTGGGAGTACATGCTTCGTATAAGGGTCGGGGTGACCGGCTTATCACCTCACTGAGCTAGTGGTTTTGCTCACCCCCCATCATTCTTTCCTTTTCAGGCTGTTGATATCGTTTTGGTTGGAGGTTTGCCTATCGTTTGCTCATCATCCAATCCGTGTTTTGGGTACTTTCTCTTTTATGTAAATTGACGGATTCATTGGCGAGATTGTATAGTTTATATTTGGTGACCCCCTTGATGTTCTTTTTGTATCTTCGCGATGTTATATCGTTCATGTATATTTTCTTTAAACTAAGTTACACCGTTGAATTTTGTACCTTTGTAAATCCTTGTTGATACTTTATGAGATGATGTCCTCGGGTTGTACCCATTGTTATCAGTTGTTCAGTTCTACAGGTACTTGATAGCAAGCCTTACGTTTTCTATAAACTTTGTGGAGTGGAGTGCACCCATTCTGTGAAATTTATGGTTAACGTGGCGGTTGTCGCGCTCTGTCTGGGGTCGGGGCGTGACATTAGTAATCTATTGTGAAGAAAAGATGTTGATCCAAGTGAAGATAGGAAAGCGCAAATTGAAGTGATCATAAGAAGGTCGAAGGAAAAAAGAAGGAAGCTGTTGAAACGCAAATCTCCAATGTACTTCTTTACTAGAAAATTTAGTAACTTATATCTAAATTCTCCTACCTTTACTAAAAAGCCAACATTACAACCAGAAAGCAAGTCCTTTATGATCCTAGTATTGAAATGTTTCTAGATGAATTTTTTAGACCTTTGTCAAGCTTATGGTTATGAGAGTATATGAATTGAAGCTGAGTGTCTATACTAACCCATGAAGTGTACATCTTTCACACTTGAGAGAGAGAGAGTAAACACTTGCCCGTGAGCTAGAGGACTTAGCACTCGTAAAAGTATTGTGATTGATTGATGTTTTTGCATGAATGAAAGGTATGATGGATTGCATGTTTGGAAATGATATAATTACATGTGTTAGGATAGGTTGTGCTTGATCTCGTGATTACTCTCTGAATTTGTTTTGATATTTGTTGCTCGCAACGAGCAACATGTAAGTTTGGGGGTTTGATGAGAGTGTAAATTCACGCATTTTGGGCTCTGATTTGTGTGGAAATGGAGCACGATTGAGTCTTTTATTAAGACAAATCGGAATGTTTATGGAAAAGCCATGAATCAGAGGCTATTAGGCTTTTTGAGCATATTTGTATAGGAAAACAGGTCTTAAGGGCTCAAAATTGGAAGTCACGATTTTTGAGGTAATTTTAAAAGGTTTTTCGACCTAGATGGAGTTGTTCGACCAGTATAACTCTGGTCGAACAGGAGGAGCAAGTCGAGCAAGATGTGTAAAAATGTCCAGGAGCATTTCTCGACCAAATATGGCCGTTCGACCAGGATCACCTCGGTCGAACTGAGGAGGCAAGTCAAACAAAATGTGCAGAATCATACAGAGAGTTTGTTCGACTTCTGTTCAACTTAGAGACATTGTTCAACTTCTGAAGGCTTGGTCGAATGGATTTTCGCTGATGATATTTTTGGTAATTTCGTATTTCTTTTACCAAATTTGACGTACACCTCAAGTAAAAGCCTGTCCAAAGCCCATAAGGAGGTTCCACAAGTATAAAAGAAGAGCTTTCACAAGAGGAAAAAAGAGCTCCACACACATCATCATCAACTACTTCCAAAACCTACCATCATCTTAGGAGCAGCGGAGAGAGGTTCGTCTATCGAACTAAGTCAGAATCAAGTGAAGATTCAAGGCGGAGAGAGTCACAATGCCAGCCACATCTATGGTTTTCTTTGCTTCTTAATTTATCTTGTAATTTTCAAGACTTTGGGTAAGATCATATCAACCACCATGATTGTTCTTCGATCAATCATGGGCTAGAGCAGCTTCGGTAGTTCTAGGGTTATGAAGGTTTAATTAGTTAATTTGTCTTTTATGTGTAAACTCCGTATAACACTACTTGTGGTTTATTTTATATAAGATTGTGCTTTTTAAATTCATACTCACAGTCATTTTATGCATCATTAACTGTTATGTAGAGTCTAAATACATATCTTGGTTATTGATTGAGTGTGTTCACTGCTGAGCAGGATTACATGTTATAATTCTAAGTGAAGTGATACTGAAGTCTTATTAGAACTATCTTATATAAATGCTTGTTAATTGAATGTTATTCGGGTTAATAAGTAGGATAAAGAGTATAACTTCATAGCACCTAAAAAGGGAGATCATATCGGGTTAGAGTACTAAGTGCACGGGAAATAATTGATACTGATAGTACCTAGAAAGGGGGTGAGTTATATCTCTTGCTCCGATGATATACACACTCTCATACACATGTTTACTTGTGTCTATAGAGTGAACTTGCATGGTTTAGTGATGCGTCCATACACCACAAGGAAGAGTCAGACATCAATACATGGAAAGGAAATTAATAAAGAAAACTGGATGACCCGAAGAACTACCTAATTTCTCACTTGATTACAGTTGTATTATCTCCACTGCTTGTTTATTTAATTTGTTATTTTAATTTACTGGTTCATTAGTTAATTAATCGTACGAATAATTTGCCAACGTAATCTTAATAAATTTGAATATAACTGAATTAATAATAATCCGTCCCTTGGGTTCGATAATCACTTGGTTGCCTATCAAAACTACAATTGATATCCTTGTACTTGAGGATTAATTTTGTGTGTTGAGAAAATGCACATCAACGATCAAAACCTTCGAATTTAAATTTTATATTGATTCCCTCAATAAACAATATAAAATAAATTCACCGGCATCTCAAGCATCCAGAATATGCATGCCACGTTAGTGTGGACGTACACAAACCCTAACATTCGCAAGAGAAGGTTTTACCCATTAATTCCATACGTTATAATTAACCTTATGACTCAATGATTAATAGTTGGTTGTCCTTTAGCCATGCAATTTAATAGCAGTGACTCCGTTGGGGAGGATACTTACTAATTGCACCTAAGTGTATACTATTATTTGATACTAAGTACGTTACCCAAGCTTGTGTACCATACAGTTGGAGAAGTCTACACGCGCTCAAATAATTTCCTATAACCATCAATTATTAATTTGTACCAGTGATCCGCAAATAAAACTCATCTGTTGGGGAGGAAGACACTATAACCGACTCATAAGCTTACTTGCATCACATTATAAATAATAATTATTTAATGAAATTTATTCCAGTGATCCACAAATAAAACTCATACGTTGGGGAGAAAGACACTATAACCGACTCATAAGCTTACTTGCATTACTTAATAAATCAATAATGGAGGCCGCGGGATCATGACCAATCTCTCTCCCACTTAGTTATTTAACAAGAGGGTTTTTGCATGCATACAATATAACTGATAAAGTTATGCAAATAAATATGCTATTATTACAGCAAATAAGACAGTAAATCAAATAGCACATGCTTCAAATCCAAATATATAACAATAATTGATAAATAAAAACAATTAACAATTATATATAAGGAAAAAAAAATTAAAAGTCTAGGCCCAAGTCATCCTACTGTTGGATTGTATACTAAAAGTCTAGCATTTTGTATGAATAATGTTTTAACAATTTATTTGAAATCAGAATAATATGATCAAATGATTGCGTCTAATAATTTATTTATATGTACGATGCAATAGTCCATTTACTTTATACTGTAGATAATATGTTGTGCGACAACACGCGGAAGATCATATTATCAATTTTCTTATAAAGTATAAACAGATGCTCACAATCTAGATAGACGGGGACTCTCTATCGGGATGATTATAGTGTGATTTGGTATTAGTTTGTCTTGACTATAGAAGCACATTAGTATACTTTGTGTGTATTGAGCAGGACCACTTGAGATCGTTCGACTTGTACTGTCTATATAGAAGAACTTGATCTCTGTTATTATGGATGTTCGTGCTCTTAATCCCTATATAATAATCTCGACACGTAGGGTAATATTTATTTCTTTGATTTATCAATGGGTGAGATTTACATGTAATTAAATCAACAAACTCGGTGAGTTGGGAAATAGTGATGTCTCTATCGTGTGTTGTTGATTGTAGAAGGAATCCGTGTCCATTATAGGTTGATGATGTCCACTTGAGGAGCTCATAAGGATTATCATGTAAACCCTACTGGAGGATTTATTCCGGCATGATAATGAGGTTCAGTGGTACTACTGTCGGATGAGATATTAATTAATAGAGTTCTCAATAACTTAATTAATTAATGGACATTGTATATCTTAAACATTGGAGACTAACGGGTTCATAATAAGAAGGAGCCCAAAACGTAATTATGATATTAGAACTGTAGTGCAGTAATAATATTTTAGTGGTTTATATTATTATTATTGGATTTAAGTATATGCTATGGGCTATGCTTGGATACTTAAGCCCAATGGAGGCTCAACTCTAATTTCTCCTCCTGGTCCCTGCTGTAGCCCATATATAAGTAATCTCAGCTATTCTAACCATAAGAGAGACATGCCTAACACGTGAAGAGGGTAGATGGAACAACAGATTGAGAGGATCTCGAGGATCGTTGCCCACACGACGTCGAGATTGGACTTGGCAATACAGCAGAAGACCGGAAGATTGTTTGCTGCTGCTGTCTGCCAACTTGCATGATTTTTATAAAATCTTACAGAAATTAGAATTCAACGTGTGATATACTGACGGGAAGCCATGGAAGAGAGGATCGTTTTAGCGCATAGATCACTCAAATCGAATATTAGACGAGGGAGTTATGCCCAAAACAGTGAGGCTGTGCAGGCTGCTGGCGAGAATCCATCTACTTCAACATACCCTGTGAAAGGTAATATGTTTCTTGTTTTCATGTTTCCGCTAACAGTTAGAAACGTATGGAACCCTAACAGTTCACGTTAACCAAACGATCGAATACCAAAAATTGGTATCGGAGCTTCGGTTTCATAGTGAATCATGAAACGTTAGGCTAGGGTTTATGTTCTATACATGATTAAGGTTAAGAATTAAGTTTCTTGTTGAATACTCTAATTTTACATGACGGCACATGAGCACCGCACAATCACATGACATGGCTGTCCTATGGAAGCGTGATGCGGCGGCAACATGGTGGTGAAAGAACGGCGATTGATGGTTGAAGCACCAGCGCAGCATGGCTGCAAAAGTTGTAGCAGGACATGATGATGGTGGCGCTGTGTGCTGGCGATGTTGGATCGCAACTCCAGACACGTGATGGTGGCACGGTGCACAAGAGTGGATGTGCGCTAGTGGTGCCAAATGAATGGGTGCTGTTGCCGGCGCGAATCAAGCGTACAAGCATCACAAGAGGCGGTGTGAGGCAGCGACACGGTGGAAGTAGGGGTGGCACAAGTCATGCGGGCTGAGCCGTGAGGACTATCCTGATTTCCAACGTGCCTTGTATACTCGACACTGTGTAGTTTTGGCCTGCCAAAAATGGCTGTATGATAAAGAGCAGAGTTGCGTGAAGCACAAGTTTGGGCAAATTGAGCGGCGTTTTGGACGAGTCGGACTAGAATTCTGGGCGAGTCGAGGATAATTCTGGGTGAATTAACGAGTGTTCCGGTCGAGTCGACCAGAATTCAGGGCGAGTCCGGCGGTGTCTTGGACGAGTCCGGCGGAGTTCAGGGCGAGTTAAGGAGGCATTACCGACGAGTTTTACAGAATTTTGGGGGAGTCGATAAAATTCTGGGCGAATCGACGAGAATTATGGGCAAGTCGATGAGAATTCTGGGCGAATCGATGAGAATTCTGGGTGAGTCGACAAGAGTTCCTTTGAGAAGTTCTAGGCAAGTTGTCGAGTGTTCCGGGAAAGTTAACGGTGTTCTGGGAAAATCTACATCGTTCTAGGCGAGTCGCGCAGTCGTGGAATGCTGGGCAGGCGCGCGAATTCTTGAGCGATGGGGTTCCGGCAAAGGGCAGTCTCCAGCAGACAGATGCATGGCTGGAGCGACGTCGCCATACGTGGGGGTTTCCGGTGGCCATGGGTCCGTGTGTGAGATTTCTTAGGGCACAAGTTTTTCTTCTTGTTGCACAAGAAACACGTTTAATTGATTGGAGTGTTGGACAAGTCATCTGATAATTAATTCCTAACATATAACTGTCATTATTGATTTAATTATCTATTATAATTATATATGGATGCATGTCGATATCGATGATTTCGATAATCTTAACGATATCGATAGTTTCGAAAAATTGATAATCTGGAAATTTTTGAAAATTTGATAATCTGATCTATATCGATGATTTTTAAAAAAAAATATGGACGATATCGATGGTCGATATCGATGGGTTCAAAATTTTGAAAATCTGGATATTTTTGAAAATTTGATAACCTGGAAGTCTTTGTCGATATTTATGCTTGGTGACGAACAATCAAATTCGCTGATATATAACTGTTTATAATTGATTTAATTATCAAATTATTGTTATATATGTTATACATAATTCTCTGTGATTTACTGTCTTATGAGCCATAATAGGAACATACTAGGATGTGTATTTTATTTGGAATATTATATGCATGTAAAAACCCTCGGTGTTAAATAACAAAGTGGGAGTGGGGATTGGTAATTAATTCCCACGGCCTCCATTATTGGTTTGAAGTGATATGAGTAAACTTGCATGTTGGCAATAGGCCTTCCTCCTTAACTGATAAGTTTATTCATGGATCACTAATACAGACTTCATTAAATAATTATTGTTTGTAATGTGGCACATTAACTTGCGTGTTGGCATAGACCTTCCTCCCAAACAGATGAGTTTATGTGCGGTTCACTGGTACAAACATATAATCGATGATTGTAGGAAGTTATCCAAGCGCGTGTGTACTTCTCCAACTGTACGGTACATAAGCTTGGGTCGCGGACTTGGGATCAAATAATGGTGTACACTTAGGTGTAAATAATTAGTATCATCCCCAACGGAGTCACTTCCATTATTTGCATGGCTAAAGAGGAACCGACTATGAATTATTTTGTCATGAGGTTAGATTGACGAATGAAATTAATGGGTAAAACCTTCTCTTATAAATGTTCGGGTTTGTAAACGTCCACACTAACGTGGCTTGCAGACTCACGGTGCTTGAGATGTCAGTGAATTTTAATTTTTTAAATATTTTGATGGAATCAATATAAATGGATAAATTCAAAATTTTGATCGGTGTATTTATTTATGATTCTCTGAATTTTCAAAATCGTTTTATCTCGCTTATTGTTTACTGAAAAAAATTATATTTACTGGTCCAAAATTAGATGATTAGAAAAGAATCTTTGTTTCGAATTTTACTGCTTAGGAAAATATAAGTGTGTTCTCATTAAGGATGTCCCATGATGCCTTTTAAAGTCTCTAGTGAATAGGTGAGAGGTTCATAGAAATGTGATGGTCTCATGCGACTCTTCAGATACTTGAGTAAGTTATAAAGGCAAGAGGTCATGGATAAGTTGATGAATGAATTGGGAATGCTTGGAGTAGAAATTGAAGGGAAAACCTAGATCAATGTATTCTCCATAATTTGCCTGGATGTTTTGAGAAAGTTCTACTTAACATACGAGAGGTTGTATATGGTGGGGACTTCTGACAAAACATGTGCTAAAGGAAAACCATTTTCATCATGATGTGAACAAGGTTAGTATCTTATTCACTAGTCATTGAAGAATGATTAGTGATGACATTTACTGACACGTTGTCTGTAGATACCGGAGTCACTAAAAGCCTGCAACTAAGTGATGATGAGATTGTAATATACATGGGTAATATTACGAGAGTAGTGGCTGTTGCAGTGGGAGTTGTTTATTTATCTAATGATATGGATAAACGTTTGGTTTAGAGAAATTGTCTTTACGTACGTTTTTTATAGAATGAATTTGATTTCAGTTTCTATGCATTTACGGATGGATACTCTATTTCATTTAGATGTGGTCATTATAATGAAGGATGGAGCTATAATCTATTGTTGTATGTTGGTGAACAATTTGTACACTCTTAAATCATGTTTATCCCACGGATGCAACAAATAGTAATTAATAACGCGTCTTCTAATCCTAATAGGAGCGAGGCTCTTTAGGAAATGATTAGATAGATGATGAATTATTTAGAATTACTAAATTCATTTTATGGGTATGCCATAGAAATAACATTCGTATAACGTTTGTCTGTTTGTGGGATATCTTAGAAAAATAAAGGGTGATGATTTATTTAGTCCAAAAGATCGAAGGGTGATTGCTAACACAGACACTAGATTTTTGAAAAAAGACTATGTATTAAATCATAAACCCGTGTATAAATTGTTCTAAAGGAAGTGAGAGGGAAAACACAAAGTATTAGTACCAAGTGTACAAGAGGATATCCCACAAGGTAAACTTCAACACGTGTCACGTCTGATACACAATTGCGTGTAGTGCCTTCTCGTAGTGGGAGGGTTGTTCGACAACCTATAAGATATATATTTTGGGAGAGTCGTGAGACTTGGTCCCTAGTAAACATGGAATGGACCCACGGATACGACGAAGCACTGCAAGATAGAAATGCCGAATCTTAGCAAAGTGCAATGATTTATGAAATAGAATCGATAAATTCTAAATCAAGTCTGGGAGCTTGTAGGACCACTAAATGGTGTAAAAGCCATTGGAAGTAGTCATACAAAATAAAAGAGGATCATACGGTAAGGTGAAAGCCTTGGGAGAAAAGCTTGTTGCGAAAAGGTATAATCAGAAAGAAAATGTTCGATTATGAGAAAATCTATTCGCCGGTAGCTATGCCTAAGTCAATCTGGACTCTTTTATCTGTTGCTACTCATATGAAATATGAGGGATAGCAAATAGATGTCAAGACAGCTTTCCTGATTGGAAGTCTTGAAGAAAACATCCATGTGAAGCAAACAGAGAGATTTTTTGCAAAGAGCTAAGAGCATTTTGATCGTAAGCTTAAAGGTGTCCATCGATGGATTAAAGCAAGCTTCAAGATCATGAAACATCCATTTTGATGAGGAAATTCAAAGATATGGATTCATTCAATGCGCGGATGTGTCTTGTGTATTGTAAAGAGTGACGAAAACGTGGTGGTATTACTTGTACTATACGTAGATAGTATCTTGCTCGTTAGAGATAATGAAAGGGTATTGTCGGGCGTATGTGTATGGTTGATAAAGCAGTATGAGATAAAGGACTTAAGAGAAATAAAAAAAATATCCTTTTGATCACGGTAATATAGATCACAAGAAAGGATGTTATGTTTGTCTCAAGCTTCATGAGATGATATGATTCATATTTATTTTAGCATGTGAGTTTATCTAAGGAAATGTGTCTTGAGACACAAAAAGAAGATAAAGGTTATAAAAGTGGTTCCTTATACTTCGGCGAATAAGGAAGCTTAATATAAGGATTGCTATGCAAGACAATGGATATTTGTTTTGCCGAAGGCATGAATAGTGGGTATCAAGGTAACCCGAAATAAGAATGTTGAACTGTGGTAACACATAATTTTGAAGTACCTGAAAAGGACTAGAAATTATGTGTGGACATACCGAACAGATTCACTGCTTCTTGGGGTACATAGATACAAAATTTTCAAATCAGATATGGATGGCAGTAAAACCACCTCAAAGGTTATGTGTTTAATTTTAGGAAGTTGAGTCATAATAAGGAGGAGTGTTATATAGAAATATATTTCAGACTTCGGACTCCATCATGGAAAGATGATAAATTGGTGCCTTTAAGGCACTCAAAGAATCTATATGACTCTAGAAACTTCTTGATGGACTTCAAAGTGATTCTAAGTTTGCCCAAGGTTATCACAATTTAGTTTGATGATAATGGTGCAGTTGCAAACTTGAAGGAATCACGAGCCCAAAAGACAATTAAAGACATGGAGCGTGAGTACCACCAGTTACGAGAAATCATATGATGAGGGAAAGGTTGTTGTCGCCAAGATTGCATCGGATGATGACATAGTAAATCCATTTACAAGGGTCTTTAGGGGAGAGCTTTTGATGGTTCTGTAGTGGAATAGGGAATCAGATGTATAGCAGAAGACATAACAGCATAGTCTTTTAGTATAAGTGCGAGATTGTTGGATTGTATACTAAAAGTCTAACTTTTTGTATGAACAATGTTATAACAATTTATTTGAATTGAGAATCATATGATCAAATGATTGTGTCTTATAATTTATTTATATGTAAGATGCAATAGTACATTTACTCTATACTGTAGATAATATATTGTGCGACAACACGCGGAAGATCATATTATTAGTTTCCTTATAAAGTATAAATAGATGCTCACAACCGAGATAGATGGGGACTCTCTGTCGAGATAGTTGTAGTGTGATTTGGTATTAGTTTGTCTTGACTATAGAATCACATTAGTGCACTTTGTGTGTATTGTGCAGGACCACTTGAGATCATTCGACTTGTACTGTCTATATAGAACAACTTGATCTCTGTTATTATGGATGCTCATACTCTTAATCCCTGTACAATAACCTCAACACATAGGATAATATGTATTTCTTTGATACATCAATGGGTGAGATTTACATGTAATTAAATCAACAAACTCGGTGAGTCGGGAAATAATGTTGTCTCTATGGTGTGCTGTTAATTGTAGAAGAAATCCGTGTCCGTTATAGGTTAATGATGTCCCCATGAGGTGCTCATAAGAATTATCATGTAAACCCTACAGGTGGATTAATTCCGGCATGATAATGAGGTTGAGTGGCACTACTCTCGGATGAGATATTAATTAATGAAGTTGTCAGTAACTTAATTAACTAATGGGAATCGTATATCTTAAACATGGGGAGACTAATGAGATCATTATAAGAAGGAACCCATAACATAATTATGGGATTAGAACAATAGTGCAGTAATAATATTTTAGTGGTATATATTATTATTATTATTGGAATTAAGTACAAGCTTTAGGCTAAGCTTGGATACTTAAGTCCAATGGATGTCAAACTCTAATTTCTCCTCCTGGTACCTACTGTAGCCCATATATAAGTCATCTCAGCTGTTCTAACCCTAAGAGAGACATGTCTAACATGTGAAAAGGGTAGACGGAAAAGCAAATTGAGAGGATCTCGAGGATCGTTGCCCACACGACGTCGAGATTGGACTTGGGAATACAACAGAAGACCGGAAGGTTGTTTGCTGCTACTTTCCGCCATCTTGCATGATTTTTTAAAAATTATCCAGAAGTCGGAATTCAATGTTTTATACACTGACAGAAAACCACGGAAAAGTGGATCATTTTTTTGCATAGATCACTCAAATCAGAGATCAGACGAGGGAGTTTGCCCAAAATGGTGAGGCTGTGCAGGCTGCCGCCGAGAATCCATCTACTTCAACATACCCTGATGAAATGTAATACGTTTCTTATTTTTATGCTTTCGCTGACTGTTAGAAATGTATGGAACCCAAACGGTTCATGTTAACTAAATAATCAAACGCCAACACCTACCACACAGTTTCACGGCCTGTATAGGCGCGGTTTCATCGACGTAACTGCCATCAGAGAACATCTCACATGTACCGGCGACTTTCCAATTGTGCAATTGCCCATCGGAGAAACTACCCTCTGGAAAACCGTGGTTCGATGGAAAATGCGATGATTTAGAGACTGTCCATGTCATTGCCCATCTAATGCCAGCGCCGTCCATGCTCATCTCCTTTCATCGGTTAACCACCACCGACGATCTAGTGTACCTTTGACAGCAGTGTCGGACTCGCACAGAACCACACACCGACTTACTCGAAAAATTGCTGGGCTTGCCCGGAAACTTGGACTACGCCGTAAGCCCACTGCTTAGTCACAACATCATTACCGTAGCATGCCAATATTCCCATCACTGATCGTACCCATGCCTAGTAAAATCGCCGCCGATAACACATATCAATCACATCGGGGCCGCAGTTTTCCAGTCAAGCCATCAGTTGTTGCTGTTGGCAATTGGATCATTTTGGTTAACGTGATTTGATAAAAAAAAGTAAACAATAAGCGGAAGCAAAAAATAATTTACCTGACTTCTGGGTTGGAGTAGAGGATGAAGATCTGTGAAGAACACCTCTGATCTTCTACAGTATGACCCAAAGTCAACTCTCTGGTGTTGTGTGGTCAACAATCCCAGAGAGTTCTCAATCTGTTACTTTTCTATTTTCTACATAAGTGGCGCAGACTTAGAATATTAGGAACTGAGATAACTTATATAGTTGGGCTACTACAGGGACCAGGATGAGAAATTGAGTTGGGTCTCAATTAGATTTAATTAACCAAGCTTAACCCAAAGCTTTTAATTAAATCCAATAATAATAATATAGTCCACTAAAATATTATTACTGCACTACCCATCCAATCCTAAAATTATGTTCTAGGCTCCTTCTTATTATGAGCCCGATAGTCTCCCCATGTTTAAGATATACAATGTCCATTAATTAATTAAGTTACTGACAACTCAAATTAATTAATATCTCTTCCGATAATAGTACCACTCAACCTCATTATCATGTCGGAAATTAATCCACTTGCAAGATTTACATGATAAACATTATGAGCTCCTCAAGGGACATCATCAACCTATGACGGACATGGAATCCTTCTACAATCAACAGCACACCATAGAGACAACATTATTTCCCAACTCACCGAGTTTGTTGATTTAGTTCATTTAAATCTCACCCATTGATGAATCAAAGAAATATATACTGCCTTACGTGTCATGGTTATTGTGTAGGGATTAAGAGCACAAACATCCATAATAACAGAGATCAAGTTCTTCTATATAGACAGTACAAGTCGAACGATCTCAGGCGGTCCTACTCAATACACAAAGCAGTGTACTAATGTGGTTATATGGTCAAGACAAACTAATACCAAACCACACTACAACCATACCGATAGATAGTCCCCATCTATCTCAGTTGTGAGCATCTGTTTATACTTTATAAGGAAACTGATAATATGATCTTCTGCGTGTTGTCGCACAACATATTATCTACAATATAAAGTAAATGGAGTTTTGCACAAACATATAAATAAACAATTTATAATATGCAAAAACATTTGATCATATGATTCTCATTTCAAATAAAATCGTTAAAAACATTGTTCAATACAAAAGCAAGGCTTTTAGTATATAAATCTAACAATCTTCCACTTATACTAAAAGACTACGCTACCTTATCTGCTGACACACATCTAATCCCCATTCCTTCTACATCCCCATCGAACGTTTTCGCTGGAAGGCTCTTAGTAAAAGGATCAGCAAGGTTATCCTCAGATGCAATCTTAGCGACAACGACTTCCCTTCTTTTAACGATGTCTCGTATTAGGTGGTACTTACGCTCAATGTGTTTACTCGCCTTATGGGCTCGTGGTTCCTTCGGGTTTGCTACTACAACACTGTTATCACAATAAATTGTGATCTCTTTAGGCAAACCAGGAATCACATCCAAGTCCATTAAGAAGTTCCTGAGCCATACTGCTTCTTTAGCTGCCTCAGAGGCTGCTACATATTCAGCTTCCATGGTGGAGTCAGCAACGCATTTCTGCTTTACACTCCTCCATATTATGGCTCCTCCTCCAAGAGTATACACATAACCCAAGGTGGATTTACTAGCATCCCTATCTGACTGGAAATCCGAATCAGTATAACCCAAAGGTAACAAAGTATTTGCCCTGTAAACCAGCACATAATCCCTAGTCCTTCGCAGGTACTTCAAAATATGCTTTACCGCAGTCCAATGCCCCTGTCCTGGATTACTTTGATACCTACTGACCATGCCCATTGCATAACAGATATCCGGTCTCGTACATAGCATAGCATACATGAGGCTTACTACTGCCGAAGCATAAAGGACCAGCTTCATTGCCTCTATTTCTTGTTGTGTCTTAGGACACATCTCCTTAGATATAGGTATTCCATGTCTGAAAGGTAGAAAACCTTTCTTGGAATCTTTCATGCTAAAACGAGTCAGGATTGTATCAATATACGAAGCTTGGGATAAACATAATATTTTTTTCTTACGATCCCTTATTAATTTGATCCCAAGAATGTGTCCAGTTTCTCCTAAGTCCTTTATCTCAAACTGCTTGGACAGCCATACCCTTACGCCTGGCAATACTTTTACATTGTTTCCAATGAGCAGAATATCATCCACGTATAGTACAAGAAATACCACTACGTTTCCGTCACACTTCTTGTACACACATGATTCATCCGGACATTGAATAAATCCATATGACTGGATTACTTCATCAAACCGGATGTTCCATGATCTTGAAGCTTGTTTCAATCCATAAATGGACCTCTTATGCTTGCACACAAGATGCTCTTCGCCCCTTGCAATGAATCCTTCTGGTTGCTTCATATAGATATTTTCCTCAAGACTTCCATTAAGGAAAGCTGTCTTGACATCCATTTGCCATGCCTCATAATCCATATGAGCAGAAATAGACAAAAGAATCTGGATTGACTTAAGCATGGCCACAGGCGAGAAGGTTTCCTTATAATCGATTCCTTCTTACTGAGTATATCCTTTAGCCACAAGCCTTGCTTTAAAGGTTTCCACCTTACCGTCAGATCCTCTTTTTCTCTTATAGATCCACTTGCATCCAATAGCTTTTACACCATTGGGTTGTTCTACAAGCTCCCAGACTTGATTAGAATACATGGATTCTATCTCAGATTTCATTGCGTTTTGCCATAATTAAGCATCTTTATCTTGCAGTGTCTCGTTGTAATTCCATGGGTCAATTTCATGTTCGCCCGGGACCAAGTCGGATGACTCTCCCAATCCCATGAATCTATCCGGTTGTTTGACAACCCTCCCACTATGACGAGGCTCCGCAGGCAATTGTGTATCAGGTGTAACACGCGGTGCAGTGTCTTGTGGTATATCTTCTTGTACAGTTGGTATTATATTTGGTGTTTCCCCTCTAACTTCCTCTAGAACAATTTTACTCATGGGTTTGTGATCCATTATATAATCCTCTTCCAAAAATTTGGCGTTCGTGCTCACGATCACCTTTTGGTCCTTGGGACTATAAAATAAACCACCCTTCGTTCCTCTAGGATACCCTATACATAGACAAACATCAGTACATGATTCTAACTTATTAGCATCTGCCTTTAACACGTGTGCTGGAGCACCCCAAATTCGAACATGTTTCAGACTAGGCTTGCGTCCGGTCCACAGTTCTGTGGGTGTGGAGGCTACCGATTTAGAAGGTACTAAGTTTAGAATGTAAGCCGATGTTTCTAAGGCGTGTCCCCAAAACAAATTTGGTAATTCCGAATAACTCATCATTAATCTTACCATCTCCATAAGATTTCTATTCCTTCTTCCGCTACACCATTCTGCTGGGGTGTGCCTGGTGCAGACAATTGGGATTCAATCCCATTTTCTGATAATAATTCCTAAACTCTCCCAAGAGGTATTCACTACCACGATCAGATCGTAGTGTTTTGATATATTTACCAAGTTGCTTTTCCACATCAGCCTTGTATTCTTTAAATTTATCAAAGCATTCAGACTTGCGGCGCATCAAATAAATATATTTGTATCTTGAATAATCGTCAATGAAAGTGACGAAATATTCAAAACCCCCTCTTACCTGGACAGACATAGGACCACATAAATCAGAATGAACCAATTCCAACAAATCTTTAGCTCTATACCCCTTTGCTTTAAAAGGCCTTTTAGTCATTTTTCCTTCCAAGCAGGATTCGCAAGTTGGATAATTTTCCACTACTAATGAACTCAGAGGTCCATCAGCTATCAACCTTTGAATCCTACTTAAGTTAATATGACCCAGTTTTAGATGCTAAAGATATGTTTGGTTCATTTTAGAAGGTTCCTTTCTCTTATTAGTAGATGCATCATTCGTTTCAATTTGTTGCATTGTGGGAGAAATTGGATTAAGAGTATACAAATTATCTATCAATGTACCATCACAGATAATAATTCTATCTTTCCTTATAATAACCTTGTCATTAAAAGAAACAGAAAATCCATCCATAAACAATTTAGAAACTGCAATTAAATTCTTTCTAAAATTCGGTACATAAAGACAATTCCTCAAAACAAGAGTTTTACTCTTATTAAAAAATAAATAAACGTCTCCCACTGCGACAGCTGCTACTCTTGTAGCATTCCCCATGAGTATGGTAATCTCTCCATCACTGAGCTGTTGGGTTTGGTGGAACCCCTACAAAGAATTGCAGACATGATCAGTGGCTCCCGTATCTACACACCAAGTGTCAGCAGATACAGCCGCTAAACACGATTCAACAACTAGTATATAAGACTTACCATTCATGTTCCCCTTCAGAAGAGGGCAGTCTGCCTTATAGTGTCCCGGCTGCTTGCATTTGAAGTACTTGCCTTTAGGCTTCTTGACCGCACTAGTCTTTGCTTTCACTTGGTTCACCGGTGCTGAATTTCCTTGCTTCTTTTTCTTCCTACCGCCCTTCGGGCTAGGATGAGCAGCATTTTCAGCAACATGAACCTGAGAAAGTCTACAAAACAGTTCTTCCACTGCCACAAGTTCTGTCAGAAGTTCCGCCAACGTGTACATATGCTTGTTCATACCATAGTTCAGGCGGAACTGCTCAAAACTCCTAGGCAAGCTTTGGAGTATGATATCGACCTGGGTTTCTCCATCGATTTCAGCTTCAAGAATTTCCAACTCATTTAGTTGGCCCATCATCCTAAGGACATGTTCCCTTACGGGAGTGCCCTCAGCCATTTTAGTGTTCATCAAGACCGACATGCCCTTCGACCTAGCAGGATGACTCTGATGTCCTAAGAGTTCCCTAAGAATATGCATCATATCATAGGCGGTCTCCATGGCTTGATGCTGAGTCTGAAGCACATTTGACATAGACGCCAAAATGTAGCATTTAGCCATCCTATCAGCCTTGACCCACCTATTATAACCATTTCGTTGCTCTTCGGTAGAGGCATCAGTAGGTGCCGGAGGACATTCCTCAGGAAGTACAAAGATATAATCTTCAGCAATTAATACAATGTCCATGTTTCGCTTCCAGTCAACATAGTTAATGCCAGTAAGTTTATTCTCTTTAAGTATAATAGAAAGTGAGTTGAGTACCATATTAAAATCCTGAGAATCATAAATAATTAAACAGATCAAACACTTCGAATTTATCAATTTATATTGAATCCCTCAAAATAATATAAAATAAAATTCACCAACATCTCAAGCACCGTGAATTTGCATGCCACGATAGTGTGGACGTATGCAAACCTGAACATTTACAAGAGAAGATTTTACCCAATAATCTCATTTGTCAACCTATCTTTATGATAAAATAATTAATAGTCGGTTTTCTTTAGCCATGCAAATAACAGCAGTGACTCCGATGGGGAGGATACTAATTATTTACATCTAAGTGTACACCATTATTTGACCCCAAGTCCATTGCGCAAGCTTATGTGCCTTACAGATGGAGAAGTACACACGCGCTTGGATAATTTCCTACAGTCATCTTAAAGAAGTTTGTACCAGTGATCCGTGAATAAACTCATCCGATGGGGAGGAAGGCTCTAATGCCAACGCGCAAGCTTACTCACATCACTTACATACCGATAATGGAGGCCATGGGAATTTATTTACCAATCCCCTCTTCCATTTAGTTATTTAAACACCGAGGGTTTTTATTTAACATGAATATAATATTTCATAATAAAATATACATGCTAGCATGCTTCTATTATAAGTAATTTAAAATTAAATGAATCACATAGAACATGCCTCATATATAACAATTAATTGTCAAGTTAAACAATTAAATCAATTATATATCAAAAGGATTAAGCCACTAAATAAATCAAGTAAATGGGCCTATTAATCCAGCCAATAAATAAAATTAGAGCCAAAGGAGCCCAACAAGCCCATTATATTAGCCAATTAATCATGCCAGCCTAAAACAAATACAAGAATTACAACCATATTCCAATCCCTTATATCACGGCCCATTAGACAAAGAATTAAATTGAGCCCAACAACCCAACAGCCCAAAAAAGGACATAAGCCCATTAGCAATATAAAAACACCATCTGTGCTGCCCTAGAATAACACCTAGCCGCAACAACCAGACGGACACCTCACACCAATAGTCGCACGGCGCCGCCGCATGTGGCGGTCGTGCCGTCAGCTCGCTGGCAACGCGTCGCTAACCATCCGGTAATAAACTGCCACTCCACCGGAGTCTTCCCGTCCACTCCCATTATCATAACCAAGCCGTCAGATTGCCGCCATGCTAGGACCGCAGTCGCGCCTGCCTCCCACGCTGCCTCCGACCGTCAGCGCAACATGCAGACAGTCCAGCGCCGCCGTGCCGTTGCGCGCTACTCCAGACCATCCAGCTGCACCGTCACCTGCAACCGCGCTGGTATCAGGCAGCCACCAGCCACCGGTTGTCCAGAATCAACACTGATATTTCGCCTGAAGACATCCACACCGGCGCAACCAGACGCCGCTGTCGCTGGCGGCCGCTCCAGCAGCTACCGTCAGTAAAGAGCCGACAGCCCACTCTCCAGCGATCTACAATCAGTGCCAGTTAGCCTCGTGATCGCTCTAGCACCGCCGGATGTCCGACGATCTGCCCCACCCCGACCTGAGACAGGTTGGACTCGCTTGGATCCTGGTCGGAACACCCTCAATCGCAGTCACAATCAACACACGCCGCCGAATCTGTACGGACTCGACCAGAGTTAGAGTGAACACGCCGCCATCATTCACGATTCATCACTCGCCACCGTCAATCATACCGTTCACCGTTGATATTGATCCAGTTGAAGCCTCTCACCTTTTTAGTACCGCAGTGACATATCTGGTCCGGCCGAAGCCACCAGCCATCGATTGTCATTGTCGGTCAGACCCCACCGTCACCTCCAACATTCACCCGCCGCCGGATGCACACCTATCGAGGAAGGTATACGTGTGTGATAAAAATTTACAGTGACTTCTGACTGACTGACTTGGTGTATGTAATAAGTGTGTACCGTGTATACAATCAAAGAAAATACACTGACAGCATATCACAACAGTAGATCACAAAGTAATATGCGATTACAAAGATAATACTTCAATCACATAATCACATACTGACTGACTAATAAACATACGATTAATTCAGATTAGATCAATTAATCAAATAATCACAAAAAAAACATCCATACAAATCACGTTTCACCAAGAAACCAGGCTCTGATACCAATTGTTGGCAATTGGATCATTTTGGTTAACGTGATTAGATAAAAAAAGGTAAACAATCAGCGGAAGCAAAAAATAATTTACCTGACTTCTGGGTTGGAGTAGAGGATGAAGATCTCTGAAGAACACATCTGATCTTCTACAGTATGACCCAAAGTCAACTCTCTGTTGTTGTGTGGTCAACAATCCCCAGAGAGTTCTCAATTTGTTCCTTTTCTGTTTTCTACGTAAGTGGCGTAGACTTAGGTTATTAGGAACTGAGATAACTTATATAGTTGGGCTACTGCAGGGACCAGGAGGAAAAATTAGGCTGGGCCTCAATTAGATTTAATTAACCAAGCTTAGCCAAAAGCTTTTAATTAAATCCAATAATAATAATATAATCCACTAAAATATTATTATTGCACTACCCATCCAATCCCAAAATTATGTTTTGGGCTCCTTATTATGAGCCCGATAGTCTCCCCATGTTTAAGATATAAAATGTCCATTAACTAATTAAGTTACTGACAACTTAAATTAATTAATATCTCTTCCGAGAGTAGTACCACTCAACCTCATTATCATTCGGAAATTAATCCACTTGCAAGATTTACATGATAAACTTTATGAGCTCCTCAAGGGGACATCATCAACCTATGATGGACATGGATTCCTTCTACAATCAACAGCACACCATAGAGACAACATTATTTTCCAACTCACCGAGTTTGTTGATTTTATTCATTTAAATCTCACACATTGATGAATCAAAGAAATATATATTGCCTTACGTGTCGAGGTTATTGTGTAGGAATTAAGAGCACAAACATCCATAATAACAGAGATCAAGTTCTTCTATATAGACAGTACAAGTCGAACGATCTCATGCGGTCCTACTCAATACACAAAGCAGTGTACTAATGTGGTTCTATGGCCAAGACAAACTAATACCAAATCACACTACAACCATACTGATAGATAGTCCCCGTCTATCTTGGTTGTGAGCATCTGTTTATACTTTATAAGGAAACCGATAATATGATCTTCTGCGTGTTGTCGCACAATATATTATCTACAATATAAAGTAAATGGACTTTTGCACAAACATATAAATAAACAATTTAAAATATGCAAAAATGTTTGATCATATGATTCTCATTTCAAATAAAATTGTTAAAAACATTGTTCAATACAAAAGCAAGGCTTTTAGTATACAAATATAACAGTTGCATGATTCACATATGTTCGTGCCATGTCAACACCGGAGGATTCAAAGCTTCTGCCAACAGACTCGCCCCGAACTACATGCGAACCCAACAGAAATGTCACCAGACCTGATCGAAAAGTCGCTGACCCGATTGGAAATTCCATCATCCCTACTTGAAAAAACCATCGACTCGCCCAAAAAAACGTTTAGACCCGATCGGATATAGCAATAGACTCTCTCAGAATAACTCCATTAGGCCCATGTTTTCTGCTGGCCTGCAAGCTCTACCGAGGCTTCCTGATCAGTGATAAACGCCAACCGCCCTCGTCGCTTGACCCACCATGTGATATCAACCGCCCAATCTTAACCGCCCAGAAAAATTGCACCATCATCGTTCACGACTGCTTGTTTCAGGCACTACAGTTTTCCTCGGGATCGTGTCTGCGCCACTAGAATTCGTCGCCCCGCGCCTCTAGTCACTGCACAACTGCCGTGCTATCTTGCCAACGACATCCTGCCTCCGTCGCTCATCTTCCTTTCACCATCGAGCGCCAGCAGCCCCGTCCCAACGTCCACTTTCACCGAGTATTCCCTTTGTCGTGAACGTGTATGGTGTTAAGTGTGTGGGGTGTTCAATTAAGGTATGGAATAAGGGTTTTGAAGCCATGAAATTATCTAAGGGTTCTAACAGATTTCTTTTTAAAAAAATCAAAACCCTAACTATCATGCGATCATTATTCAATCATTATTCAAGAATAATTCACATTATACCCTTTACCCTAAATTCTAGCACCACATTATGCAATCAAACCCCAGCCTAATGTATCATGCTTAGCCATAGAACCTACGCTCTGATACCAATTGTTGACGTTTGGATCTTTTGATTAACGTGAACCGTTAGGGTTCCATTTTTTCTAAATCAACGGAAGCAAGAAATCATAGAAACGATTACCTTTCACCAGGGTATGTTGAAGAAGAATGATTCTCGTCGGCAAGCTGCGCAGCATAATAGTTTTGGCCATAACTCCCTCATCTGATCTTCGATTTGGGTGAGTTATACGTCAAAACGATCATCTCTTCCATGGATTTCTAATGGTCTATCAAAAGTACAGTTTAGACTTACACATGATTTTAAAAAAATTGTGGAAGTTGACGGATAGAAACAGCAAACGGCCTTACGATCTGCTGTTGTATTCCTAAGCCACGTCTCGACGTTGTGTGGGCAACAATCTACGAGATGAACTCATTCTGCAGTCCAAATGTTTCTCACGTGTTTTTAGGCATGAAAATAGTTTTCCAGACTGCTGAGATTGGCTATTATATAGGCTACAAAAGGGACCAGAAGGAGAAATTAGGGTTTGGGCCTCCCATTGAGCTTAAGCATCCAAGTTTAGCCCAAAACTTATAATTAAGTCCAATAATAATAAATCATTCTACTAAAGAAGTATTATTGCACTGCCACCCTAATCCCAAATTACATTATGAGCTCTTTCTTATTATGAGCCCGTTAGTCTCCCCGTGTTTAAGATTCAAAGTCCATTAATTAATTAAGTTATTGACAACTCCATTAATTAATATATGTACCGAGAGTAGTACCACTCAACCTTATTATCATTCCGGAATAAATCCACTTACAGGGTTTACATGATAATCATTATGAGCTCCTCAAGGGGACATCATCAACCAATTCCATTAGGACACATATTCCTTCTAAAATCAACGGCACACTATAGAAACAACACCATCTCCCAACTCACCGAGCATATTGATTTAACTATTAAATCTCACCCATTGATGAATCAATAAAATAAATACTGTTTTACGTGTTGAGGTTATTGTATAGGAATTAAGAGTACGAACATCCATAATAACAGAGATCAAGTTCTATTACATAGTCGGTATAAACCAAATAATCTCAACGGTGGTCCTGTTCAATACATAAAGTGCACTTGTGCAATTTTATAGTCAAGACAGACTAATGCCAAATCACACTACAATCATACAGATAGATAGTCCCTGTCTATCTCGGTTGTGAACATCTGTTTATACTTTACAAGGAGCCAATAATATGATCTTCCGCGTGTTGTCGCACGACATATTATCTACAGTATAAAGTAAGTGGACTATTGTATTGAACATATAAATAAATTATAAGATGCAATCATTTGATCATATGATTCTCACTTCAAATAAATTGTTATAAGATTGTTCATACAAAAAAGCTAGACTTTTAGATACAATTCAACAATCTCCCACTTATACTAAAAGACTATGCTGTCATGTCTTCTGCCATACATTTGATTCTCACTCCTACTACACGATCATCAAAAGCTTTCGCTTTAAGGTCCTTGAAAATGAATTTACTAGGTTATCATCCGATGAAATCTAGGCGACAACAACCTTCCCCTCATGTGTTTAATTGCTTTATGGGCTTGTGATTCCTTCAAGTTTGCAACTGCACCATTATCATCAAAATAAATTGTGATAACCTTGGGCAAACTTAGAATCACTTCGAAGTCCATCATGAAGTTTCTAGAGTCATATAGATACTTTGACTGCCTTATAGGCTTTTATCATGTTTCCATGATGGAGCCCGGAGTCCGAAATATAATTCTATATAACACTCCTCCATATTATGACTCTATTTTCTAAAATTAAACACATAACCTTGAGGTGGATTTACTGTCATCCCTATCTGATTTGAAAAATCTGAATCTACGTAACTCATAAGAAACAGCGAATCTGTCCGGTAAGCCTACATATAATTTCTAGTCCTTTTCAGGTACATAAATATATGTCTTACCACAGTTCAATATTCTTATTTCGAGTTACCTTGATACTCACTGTCTATGCAATTGGCAATACAGTTATCCATTCTCGTGCATAGCATTCCTTAGATTAAGCTTCCTTATTCGCCGAAGCATAAGGAACCGCTTTCATCACTTTTATCTCTTTTTGTGTCTCAAGACACATTCACTTAGATAAATTCACATGCTAAATGAGTAAGGATCATATCATTTTGCTAAACTTGAGCTAAGCCTAACATCATTTCTTGTGATCCGTATTACCGTAAATAAAAGGATATTTTTACTCTTCTTAAGTCCTTCATTTCATACTGTTTTATTAACCATACCCATACGCCCGAAAATACTCTTTCATTGTCTCCAATGAGCAATATATCATCTACGTATAGTACAAAAATACCACCACATTTCTGTCACTCTTTTCAATATACAAGACATATCCGAGCATTGATAAAATCCATATCACTGGATTTTTCATCAAAATGGATGTTCTATAATTTTGAAGCTTGCTTTAGTCCATTGATGGACACTTTTAAGCTTAATATCAAAATGCTCTTAGCTCTTTGCAATGAATCACTCTAATTGCTTAACATAGATGTTTTCCTCAAGACTTCCATTCAGGAAGTTGTCTTGACATCTATTTGCTATCCCTCATATTCCATATGAGTAACAACAGGTAAAAGAGTCCGGATCGACTTAGGCATAACTACCGGCGAACAAGTTATCTCATAATCGAACCCTTTCTTTCTGAGTATACCTTTTTCGCAACAAGCTTTGCTTCCAAGGTTTTCACCTTACCATATGATCCTCTTTTATTTTGTATGACGACTTCCAATGGCTTTTACACCATTTAGTGGTCTTACAAGCTCCTAGATTAATTTAGAATTCATCAATTCTATTTCAACATCATTGCACTAGCTAAGATATCACATTTCGATCTTGTATTGCTTCGTCGTATCCGTGGGTTCAATCCTTGTTTACTAGGGACTAAGTCTCACGACTCTCCCAAAATATATATCTTGCAAGTTGTCGAACAACCCTCCCACTACGACAAGGCACTATGAGCAATTGTGTATCAGACGTGACACGCGTTGCAGTTTAACTTGTGGTATATCCTCTTATACAATTGGTACTAATACTTTGTGTTTTCTTCTCACATCCTTTAGGACAACTTATAAATGGGTATGTGATTTATTACATAGTCTCTTTCCAAAAATCTAGTGTTTGTGTTAACAATCACCCTTCGATCTTTTAGACTAAATAAATCACCTTCATTTTTATAGTATATCCCACAAACAGACAACCATTCATATGAATTACTGTTTCTAGGGCTTATCCATAAAATGAATTAAGTAATTCCAAATAATTCATCATCTATCTAATCATTTGCATAAGAGTCTTTCTCTTATTAGGATTAAAAGACGCATTATTAATTACTATTTGTTGCATCCGTGGAATAAACATGATTTAAGAGAACAAATTGTCAATAACGTACCATAACAGATTATATCTCTATCCTTCATTATAATGACCATGTCATTTAAATGTAATGGAGTATCCATCTATTAATGCATAGAAACCAAATCAAATTCTTTTTATGAAAACGTACGTAAAGACAATTTCTCATAATCAAACGTTTATTCATATCGTAAGATAAATAAATAACTCCCACTGCAACAACCACTACTCTCGCAGTTTTACCCATGTATATTATTATTTCATCATCACTTAGTTGCAGGCTTTTAATAATTCTGGTATCTACACACAACATGTCAATAAATGCCATCACTAATCATGCTTCAACGAATAGTGAATGAGATACTAACCTTGTTTACATCTTGATGAAATTGGATTTCCATCACCACATGTTTTGTGAGAAGTTTCCCACAATATACAACCTCTTGTATTTCAGGTAGAACTTACTCAAAACATATAGGCAATTACGAAGAATAAAATTGACTTAGGTTTCCCCTTCAACGTCTATTCCATGTATTTCCAATTCATTCATCAAATTCAATCATGACCTACCGCCTTTTAACTTACTCAAGTATCCGAAGAGTTACATGAGACCATCATATTTCTATGAATCTCTTATCTCTTCACTAGAGACTTTAATATGCATCATGATAAGTCTTTTGTGAGAACACACATGTATTTCTTAAGCAGTAAAATTAGAATCCAAGATTCTTTTCTAATCATCTAATTTTGGACCAGAAAATATAATTTCTTTTAGTCAACCATAAGTGAAATAAAATTATTTGAAAATCAGAGAATCATAAAAAAAATACACCGATCAAATCTTCGAATTTATCCATTTATATTGATTCCCTCAAAACAGTATAAAATATAAATTCACCGACATCTCAAGCACCGTGAGTTTGCAAGCCACGATAGTGTGGACATTTACAAACCCGAATATTCACAAGAGAAGGTTTTACCCATTAATTTCATTTGTCAACCTAACTTTATGACAAAATAATTAATAGTCGGTTCCTCTTTAGCCATGCAAATAAAAGCAGTGACTCCAATGGGGAGGATACTTATTATTTACACCTAAGTGTACACCATTATTTGACCCCAAGTCCATTGCGCGAGCTTATGTGCCTTACAGATGGAGAAGTACACACGTACTCGGATAACTTCCTACAGTCATCAATTATAAGTTTGTACCAGTGAACCGCATATAAGCTCATCCAATAGGGAGGAAGGTCTATGCCAACGTGCAATTCATATGCATCATATTGCAAATATAATTATTTAATAAAGTCTGTTCCAGGAATCTATGAATAAACTCATCCGATGGGGAGGAAGGCTCTAATGCCGACGCACAAGTTTATTCACATTGCTAACAAACCAATAATGGAGGCCGTGGGAATTAATTACCAATTCCCTCTCCCACTTAGTTATTTAACACCAAGGGTTTTTAACATGCATATAATATTCAAAATAATATACGCAACTAAACATGCTATTATTACGGCAAGTAATGCAGTAAATCAAATAGCACATAATTCCTAATATATAACAATAATTGGCAAATAGAGCAGTTATAACAATTATATATAAGGAAATAAAAAATAGACCAAAATAAGAATTGACTAAGTTAACTCTCAAAGTAATTAAAAAGGAAAAAACTTGGGCAACAAGTAGGTAGACAAAATTTGTGCCCCAAGTAATCAATCCCCACGCAGCATTAAGGACCACATACTATACCACCGTGGAACCTTCCAAGTAGCTGCCCATCAGATATCTTCCACATCTCGGAAAACATAAGAAAACCGCCAGTCAGGTCATACCATCCAGCCATGTGACAGCCAGCTTCAGCCGTCTCATATCCAGCCGGAAATCCACTTGCAACAGCTCTGGTTCAGCCAGCTGAGTATCCACCTGAAAGTTCACCTTCGCCGAAACTCACAGCCCAGCCACCAGTAATCCCAGCAGACTCATTCCTCGCCGGAAGCCCGGGAATTATCGCTCAGCCTTCTTCTAGCGAGAAGTTGCCTTCCATCTCTCAGTCATGGTGAAGCCATGGCATTCCAAGCCTCTAGCCGCCAGTGGTCCACTTCCAGCCATGCTCCCAGCCATGTTTCACCATCCGGCAACATCGGGATAGAAGACGTGTAGCGTTCAGCCCCTTCTCCATCAGCCACTGCCATGTACACCCGCTTGGAAAAAACCCAGGCCCGCTTGGAGACTTCATTCCAGCCGCCCGGAAAATTGACTTCAGTGTCAGCCTTGCAGAGCCCGCCGCCCAGCAAGGAGACTCGCTCAGAAATATAGTCGACCAGGTATGACTAGCTCGAAAACCGGCTGCAGACTCATTCGAGAAACTCTGCAACCTTTTCGGAATTCACACTGGACACGCCCAGACTCACCCAGGTCCTTGCTTGCCGCCGGTCCTCCAACAGCTGGTTAGACCATAGCTGGTCCACTTCCCAGCCGTATCGCCGGAAGAACTTACCGTTCTAAGCTACTTTCCGACATGCCTCCCGCTTGTCTGCCTGGGATAAAATACTTATGCTCGGCGTGCTAGGTTCATCATCTGATAGCATCGCCAAGTCGCACGTCTCTGAGCATGCTTGCGCAGCAAGCAGAGAACATCGCTTTCTGGTCATCCTCTTGGTGTCGCGCTCGCCTCCATGTGCCGATACCTGACGAGCGCCTTTTACCCAGCAACCACACGGCGCCTGCTACCACACATCATCCGCACGCCTGCAAGCCTACAGCACGTGCACCTGTGTGCCGGTGAACACACCATCAAACCCAGAAAGTTGACCGGCTGCTACTAGCGTGCCCAGCAATATACTTCCAGACCAGGCTTCAAACTTGTCGTCGAATGAACCACCGGCTACGCTCACCCACAACCATTCACAGTTCGCCATTGTCCTGTTCAAAACAAGATTCAACAGGAACTTTGCAAGACCCGATCAAAACCTTGGTAATACTCGATCGGAACTACACTATGGCCACTAGAAACGCTGCCAGGCTTCATCGCGACTACGTCAGGCCTGCCCTGCACCACTGCCGGGAATGCATCTCAAGCCATCGAGACTCCATGCCTGTCTTCACCGTGTCACACGCGATTCATCGACTTGCTAAAAAAAATCTGACTCGTCTCGGAACTCCACATGACTAGCCCAACCTCCTACTGTTGCCGTGGAATGCCGTCTCTCCAGAATGGAGTCGGTGGCACCCATCAGCAGCTGATGCGGACTTCCAGCATTCACGTGGTCAGCAACAGCCACCGAATTGCATACCACTTCACGCCAACAACACAACTTTCTTGCTATACAAGACAACCCTACCTCTCTTCGAACAGGTCTCCTGGTCACGCCTGAGTCCCGGCAACTATGTGGAGTCCCTCCAGCCGCAGCTTACTGATCGGGTCGCTGCTTTCAATGCTTTCACCACTTCATCCAGCGCGCGGCTTGACTCGTCGATCACAAGCCACCGTCGTCGTCCTCGTGCCTCTTCTGTTCGCTCACCACCATGCCAGCACGCGACGACGTGTGTGTACCATCGTGTAAAGGATAGGGTATTCAACAAGAAACAAAATTCTAAACCCTAATATCACATATGGCACAACAAACCCTAGCCTAACGTTTCAAGCTTCACCACAAAACCGAAGCTCTGATACCAATTGTTGGCACTTGGATCATTTGGTTAACGTGACCCGTTAGGGTTCCATATGTTTCTAATATCAGCGGAAGCAATAAATCATAGAAACGATTACCGTTCACCAGGGTATGTAGAAGATGAAGGATTCTTGCTGGCAGACTGTACAGTCCCACGAGAATGGCCATAATTATAAGTACTGTATGATTTTATATAAATTTCGCAAGGTGGCGGACAGTAGCAGCAAACTACCTTCTAATCTTCTGCCGTATATCCCAAGTCCGAGCTCGACGTCGTGTGCGCAATGATCTACGAGACCTCCTCAAACTGCTCTCAACGCTCATCACATGTGAATAATGAATTATATTAGGGTTCCAGATAAGTTGAGGTAAGTTATATACATGGGCTACAGCAGGGACCAGGAGGAGAAATTGGGTTGGGCCTCCATTGGGCTTAAGTATCCAAGCTTAACCCAAAGCTTATACTTAAGTCCAACAATAATAATATATTCCACTAAAATATTATTACTGCACTGCCTTTCCAATCCCAAAATTATGTTTTGGGCTCCTTCTTATTATGAGCCCGTTAGTCTCCCCATGTTTAAGATATACAATGTCCATTAATTAATTTAAGTTACTGACAACTCAATTAATTAATATCTCATTCAAGAGTAGTACCACTCAACCTCATTATCATGCCGGAATTAATTCCACCTATAGGGTTTACATGATAATCCTTATGAGCTCCTCGAGGGGACATCATCAACCTATGACGGACACGGATTCCTTCTACAATCAACAGCACACCATAGAGACAACACTACTTCCCAACTCACCGAGTTTGTTGATTTAATTACATGTAAATCTCACTCATTGATGAATCAAAGAAATACATACTGCCCTACGTGTCGAGGTTATTGTATAGGGATTAAGAGCATGAACTTTCATAATAACTGAGATCAAGTTCTCCTATAAGCAAGTATAAGTCGAACGATCTCAAGCGGTCCTGCTCAATACACACAAGTGCACTAATGTGATTCTATAGCCAAGATAAGATAATACCAAACTACACTACAACCATCCCGATAGAGAGTCCCTGTCTATCTCGGTTGTGAGCATCTGTTTATACTTTATAAGAAAACCGATAATATGATCTTCCGCGTGTTGTCGCACAACATATTATCTACAGTATAAAGTAAGTGGACTATTGTATCGAACATATAAATAAATTATAAGATGCAATCATTTGATCATATGATTCTCATTTCAAATAAATTGTTATAAGATTGTTCATACAAAAAAGCTAGACTTTTAGTATACAATCCAACAAATATATCAAGTCATTATGATTTAATCATGTTGGCGAGTACCTCTTAGGATAGTTAGGAGCTATTAATTAGAGGTTTAGATTGAATCTCAAGTTGTCAACACAGGACATACTCCAGCTGTATGGTGTGACGGAAAGAAGGAATATGACTCTTATGGAAATGGTTAGATAGATGATGAGTTATTTGGAATTACTAAATTTCATTTTATGGGTAAGCACTAGAAATAACATGTCAAACAATGTTTGTCTATTTGTGGGATATCCTAGAAAAATGAAGGGTGATTTATTTAAAAGTCCAAAAGATCAGAAGGTGATTGTTAACACGAACACTAGATTTTTGGAAAGGATGATGTAATAAATTACAAGACCATGTATAAAATGTTCTAAAGGTGTGAGAAGGGAAACACAAATTTTAGTACCAAAGACTACAAGAGGATATACCACAAGTAAACTGTATCGCGTGTCACATCTGATACACAATTGCGTGTAGTGCCTTCTCGTAGTGGGAGAGTTGTTTTACAACGCGGTAGATTTATGTTTTGGGAGAGTCATGAGACTTGGTCCCTAGTAAACATGAAATCGCCCCATGAATTATGACGAAGCACTACATGATCAAAATACGGAATCATAGTAAGTCACAATGAATCTTTGAAATTAAATCTGGGAGCTTGTAGGATAATTAAATAGTGTAAAAGCCGCAGGAAGTGGTTATACAAAATAAAAGAGGATTACACGATGTAGATCCAGATTCTTTTATTTGTTGATGCTCATTTTGATTATAAGGTACAACAAATAGATGTCAAGACAGAATTCCTTATTGGAAGTCTTGAGGAAAACATCTATGTTAAGCAACCAGAGTGATTCATTAAAAAGGGCTAAGAGCATTTTGAATGTAAGCTTAAAATTGTCCATCAATGGACTAAAGCAAGCTTCAAGATTAAGGAACATCCATTTTGATGAGGAAATCCAGTCGTATGGATTTAATCAATGCTCGGATGGGTCTTGTGTATTGAAAAGAGTGATGAAAACGTGGTGGTATTTCTTGTATGTATGTAGATGATATCTTACTCATTGGAGACAATGAAAGAGTATTGTCGGACGTATGGGTATGGTTAATAAAGTAGTATGAAATAAAGGACTTAAGAGAAGCAAAATATATTCTTATGATCTTGGTGATAAGGATCACAAGAAAGGATATTTTGCTTATCTCAATCTTCATATAAATGATACAATCCTTACTCGTTTTAGCATATGACTTTATCTAAGGATTTTTGTCTTAATACACAAAAGAAGATAAAATAGATAAAGGCGGTTTCATATGCTTCGGCAATAAGGAAGCTTATTTTATGGAATGCTATGCACAAGATTGGATATTTGTTTTGCCAATGGCATAGACAGTGGGTATCAAGTTAACTCGGAACAAGAATATTGAATTATGGTAAGACATATTTTAAGTGCCTGAAGAGGACTGGAAATTATATGTAGGCTTACTGGATTGATTCATTACTTCCTGACGGTTACTTAGATTCGGTTTTTCAAATCATGGAGACAACAGTAAATCCACCTCAAGGTTATGTGTTTAATGGAAGTAGATCCATACTATGGAGGAGTGTTATATATAAATATATTTCAGACTCCACCATGGAAAAATCATAATATTGGAGCCTTGTGGCAGTCAAAGTATCTGTATGGTTCTAGAAACTTCATAATGGATTAGATATGGTTCCGAGTTTGCCCAAGGTTATCACAATTTATTGTGATAATAATGGTGCAATTGCAAACTTGAAGAAATCACGAGCCCATGAGGCACTTAAACACATTGATAGCTAGTACTACCTGATACGAGAAATCGTATAAATGAGGGGAAGGTTGTTGTCGCCCAGATTGCATCGGATGATAACCTAGTTATCCTTTTACAAGGACCTTAAGGCGAAAGTTTTTAATGGTTAAGTAGTGGGAGTGGTAATCAGATGTGTGGCTGTAGATATGGCAACATAGTCTTTTATTATAAGTGGAAGATTGTTAGATTGTATACTAAAAGTCTAGCTTTGGTATGAACAATGTTTTAACAATATTTGAAATGAGAATCATGTAAACAAACGTTGGCAATAATGAATTGTTGCAAACTTTAGATAATGTGGTGTACGGTGTCACACAGAAGATCATATTATTAGCTCCTTATAAAGTATAAACAGATATTCACAATAGAGATAGACGAGGACTATCTATTGGTATAATTGTGTGTGATTTGGCATTAGTCTGTCTTGACTATAAAATTGGGCTAGTGCACTTTGTATGTATTGACTATGACCACCGTAGAGATTGTTCAGTTTATACTGACTACATAATAGAACTTGATCTCTGTTATTATGGATGTTTGTACTCTTAATCTATATACAATAACCTCGACACATAAGTCAGTATTTATTTCTTTGATTCATCAATGGGTGAGATTTAATTATTAAATCAATATGCCAGATGAGTTAGGAGATGGTGATTTTTCTATGGTGTGTTGTTGATTGTAGAAGGAATCCGTGTTCTAACGGAATTGGTTGATGATGTCCCCCTGAGGAGCTCATAATGATTATCATGTAAACCCTGCAGGTGGATATATTCCGACATGATAATAAGGTTGAGTGGTACTACTCTCGGTAAATATATTAATTAATTGAGTTGCCAGTAACTTAATTAATTAATGGTAATTGAATCTTAAACATGGTGAGATAAACGGGCTCATAATAAGGAGGAGCCCATAAACGTAATTTGGGATTAGGGTGGCAATTCAATAATATTTCTTTGCTAGACTTTCCGCGCCTCTTCTTGACAATAATCATTCTCGATAAAATGAAAAATGAATAATTTGAAAAGACCTCCCTCGCCGACCCTTGCAGAATTCCCCAACACCAAATAGCATAGAGCTTGGGAAGCTTGGATCCGGTCAAAATCTGAAGAACAAGGAGCACTCAACTACTAGTCTAGTAGTTGTTGAAACTGGAAGACCGAGAGACTAGATCGAAAGCTTAAGCGCTACGGGGATGCGCATCCAAAAGCTGCTTCAGCTTCAGCCACTCAAATTTTCGATCAGCTTGTTATCCCTAGAGTAACTTTTATCCATTTAGCAATGGTCCTATGTCATATTTCCACAATTCAATAAGTTAAGTGGATGCGAGACAAACAATCGATATTTAACGATCAAGGTTTACTACTATTTGTAAAAAATTGAATTGTCTCAATTCTCGGAAGGATTGCACGTACAAAAAAATATTTTATTGTGAATGAACAAGATATTGAGGAATTGTTCATACGTGATGAACTGATTTATTATTATTGCACTTAAATATAAGTTTTGGGCTAAACTTGGACGTTTAAGCCCAACGGGAGGCCAAAACCCTAATTTCTCCTTCTGGTCTCTGTTGTAGTCTATATAATAGCCAATCTCAGTAGTCCGAATATCTAATAAAAACACTCCAAATCGTAAATAAGCTGATTAGTATTGTAGGTTGAGATCGTCTTGTAGATCATTACCCACACAACATCAAGACGTGGCTTAGGAATACAACGAAAGATCGAAAGTTTATTTCTTGCTACTGTTCATCAACTTCCACGATTTTCTAAAATAGTGTAGAAGATAAAACTAGACGTGTTATACACCGTTGGAGAGCCATGTAAGAGAAGATCGTTTGGCGTGTAGATCAGTTGAATTGAAGATCAGATGAGGAAGTTATGCCCGAAATTGTGAGGCTGCATAGGCTTCCGACGAGAATCTTTCTTCTTCAATATACCCTGGTGAAAGGTAATACGTTTTTATATTTTCTTCTTTCCCATAATTATAGAATCGTATGGAACCTTAACAGTTCACGCTAACCAAATAATCGAATGCCAACAATTGGTATCAGAGCGAGGTTTTGTGGTGAAGCATGGCACGTTAGACTAGGGTTTATGTGGCATACGTGTGATTAGGGTTTTTAGAACTGACTTGATCGATACCTAACTGTACATGGCACACATATTTTATCATTGATGGCGATCACCAAACGAATGTGCGATATGGATTAGCGACGGTCGGACCTGGCCGACGACGGGAGTTGCGATGTTAGGAGGTAACATTGGATGGCAGAGATGTGAACCCAAGCGGCTGGGTTGAACGATGTTCGATAGCTGCACGATGGTGGTGAACGTTGTTGTCAGAAATTGGCTGTGAACTATTGTAGTAGGAAACCAAGCTGGAACGACGATAAACAATTGTTGTTGATCTATGTGAAGTGTCGTGTGGTACAAGCTGGACACGCGACACGAGACATGATCACCGACATACACCATCGGATAAGCATTGATCATCGATGGCGTATAATTCTGCCGGCATTCTTGGGGGCAGCAAAAGCAAAAAACTACGATGGGTGGAATTACTGGTGCAATATGCAGGCAGAAGCGGAACTGATGACGATTGCGGGGCATGCGACTGCATCGCTAGTGGTCGGTAGTTGGCGCTGTAGACCAGTGTTCTGGGCGGGTCTGACGTAGTTCCGGGTGAGTTCTGCATCTTCCGAGTGAGACAGAAGATGGTTTCAAGCGAGTTTGATGGGATTTTTGAGTGATTCAACGTGATGGCCATGTCAAGTCTTTGTTGTTCCGAGAGAGTCACACAGCTTTTCCGAGTGGGTCTGTACAGCTTCCGGACGAGTCTATTGAGTGTTCTGGGTGAGTCTGCTGTGTGCTGTCAGGTGTGTCATCGATGTTGGCGTACTGACATAGAGCTTGGTACATGGTATAGTGCACGAGACGTGAGTGTAGGCTAGCATTGACGTGTTGAGCGTGTAGGTCGCTGGGCAATTGGCGCACGATAGATGAGCAGGCAACCGGGTATGGGAGTATGCTACTGGGCACACTGGATAATTGCCAGGTGGATCGCCGAGCATGCAGACGTGTGCTATGCCTGTTGGGTCACACGGAGGACAGACATGCGCGCACGGTGCCGAGCGGACTGGCGTGCTTGCATGCACGCTGTGGAGCTCATGCCAGGCACGAGTCATGCATACAGCTAGGCTGCTGGGCATGCACTATATGCGTAGGCACGCACGAGTGATGCTGTGGAGTGGCACGACCCGTGCAGAAAATGGCATAAGTCGTGATGGGCGACTTTCATACAGAGGTGTTGCACGCGTGGGGCTGAGCAGCTTGCCGAGCATGTCGAGCGTGCACAGTGATGGGAAAATCAGAAGAAAATTTGTCAAGGCCAGCTTCAGATCCCCGTCTGTGTTGCCCGCATTCGTGCTTAGTGGTGAACAATCGAATTTGCCGATATATAATTGTGTATAATTGATTTAATTATCTAATTATTGTTATATTGTATGCATGTTCTCTTTGATTTACTTCCTTATTTGCCATAATAGGAGCATGCAAGGTTGCGTAGTTTATTCTTGAATATTATATGCATGTAAAAACCCTCAGTGTTAAATTACTAAGTGGGAGAGGGGATTGGTAAATAATTTCCGCGGCCTCCATTATTGGTTTGTAAGTGATGTGAGTAGACTTGCGTGTTGGTAATAGGCCTTCCTCCACAACGAATGAGTTTATTCATGGATCACTGATACAGATTTCATTAAATAATTATTGTTTGTAATGTGATGCAAATGAACTTGCGTGTTGGCATAGACCTTCCTCCCTAACGGATGAGTTTATATGCAGTTCACTGGTACAAACTTATAATTGATGATTGTAGGAACTTATCCGAGCGTGTGTGTACTTCTCCAACTGTGAGACACATAAGCTTGGACCACGGACTTGGGATCAAATAATGGTGTACACTTATGTGTGAATAATTAGTATCCTCCCAAATAGAGTCACTGATATTATTTGGACGGCTAAAGAGGAACCGACTATTTATTATTTTGTCATGAAGTTTGGTTAACGAATGAAATTAATGGGTATAACCTTCTCTTGTGAATGTTCAGGTTTGTATACGTCCACATTAAGGTGGCATCCAGACTCACAGTGCTTGAGATGTCGGTGAATTTTAATTTTATATTGCTTTGAGGGAATCAATATAAATGGAAAAATTCAAAGATTTGATCGGTATATTTATTTTTGATTCTCTGAATTTTGAAATGGTTTTATCTTACTTATTGTTTACTAAAGAAACATATTTACTGGTTAAAAATTAGATGATTATAAAAGAATCTTGGTTTCGATTCTTACTGCTTAGGAAAATATAAATATGTTCTCACTAAGGATGTCCCATTATGCCTATTAAAGTCTGTAGTGGAGAGGTGAGAGGTTCATTGAAATATGTTGGTCTCATGCGACTCTTCAAATACTTGAGTAAGAAAGGCTAGAGGTCATGGATAACTTGATGAATGAATTGGAAATACTTGCAGTAGAAATTGAAGGGGAAACCTAAATCAATTTATTCTCCATAATTTTTCTGATTGTATTGAGCAAGTTCTACCTGAAATATTAGAGATTGTATACGGTAGGGAACTTCTGACAAAACATGTGGCGAAGGAAAGCCATTTTCATCAAGGTATGAACAAGGTTAGTATCTCATTCACTAGTTGTTGAAGCATGATTAGTGATGACATCTACTGACACGTTGTGTGTAGATACCAAAATCACTAAAAGCCTATAACTAAGTCATGATGAGATTATTATGAGCATGGGTGATACTACGAAAGTAGTGGCTATTGCAGTGGGAGTTGTTTATTTATCTTTTGATAGGAATAAATATTTGATTATGCGAAATTGTCTTTACGTACTTTTTCATAGAAAGAATATCATTTTATTTTCTATGCACTTACGGATGGATACTCCATTTCATTTAAATGACATGGTCATAGTGATGAGGGATGGAGCTATAATATGTTATGGTACTTTAGTAAGAATTTGTACACTCATAAATCATGTTTATCTCACGGATGCAACAAATAGTATTTAATAACGCGTCTTCTATCTATAATAAGAGAAAGACTCTTATGGAAATGGTTAGATGGATAATGAGTTATTTGGAATTATTAAATTAACTTTATGGATATGCCCTAGAAATAGTATTCCGTATGAATGTTTATCTATTTGTGGGATATCCTAGATATTATTTAGTCCAAAAGATCGAAGGGTGATTGTTAACACAAACACTAGATTTTTGGAAAAAGGACTATGTAATAAATCACAAACCTATGTGTAAATTGTTCTAAAGGAAGTAAGAGGGAAGACAAAAAGTGTAGTACTAATTGTACAATAGGATATACCACAAGGAAACTGCATCGCGTGATAATTCTGATACACAGTAGTGGGAGGGTTGTTTTACATCCTGAAAGATTTATGTTTTGGGAGAGTCGTGAGACTTGGTCCCGAGTAAACATAAAATTGGCTCATGGGTACGACGAAGTGCTACAGGATAGAAATGTGGTATCTTAACAAGTTGCAATGATTTCTGAAATAGAATCTATGGATTCTAAATTGGATCTGGGTGCTTGTAGAACAAGGAAGTGGTGTGAAAGCCATTGAAAGTGGATCTACGAAATAAAAGAGGATAGGACGATAAGGTGATACTTTGAAACAAGGCTTGTTGCGTATAGGTACACTCAGAAAGAATGGTCAGTTCGAATATGAGGAAACCTCTTTTGCTGGTAGCTAAGTTTAAGTCGACCCGGAATCTTTTATTTTGTTGCTGCTCATATTAAATTATGACGTATAGCAAATAGATGTCAAAACAGCTTTCCTGATTGAAAGTCTTGAGGAAAATATCTATGTGAAGCAACCAGAGTGATTCTTTGAAAAGGGCTAAGAGCATTTTGAGTATAAGCTTTAAACTCAAAGTACATCTGTTTGAATGAGGTAATCAGTCAAACGGATTTATTCAATGGGTAGATGTGTCTTGTGTATTGAAAAGAGTGACAGAAACATGGTTGTATGTCTTGTACTGTACGTAGATGATATATTGCTCATTGGAGACAATAAAAAAGTATTTTCCAGCGTATAGGTATGGTTGATAAAGTTGTATGAAACGAAGGACTTAAGATAGAACAAATATATCCTTGCGATCATGGTGATCACTAGATAGGATGTTATGCTTATCACAAGTTTCAAGTAATATACAATCCTTGCTTGTTTTAGCATGTGACTTTATCTAAGTAAATTGTGTCTTATGACTCAAAAGAAGATAAAGGAGATAAAGGTGGTTCCTTGTGCTTCGGCGAATAAGGAATCTTAATCTAAGAAATGCTATGCACGTGAATGGATATTTATTTTGCCGATGGCATGATCAGTGGGTATCAAGGTAACCCAAAATAAGAATGTTAAACTGTGGTAAGACATATATTTATGTACCTAAAAATGACCAGAAATTATATGTGGCCTTACCAGACTGATTCATTGCTTCTTGTGGGTTACATAGATTCAGATTTTTCAAATCAGATAAGGACGACAATAAATCCACCTCAAAGGTTATGTGTTTAATTTTAGGAAGATGAGTTATAATATGGAGAGGTGTTATATAGAAATATATTTCGGTCTCCACTATGTACAAATGATGAATTGGAGCCTCTGAGGTAGCTAAAGTGTCTGTATGACTCTAGAAACTTCATGATAGACTTAGATGTGTTTTCTGAGTTTGCTCAAGGTTATCACAATTTATTGTGATAATAATGGTGCAGTTACAAAATTGAAGGAATCACAAGTCCAAAATTAAACACATTAAGAGCAACTACCACCTTATACGAGAAATCGTACGATGAGGGGAAGGTTGTTGTCGCCAAGACTGCATCGGATGATAACCTGGCAAATCTTTTTACAGGGACCTTAAGGCGAAAGCTTTCGATGGTCGTGTAGTGGGTGTGGTAATCAGATGTATGGCAGTGGACACGACAGCATAGTCTTTTAATATAAGTGTAAGATAATTGGATTGATCAAATAATTATATCTTATAATTTATTTATATGTCCGATGCAATAGTCCACTTACTTTATATTGTAGATAATAAGTTGTGTGACAACACACGAAAGATCATATTATCAGTTTCCTTATAAAGTATAAACAGATACTCACAACCGAGATAGACGGGGACTTTCTATCGGGATGGTTATAGTGTGATTTGGTATTAGTTTATCTTGACTATAGAATCATATTAGTGTACTTTTTGTGTATTGAGCAGGACCGCTTGAGATCGTTCAACTTACAGTGGCTATATAGGAGAATTTGATCTAAGTTATTATGGATGTACAACCTCGACACATAAGGCAGTATGTAATTCTTTGATTTATCAATGGTTGAGATTTACATGTAATTAAATCAACAAAGTCAACGAGTTGGGAAGTAGTGTTATCTCTATGGTGTGCTGTTGATTGTAGAAGGAATCCGTGTTCGCTACAGGTTGATGATGTCCCCTTGAGGAGCTTATAAGGATTATCATGTAAACTCTGCAGGTAGATTTATTCCGAAATGATAATGAGGTTGAGTGGTACTACTCTTAGATGAGATATTAATTAATGGAGTTGTCAGTGACTTAATTAATTAATGGGTATTGTAAATCTTAAACACGGGGAGACTAACGGGCTCATTATAAGAAGTAGCCCATAACGTAATTATGGGATTTGAATGGTAGCCCAGTAATAATATTTTAGTGGTATATATTATTATTATTGGACTTATGTATAAGTTTTGGGCTAAACTTAGATACTTAAGCCCAAACGGAGGCCTAACTCTAATTTCTCCTCCTGATCCCTGCTGTAGAACATATATAAGTAATCTCAGCTGTCCGGAAACCCTAATTCATTATTCATGTCTAACCATGAGTAGGGAGAGAGAACAGCAGATTGAGAAGATCTTGAGGATTGACGCCCACACGACGTCAAGATTGGACTTTGGTATACAGCAGAAGATCGGAAGGTTGTTTGTTGCTGCTGTTAGTCAACTTCCACTATTTTTCTAAAATTGTGTAGAAATTAGAACTGGACCTGTGATACATCCTTGGAAAGCTGTGGCAGAGAGGATCGTTTTGGCATGTAGATTACTTGAATAGAAGATCGGATGAGGAAGTTATGCCCAAAACCGTGAGGCTACCGGCGAGAATCTTTCTTCTTCAACATACCATGGTGAAAGGTAATACATTTCTATGTTTTCTTACTTCCGCTAACTATAGTATCGTATGGAACCCTAACGGTTCATGTCTACAAAATAATCGAAAGCCAACAATTGGTATCAGAGCAAAGTTTTGTGGTGAAACATGACACGTTAAGCTTGGGTTTATGTGGCATACGTCTGATTAGGGAGGTTTTTAGAACTTGATTCTTGATCAAACCTTAATTGTACATGGCGCACATATTGCACCATCGACGGTGATCATCGAATGAATGTGCAATATGGAACGGCAACGGCCAGGCTTGGCCGACGGTGAGAGTGGAAATGTTAGGCGGCAACGTTTGATGGCAGAGACGTGATGATCACGATAGATTAGTTGTCAGACCTTCTGCTTGATTCCGTACATGAACGCGAGCGGCTGGGTTAAAGGACGTTTGATGGGTGCGCGACGGTGATGAAATTTGTTGTCAGGAATCAGTTGTGAACCATCACAGCAGGAAACCATGTTGGAATGACAACAAAAACTATCAGTTATCAATGCGAAGTGGCGTGTGGTGCAATCCAGACACGCAACACGAGGCACGATCATCGACATGCACCATCAGATGAGCACTGATAATCGATGGTGTATATTTCTGCTAGCGTTCATGGGGGCAGCAAGAGTAGAAAACTGCATTGGGTTACGTTACTAGCGCAGTATGCGGGCAGAAGCGGCACTGATGACGATGGCAGTGCGTGCGATTGCATCGCTAGCGGTCAATAGTTGGCACTGCAGACTGGCATTTCGGGCAGGTCTGACATAGTTCTGGGTGAGTTCTGTATCTTTCGAGTAAGTCAGAAGATGGTTTCAGGTGAGTCTGATTAGACTTCCGAGCGATTCGAGGTGATGGCCATGTCGAGTCTGTGTTGTTCTGGGCGAATCGCACAGCTTTTCCGAGCGGGCTTCCGGACGAAATTGTTGAGTGTTCCGGGTGAGTCTTCCATGTGCTGTCGAGTGTGTCGTTGATGTTGGCGTGCTGACATGGAGCTTGGCGCATGGTGTAGCGCATGGGTCGTGCGTGTAGACTGGCATTGGCGGCTGAGCGTGCAGGTGGCTGGGCGATTGGCGCACGATTGACGAGCAGGCTATCGGGTATGGGAGTATGCTACTGGGCGCACAAGATAATTACCAGGCAGGCCACCGAGCATGAAGGCGGGTGCTACACCTGTAAGGGCACACGGAGGGCAGACATGCGAGCACGGTGCCGGGCAGGCTGGCGTGCTTACACGCATGCTGTGGAGCTCATGCCGGGCATGAGTCAAGCATATAGCCACGCTGCTGGGCGTGCGCTATACGCGTAGGCAGGCACGAGTGATGCTGTGAGTGGCATGACCCGTGCAAAAAATGGCATGAGTCATGTCGGGCAACTTCCATGCAGAGGTGTTGCGTGCGTGGGGCTGAGCAGCTTGCCGGGCATGTCGAAATGTGCATGGTGACGGGAAAATCTAAAGAAAGTTCGTGAAGGCCGGCTTTAGATCCCTGTTTGTATTGCCCGCATTCGTGCTCAGTGGCGAACAATCTAATTCGCCGATATATAACTATGTATAAATGATTTAATTATCTAATTATTGTTATATATGTAAGCAGTGGTGACAGACGACGACTCAATGTCGCCGACGCTAACATTCCAGACGTGGGTTCTGGGGGTGATGTCATGTGTGATGCTGGCATTTCAAAACTAGTTCTTTGACTATCGCCAAAAACCGCTGTCAATCGATGTTGTTTCGATACAGATCGTGAGGTGGCGGTTCTCGTTGAATCCGGTGACGTTTATTCTGAAGGGGTATCTCTTGATCACCATTTTTGCATCGCGTGGATCTACTGGTAACTATGTAGTTAGTATTATCACAATTGTCAAGGCTTTCTACTATCGGCCCATACACCCGATGGTTGCTTGGCTCTTAGTTCTTACTGTTGTCGTTCGATCGTCCAATAATAATAATAATTACAGTCCACTAAAATATTATTACTACACTACCACTCTAATTCCATATTACGTAATGGGCTACTTCTTATTATGAGTCTGTTAGTCTCTCCTTGTTTAAGTTATACAATGCCCATTAACTAATTAAGTTACTGACAACTCCATTAATTAATATTTCATCCGAGGGTAGTACCACTGAACCTCATTATCATGCCGGAATAAATCAAACTACAGGGTTTACATGATAATCCTTATGAGCTCCTCAAGAAGACAACGTCATCCCATTTAATAGGACACGGATTCCTTCTACAATCAACATCACACCATAGAGATAGCACCATCTTCCAACTCACCGTGTTTGTTGATTTAATAATTAAATCTCACACATTGATGAATTAAAGACATAAATACTGGCTTACATGTTCAGGTTATTGTATAGGGATTAAGAGCACGAACATCCATAATAATTGAGATCAAGTTCTCTTATATAGTCAGTATAAGTCGAACGATCTCAAGCGGTCCTGCTCAATACACACAAAGTGTACTAATGTGATTTTATAGTCAAGACAAACTAACACCGAATCACACTACAACCACCCCGATAGATTAACCCCGTCTATCTCGATTGTGAGCATCTATTTATACTTTATAAGGAGCCGACAATATGATCTTCCGTGCGACGCCACATACCATATTATCTATAGTATAAAGTAACTGGAATTTTTCAATAACATATAAATATATTATAGAGTTAATTGCAAATAAAATACTGACTTTTACTTTAATTGCAAATTAGTCCTAACCTTTGTAATTTTGCAAAAAAAGACACAACCTTTGGTTTTGATTGCAAATCGCACCCAAGTTCAGTTTCTCCCTTCCCAGTTGCTGACTAGGCGCCAAGTCACACCCTCCAGCTCACCCCTTACATCGTCGTTTATTATGATTAATTAAAAAACACGCTGGAGCCCTAATTTATTCCTCTCCTCTCCTCCATGCGTGCGGCTATCATGTTCAAGTGAAGATTGTTCTCCAAACTCTTTCAAATTCAGGTAAAAATAATTCTTTGAAGATTATTCTCAAAATTTCCAAATTTTTAATTCCTTGTCTGACTCGTACATGAGTAACAAAATAAAAAAATGTGAGCATGGATTTGAAGTTGTCCGATCTCCATCAATGACTGACGAAAACCAAGGAAGAAGGTTTTGGAGATGTCCTTTTTATAAGGTGTATTGAATTTAATCTTGAAATTGGGCTTCTTTTTTTTCAAGCAGCTCTCTGGCTATGTTCTCCAGGAGAATCTCCATAGCCTGGATTGTCTCCGGCGTCGGAGAAATATCGAGCTGCCTCGAAGACGTCGAGCACGCCAGATCATTCCTCCAGTGGAATGAATGAATCTTGTTAAGGTTAGAAGGAATCCCTGTAATTTACATGTTTTAATCTTAACAACGTAATATGATCACTCTGTACAAATGATGATGTGTAATTGGGAATTTAGGGCAAGTGTGATGAATGAAGGATTAGACAAAGAATGTTGTTTTGGGTTCCCATTTTTATAGCAACCAAACAACACTCCCACCTCATTATATTTTCAATTATATTTTTAACCCTAAATTTTAGTAAACGACATCGTAAGGGGGTGAGGTGGAGGGTGTGACTTGGTGCTTAGTCAGCAACCGGGCAGGGAGAAACTGAATTGGGCGCTATTTGCAATTAATATCAAAGGTTGTGTCTTTTTTTGCAAAATTACAAAGGTTGGGACTAATTTGCAACTAATCTAAAGGTTGGTATTTTATTTGCAATTAACCTTAAATTATAATATGCAAAATATTTGATCATATGATTCTCTTTTCAAATTAATTGTCAAAACATTGTTCATACAAAAAGCTAGACTTTTAGTATACAATCCAACACTTACTACACAGGTATATATATGTATATGTATACACACATATTTAGATATCCTTCAACGTGTGGAGAATCTTTGATTCCAAATGCTTGGAATCAATTCAGGAGCACAACGACGCCATGAATTCGGTTGCCTATTTTTGACGGCTTAGTCCTCGTCGACTCAGCCGACAGCTAGGTCAAAACATGGTGGTGGGAGTCAGTCGGGAAGTCGATGCAGCACATGCTGGTAGAGACAGTGTTGAAGCAGGACCATGTGCTTACTTCGCTAGCAGTAAGCCACTCGGCGGCGGCGCTCTTTGTCGGATCCTCTGACGGGCTAATATCTTCTGGGATCGCGAGAAGCACTTCATGTGCTATGGCGGCGGCGCTCTTTGTCGATAGTAAAAAAGAGAAAAAGCCACGTCAGCATTACCGGGAGGGAAACCCTCTACAGTGGGTAAGAGGACAAATTTGTCAAATTTTATAAATTTAATGGACCAATTTCAAAAATTATGAAACCAATTGATCAATTTCAAAATCAGAGAAAGTTAATGGATAAAAAAGTGTATTTACCCTTAAATATTAAATGATACACTTCTTTTCTAGCTTAAGATTTTAGACGAAGAGTAGTTCTATAATATACAAGAGTGATAACATACATCGAGTCAAATCATTTAAATGGGTCAGGTATATAATGTAAAATTCACCTAATAATCCATGCTCTCCATTTCTCATTCTCTTACCCAATGATTGTCTCTCATCGAAGAATGCAATAATTTGAAGAACATAAAGGCTTATTTTTTAATCTAAAAAATCTGGAACGGAAACAGCCGAATTAGGAGCATTGTCAGCGAGGGGTACGAATCTCACAGTGAAATTGAAATGGAAACATCATATGATTGTTGGCGGCGGCAAGGATGGTTCAAAATCGACGGCGACAGAGATTGTTCAGAAATTGGCAACGCTCACTTCTATTCTATTTGAAAATGGAAACCACAAAAGTAGAATTGAGAGGGCACGTCAATGACTTATCACTGTTCATCTCTACAACGGTCTCACACACAAAAAAATAATCATCCTTCACTTTAATTCTAGGTTTTCTATTTCAATTCAGAAATTGCAATTGTGAAAATAATCAATTTTGGTGCATGTTGTTGGAAGATCAATATGTGGAATTGAGAAATTAGCTAACCACTGGTGCGCGTGTATTTGGTTGATCGGTCGTTACTTGGATTGGGTGAATGGGAAGTATACACAGTTGATAGAGATTGAGAAGATAACTGTTTGGGATTGGAAGAACTAATTCCGAATTTTATAGACTGTATTAGTTATTATTAATTAATATATGTTTTTCGCTATAAATGTATAATTCAAATAACTGTATTATTTTAATTTATTAATCTATGTGTTATTCAAAAATATATTAATATTTTTTATATTAAAGTTAAACTATAAAATTAAAACGAATAGATATATAAAATATAAATTAAGATATTAATATTTCGATAAAATATTAAAATGTACATTACTAAATATATATATATAATGATCATACATATTTGAATGATTAATTGTATTAGTTGTAATTCAGTAATGTACATATTTTTCTAAATAAATGTATATATATATATATATATATATATATATATATATATATATATATATATATATATATATATATATATATATATATATTATTGAATGTGCTATTAATTTTCCATATTAAATAAGTATTAAATAATACTAATTTTTAAATATCCACTTTAATAATAAAATATATTTAAAAAATATTTTTTATTCATTAATTTATATAGTTTTTTTAATAAATTTATTATTTATTACATTAAAATATAGAACTAAAATTAAAAAAAATCTATAAAGTTTTATATATATATAATAAAGATATACTACTTATAAACAAGGTTATTAATCGATGATTAATAAAAGCTTTTTTAATTGATGATTAAAACTTATATACAAGTTTTCAATAAGTACCCTTTTATTATATTACACTTGTTAAATTATATTTATACATTTTTAATTTAAAAAATATAATTAAAAAAATCAACAGGAAAGCTTCTTACCACAATTCTCATCACTCTACCAACCATCAAATTTAACATCAATTTGAAACCCAGAAACATATGATTTTAAATAAAATGAACGTTATTTTGATTTCACATTTCCAGTAAAGAAGAATAGAGGTTTGAAGACACTGAAGAATTATAGGCGAGATCTGAAGCAATTTTTGCACATCCGCCATCTAATTCTGCTGAAACTTTAATTCTTCTTGCAAATTTTGTACATCCACAATCTAATTCTGATGAAACTTCAATTCTTCTTTTTCTTCAACCGCCTCCGCCTTTCTTCAACCGCCGTCACCGTGGCTACCCATGTACTTGTAAGATTATTATGGCCTAGTGCCATTAATAATTAAATATATAAGATATTTATTATGATCAAATATCTTAAATAAAGATGTGGTTTAAATAAATAATATATATGAGATAAATGAGGTCATATATATTTATGGATAACAATCACATTGATAGAATGTGATTTGGTAAAGATTTAATATTCAGATCTTGTCATATCTCCACCTATAAAAGAGGCATGGTTTTATGATTTCTCTATCACCTAAAAATTTTTATGCATTGTGCCCTAAAGAAAGGTGAGGAGAGAGAAATTAGTTCCTGACGGCGTAATTCGTAAGGTTATATGGCGTACCAAGGTACCAAGGTATGTCTTCCAATTATTGTTTTGAGATGTAAAAATCATGAAGATCTAAGATCCATGACAATAAACAAATTAATTACTTATATGAATTTATCCTTACATGTGGTATCAGAATCATGGTTATAGATCTCATGATTTTTCATCGTTTGATGATTTATGTATTCTAGAATTTATTATTGAATGTGCGAAATCAATCATGAATTTTGATTTGTATAGTTGTATTTAATATTAATACATTAATCTAATTTTCGCATTGATTGTCCAGTCACTAGACATGAATGAACTTCATGGAATGTTAGTTCAAGAGGAAACACGAATTAAGAATCAAGGAAATCATTATGTTCATCTTACTATTAATCATGAAACTAGAAAGAATGCCGAAAAGAAGAAAGAAAAGGGAAAGTAAGGACCACGTAAGATAAATGTGCCTAATGCTCCAACCCAGAAAAAGGAATAAATTGGTCCTGCTAAGTGCCAGTTTTGCAAAAAACCGGGGCATTTTCAGAGGGATTGCCAGAAACATAAGGAATGATTTGAAAGGAAATGTATACTTAATGTTTTAGTATGCTATGAATCTAACTTAGTTGAAGTACCTAATAATACTTGGTGGCTTAATTTTGGTTGTATCACTCATGTTTTAAATTCGATACAGGGATTCCTTACGACCCGAATCACAATCCCAAATTAGAGCTTCGTCTATATGGGAAATCGAGTCAAAGCTCTAATTGAAGCAATTGGAACTTATCGTTTAATTCTGAATTCTGGACACCATTTAGATTTATTTGAAACTTTTTATGTTCCTTCAATTTTTCGAAATTTGGTTTCTTTGTCTAAACTTGACTCTAAAGGATATTCCTTTAAATTTTAAAATTGAAGTTTTAGTTTATTCAAACAAAATCTTTTTATTGGTTCTGGAATTCTTAATGATGGATTGTATAAATTTGAACTTGATACTAATGAACTCAGAGGTCCATCAGCTATCAACCTTTGAATCCTACTTAAGTTAATGTGACCCAGTCTTAGATGCTAAAGATATGTTTGGTTCATTTTAGAAGGTTCCATTCTCTTATTAGTAGATGCATCATTCGTTTCAATTTGTTGCATTGTGGGAGAAATTGGATTAAGAGTGTACAAATTATCTATCAATGTACCATCATAGATAATAATTCTATCTTTCCTTATAATAACCTTGTCATTAAAAGAAACAGAAAATCCATCCATAAACAATTTAGAAACTGAAATTAAATTCTTTCTAAAATGCGGTACATAAAGACAATTCCTCAAAACAAGAGTTTTACTCTTATTAAAAAATAAATAAACATCTCCCACTGCGACAGCTGCTACTCTTGTAGCATTTCCCATGAGTATGGTAATCTCTCCATCACTGAGCTGTCGGGTTTGGTGGAACCCCTACAAAGAATTGCAGACATGATCAGTGTCTCCCGTATCTACACACCAAGTGTCAGCAGATACAGCCGCTAAACACGATTCAACAACTAGTATATAAGACTTACCATTCATGTTCCACTTCAGAAGAGGGCAGTCTGCCTTATAGTGTCCTGGCTGCTTGCATTTGAAGCACTTGCCTTAGGCTTCTTGACCGCACTAGTCTTTGCTTTCACTTGGTTCACCGGTGCTGAATTTTTTTGCTTCTTTTTCTTCCTACCACCCTTCGGGCTAGGATGAGCAGCATTTTCAGCAACATGAACCTGAGAAAGCCTACGAAACAGTTCTTCCACTGCCACAAGTTCTGTCAGAAGTTCCGCCAACGTGTACATATGCTTGTTCATACCATAGTTCAGGCGGAACTGCTCAAAACTCCTAGGCAAGCTTTGGAGTATGATATCGACCTGGGTTTCCCCATCGATTTCAGCTTCAAGAATTTCCAACTCATTTAGTTGGCCCGTCATCCTAAGGACATGTTCCCTTACGGGAGTGCCCTCAGCCATTTTAGTGTTCATCAAGACCGACATGCCCTTCGACCTAGCAGGATGACTCTGATGTCCTAAGAGTTCCCTAAGAATATGCATCATATCATAGGCGGTCTCCATGGCTTGATGCTGAGTCTGAAGCACATTTGACATAGACGCCAAAATGTAGCATTTAGCCATCTTATCAGCCTTGACCCACCTATTATAAGCATATCGTTGCTCTTCGGTAGAGGCATCAGTAGGTGCCGGAGGACATTCCTCAGGAAGTACAAAGATATAATCTTCAGCAATTAATATAATGTCCATGTTTCACTTCCAGTCAACATAGTTAATGCCAGTAAGTTTATTCTCTTTAAGTATAACAGAAAGTGAGTTGAGTGTCATATTAAAATCCTGAGAATCATAAATAATTAAACAGATCAAACACTTCGAATTTATCAATTTATATTGAATCCCTCAAAATAATATAAAATAAAATTCACCAACATCTCAAGCACCGTGAATTTGCATGCCACGATAGTGTGGACGTATGCAAACCTGAACATTTACAAGAGAAGATTTTACCCAATAATCTCATTTGTCAACCTACATTTACAAGAGAAGATTTTACCCAATAATCTCATTTGTCAACCTATCTTTATGACAAAATAATTAATAGTCGGTTTTCTTTAGCCATGCAAATAACAGCAGTGACTCCGATGGGGAGGATACTAATTATTTGCATCAAAGTGTACACCATTATTTGACCCCAAGTCCATTGCGCAAGCTTATGTGTCTTACAGATGGAGAAGTACACACGCGCTTGGATAATTTCCCACAGTCATCTTAAAGAAGTTTGTACCAGTGATCCGTGAATGAACTCATCCGATGGGGAGGAAGGCTCTAATGCCAACGCGCAAGCTTACTCACATCACTTACAAACCGATAATGGAGGCCATGGGAATTTATTTACCAATCCCCTCTTCCACTTAGTTATTTAAACACCGAGGGTTTTTATTTAACATGCATATAATATTTCATAATAAAATATACATGCTAGCATGCTTCTATTATAAGTAATTTAAAATTAAATGAATCACATAGAACATGCCTCAAATATAACAATTAATTGTCAAGTTAAACAATTAAATCAATTACATATCAAAAGGATTAAGCCACTAAATAAATCAAGTAAATGGGCCTATTAATCCAGCCCAACAACCCAACAGCCCAAAAAAGGACATAAGCCCATTAGCAATACAAAAACACCATTTGTGCTGCCCTAGAATAACACCCAGCCGCAACAACCAGACGGACACCTCACACCAACAGTCGCACGGCGCCGCCACATGTGGCGGTCGTGCCGTCAGCTCGCTGGCAACGTCCCGCCAACCATCCGGTGACAAACCACCACTCCACCGGAGTCTCCCCGTCCGCTCCCATTATCGGAACCAAGCCGTCAGATCGCCGCCATGCTAGGACCACAGTCGCGCCTGCCTCCTATGCTGCCTCCGACCGTCAGCGCAACATGCAGACAGTCCAGCGCCGCTGCGCCATTGCGCGCTGCTCCAGACCATCTAGCTGCGTCGTCACCTATAACCACGCTGGTATCAGGCAGCCACCAGCCACCGGTTGTCCAGAATCAACACTGATATTTCGCCTGAAGACATCCAAATCGGTGTAACCAGACGCCGCTGTCGCTGGCGGCCGCTCCAGCAGCTACCGTCAGTAAAGAGCCGACAGCCCACTCTCCAGCGATCTACAATCAGTGCCAGTCAGCTGCGTGATCGCTCTAGCACCGCCGGATATCCGACGATCTGCCCCAATCCGACCTGAGACAGGTTGGACTCACTTGGATCCTGGTCGGAACAACCTCAATCGCAGTCACAATCAACACACGCCGCCGAATCTGCACGGACTCGACCAGAGTCAGCGTGAACGCGCCGCCATCGTTCACGATTCATCACACTCCACCGTCAATCGTACCGTTCACCGTTGATATCGATCCAGTCGAAGCCTCTCGCCTTTTTAGTGCTGCAGTGACATATCTGGTCCGGCCGAAGCCACCAGCCATCGATTGTTAGTGCCGGTCAGACCCCACCGTCACCTCCAACATTCACCCGCCGCCGGATGCACACCCATCGAGGAAGGTATATGTGTGTGATAAAAATTTACAGTGACTTCTGACTGACTGACTTAGTGTATGTAATAAGTGTGTACCATGTATACAATCAAAGAAAAATACACTGACAGCATATCACAACAGTAGATCACAAAGTAATATGCGATTACAAAGATAATACTTCAATCACATAATCACATACTGACTGACTAATAAACATGCTATTAATTCAGATTAGATCAATTAATCAAATAATCACAAAAAAACATCCATACAAATCACGTTTCACCAAGAAACCAGGCTCTGATACCAATTGTTGGCAATTGGATCGTTTTGGTTAACGTGATTAGATAAAAAAAAGGTAAACAATCAGCGGAAGCAAAAAATAATTTACCTGACTTCTGGGTTGGAGTAGAGGATGAAGATCTCTGAAGAACACATCTGATCTTCTACAGTATGACCCAAAGTCAACTCTCTGGTGTTGTGTGGTCAACAATCCCCAGAGAGTTCACAATCTGTTCCTTTTCTGTTTTCTACGTAAGTGGCGCAGACTTAGGTTATTAGGAACTGAGATAACTTATATAGTTGGGCTACTGCAGGGACCAAGAGGAAAAATTGGGTTGGGCCTCAATTAGATTTAATTAACCAAGCTTAGCCAAAAGCTTTTAATTAAATCCAATAATAATAATATAGTCCACTAAAATATTATTATTGCACCACCCATCCAATCCCAAAATTATGTTCTGGGCTCCTTATTATGAGCCCGATAGTCTCTCCATGTTTAAGATATAAAATGTCCATTAACTAATTAAGTTACTGACAACTCAAATTAATTAATATCTCTTCCGAGAGTAGTACCACTCAACCTCATTATTATGTCGGAAATTAATCCACTTGCAGGATTTACATGATAAACTTTATGAGCCCCTCAAGGGGACATCATCAACCTATGACGGACATGGATTCCTTCTACAATCAACAGCACACCATAGAGACAACATTATTTCCCACCTCACCGAGTTTGTTGATTTAATTCATTTAAATCTCACACACTGATGAATCAAAGAAATATATATTGCCTTACGTGTCGAGGTTATTATGTAGGAATTAAGAGCACGAACATCCATAATAACAGAGATCAAGTTCTTCTATATAGACAGTACAAGTCGAACGATCTCAGGCGGTCCTACTCAATACACAAAGCAGTGTACTAATGTGGTTCTATGGTCAAGACAAACTAATACCAAATCACACTACAACCATATCGATAGATAGTCCCCGTCTATCTTGGTTGTGAGCATCTGTTTACACTTTATAAGGAAACCGATAATATGATCTTCTGCGTGTTGTCGCACAACATATTATCTACAATATAAAGTAAATGGGCTTTTTCACAAACATATAAATAAACAATTTATAATCTGCAAAAATGTTTGATCATATGATTCTCATTTCAAATAAAATTGTTAAAAACATTGTTCAATACAAAAGCAAGACTTTTAGTATACAAATATAACAGTTGCATGATTCACATATGTTCGTGCCATGTCAACACCGGAGGATTCAAAGCTTCTGCCAAAAGACTCGCCCCGAACAAGATGCGAACCCAATAGAAATGTCACCAGACCCGATCGAAAAGTCGCTGACCCGATCGGAAATTCCATCATCCCCACTTGAAAAAACCATCGACTCGCCCAGAAAAACGTGTAGACCTGATCGGATATAGCAATAGACTCGCTCAGAATAACTCCTTTAGGCCCATGTTTTCTGCTGGCCTGCAAGCTCTACCGAGGCTTCCTGATCAGTGATAAACTCCAACCGCCCTCGTCGCTTGACCTTCCATGTGATATCAACCGCCCAATCTTAACCGCCCAGCAAAATTGCACCATCATCGTTCACGACTGCTTGCTTCAGGCACCACCGGTTTTCCTCGGGATCGTGTCTGCGCCAATAAAATTCGTCGCCCCGCGCCTCTAGTCACCGTACAACTGCCGTGCTATCTTGCCAACGACATCCAGCCTCCGTCGCTCATCTTCCTTTCACCATCGAGCGCCAACAGCCCCGTCCCAACGTCCACTTTCACCGAGTATTCCCTTTGCCGTGAACGTGTACGGTGTTAAGTGTGTGGGGTGTTCAATTAAGGTATGGAATAAGGGTTTTGAAGCCATGAAGTTATCTAAGGATTCTAATAGATTTCTTTTTAAAAAAATCAAAACCCTAACTATCATGCGATCATTATTCAATCATTATTCAAGAATAATTCACATTAAACCCTTTACCCTAAATTCTAGCACCACATTATGCAATCAAACCCCAGCCTAACTTATCATGTTTAGCCATAGAACCTACGCTCTGATACCAATTGTTGACGTTTGGATCTTTTGATTAATGTGAACCGTTAAGGTTCCATTTTTTCTAAATCAACGGAAGCAAGAAACCATAGAAACGATTACCTTTCACCAGGGTATGTTGAAGAAGAATGATTCTCGTCGGCAGCCTGCGCAACATAATGGTTTTGGCCATAACTCCCTCATCTGATCTTCGATTTGGGTGATTTATACTTCAAAACGATCCTCTCTTCCATGGATTTCCAACGGTCTATCAAAATAACAGTTTAGACTTACACATGACTTTAAAAAAATTGTGGAAGTTGACGGATAGAAACAGCAAACGGCCTTACGGTCTGCTGTTGTATTCCTAAGCCACGTCTCGACGTTGTGTGGGCAACGATCTACGAGATTAACTCAGTCTGCAGTCCAAATGTTTCTCACGTGTTTTTGGGCATGAAAATAGTTTTCCAGACTGCTGAGATTGGCTATTATATAGGCTACAAAAGGGACCAGAAGGAGAAATTAGGGTTTGGGCCTCCCATTGAGCTTAAGCATCCAAGTTTAGCCCAAAACTTATACTTAAATCCAATAATAATAAATCATTCTACTAAAGAAGTATTATTGCACTGCCACCCTAATCCCAAATTACATTATGAGCTCCTTCTTATTATTAGCCCGTTAGTCTCCCCGTGTTTAAGATTCAAAGTCCATTAATTAATTAAGTTATTGACAACTCCATTAATTAATATATGTGCCGAGAGTAGTACCACTCAACCTTATTATCATTCCGGAATAAATCCACTTACAGGGTTTACATGATAATCATTATGAGCTCCTCAAGGGGATATCATCAACCAATTCCATTAGGACACATATTCCTTCTAAAATCAACGGCACGCTATAGAAACAACACCATCTCCCAACTCACCGAGCATATTGATTTAACTATTAAATCTCACCCATTGATGAATCAATAAAATAAATATTGTCTTACGTGTTGAGGTTATTGTATAGGGATTAAGAGTACGAACTTCCATAATAACAGAGATCAAGTTCTATTACATAGTCGGTATAAACCGAACGATCTCAACGGTGGTCCTGTTCAATACATAAAGTGCAGTTGTGCAATTTTATTGTCAAGACAGACTAATGCCAAATCACACTACAATCATACCGATAGATAGTCCCTGTCTATCTCGGTTGTGAACATCTTTTTATACTTTACAAGAAGCCGATAATATGATTTTCCGCGTTTTGTCGCACAATATATTATCTACAGTATAAAGTAAGTGGACTATTGTATTGAACATATAAATAAATTATAAGATGCAATTATTTGATCATATGATTCTCATTTCAAATAAATTGTTATAAGATTGTTCATACAAAAAAGCTAGACTTTTAGTATACAATTCAACAATCTCCCACTTATACTAAAAGACTATGCTGTCATGTCTTCTGCCATACATCTGATTCCCACTCCTACTACACGACCATCAAAAGCTTTCGCTTTAAGGTCCTTGTAAATGGATTTACTAGGTTATCATCCGATGCAATCTAGGCGACAACAACCTTCCCCTCATCATACGATTTCTCGTAGTAGGTGGTACTCGCGCTCCATGTGTTTAATTGCTTTATGGGCTTGTGATTCCTTCAAGTTTGCAACTGCACCATTATCATCAAAATAAATTGTGATAACCTTGGGCAAACTTAGAATCACTTCGAAGTCCATCATGAAGTTTCTAGAGTCATATAGATACTTTGACTGCCTTATAGGCTCCAATTTATCATGTTTCCATGATGGAGTCCGGAGTCCGAAATATATTTCTATATAACACTCCTCCATATTATGACTCTACTTCCTAAAATTAAACACATATCCTTGAGGTGGAATTAGTGTCATCCATATCTGATTTGAAAAATCCGAATCTACGTAACTCATAAGAAACAACGAATCTGTCCGGTAAGCCTGCATATAATTTCTAGTCCTTTTCAGGTACATAAATATATGTCTTACCACAGTTCAACATTCTTATTTCGAGTTACCTTGATACTCACTGTCTATGCAATTGGCAATACAGTTATCCATTCTCGTGCATAGCATTCCTTAGATTAAGCTTCCTTATTCGCCGAAGCATAAGGAACCGCTTTCATCACTTTTATCTCTTTTGTGTCTCAAGACACATTCACTTAGATAAATTCACATGCTAAATGAGTAAGGATCATATCATTTTGCTAAACTTGAGCTAAGCCTAACATCCTTTCTTGTGATCCGTATTACCGTGATTAAAAGGATATTTTTACTCTTCTTAAGTCCTTCATTTCATACTGATTTATTAACCATACCCATATGCCCGAAAATACTCTTTCATTGTCTCCAATGAGAAATATATCACTACGTATAGTACAAAAATACCACCACATATCCGTCACTCTTTTCAATACACAAGACATATCCGAGCATTGATAAAATCCATATCACTGGATTTTTCATCAAAATGGATGTTCTATAATTTTGAAGCTTGCTTTAGTCCATTGATGGACACTTTTAAGCTTAATATCAAAATGCTCTTAGCTCTTTGCAATGAATCACTCTGGTTGCTTAACATAGATGTTTTCCTCAAGACTTCCATTCAGGAAGTTGTCTTGACATCTATTTGCTATCCCTCATATTCCATATGAGTAGCAACAAGTAAAAGAGTCTGGATCGACTTAGGCATAACTACCGTCGAACAAGTTATCTCATAATCGAACCCTTTCTTTCTGAGTATACCTTTTTCGCAACAAGATTTGCTTCCAAGGTTTTCACCTTACCATATGATCCTCTTTTATTTTGTATGACCACTTCCAATGGCTTTTACACCATTTAGTGGTCTTACAAGCTCCCAGATTAATTTAGAATTCATCAATTCTATTTCAACATCATTGCACTAGCTAAGATATCACATTTCGATCTTGTATTGCTTCGTCGTATCCGTGGTTTCAATCCTTGTTTACTAGGGACTAAGTCTCACGACTCTCCCAAAATATATATCTTGCAAGTTGTCGAACAACCCTCCCACTACGACAAGGCACTACGAGCAATTGTGTATCAGACGTGACACGCGTTGCAGTTTAACTTGTGGTATATCCTCTTATACAATTGGCACTAATACTTTGTGTTTTCTTCTCACATCCTTTAGGACAACTTATAAATGGGTATGTGATTTATTACATAGTCTCTTTCCAATCATATAGTGTTTGTATTAACAATCATCCTTCGATCTTTTAGACTAAATAAATCACCTTCATTTTTATAGCATATCCCAAAAACAGACAACCATTCATATGAATTACTGTTTCTAGGGCTTATCCATAAAATGAATTAAGTAATTCCAAATAATTCATCATCTATCTAATCATTTGCATAAGAGTCTTTCTCTTATTAGGATTAAAAGACGCATTATTAATTACTATTTGTTGCATCCGTGGAATAAACATGATTTAAGAGAACAAATTGTCAATAACGTACCATAACAGATTATAGCTCTATCCTTCATTATAATGACCATGTCATTTAAATGTAATGGAGTATCCATCTATTAATGCATAGAAACCAAATCAAATTCTTTCTATGAAAACGTACGTAAAGACAATTTCTCATAATCAAACGTTTATTCATATCGTAAGATAAATAAACAACTCCCACTTGAACAACCACTACTCTCGCAGTTTTACCCATGTATATTATTATTTCATCATCACTTAGTTGCAGGCTTTTAGTGATTCTGGTATCTACACACAACATGTCAATAAATGCCATCACTAATCATGCTTCAACGAATAGTGAATGAGATACTAACCTTGTTTACATCTTGATGAAATTGGATTTCCATCACCACATGTTTTGTGAGAAGTTTCCCACAATATACAACCTCTTGTATTTCAGGTAGAACTTACTCAAAACATCTAGGCAATTATGAAGAATAAAATTGACTTAGGTTTCCCCTTCAACTTCTATTCCATGTATTTCCAATTCATTCAGCAAATTCAATCATGACCTACTGCCTTTTAACTTACTCAAATATCCGAAAAGTTACATGAGACCATCATATTTCTATGAATCTCTTATCTCTTCACTAGAGACTTTAATATGTATCATGATAAGTCTTTTGTGAGAACACACATGTATTTCTTAAGCAGTAAAATTTGAATCCAAGATTCTTTTCTAATCATCTAATTTTGGACCAGTAAATATAATTTCTTTTAGTCAACCATAAGTGAAATAAAACTATTTGAAATTCAGAGAATCATAAAAAAATACACCGATCAAATCTTCGAATTTATCCATTTATATTGATTCCCTCAAAACAGTATAAAATATAAATTCACCGACATCTCAAGCACCGTGAGTTTGCAAGCCACGATAGTGTGGACATTTACAAACCCGAACATTCACAAGAGAAGGTTTTACCCATTAATTTCATTTGTCAACCTAACTTTATGACAAAATAATTAATAGTCGGTTCCTCTTTAGCCATGCAAGTAAAAGCAGTGACTCCAATGGGGAGGATACTTATTATTTACACCTAAGTGTACAATTATTTGACCCCAAGTCCATTGCGCAAGCTTATGTGCCTTACAGATGGAGAAGTACACATGCGCTCGGATAACTTCCTACAGTCATCAATTATAAGTTTGTACCAGTGAACCGCATATAAATTCATCCGATAGGGAGGAAGGTCTATTCCAACGCGCGATTCATATGCATCACATTGCAAATATAATTATTTAATAAAGTCTGCTCCAGGAATCTATGAATAAACTCATCCGATGGGGAGGAAGGCTCTAATGCCGATGCGCAAGTTTATTCACATTGCTAACAAACCAATAATGGAGGCCGTGGGAATTAATTACCAATTTTCTCTCCCACTTAGTTATTTAACACCGAGGGTTTTTAACATGCATATAATATTCAAAATAATACACGCAACTAAACATGCTATTATTAGGGCAAGTAAGGCAGTAAATCAAATAGCACATAATTCCTAATATATAACAATAATTGGCAAATAGAGCAGTCATAACAATTATATATAAGGAAATAAAAAATAGACCAAAATAAGAATTGACTAAGTCAACTTTGAAAGTAATTAAAAAGGAAAAAACTTGGGCAACAAGTAGGTAGACAAAATTTGTGCCCCAAGTAATCAATCCCCACGCAGCATTAAGGACCACATACTGTACCACCGTGGAACCTTCCAAGCAGCTGCCCATCAGATATCTTCCACATCTCGGAAAACATAAGAAAACCGCCAGTCAGGTCATACCATCCAGCCATGTGATAGCCTGCTTCAGTCGTCTCATATCCAGCTGGAAGACCACTTGCAACAGCTCCGGTTCAGCAAGCTGAGTATCCACCAGAAAGTTCACCTTCGCCAGAACTCACAGCCCAGCCACCGGTAATCCCAGCAGACTCATTCCTCGACGGAAGCCCCGGAATTATCGCTCAGCCTGCTTCAAGCGAGAAGTTGCCTTCCATCTCTCAGTCATGGTGAAGCCATGGCATTCCAAGCCTCTAGCCGCCAGTGGTCCGCTTCCAGCCATGCTCCCAGCCGTGTTTCACCTCCGGCAACATCGGGATAGAAGACGTGTAGCATTCAGCCCCTTCTCCATCAGCCTCGGCCATGTAGACCCGCTTGGAAAAAACCCAGGCCCACTTGGAGACTTCATTCCAGCCGCCCGGAAATATTGACTTCAGTGTCAGCCTTGCAGAGCCCGCCGCCCAGCAAGGAGACTCGCTCAGAAATATAGTCGACCAGGTATGACTCGTTCAAAAATCGGCTGCAGACTCATTCGAAAAACTCTGCAACCTTTTCGGAATTCACACTAGACACGCCCAGACTCACCCAGGTCCTTGCTTGCCGCCGGTCCCTCCAACAGCGGGTCAGACCATAGCTGGTCCGCTTCCCAGCCGTATCGCCGGAAGAACTCACCGTTCTAAGCTACTTTCCAACATGCCTCCCGCTTATCTGCCTGGGATAAAATACTCACGCTCGGCATGCTAGGTTCATCGCCTGATAGCATCGCCAAGTCGCACGTCTCTGAGCATGCTTGCGCAGCAAACAGAGAGCGTCGCTTTCTGGTCATCCTTTTGGTGTCGCGCTCGCCTCCATGTGCCGATACCTGACGAGCGCCCTTCACCCAGCAACCACACGGCGCCTGCTACCACGCATCATCCGCACGCCTGCAAGCTGACAGCACGTGCACCTGTGTGCCGGTGAACACACCATTAAACCCAGAAAGTTGACCGGCTGCTACTAGCGTGACTAGCAATATACTTCCAGACCAGGCTTCAAACTTGTCGTCGAATGAACCACCGGCTACGCTCACCCACAACCATGCACAGTTCACCATTGTCCTGTTCAAAACAAGATTCAATAGGAACTTTGCAAGACCCGATCAATACCTTGGCAATACTCGATCGGAACTACACTATGGCCGCTAGAAACGCCGCCAGGCTTCATCGCGACTACGTCAGGCCTGCCCTGCAGCACTGCCAGGAACGCATCTCAAGCCACCGGGACTCCATGTCTGTCTTCACCGTGTCACACGCGATTCATCGACTTGCTCAAAAAAAATCTGACTCGCACCGGAACTCCACATGACTAGCCCAACCTCCTGCTGTTGCCGTTGTATGCCGTCTCTCCAGAATGGAGTCGGTGGCACCCATCAGCAGCTAATGCGGACTACCGGCATTCACGTCGTCAGCAACAGCCACCGAATTGCATACCACTTCACGCCAACAACACAACTTTCTTGCTATACAAGACAGCCCTGCCTCTCTTCGAACAGGTCTCCGCCTGAGTCCCGACCACCATGTGGACTCCCTCCAGCCGCAGCCTTACTGATCGGGTCGCCGCTTTCAATGCTTTCACCACTTCATCCAGCGCGCGGCTTGACCCGTCGATCACAAGCCACCGTCGTCGTCCTCGTGCCTCTTCCATTCGCTCACCACCATGCCAGCACGCGATGACGTGTGTGTACCATCATGTAAAGGATAGGGTATTCAACAAGAAACAAAATTCTAAACCCTAATATCACATATGGCACAACAAACCCTAGCCTAACGTTTCACGCTTCACCACGAAACCGAAGCTCTGATATCAATTGTTGGCACTTGGATCATTTGGTTAACGTGACCCATTAGGGTTCCATACGTTTCTAATATCAGCGGAAGCAATAAATCATAGAAACGATTACCGTTCACCAGGGTATGTAGAAGATGAAGGATTCTCGCTGGCAAACTGTACAGTCCCACGAGAATGGCCATAACTTCCTCGTCTGATGTCGGAATTGAATGATCTTTGCGCTCAGACGATTCTCTCTTTATTTACGATTCGCTCAGACGATTCTCTGTTGTAGCCTATATAATAGCCAATCTCAGTAGTCCGAATATCTAATAAAAACACTCCAAAATCGTAAATAAGTAGATTAGTATTGTAGGTTGAGATCGTCTTGTAGATCATTACCCACACAACATCAAGACGTGGCTTAGGAATACAACAGAAGATCAGAAGGTCATTTGTTCCTGATGTTGATGATCAACCCCTACATCAACCCTGGTGAAAGGTAATATGATTCTACTCTTATGCTTTCGCTGTAGTAGAATTGCATGGAACCCTAACGGTTCACGTTTACCAAAAGATCCAAATGCCAACATCATGATGTAGGAAATGAGAATCATGATGAAGGAAACAATTATCATGATGATGGAAAAGAGCATCACGATGAAGGAAATAAGCATCACGATGAAGAACTCATGCATCATGATGATTGAAATAAGCATCATGACGTAGGACATGAACATAATGAAGTCGGAATTAATCATCATGATGAAGGAAATGAGCATCATGACATAGAAAATGATCATCATGATAAAGTAAATATGCATGACAATGAACAAAATGAGCATCATGATGAAGGATTTATGCATCATAACGATGGAAATTAATATCATTATAAATAAAATTAGCATAATGATTAAGGAAATGAGCATTATGGTATTTCAAATGAGCATAATGATGAAGGAAATATGTAGCATGATATACGAAATAAGCATCATGATTAAGGAAATATCTATCATGATTCTCCTTCTTGTCTCGGTTGTAGCCCATATATAAGTCATCTCAGTTGTCCGAAAACCCCAATTAATTAATTAATTGATCACGCCTAACCGTGAGAAGGGAGAGAGAATAGAAGATTTAGAAAATATTAAGTATCGTCGCCCACACGACGTTAAGACTGGACTTGAGAATACAACGAAAGATCGAAAGTTTATTTCTTGCTACTGTTCATCAACTTCCACGATTTTCTAAAATGGTGTAGAAGATAAAACTAGACGTGTTATACACCGTTGGAGAGCCATGTAAGAGAAGATCGTTTGGCGTGTAGATCAGTTGAATTGAAGATCAGATGAGGAAGTTATGCCCGAAATTGTGAGGCTGCATAGGCTTCCGGCGAGAATCTTTCTTCTTCAATATACCCTGGTGAAAGGTAATACGTTTCTATATTTTCTTCCTTCCTATAATTATAAAATCGTATGGAACCTTAACGGTTCACGCTAACCAAATAATCGAACGCCAACAATTGGTATCAGAGCGAGGTTTTGTGGTGAAGCATGACACGTTAGACTAGGGTTTATGTGGCATACGTGTGATTAGGATTTTTAGAACTGACTTGATCGATACCTAACTGTACATGGCACACATATTTCATCATCGATGGCGATCACCAAACGAATGTGCGATATGGAATAGCGACAGTCGGACCTGGCCGATGGTGGGAGTTGCGATGTTAGGAGGTAACATTGGATGGCAAAGATGTGAACCCAAGCAGCTGGGTTGAACGACGTTCGATAGCTGCACGATGGTGGTGAACGTTGTTGTCAGGAAAATTGGCTGTGAACTATTGCAGTAGGAAACCAAGCTGGAACGAAGATAAACAACTGTCGTTGATCTATGTGAAGTGTCGTGTGGTACAAGCCGGACACGCGACACGAGACATGATCACCGGCATACACCATCGGATGAGCATTGATCATCGATAGGGTATATTTCTGCCGGTATTCTTGGGGGCAGCAAAAGCAAAAAACAGTGATGGGTGGAATTACTGGTGCAATATGCAGGCAGAAGCGGAACTGATGACGATTGCGGGGCAAGCGACTGCATCGCTAGTGGTCGGTAGTTGGCGCTGTAGACCAGCGTTATGGGCGAGTCTGACATAGTTCCGGGCGAGTTCTGCATCTTCTGAGTGAGTTAGAAGATGGTTTCAAGCGAGTTTGATGGGATTTCCGAGTGATTCAACGTGATGGCCATGTCAAGTCTGTGTTGTTCCGAGAGAGTCACACAGCTTTTCCGAGTGGGTCTGTACAGCTTCCGGACGAGTCTATTGAGTGTTCTGGGTGAGTCTGCTGTGTGCTGTCAGTGTGTCGTCGATGTTGGCATACTGACATAGAGCTTGGTGCACGGTATAGTGCACGAGACGTGAGTGTAAGCTGGCATTGACGTGTTGAGCGTGCAGGTTGCTGGGCAATTGGCGCACGATAGATGAGCAGGCAACCGGGTATGGGAGTATGCTACTGGGCACACTGGATAATTGCCAGGTGGACCGCCAAGCATGCAGACGTGTGCTATGCCTGTTGGGTCACACGGAGGACAGACATGCGCGCACGGTGCCGAGCGGGCTCTGTGGAGCTCATGCCAGGCACGAGTCATGCATACAGCTAGGCTACTGGGCATGCACTATATGCGTAGGCACGCACGAGTGATGCTGTGGAGTGGCACGACCCATGCAGGAAATGGCATAAGTCGTGATGGGCGACTTTCATACATAGGTGTTGCACGCGTGGGGCTGAGCAGCTTGCCGAGCATGTCGAGCGTGCACAGTGATGGGAAAATCAGAAGAAAATTCGTCAAGGCCAGCTTCAGATCCCCGTCTGTGTTGCCCGCATTCGTGCTTAGTGGTGAACAATCGAATTTGCCGATATATAACTGTGTATAATTGATTTAATTATCTAATTATTGTTATATTGTATGCATGTTCTCTTTGATTTACTTCCTTATTTGCCATAATAGAAGCATGCTAGGTTGCGTAGTTTATTCTTGAATATTATATGCATGTAAAAACCCTCAGTGTTAAATAACTAAGTGGGAGAAGGGATTGATAAATAATTTCCGCGGCCTTCATTATTGGTTTGTAAGTGATGTGAGTAGACTTGCGTGTTGGTAATAGGCCTTCCTCTACAACGAATGAGTTTATTCATGGATCACTGATACAGATTTCATTAAATAATTATTGTTTGTAATGTGATGCAAATGAACTTGCGTGTTAGCATAGACCTTCCTCCCTAACGAATGAGTTTATATGCGGTTCACTGGTACAAACTTATAATTGATGATTGTAGGAACTTATCCGAGCGTGTGTGTACTTCTCCAACTGTGAGGCACATAAGCTTGGACCACGGTCTTGGGATCAAATAATGTGTACACTTATGTGTGAATAATTAGTATCCTCCCAAATAGAGTCACTAATATTATTTAGACGGCTAAAGAGAAACCGACTATTTATTATTTTATCATGAAGTTTGGTTAACGAATGAAATTAATGGGTATAACCTTCTCTTGTGAATGTTCAGGTTTGTATACGTCCACATTAAGGTGGCATCCAGACTCACAGTGCTTGAGATGTCGGTGAATTTTACTTTTATATTGCTTTGAGGGAATCAATATAAATGGAAAAATTCAAAGATTTGATCGGTATATTTATTTTTGATTCTCTGAATTTTGAAATGGTTTTATCTTACTTATTGTTTACTAAAGAAACATATTTACTGGTTAAAAATTAGATGATTATAAAAGAACCTTGGTTTCGATTCTTACTGCTTAGGAAAATATAAATATGTTCTCACTAAGGATGTCCCATTATGCCTATTAAAGTCTCTAGTGGAGAGGTTCGAGGTTCATTGAAATATGTTGGTCTCATGCGACTCTTCAAATACTTGAGTAAGAAAGGCTAGAGGTCATGGATAACTTGATGAATGAATTGGAAATACTTGCAGTAGAAATTGAAGGGGAAACCTAAATCAATTTATTCTCCATAATTTTTCTGATTGTATTGAGCAAGTTCTACCTGAAATACGAGAGATTGTATACGGTAGGGAACTTCTGACAAAACATGTGGCGAAGGAAAGCCATTTTCATCAAGGTATGAACAAGGTTAGTATCTCATTCACTAGTTGTTGAAGCATGATTAGTGATGACATCTACTGACATGTTGTGTGTAGATACCAGAATCACTAGAAGCCTAAAGATAATTTCTCATAACCAAATGTTTATTCCTATCGTAAGATAAATAAACAACTCTCACTGCAACAGCCGCTACTCTCATAATATTACCCATGTCCATAATAATCTCATCATCACTAAGTTACACGCTTTTAGTGATTCCGGTATCTACACACAACGTGTCAGTAGATGCCATCAGTATTCATGCTTCAACAACTAGTGAATGAGATGTTACATTTGTATACTAAAAGCCTTGCTTTTGTATTGAATAATATTTTTAACGATTTTATTTAAAAATGAGAATCATATGATCAAACGTTTTTACATATTATAAATTGTTTATTTATATGTTTGTGCAAAAGTCCATTTACTTTGTATTGTAGATAAATTGTTGTGCGACAACACGTAGAAGATCATATTATCGGTTTTCTTATAAAGTATAAACAGATGCTCACAACCGAGATAGACGGGAACTATCTATCGAGATGGTTGTAGTGTGATTTGGTATTAGTTTGTCTTGACTATAGAATCACATTAGTTCACTTAGTGTGTATTGAGTAGGACCGCCATAGATCGTTCGACTTGTACTGTCTATATAGGAGAACTTGATCTCAGTTATTATGGATGTTGGTGCTCTTAATCCCTATACAATAACCTCGACACGTAAGGTAGTATATATTTCTTTCGACCTCATAATAAGAAGGAGCCCAAAACATAATATTAGGATTGGATGGGTAGTGCAGTAATAATATTTTAGTGGATTATATTATTATTATTGGATTTAATTATAAGCTTTGGGCTAACCTTGGTTAATTAATTCCAATTGAGGCTCAATCTAATTTCTCCTCCTGGTCCCTGTTGTACCCCAATATAAAAGTCATCTCAACTTCTGGATGCCCTATTATTATTCCAGCGCCATTTCAACGTGAGAAATCAAGGGTGAGAAGCAGATTGAGAAATCTTGTAGATTGTTGCCCACACAACAGCAGGATTCGACTTGGGTCATACAGCAGAAGATCAAGAGGTGGTTCTCTACTGCAGATCATCCTCTACATCAACCCAGAAGAAAGGTAAACATTTAGTTTGCTTCCGCTGTAACCGTTTACTTGAATTCCTAATGATCACGTTGAACCAAACGATTCAAAAGCCAACAATTGGTATCAGAGCGTTGGTTTACGGTAAAACGTGACTCGTTAGGAAAAGGTGTCCATGTACAATTCGTGTTTTTTTAGTCGATGAGAAAGCATTAATATTAGGGATTGTATATGTGTGAATTATCCATAATTCCTATATGTTTTTTCGATGTAATTGGCGTGTGATTATTGGTGATTGTACACGCTGGACACACATAGATAAACCATCTTCGATGGGTTTTACTTGCTGAACACGTTTTACACACCACTACACCGTATATGACGGGCGACAGAAGAAAGAGGTTGCACAGCGATCGGGCGGTGACTGGATTGCTGTCGCGCAATCACGACACACTGGAGGTTTGGTGTGGCCATGTTGGTAGATGGAAGTCGATGATGGCTGAAAGGTAGTAACGTGAAGGCAGTAGCCGCTTGGGTTTGACGTTGTTGTGTACGGCTGCGACAGTGTGAAGCTTCCATCCAGTTTGGGCTACGGGAGGTTACGACTGCAATTGGAATTGGATGACAGGAATCAGACCAGGAAGGCTGGTCTTTGGGCGGGTCGACAGGTTCTTTCGGTCGAGTCTGAAGCCACTTCTGAGCAGTTAATGACGGTTTTCGATCAGGTCCTGGCAGTTTTGGGCGCGAGTTGTGGACCCTTCACTCCAGTCTTCCTCTTTTCCGAATGGGTCGCTGAGATCTCTAATCTCTTCTAGGCGAGTCACTGCTAGGTTCCAGCGAATCGCCAGACAAACTACAACAGCTTTAAAGTGAGGCTAGACACGCTATCGCCAGACAAACTACAACAGCTTCTGGGCGAGTCACTGCTAGGTTCCAGCGAATCGATGTTCGCTGGTCTGCAACGACTGCCGCTGACTGGTGCGACAACGGAGTTGCTGTGGGCTGCTGAGAGCGATTCTCTTCGACAAGGGTTGGAGAGGCGACTCCAGTCTACCACGATGATGGCAACTCATCATGACGATGATCGGCGTTGCGTTCTGGGAAGCTGGGCACTTCAACGATGCTGGAGATCCACAGCAGGTTTCGATCTAGTCTGGACAGTGATGTTCACGGTGATTCCATGGTGTTTCCGTGCAGGCTTGATGAAGTGTCGGGCTAGGTGAATTCTAGGGCAGCGTTGATGGGTTTGATTTGAGCATGGGCTTATGGATGTTGGGCTGCACATATAGTCCATTTGCTGTTTTGGGCCTATTGGCCCAATTTGCTTTATTTGCCCATTTATGCACTTAATTTATTATATATAATTGATTTAATTGTTTTTACTTGACAATTAATTGTTATATATGTTGCATGTTATATGTGATTTATTAAATTACTTAAAATAGAAGCATGATAGGGTGTATATTTTATTAAAGAATATTACATGCATGTTAAAAACCCTCGGTGTTTAAATAATTAAGTGGGAGAGGGGATTGGTAAATAAATTCCCATGGCCTCCATCATCGGTTTGTAAGTGATGTGAGTAAGCTTGCGCGTTGGCATTAGAGCCTTCCTCCCCATCGGATGAGTTTATTCACGGATCAATAGTACAAACTTTTTTAAGATGACTGTAGGAAATTATCCAAGCACGTGTGTACTTCTCTATCTGTAAGGCACATAAGCTTGCGCAATAGACTTGGAGTCAAATAATGATGTACACTTACATGCAAATAATTAGTATCCTCCCCATCGGAGTCACTGTTGTTATTTGCATGGCTAAAGAAAACCGACTATTAATTATTTTGTCATAAAGATAGGTTGACAAATGAGATTATTGGGTAAAATCTTCTCTTGTAAATGTTCGGGTTTGTATACATCGTGGCATGCAAATTCACGGTGTTTAAGATGTTGGTGAATTTTATTTTATATTGTTTTGAGGGATTCAATATAAATTGATAAATTCGAAGTGTTTGATCTGTTTAATTATTTATGATTCTCAGGATTTTAATATGGCACTCAACTCACTTTCTGTTATACTCAAAGAGCATAAACTTACTGACACTAACTATGTTGACTGGAAGCGAAACATGGACATTGTATTAACTGCTGAAGATTATATCTTTGTACTTTCTGAGGAATGTCCTCCGGCACCTACTGATGCCTCTACTGAAGAGAAAAGAAATGCTTATAATAGGTGGGTCAAGGCTGATAGGATGGCTAAATGCTACATTTTGGCGTCTATGTCAAATGTGCTTCAGACTCAGCATCAAGCCATGGAGACCGCCTATGATATGATGCATAATCTTAGGGAACTCTTCGAACATCAGAGTCGTTCTGCTAGGTCGAAGGGTATGTCGATCTTGATGAACACCAAAATGGCTGAGGGCACTCCCGTAAGGGAACATGTCCTTAGGATGATGGGCCAACTCAATGAGTTGGAAGTTCTTGGAGCTGAAATCGATGGGGAAACCCAAGTCAATATCATACTCCAAAGCTTGCCTAGGAGTTTTGAGCAGTTCCGCCTGAACTATGGTATGAACAAACATATGTACACGTTGGCAGAACTTCTAACAGAACTTGTGGCGGTGGAAGAACTGTTTCGTAGACCTCCTCAGGTTCGTGTTGCTGAAAATGCAGCTCATCCTAGGCCGAAGGGCGGTAGGAAGAAAAAGAAGCAAGGAAATTCAGCACCGGTGAACCAAGTGAAAGCAAAGACTGGTGCAGGCAAGAAGCCTAAAGGCAAGTGCTTCAAATCCAAGCAGACGGGACACTACAAGGCAGACTGCCCTCTTCTGAAGGGGAACAAGAATGGTAAGACTTAAATACTAGTTGTTGAATCGTATTTAGCGGCTGTATCTGCTGACACTTGGTGTGTGGATACGGGAGCCACTGACCATGTCTGCAATTCTTTGCAGGGGTTCCACCAAACCCGACAGCTCAGTGATGGAGAGATTACCATACTCATGGGGAATGCTACAAGAGTAGCAGCTGTCGCAGTGGGAGACGTTTATTTATTTTTCAATAAGAATAAAACTCTTGTTTTGAGGAATTGTCTTTATGTACCGCATTTAAGAAAGAATTTAATTTCAGTTTCTAAATTGTTTATGGATGGATATTCTGTTTCTTTTAATGACAAGGTTATTATAAGGAAAGATAGAATTATTATCTGTGATGGTACATTGATAGATAATTTGTATACTCTTAATCCAATTTCTCCCACAATGCAACAAATTGAAACGAATGATACATCTACTAATAAGAGAAAGGAACCTTCTAAAATGAACCAAACATATCTTTGGCATCTAAGATTGGGTCATATTAACTTAAGTAGGATTCAAAGGTTGATAGCTGATGGACCTCTGAGTTCATTAGTAGTGGAAAATTATCCAACTTGCGAATCCTGCTTAGAAGGAAAAATGACTAAAAGGCCTTTTAAGGCAAAGGGGTATAGAGCTAAAGATTTGTTGGAATTGGTTCATTCCGATTTATGTGGTCCTATGTCTGTCCAGACAAGAGGGGGTTTTGAATATTTCGTCACTTTCATTGACGATTATTCAAGATACGGATATATTTATTTGATGCGCCGCAAGTCTGAATGCTTTGATAAATTCAAAGATTACAAGGCTGATGTGAAAAAGCAACTTGGTAAATATATCAAAAAACTACGATCTGATCGTGGTGGTGAATACCTCCTGGGAGAGTTTAAGAATTATTTATCGAAAAATAGGATTGAATCCCAATTGTCTGCACTGGGCACACCCCAGCAGAATGGTATAGCGGAAAGAAGCAATATGACTCTTATGGAATTGGTAAGATCAATAATGAGTTATTCGGAATTACTAAATTCGTTTTGGAGACACGCCTTAGAAACAGCGGCTTATATTCTAAACTTAGTACCTTCTAAATCGGTAGCCTCCACACCCACAGAACTGTGGACCGGGCGCAAGCCTAGTCTGAAACATGTTCGAATTTAGGGTGCTCCGGCACACGTGTTAAAGGCAGATGCTGATAAGTTAGAATCACGTACTGATGTTTGTCTATTTATAGGGTATCCTAGGGGAACGAAGGGTGGTTTATTTTATAGTCCCAAGGACCAAAAGGTGATTGTGAGCACGAACGCCAGATTTTTGGAAGAGGATTATATATTGGATCACAAACCCATGAGTAAAATTATTCTAGAGGAAGTTAGATGGAAAACACCAAATATAATACCAATTGTACAATAAGATATACCACAGGACTCTGCACCGCGTGTTACACCTGATACACAATTGCCTGCGGAGCCTCGTCATAGTGGGAGGGTTGTCAGACAACCGGATAGATTCATGGGATTGGGAGAGTCATCCGACTTGGTCCCGGGTGAACATGAAATTGACCCATGGAATTACAACGAGGCACTGCAAGATAAAGATGCTCAATTATGGCAAAACACAATGAAATCTGAGATAGAATCCATGTATTCTAATCAAGTCTGGGAGCTTGTAGAACCACCCAATGGTGTAAAAGCTATTGGATGCAAGTGGATCTATAAGAGAAAAAGAGGATCTGACGGTAAGGTGGAAACCTTTAAAGCAAGGCTTGTGGCTAAAGGATATACTCAGAAAGAAGGAATCGATTATGAGGAAACTTTCTCGCCTGTGGCCATGCTTAAGTCAATCCGGATTCTTTTGTCTATTGTTGCTCATATGGATTATGAGGTATGGCAAATGGATGTCAAGACAGCTTTCCTTAATAAAAGTCTTGAGGAAAATATCTATATGAAGCAATCAGAAGGATTCATTGCAAAGGGCGAAGAGCATCTTGTGTGCAAGCCTAAAAGGTCCATTTATGGATTGAAACAAGCTTCAAGATCATGGAACATCCGGTTTGATGAAGTAATCCAGTCATATAGATTTATTCAACGTCCTGATGAATCATGTGTGTACAAGAAGTGTGACGGAAACGTAGTGGTATTTCTTGTACTATACGTTGATGATATTCTGCTCATTGGAAATAATGTAAAAGTATTGTCGGGCGTAAGGGTATGGCTGTCCAAGCAGTTTGAGATGAAGGACTTAGGAGAAGCAGATACTTTGTTATCTTTGAGTTATACTGATTCGGATTCCAGTCAGATAGGGATGCGAGTAAATCCAACTCGGGTTATGTGTATACTCTTGGAGGAGGAGTCATAATATGGAGGAGTGTAAAGCAGAAATGCATTGCTGACTCCACCATGGAAGCTGAATATGTAGCAGCCTCTAAGGCAGCTAAAGAAGCATTATGGCTCAGGAACTTCTTAATGGACTTGGATGTGATTCCTGGTTTGCCCAAAGTGATCACAATTTATTGTGATAACAGTGGTGCAGTAGTAAACTCTAAGGAACCACGAGCCCATAAGACGAGTAAACATATTGAGCGCAAGTACCACCTGATACAAGACATCATTAGAAGAGGGGAAGTCGTTGTCGCTAAGATTGCATCTGAGGATAACCTTGCTGATCCTTTTACTAAGAGCCTTCCAACGAAAGCCTTCGATGGGCATGTAGAAGGAATGGGAATTAGATGCGTGTCAGCAGATAAGGCAGCGTAGTCTTTTATTATAAGTGGGAGATTGTTAGATTTGTATACTAAAAGCCTTGTTTTTGTATTGAACAATATTTTTAACGATTTTATTTGAAATGAGAATCATATGATCAAACATTTTTGCATATTATAAATTGTTTATTTATATGTTTGTGCAAAAGTTCATTTACTTTATATTATATATAATATGTTGTGCGACAAAACGCAGAAGATCATATTATCGATTTCCTTATAAAGTATAAACAGATGCTCACAACCGAGATAGACGGAGACTATCTATCGGGATGGTTGTAGTATGATTTGGTATCAGTTTGTCTTGACTATAGAATCACATTAGTGCACTTAGTGTGTATTGAGTAGGACCACTAGAGATCGTTCGACTTGTACTGTCTATATAGGAGAATTTGATCTCAGTTATTATGGATGTTCGTGCTCTTAATCCCTATACAATAACCTCGACACGTAAGTAAGTATATATTTCTTTGATTCATCAATGAGTGAGATTTATATGTATTAAATCAATAAACTTGGTGAGTTGGGAAATAGTATTGTCTCTATGGTGTGCTGTTGATTGTAGAAGGAATCCATGTCCATCATAAGTTGATGATGTCCCCTTGATGAGCTCATAAGGTTTATCATATAAATCTTGCAAGTGGATTAATTTCCGGCATGATAAAAAGGTTGAGTGGTACTACTCTCGGATGAGATATTAATTAATTTGAGTTGTCAGTAACTTAACTAATTAATGGGCATTGTATATCTTAAACATGGGGAGACTTTCGGGCTCATAATAAGAAGGAGCCCAAAACATAATATTGGGATTGGATGGGTAGTGCAGTAATAATATTTTAGTGGACTATATTATTATTATTGGATTTAATTATAAGCTTTGGGCTAAGCTTGGTTAATTAAATCCAATTGAGACCCAATCTAATTTCTCCTCCTGGTCTCTGTTGTAGCCCAATATAAAAGTCATCTCAACTTCTGGATGCCCTATTATTATTCCTGCGCCATTTCAACGTGAGAAATCAAGGGTGAGAAGCAGATTGAGAAATCCTGTAGATTGTTGCCCACACAACAGCTGGATTCGACTTGGGTCATACAGCAGAAGATCAAGAGGTGATTCTCTACTGCAGATCATCTTCTACATCAACCCAGAAGAAAGGTAAATGTTTAGTTTGCTTCCGCTGTAACCGTTTACTTGAATTCCTAACGATCACGTTGAACCAAACGATCCAAAAGCCAACATGAGATACTAACTTTGTTCACATCTTGATGAAATTGGATTTCCTTTGCCACATGTTTTGTCTTAAATTCCCTACCATATACAACCTTTGTAATTCAGGTAGAACTTACTCAAAACAATGAAGAATAAATTGACCTATGTTTCCCCTTTAATTTATATTCCAAGTATTTTCAATTGATTCATCAAGTTAACCATGATCTCATGCCTTTTAACCTCACTCAAGTATCCGAAAGTCGCATGAGACCATCATATTTCTATGAATCTCTCACCTCTTCACTAGAGACTTTAAAAGACATCATGGGATATCCTTAGTGAGAACACACTTATATTTTCCTAAGCAGTAAAATTCAAAATCAAGATTCTTTTCTAATCATCTAATTTTGGACCAGTAAATATAATTTCTTTCAGTAAACAATAAGCGAGATAAAACCATTTGAAATTATAGAGAATCACAAATAAAATACACCTATCAAATCTTCGAATTTTATCCATTTATATTGATTCCCTCAAAACAATATAAAATTAAAATTCACCGACATCTCAAGCACAGTGAGTCTGCAAGCCAAGATAGTGTGGACGTTTACAAACCCGAACATTTACAAGAGAATGTTTTACCCATTAATTTCATTTTTCAACCTAACCTCATGACAAAATAATTAATAGTCGGTTCCTTTTTAGCCATGCAAATAAAAGCAGTGACTCCAATGGGGAGGATACTTATTATTTACATCTAAGTGTACACCATTATTTGACCCCAAGTCCGCGGCCCAAGCTTATGTGCCTTACAAATGGAGAAGTACACACGTGCTCGGATAACTTCCTACAGTCATCAATTATAAGTTTGTACAGTGATCAGCAAATAAACTCATCCGATGGGGAGGAAGGTCTATGCCAACACGCAAGTTCATGTGCATCACATTACAAATAATAATTATTTAATGAAGTCTGTACAAGTTATCCATGAATAAACTCATCCGATGGGGAGGAAGGTCTATGCCAGCACGCAAGTTTACTCACATTACTTACAAACCAATAATGGAGGCCGCGGGAATTAATTATCAATCCCCTCTCTCACTTAGTTATTTAACACCGAGGGTTTTTACATGCATATAATATTAAAAAATAAAATACACAACTTAGCATGCTCTTATTACGGCACATAAGACAGTAAATCAAATAGCACATGCAATCCAAATATATAATTATAATTGACAAATAAAAATAATTATTAGCAATTATATATATAAGGAAAAAAATTGCAAAATAAAAATTGACTTAGTCAACTTAAACAATTAGGCAATTAAATCACGTGAGTGCACAACAGTAAGGAATAACTTGGGCCCCAAGTAGAACTCCCTCACGGATCCATTTCAAGGCAATCCACCACAGTCGAAAACCACCACATAGAGTGGCATCACTCCAGCCAACTCACTGCCCACCGCAAGCGCCGTTCGTCGAAAATCCTAGACGACCGCCTAGCCGGGTTTTCTTGTGCTCCAAGCCTACGCCATTCACACTCATCTACAAACAAAAACCGCCGCAGGAGAATGGTATCTATAATACCCCGTAAGTTCACTTGCGATTTTCTGTCATGGCCCAAATCTTTGAAGCCCACGTCCACACTCAGCCCATTCATCAACCGTGAGTTTGAGAATTTAAAATAGATAAGTTTCTTGCTCCCCAAGGAATAAATATATGTGATCTCCTTATCTATTAAGGAAGATAATATCTTCCACTTATCAACTCCCTCATCTTCGGAAAAGCCCGTTAAAACTCCTACGAAGATTACTCCACAACCAGCCGTGAGAATATAATCCAAAGTCTTCCTTATTCTCCACACACACTCATTGAACTCACTTCGCAGCCGCAGACGAAGAGAGAAAGGTGAAGTTCCTCACTCGTTCTTTCTCTTTTCTTTTTCCTTTCTTTTTCCTTTCTTTTTCCTTCGATCATGATGGAAAACCAGAAAAATACTTGTTTTTCCTCCTTTATTTGTTTCTGCAAACTTAAAACCGCCAACCCTAATATTCTCAATTTGCAAGCCTTACGTGAATAAGTATGTAGATTAGTTGTACAATAGTTTATCGAAATCATGTAGTGATGGTCGAACATGATGATGTAGGTGACGAAGGAGACTCTGATATTGTCGTTAGTACTTGAACGTTGGACATCACTCGGTTAAAGGTGGGGATTCTTTCATACTTATATGTGTTAGATGATTACGTATGTGCCAATCGAATTAAACTTGAAATTTGTTGTCACTTGTGAGTTGATGATCATGCTTGAATGTTATGAAATATTATATGGCATGGGTATGGGCTGCATAAGTGTCATACTATAGCACGGGTATGGGCTGTAATGGTGCCATACTATAGCATGGGTAAGGGCTGTGAAGGAGTGCCTTACTAACGAATCGCGATATCGTAAAGTTACACGGATAAGGGCCGAAAGGTGCCTTATTATGACATGATAAGATTGCATTGTAAGTGAATTGAATTCTCGCATATGAATTTTTGATGTATGTAAGCATGTTTAGATCGTCACTGAGCGTGTGGTTGCTCACCCCGATAAATATTCTTATCGCAGGTTGAGCGTGGCAAAGCGTACGAGAGGAGAACGTAGGTGAAGAGACTAAATAAACGTTCTGATAAGTTGCAGTTCATAGACTGCATACTCGTTTTTTTTATTTGACAACTTCAGTAAACCTTTAGCATGAAAATGTGCATGTTTGTGCCTCTGTTTTGGCAGGGTACTCTGAGAAATTTTTCCTCACTGACATTGTTTGGATAAAATTTATTTAGTAGCATGTTTAAAAGAGTGACAGGTGATATTGGTGTAAATTTATATGAGTACTTAGTTGATGGCATGATGTGGTTTATTACTTTGTGGACAAAGGCAGCGAGCTAACAAGTTGGTGTGTGAGGTTTTTGGTGACTGTGTTTGGAAGAATCCAATTACTACTTTGCTGTTAAGGTTTACATGCTTATTTTGGTCACATGCTTGCGTATTTTGTGGGTTAGGTTGGTGATTGACTTGTACTTTGAAGTACAAGCACATAAGCCAATAATTAATTATTTCATGGTTTAGCAAATTTTCGGCAGTATGGGCAGTATAGAGAGGTGGTCAGCTGCATGCTTAGGTTTGTGAATTGTTGGCATTAGACTTGTATCTAGTGGTACAAGTGCGCCGGTGGAAATTAATTATCATCATGTCCTTTTGTGTTTTCATTAGTTTTGATTAGCAGGCAATGTGACTGATGAGGTGAATTCATGGCATACATGTACAAATTTTCAGTTGGGTTGTTTTCCTTGATTTGCCTTCCACCCTGTTAGACTCAATGATACACGATAGGCTCGACAACTTAGGGGTATTGATGTGTTAATTCAAGTTGCATGCAACCTGTTATACCACAGAAGTTATAGGATATAGTGGCATTTCTTGAAATCTTGCAGAGTTGAACTTACTGTCCTTCCCAGAAAATTTTCAGAAATTTGCAGAGTTGAACTTACTGTCCTATTTAAAAAAAAAAAGTTTGCAGAAGATCCTAAACTTACTGTCCTCTTGAAATTTTGCAGAATTAGGAGTTGCAAGTTAGATTTCATACTTACTGTCCTTACCTTAGATTTTGCAGAAAGTAGGAATGAAACTTACAGGCCTTTCTTGCAAGGTTTTTGCAGAATGTTGCAAATGATTCTGCACAAGCCTTGGTCTTTTTAATGAGTCATGTATGTTTGCAGGACATGGTTTTTTTTGGAAGAACTTTCAGCCCTAGCTTTTGCAAAATACTTAAATTGATATTCTAAAATAGAAATTTGCAGAACTTAAAGGATTGATTCCACATCTTAACCCTTTGCTTATAAATTATTTTGCTAAAGCTTGTAGAATACATGAGGGACAAACAACTTATTTGCTAACTCTTTCTTTTTGCTAGATAACTTTTTTTGTTATTTGCTGAAATTTATAGGACCGTTTCAAATTCCTTCTTGTTTGCAAACTATTTTCCACTTGTTCAAAGAAAAATAAAAATTTTAATCAAGCCCTATTTAATATTTTATGTCAAATACCATTCAAATTTTTCTTGTTAAAATTTGGGACGTGACAGATTGGTATCAGAGCAGGTATGCGATTCTGTATACTTGTTTAAAATTTTAACTTAAAATTTTAAATTTTTATTTCCGCACATAAGTGAATTTCGTGGCTTGAATGATATGATTTTGCAAATGTATAAAAGTTTAAATAAAGTCTCTTGCTACGCATCCACCGAGTACGACGCCATCTTCAACCAAGGTATGAAAGTATAAATTGCATAAATTGATGACATGCGAGATATAAATGAAAGTTTATGTTATATGAATAATGTGGGATTTTCTATGATAAATGATGAATGTTTTAGAATTTTATTGCGAACCTATATGATTAGTAAAGATATTATCGCATTAGATGGGTGACTTGGCAAGACGACAAGCCTACATGAATTATCACCGGGACGTCAGACATGACTTGCCCACCCACATTGCTCATATGCTACAATTATGGAGACAAGTTAAGGATGTAGGTGAAGGTATTACTGACTATTGGGCTAGATTAAAGCTCATCAGCACGTTACCGTGGGCTTGGAAAGACATGGCCGATTCCATACATGCTGACCTTATGCATCACTCGGTTCAACACCAAGTTCCGCAAGTGGACCACGTACAGTTCACAGCCGTTTTATTCATGAGAGTCGCAAGATGGTATCCGCCAAACCCCCCTCCTGGACATCATATCTGGGATATTCATAACGAGCAATAAGAGCGATTGGTAGGTTACCTTGCAGAGCCGGCACCGGTACCGGAACCCAATGGAGCCATGAATGAAGGAGAAATGGATGAAAATTTCGAGTCAGACCCGTCCGAGGACTCGGGATTATATGGAGACTAAAATTTCTTAAGTTTTAAATTTTTTTAAAACTAAAAAAAACAATATCCCTTATGTTAGGGACTTGAATTTATTTCATTATTTAGTATTCATTATTTCAATTATTTAGCATTTAATTCAATTTAATTTGCAAGTTTAAGACAATTTTTCGTTCAATGATCAAAAATTTTATTATTATGATGCCTATATCGTACATTGGCTACCTTGTACAATAATATGATTTGCATTAGGATTTCATTCATTAAATTGAATAAATGCTAAAATTATTTTCATGGTGGAATTGAAGGATGCTTCCAAGAAGGGATGTTCAAAACCCTCCAAAGGCATCGAATGCTCCAAACGCTGATGCAGACGCTCATACAAGAATAGTACATGAGTTTTGCCAAAACCATCCACCCTTCTTCAAGGGAAGTGAAGGGCCCGAGTACGTGGAAGAGTGGCTACGAGCACTTGAGAGAATTTTTCGTCTCTTAAGGTGCAATGATGAGCAGCGTATGATTTGCGCATCCTACTAATTTACTGAAGATGCCGACCATTGGTGGGACGGATACTGGGAGATGAGACCCAATGAGAACCGGGAAGCTATTACCTGGGCAGAGTTCAAGGATATAGTAATGGCCAATTACTATCCTCAAGTTTACCGCAATAATATGGAGCATGAATTTTACAATCTCCAACAAGGGAACATGACCGTAATTGAGTATGAACGGCGGTTCAATAAGCTGCGCCGATCAGCTCTACAGCTGGTCAATACCGAAGAGAAATGAGCCAAGAAGTTCCTGGATGGATTGCACCAGGATATACAAGAGAGAATGTCTTCACTGCCCGATATGAGCTACGCCGACACGTTTATGAGGGCCCAGAAAGTTGAAGCTTGCTTACTGAAGGGGCGAGCGAACAGAAAGCTGATGGAGAACCCAAACAAACAGAAATGGGAAAATTCTAGCTAAGGCAGAAACAACAATCAAAGGCAAGCAAGAACGAACAACAACCCGCCGGCCAACGCACAAGGACCAAAGCCTCTCTGCACACAGTGCGGGAAGAATCATTATGGAGAGTGTCTCATGGGACAAAACAAATGCTTTAGGTGCTATGAAGTTGGCCATCAAGCACAGAACTGCCCAAAGCCGTCCAACTTTAAACCTGATCGTAAGGGACCACCTCCGGGGGGAAACACAAGGAAAGGCACTGGAGGAAGAGGGAGAGTTTTCGCTATGAACCAAGCTGAAGGGGACAATGAACCTAATGTTATGACAGGTACGTTAGCAGTGGGTAAATCCCGAGCTTTCACTTTGTGTGACACTGGTGCATCACATTCATTTATTTCCGCAAAGTATTGTAATAAGATTAACTGTAAACGAGTCAAGAGTGATGAACCTCTTGAGATTAGTTTACCTTCGGGGGAGAGAGTTGTTGTGAATACCTTAGTAGAAAGTGTGAGCGTACACATAGAAGGAGTAGACTTTAGCATCAAGCCGTATGTTATGGATATGCATGGATTTGATTTAATTCTAGGAATGGATTGGCTTACCTATCATCAAGCCAATATAAAGTGCAAGGAACGAGTAATGATCTTAAGGGAACCAAAATTTGAGAAAGAAGTGGTACACAAGCTCAAGAGTGGTGTAGTACCGAGAATATTATCTGCTGCAAAAGCTGCCAAGATGCTTAGAAAGAAGTCCTGCCAGGGATTCCTAGTCAACGTTGTAGACACCAGGACCACAGAAGTACCACCTAGTGAAATACCTATTGTCCGAGAGTATGTTGATGTCTTTCCGGAAGATTTACCAGGCGTGCCTCCACATCGTCAAGTAGAATTTTCAATAGACTTGATATCAGGATCAGCACCAGTATCCAAAGCTCCGTATCGAATGGCGCCCGTGGAACTACAAGAGTTGAAAGTTCAGCTACAAGAGCTCTTGCACTTGGGGTTCATCCGCCCAAGCGTATCTCCATGGGGAGCGCCAATCCTATTTGTTAAGAAGAAAGATGGATCCATGAGGATGTGTATTGACTACCGAGAGCTTAACAAGTTGACGATAAAGAACAAGTATCCCCTACCTCGAATTGAAGACTTGTTTGACCAATTAGAAGGAGCAAGTGTATTTTCCAAAATTGATTTAAGATCCGGGTACCATCAATTGAGAGTGAAGGAGTCAGACATTTCTAAGACTGCTTTTAGAACGCGTTATGGGCACTATGAATTCGTCGTCATGCCATTTGGGTTGAGTAATGCGCCTGCAGTGTTCATGGATCTGATGAATCGAGTTTTTCACCCGTATCTCGATCAGTTCGTTATAGTCTTCATCGACGACATTTTGGTATACTCCAAGGATGAAGCACAACATGAGGAGCACTTGAGATTGGTATTCGAGACACTTCGCAAGGAGAGATTATACGCGAAGTTCAAGAAGTGTGAGTTTTGGTTGAAGCAAGTCACATTCCTTGGACATGTGGTAACATCACAAGGGATTGAAGTAGATCCATCTAAAATAGAAGCAGTAAATCAGTGGAGGGCACCTACAAATGTTCAAGAAGTTCGTAGTTTCTTGGGATTAGCTGGTTATTATCGAAGGTTCACAGAAGGATTCTCCAAGATAGCCGGCCCAATGACACGATTAATTCGTAAAGGAGAGAAGTTTATTTGGTCTGACAAGTGTGAAGAGAGCTTTCAAAGGTTAAAGCACGATTTGACTTCAGCACCCGTGTTGACAATCCCAAATCCGAATGAAGAGTTCACGATCTACAGTGATGCATCAAAGCAAGGACTCGGATGTGTATTGATGCAACATGGAAAGGTTATTGCATATGCTTCTAGACAGTTGAGACCGCACGAAGTGAACTACCCTACTCATGACTTGGAGTTAGCGGCCGTAGTTCATGCTTTGAAGATTTGGCGACACTACCTTTATGGTGGGAGATGTACGATCTTCACGGACCACAAGAGTTTTAAGTATCTGTTCACGCAGAAGGAGCTCAATATGAGACAACGGAGATGGTTAGAGTTGGTGAACGATTATGACTGCACCAGTCGGAAAACCAAAGTGGAGTTAAATAGCCTGTATACCAAGCAAGAAGAGCTGGTCCAAGAGTTCGCCAAGATGCAAATTGAATTGGTTGCATCACCCTCCGGCACAAAGGCGATCATTGCGGCATTAGAAATTCAGCCGAGTCTAAAAATAGAAATAAAAGAAGCTCAAGAACAAGATCATTTCTTGCAAGGAATGATGAAGAAGGCACTAGCTGGAGGCGAATACAATGGCTTCAAAGTGGACGAAGAGGGAGTTTTGACTTTAAATGGAAGATTGTGCGTTCCAATGGTTGAGAAATTGAGAGAAAAGATTTTAAGTGAAGCGCATGGAGCGCCATACACCGCTCATCGGGAGGAACGAAGATGTACCATGACTTGAAGGAAAGATTTTGGTGGCGAACTATGAAACGAGATATTGGATACTTTGTTGAAAGATGTTTAACTTGCCAACAAGTTAAAATTGAACACCAGCGACCAGCCGGAAAGCTTAAACCACTCGAGATCCCCGAGTGGAAATAGGAGCAAATTGCCATGGATTTTGTCGTAGGTTTACCAAGGTCTTCGAAGGGAAATCATTCCATATGGGTCATCGTCGATCGATTGACCAAGTCAGCTCATTTCTTGCCCATAAAGATGACGTTCAAGATGGAGCAGTATGCGCAGTTGTATATTCAAGAAATAGTAAGGCTGCACGGCGTACCAATGTCAATAGTGTCTGACAGAGATACGCGTTTCACTTCAAGGTTTTGGGTAAGTCTGCACAAGGCGATGGGAACTAAACTAAATTTCAGCACAGCTTATCACCCACAAACGGATGGGCAATCCGAAAGAACAATCCAAATTTTGGAAGACATGTTAAGAGCCTGCACTGTTGACATGGGAGAAACATGGGAGAAGTTCCTACCTCTTGTCAAATTTGCCTACAATAACAGCCATCAAGCAACTATCAAGATGGCTCCTTACGAGGCGCTCTATGGAAGGAAGTGTAGATCACCATTATATTGGGATGATGTTGGTGAGAAAGCTATTCTAGGCCCCAAGCTAATAGAAGAAGCAGTGGACAAGGTCAGAATAATTCGAGAAAGAATCAAGACTGCTCAAGATAGACAAAAGTCCTATGATGATCAACGAAGAAAGGATTTACATTTTGAAGCCGGAGATCATGTCATTCTGAAGGTGGCTCCCACGAAGGGTGTCATACGATTTGGAAAGAGAGAAAAGCTCAGACCTCGTTTCGTTGGTCCATTTCAAATTCTTGATAGAGTTGGAGATCTAGCCAATCATTTGGCGTTGCCACCCGAGTTATCCTCCGTGCACAATGTTTTTCACATTTCGATGTTGAGAAAATACGTTCATGATCCCAATCATGTTGTGGATTTCTCGACATTGGGGATTGGAAAGGACCTGACATATGAAGAAGAACCTGTGTCCATTCTGGATCAAAAGGTCCAAAGGATTCGAAATCATGACGTGCCACTCGTCAAAGTTCAATGGAGTCGGCATACGGAAGATGAGGCTACATGGGAAAAGAAGGACGAAATTCAAGCAAGATACCCCTGTTTCATTACGGGTAAGATATCTATATAATTATAGAATTTCGAGGACGAAATTTTTATTGGGAGGGTAGGATGTAATACCCCGTAAGTTCACTTGCGATTTTCTGTCATGGCCCAAATCTTTGATGCCCACGTCCACACTCAGCCCATTCATCAACCGTGAGTTTGAGAATTTAAAATAGATAAGTTTCTTACTCCCCAAGGAATAAATATATGTGATCTCCTTATCTATTAAGGAAGATAATATCTTCCACTTATCAACTCCCTCATCTTCGGAAAAGCCCGTTAAAACTCCTACGAAGATTACTCCACAACCAGCCGTGAGAATATAATCCAAAGTCTTCCTTATTCTCCATACACACACATTGAACTCACTTCGCAGCCGCAGACAAAGAGAGAAAGGTGAAGTTCCTCACTCGTTCTTTCTCTTTTCTTTTTCCTTTCTTTTTCCTTTCTTTTTCCTTCGATCATGATGGAAAACCAGAAAAATACTTGTTTTTCCTCCTTTATTTGTTTCTGCAAACTTAAAACCGCCAACCCTAATATTCTCAATTTGCAAGCCTTACGTGAATAAGTATGTAGATTAGTTGTACAATAGTTTATCGAAATCATGTAGTGATGGTCGAACATGATGATGTAGCTGACGAAGGAGACTCTGATATTGTCGTTAGTACTTGAACGTTGGACATCACTCGGTTAAAAGTGGGGATTCTTTCATACTTATATGTGTTAGATGATTACGTATGTGCCAATCGAATTAAACTTGAAATTTGTTGTCACTTGTGAGTTGATGATCATGCTTGAATGTTATGAAATATTATATGGCATGGTATGGGCTGCATAAGTGCCATACTATAGCACGGGTATGGGCTGTAATGGTGCCATACTATAGCATGGGTAAGGGCTGTGAAGGAGTGCCTTACTAACGAATCGCGATATCATAAAGTTACACGGATAAGGGCCGAAAGGTGCCTTATTATGACATGATAAGATTGCATTGTAAGTGAATTGAATTCTCGCATATGAATTATTTGATGTATGTAAGCATGTTTAGATCGTCACTGAGCGTGTGGTTGCTCACCCCGATAAATATTCTTATCGCAGGTTGAGCGTGGCAAAGCGTACGAGCGGGGAACGTAGGTGAAGAGACTAAATAAACGTTCTGATAAGTTGCAGTTCATAGACTGCATACTCGTTTTTTTATTTGACAACTTCAGTAAACCTTTAGCATGAAAATGTGCATGTTTGTGCCTCTGTTTTGGCAGGGTACTCTGAGAAATTTTTCCTCACTGACATTGTTTGGATAAAATTTATTTAGTAGCATGTTTAAAAGAGTGACAGGTGCTATTGGTGTAAATTTGTATGAGTACTTAGTTGATGGCATGATGTGGTTTATTACTTTGTGGACAAAGGCAGCGAGCTAAAAAGTTGGTGTGTGAGGTTTTTGGTGACTGTGTTTGGAAGAATCCAATTACTACTTTGCTGTTAAGGTTTACATGCTTATTTTGGTCACATGCTTGCGTATTTTGTGGGTTAGGTTGGTGATTGACTTGTACTTTGAAGTACAAGCACATAAGCCAATAATTAATTATTTCATGGTTTAGCAAATTTTCGGCAGTATGGGCAGTATAGAGAGGTGGTCAGCTGCATGCTTAGGTTTGTGAATTGTTGGCATTAGACTTGTATCTAGTGGTACAAGTGCGCCGGTGGAAATTAATTATCATCATGTCCTTTTGTGTTTTCATTAGTTTTGATTAGCAGGCAATGTGACTGATGAGGTGAATTCATGGCATACATGTACAAATTTTCAGTTGGGTTGCTTTCCTTGATTTGCCTTCCACCCTGTTAGACTCAATGATACACGATAGGCTCGACAACTTAGGGGTATTGATGTGTTAATTCAAGTTGCATGCAACCTGTTATACCACAGAAGTTATAGGATATAGTGGCATTTCTTGAAATCTTGCAGAGTTGAACTTACTGTCCTTCCCTAGAAAATTTTCAGAAATTTGCAGAGTTGAACTTACTGTCCTATTTTAAAAAAAAAAGTTTGCAGAAAATCCTAAACTTACTGTCCTCTTGAAATTTTGCAGAATTAGGAGTTGCAAGTTAGATTTCATACTTACTGTCCTTACCTTAGATTTTGCAGAAAGTAGGAATGAAACTTACAGGCCTTTCTTGCAAGGTTTTTGCAGAATGTTGCAAATGATTCTGCACAAGCCTTGGTCTTTTTAATGAGTCCTGTATGTTTGCAGGACATGGTTTTTTTGGAAGAACTTTCAGCCCTTTACTTTTAAAGCTTTTGCAAAATACTTAAATTGATATTCTAAAATAGAAATTTGCAGAACTTAAAGGATTGATTCCACATCTTAACCCTTTGCTTATAAATTATTTTGCTAAAGCTTGTAGAATACTTGTGGGGCAAACAACTTATTTGCTAACTCTTTCTTTTTGCTAGATAACTTTTTTTTGTTATTTGCTGAAATTTATAGGACCGTTTCCAAATTCCTTCTTGTTTGCAAACTATTTTCCACTTGTTCAAAGAAAAATAAAAATTTTAATCATGCCCTATTTAATATTTTATGTCAAATACCATTCAAATTTTCCTTGTTAAAATTTGGGGCGTGACAGTATCGCTCCAGCCTTAAATTGTCCGCCGAAAGTGGTTATCGCCGGAATGCCGTCGCTCAGCAACCGGTTTCCCCTTATCCACGCCGTCTGCTGCCAGACACAAATCCAGCAGCAGCTACCGGTCGCTATCAGCCAACGGTGGATAAGCTGAAACCTACCTGCTCTCCGTCGACTCGCTGTTCTGCCAGAAACAAAAGCCACCCCCGGCAACAGCGCGCCACTGGCTGCCCGTCAACAGGCCTCATGGATCATGCCACCAAGTCCCGCCAACAGCCTCGCATTGCCTGTAGCGGCTCCGTTGCGGCCAGCCCGCCGGAAAAGGTCTGTTCTCCGAAGTTCCATTGTGAAGTCGAGTTCACTTTCGTTGACATGATAACCGCCGACGATCTGCCATCGATGCATCTGTGCTCCAGAATCCTCTTCGCTGAACACGCCATGGACGGCAGAGCTCCCTCCGACAACACCCAGCTACTTTCGTGCGGCCCTCACACGACAGTATACTCGACGCCGCATGACTGTTGCTAGCCAAGCAGCATCATCGAGCGCCAACCAGCATACTCCCATGCAGGCTGCCTAACAACCAAGCATGCCATGTCCCCAATCGTGAAATCCTCCCCGCAGGGCCATCTACTATAAAACGCTAACCAGGCTGTTGTGCGATGGCAGCAGCTACCTGTGGGCTTTTCGACAGCCGTGCTTTCACCAGAAGCAACCTATCAAGAAGCACAATCAGTCCTCTCGAAAACAGCCGCCTTCTGCCTTCGAACATGCCATCCTCCACTGCTGTCGTACATGGCAGCCATGTGAACATCAGGTGCAACCAAGCACCATCATCGATAATTACCATTCAATCGCTGCTCAACTCCATATTAGGCATAAACCAGTCGGCCTTTCACCCGCCGTCGCGACATCAGACTTTCGTGGAATAACAATACACCACCGCTTTGCCGTCTCAAACCAGCGTCGTAGTGATCGTTGTCATCAATCCAGCCAGATCGACGCTTTCCGTGAGATACAAGAGTAACTCGCAGATTATCGTGAACGAATTCCATCATGTGGTGTATATATATGCGGTGTCCAATTAGGGTGTTCAACAAGAAATCATTCTAAAACCCTAATATCACATAATCCACTCAAATCTTAGCCTAACGTGTCATGTTTAGCCATGGAACCTACGCTTTGATACCATTTGTTGGCATACGATCATTTGGTTAACATGACCCATTAGGGTTTCATACGTCTCTAACAACCAGCGGAAGTAAATAAACAAAAAACGCATTAACTTTCACCAGGGTATGTTGGAGAAGACGAATTCTCGCCGGCAGCCTGAGCAGCCTCACGAGAATGGCTATAACTTCCCAATCCGATCTCCGATTGGGATGATCTACGCGCTCAGATGATCCTCTTTTCCGTGGCTTTCCATTAGTATATTATACGTTTGATTCCAAGGTCTGTGAGATTTTATAAAATTTGTACAACATGGCAGACAGCAGCAGCAAACGACCTTCCGGTCTTCTGCTGTATTCCCAAGTCCAATCTCGACGTCGTGTGGGCGACGATCCTCGAGATCTTCTCAATCTGCGGTTCATTCTCTATCTCACGTATGTTAGGCGCAGAGAATTAGGTTTAGAACAGCTGAGATGACTTATATATATGGGCTACAGCAGGGACCAGGAGGAGAAATTAGAGTTGGGCCTCAATTGGGCTTAAGTATCCAAACTTAGCCCAAAGCTTATACTTAAGTCCAATAATAATAATATATACCACTAAAATATTATTACTACACTACCTTTCTAATCCTAAAATTACGTTTTGGGCTCCTTATTATGAGTCCGTTAGTCTCCTCATGTTTAAGATATACAATGTTCATTAATTAATTAAGTTACTGACAACTCCATTAATTAATATTTCATCCAAGAGTAGTACCACTCAACCTCATTATCATGCCGGAATAAATCCACCTGCAGGGTTTACATGATAATCCTTATGAGCTCCTCAAGGGGACATCATCAACCTATGACGGACACGGATTCCTTCTACAATCAACAGCACACCACAGAAACAGCACTACTTTCCAACTCACCGAGTTTTTTGATTTAATTATATGTAAATCTCACCCATTGATGAATCAAAGAAATACATACTGCCCTACGTGTCGAGGTTATTGTATAGAGATTAAGAGCACGAACATCCATAATAACTGAGATCAAGTTCTCCTATAAGTCAGTATAAGTCGAACGATCTCAAACGGTCCTGCTCAATACACCCAAGTGCACTAATGTGATTCTATAGCCAAGACAAGCTAATGTCAAACCACACTACAACCATCCCGATAGAGAGTCCCCGTCTATCTCGGTTGTGAGCATCTGTTTATACTTTATAAGGAAACCGATAATATGATCTTCCGCGTGGTGTCACACAACATATCATCTACAGTATAAAGTAAGTGGACTATTGCATCGTGCATATAAATAAATTATAAGACGCAATCATTTGATCATATGATTCTCATTTCAAATAAATTGTTATAACATTGTTCATACACAAAACTAGACTTTTAGTATACAATCCAACAACAGTATATTCAGGTAAAGATGCTGCATTTATTTTTTTTCTTTCCGTTTTCTTGGAATTTGAATCTTTCGCAATTAATGCTTGATTTGTTCATCATTCGAATGTTTTAATTTTGCCTGATCACATGTTTTAATATTCGTGTTGTGGTTCGATTTTGTTCTTAATGGTTTATGATATAATATTACGTTGAGTACTTATTTTGCTCCTCTATCTTTGAAGACCGATATCTCTTTAATAGTTTTAGAAGCCTTCCTGATTTTAAATAACTATAATGCTTATTTTTCATAGTGTAGGAGATAATGATATTGAAGAGAAATCATTGTGTTGCTGTTTTAATTGATCTATTACAGGTTATCCGATTTATATTTGTATCGCTCATGTCTATTTTAATTCATGACATATATTGCAGATTGTTTTGTTATGCCATTTTCATGTATTTTGTTGTCAGATATTTTGTAAATGATAATGTTTGAAGTAAACTGATATTACCTATAATATATTTTCATTTATCGTGTATGTCTTTGTTATTAGAACAACACATATAATATATTTTCTTAATTTATAAGAAAAACTGATACTACTTATTTTCTATGGTTTCTAAGAAAAATTTATAATACCTATATTTCACATTACAAGTTATTGTTCCTCTGCAAACCTTGATCAAAGTTTTGACTATGATTCCTCTACAAACATTTGGTAAAGATTTGTACAAGTGAACAGGATATACTCTCGCTAAACACCAAGTCTGAAACTATACAGTTTCAAGGGTATGCTAAATTTCTTTCATCTGTTTGTATTATATGATTTCTTTAGTTCCAATTTGTTATGTTCACTTTATTTGATTTATATTAATGTCTCCTATAACGATTGTATATGTCTTCTAATAGTGTTTGAAAAAGTGTATTTTCTTTGTTTTTGAGAGTATGCATTGCGTGAATATCGTGCTTGAATTTATTTGATATAAGTTAATTATGTGTTTAATATAATTGTGTTCTATGTTATAAACATGTGTTTCATTTCATGTTATACATGTAGGACGTAGATAAAATTAATGTAGGTGAATATGAAGTCTTCTTACAGTTATGACTACCTAATTTTATTAGACTAGGGGACTTATCTTCTCTGTACTATGTGCAGTTGGATAGGAGAGAGGAACAGATTAGCGTTCACTCCCAATAGAAATTGGGGTACTTATTTCTCTTTGTCAATTTCATTGTTAGAAGTGAAATAAAAACTAAAAAAGATATGAAGAAAATAGAGGATGCATCATTTTGCTTCCTAAACAACTAGCTAATTGCATTCAACACCTTACTTTCCCTCTCTCTCTTGGCTTTTTTACTTTATTTTTATCATTGCTCTAAAATATACATGCTAGATTTAGAGCATACACTGTCTTAATTATTTATCTGGTTTCATATGCATGTGCTCTAAATGGCCATCATGTCTGTATCATTGATTCATTTCCTTCAAGAGACATAGTTGATGTGTTGTTAGATTATAGTTTCTTTATAAAAGATAGCTTGCTTGATCTCTAATCACTGAATTTTACGTTCAGTATATGCTTACTGAACATTGAAAGAAGTAGAAACACATGAATTTATGGGGCATTAGACAATTGTTGTGCAAAATTTTCGATACTTTCTTAGGCAGATCAAAGATGTGTTTGGGTACTTAAAAACACACTCACCTTTTGTTTTACCCATTTTTCATTTGATTTCTAAAGTTAACTATTACACATTATCTATCAAAATGTTGCCTTAATTTGATATTCCATGATTTTTTGTATATTCTGTTTTATTTTATTACAATTTATACTAATATTCTTATCAAATCACTTGTGCTCATGAAACAAAGGGTGATTTAGATCAAGATCTCATCTTCATGGCTGAAGGAAAAGATATCAAATCCTTCTGATGTGGGGTTAGCAATGAATGATGATATTTTTCGTAAAATATTCTACGCTATACTATTATATTCTTAGTTCTCATGTTCCATTGCACTGTCTATAACTTCTCAAATATCGAATCAGTTTTGACTGTGGGGTTAATTTTGTCATAATTCTCATTTGTGAATTTTATTACTGTTTATAAATCCAAACTTATGAGCACTAACCTTTTATTTAATTTGTGTCATTGACAGTTGTTCAGCAATCTCCAATCTGATCAACTTTTATCTCCATAAGAAAGATTATTTGTTTATTGATAATATTTTTGTTTTGATTTGGGTCCTTGAGCCTGTATAGACAGTACATCAATGAAAGAATATAGATGATGCCTGCCTCATTACGAATGAAATAAAAGTCTTTCACTTTTCTCGGTAATAGTTAATTGTTCCATCTCGAATATTATTAGTTTTAGTTGTGAATGAAGGTTTCTTAGTTATGGGTTCTTGGTTGGGTTGCCATTGAAAGGGTTGGTAACTTTGTAGGAAGGACATGAAACAGATTGATTAGTAGTGACGAATGATGCCTAATGTGGGAATACACCAAAACCTGTTGAATTTATTTATGTTTCTAACCTGGGATTTCATTGTTATTTTGGTGCATTTTATTTTATTTTATTTATTTTCTTTCTACCTTTTATATGTTATCTGCTCTGCTGTAAATGAAAATATAATTTCTAACCTGGGATTTCATTGTTATTTTATTTTATTTATTTCCTTTTATTTATGTGATTTTCTCTATTTTGGTTTACTAGCTATAGTTATATGCAATGATCTTATTTCATGTCAATCTTAATAATGCGCCAGACTACTCCACTCATCTCTTATGTCCGAAACCAATTCAGCCAGGAAGAGCCAATCAAATGGTGACCAAGGTAATAAATGACTTGGTATATAATGATACCATTTCATGATATTTCACTCCATTAGGTAAGAAATATTCTTTCATTTCATTCCTTTGGCTCTCATTGATTTTATCATTAGCGTCGCTATTATTCGGTTATTTGTATTTGTTTTTAATTATTCTATAGCTTTGTGTAGACAAACATGGAGAAAGATTTGACCTTATGTTTATTTGTTGGATATCATTTCAATTTGATGGTACTTCGTTGTAACTATTTATGTGCTTATCCATTTTTTTAATACATTAAAAAAATTATTTTTAAGTTGTCTTCACAACTCACGAGTAAAATTGATAGTACCATGGCTTTATTTTCGTAAGTAAATTTGATTATTGATATTTATGTGATGAGGTGTGATATCGTAGAAGCATGCAAAATTTCTACTCTGATAATGTATTTATCTACTTAATAATAAAATATCTCTTAAGTTTGTTATCAACATGTATTTTTTCTTATTAATAAAAATATCTGCTCAAATATCAGATAGAAGACTGTCAAACACAATATAATGGTGATACAGACAATCAGAATCATCGCAAAATGTTCTCCTTTCCTGCCAGACTCATATGTGGAAACTGCTGAGAGGTTTATTATTCATGGTTATTTATCTTAATATTTATTATACAAATTAACTTGGAATATTAATGTTCCTGTGATATATTTTAGTTGGAAATGTAGTGATATTAAACATCTTTCTTCCATTAAATAGGTTGGGCAAAAGCGTGAGAGGTAGCTCATTAACTTGGAGGATGATCAAGGGTCTTTTGACGTCAAGTTACACAAGGTGCGTTTTCAGGTCACTTCTCCTTTCTTTCTCCATTGTAGCAATGGATATGCACATGTTCATAATGAATTGTTTCATAATGGATGGGTTCTAAAATCCCTTTATATCATCACCTCAGATTTTATTTATTATTCTTACGTTATTTGGTTAATTTGTTGCTTGCATTTACATTATTCTCATAAATCTATTAAATTTATTAAATTTGTTAAACTCTGCATCATGGTTGTCATTCTAAAGGATTAGAATGGGTATTTCCCAAGCGTCTTTATATATATGGTGCAAGTTACTTTGCATAAGCATCTCTGACATGTTTAATGCCTGTTGAATATAGTTATTTTATTTCGAGTTGTTGTAAATGCATGCTTTTGTCTATTGTGATTTGCATATAAAATGCTATATATCTTGAGAAATGTTGAGCTAGAAACTCGGTATGCAGATATTGAATTATAAAGACAAACGTATGAATCTATCCTTGATTGTGATGCCTTTTCATTATTTATGTTGATGTTTTCCATGGCCAATGTTATCCAGCAAGGAATCCTTTTTATCCCTGGTGCATGTATTCTATGTTGTTACTTTAACTCAGAAACCAATATTTCCATTTTTTTACCTTTGTAGAGGGATATTTGCTGCAGCATCTGACTTATTACATTTTGTTGCAGGCTATAATTATATGCTTCACGACATGGAAAACCAAAGAGACTAATCTAGGACAGTATGATAATATGATCAGCGATATGCTAAAGCAATAGGGGAACATCCTAAAGCTGTGCTGTTTTTTAGTCCAAATGTGTTAATTCTGCATATGATATGAATGATGCAGTTCGAAGATTATCATTTACCAATTGCTAATTCCTTTTCCAATTTTTGTAGATTAAAAAACGAAGTTCCTCCAGCACTGGGAAGAAATCAGAGCTTTCAGCAGTCCAATTAATCAGATCATCACAACTAATTTTCAAGGATTTCAGGTGACAGAATTCTGAAGTTGGATGCAATATTTAGTTTCCTAAAATGTTTAATTGAATACTGAAGTTGAGTTTGATTGAGTTTATCTATGTAAATTTGGAATATTTATTGAATAAAAATATTAGGATTGTTTTGGAATTTTAATAAGTATGAAGTTCATTCATAGGAAGATGTATATATGTGCATGATCTAGGGTTTACTAACCTTTGTTTTCCTCTTCTCTAAATTGAAGTTAAAGATATCTGTTTAACATGCAGGAACTAAAAAGTTAGTACTTGGAATGAAGATATTGTGGTCTCCAAGATACTTGATGCTATTTAGATATTATTAAGAAAATCATTGAGATAATAATGGGGGAAGATAAAGTAAGCAGAAGTGGAAGATAAAGATTAAATTGGATAGAAGTTATCTCAAAGAACTAACAAATAGACATTGAAATTCCATTGAAAATATAAACTTTTTTTTATAATTTTGAAATAGAAAATCTATGAGTATCATTATTCTAATAGGTAGAGCAATCAAATTGTGATTCATAAAAAGTGAGTTTTTGTGAATTGATAAATCACGGAATGGTTGGGAGAGTTGGATAGCTTAAGATAGATTGAAGTGAGTTCAATTGTATTTTCTAAGCACTAATTTCCAATAAAATATTCTATAGGGAATAAGGGATGCTTTCTATTTATTCTATCAGTGTCTATGATCAACTTTGTACTATTTTTACATTATTTTTACAGTAGGAAATGCCTCCTAAATCATTGGCCTTCTTCATACCGTTTAGAATGTCGAAAAAAAGATTATAACAGTCAAAGCAAACCATATACTTATATTTAAGTTAAAAATTAACGGAATGAAAATTATATCTACAGAACAAACAACAAAAAATTGCTATATCTCATCAATGAAAACAAAATAATTGTACCTTCTATTCATTTTTTATCATTTTCTTAAGTAGTTAATTATTCCTAATTGGCCAATTATAGTGTGCACCCAAGTACATATACAAATATAAACAAAAACATATATAATTATGAGAAAAAATGTATACAATTTTATTGTTAGTTTTTTTAATGAAAACTTGAGTGTAAAAAAATATATAATTATTAAAAACATGTATACACTATTGAATAAAAAGTTATACACATATGGATGTTAATTTTTTTAATTAAAAACTTAGCGTGAAAAAAATATACAATTATTACAAAACACGTATACAAAATAGAATAATATATATACAAAATAGAATAAAAAGTCATACACATATGGGTGCACCCAATATACACTCTTCCCAATTTCATATGTATTTTCATGGGTAATTAACTTATTAGAAATATTTTAATATTTGTACCATAACTAAATAACAAATTTTACCAACTAATATAGTTTTATAAATTTTAGTTATAAATATCTTATCTATTTTATAGTTCTAATGAATTGATGGTAATAATTTGAAATTAGAATCCTATTAATATGTACAAATTAATTATCTTTTTAATATTGCAAGATTATTTTATAATATTTGTAATTTGTCTTTATTGTTTTTATAATGGGAAAATATGTTCGAATTTATTGGACTTAAAATTTCTTTTTTCACACGTTTCAATTCAAATTCACTCCATGTAAAAGAAAATATGTATCTTATGTATAAAATTCACACGTTTCAATTCAAATTCACTCCATCCATGTGCAAATTCACACGTTTCATTAGAGTCTCTTATTAATATTAAATTATCATATCTATCTCTACAAGTTTGAGGACAATTTTTAAACATAATATCTTCATATTACAGTGTTGGCATCATATTTCAACTAAAGTTTGAGATTTTGGAAGGCATGTACGAAACTTAAGGTCTTACTACAATAAATTATAAGTTAAAAGTGAATATTTTTTCATAACTATTATTAATCATTTATTTATTTATATATTTTTTTTAAAATTACTATTTGCATGTAAAGAACTAATGACATAACTTCAGAATATTTTGATAAATATGTTTGAGCAGTGTACGAGTATCAACGGCCAGTTGTTTAGGTGATACTTTATCCCGAGAATTTAATATTTATCGGCAGAATTTAATGTTCATTCCAATGGTGAAATTACGGTTTTACCCTGTAGTTTATGATATACTTTTATCTGGTGGTGTAAGGCATTATGTCCCCCGAGGGCTTAATATTTATCAGTAGAGTTTAGTGCTCATTCCAAGGATGAAATTGTGACTTTACCTCAGTGATTTATGGTATACTTTTACCCAATAGTTTAAGACATAATATCTCCTGAGGGTTTAATATTTATCCAAAAGGTTTAATGTTTGTTCTAATTGTGATATTGAAACTTTACTCCTGTGGTTTATGGTATACTCTTAACCAATTATTTAAGGCATAATATCACCCGAGGTTTAATATTTATCTGCAGGGTTTAGTGTCTATTCCAAGGATGAAATTACGAATTTACCCGTGTGGTTTATAATATATTTTTACCCAGTGGTTTAGGTCATAATGTCCTCCAAGAGTTTAATATTTATTGGCAGGGTTTAGTGGGTAGAAATGTAGTTTTTATGGAGGTTTATATAATTGTATGAGTGGGGGTTTTAATTTTTCAAAAATATAATAACAATTTAAGTGAACAATATGTTAAATTTCTCTTTTTTCATTTATTAATAAAATCTGTGTAAACCAAGGAAAAAAAATACTCCCTCCGTCCCACCGAAAGGTCCTCATTTTACTATATTGGGCGTCCCATCCAAATGTCTTCATTTCCCACTTTTAGTAAAAAGTTTCCATATGTGGCCCACCACTCACTACTAATACAATTACCCACTACACATAAAATAATAATTTTTAGCAATCTCAATATCGATTCATTTTACTCTTCGATTCTAACATTAACCAATCATACGAGATGCAATACATAATAATTTTAATCTCTACTTCTAAATACCCCATAATCTTTGTAAAATATTAAAATCATAATTTAATAAAAAAATTAGGGGTTTGGGGTGGGGAAAAGGGTGAGTTGGGGGTGAGGGAAAGGAGGTTTAGGTTTAGGCTTTAATGTCTGTTTTAAGTAGGTTTATGGTTTAGGGTTTTAAGGTTTTATATGATCCACTTATTTACATTAAGTTTTAAATTTCAATTTTTAAAAATTTTGTATTATATTAATTCATGAACGATTACATAAAAGTTAATAAGATTAAGAAATATAATACTCATATAAATTTCAAATATTACGATAGAAAAAAAGTATTATATTAATTCATGTTCTAAATGATTGTATTAAGAAAATATTATTAAAGAATTTATAATTTTAAATTAAATATCAATAACATTGTAAAAATGAATCCCCCTGCAATGCACGGATAAGTTTTTAGGATTTTAGGGTATGTTTTAGGGTGTGTTTAGGGTTTAGGATTTTAAGTTTTATGTTTTAGGATATAGGATTTAGGTTGTTATATGATCCACTTATTATTGCCATTTTCTTCTTTTGGAGAAAATGTATGAGGAGTTATTAAAATTCTCATTATAGTGTTCTTGACTAATGAATATACTTCACAGGTCTTTTTAATGTGAATATTTTTTACATAGTCTGAATTTTTTTCCTCATATGTTCTCACTAAAGGTAATCATTTAATAGGTGATCATTTAAATTGAAAGCCTTGGCTCTAAATAACTTATACAACTTAGAAAGTCTTATTTGTTCTTAGTTCTACAAAATGAAAAAATTTAAGGTGTCATAAATTACAAAACATAGGTTGAAATAAATATATAAAATTAAAAAAAATCATGATGTCATTACTTGAGACAAGTATATGGAGAGAAATGAAGTTGTCTGTGTCAAACAAGTTGTGAGATGGATAGACTAGAGAATTCATGATTTCACTCATTAGTAAAGTGTGATTTAAATAGATAAATTATGATTCTAAAATAAATATAGTATTCACTAAAATATGTCGAATTATTCATTAAAATTTTTAAAATGATTATAATACAATTTACTAAAATATGATATGTTTATCATTGAAAATTTTGTATTTAGTAAATTATTATATAATTTTTAAATTTTAAATATTAACATAATCACTACAAAAACTAAATAAATAAATAATATTAACATGTATGGGAAACTTAAGTATTGATTAAAAAAATTTGGAATGATATTATAAGGATTTTTTAAAACGGGACATGTTAGGGTACGAATGAACAAATAAATGGGTTACGGATGCCAATAACATCAATATTGGTTATATGTAATAATTATATTTTTTTATTTTATATTTATTTTGTAATAGAATAATTTTATTTAAAAAATATTAATTTTAATCAATAAAAAATATTTTTTTAAAATTATACTGAACGGGTACAAATAATATATAGTAGGTATTATCAAAGTTTTTGAGTCTGGTACAAATATAATAATGAATTTTAAAATGGGACAAATACTTTTTTTAAAAAATGACTGCTTGCACACGCATATATGTCTTTAAGTATACTAGAAAAAAATTTATTTTAATTATAAACATAAGTCTCTAAATGTTCTGATTAGATATTGGTACGGGTGATGGACATTTACTGAATATAGATAAGGGTGATTGATATTTCTCTTTGGTAATGGATTTGATAACCCTTTCTCAGTAGTTATATTTTCTTTTATTTTTATATTTTTGTGTATCATTTGTAAGATCATATTCATCGATTATTTATCGATAAAGTACGAATCAGTAAGTTTTGTAGAATTTGTAATATGTCAACTTTCAAAAATTATATTGTAGATACAGGTGATACAGATATGAGTATTGGACATTAAGTTGAATACGGGTACGGGTGATGGCTATTTTTGTTCGGTAATATCTTTAATAACCCTTCGATTACCCATTTTCTGTAGTTATATTCTCTTTCATTTTTATGTTTTTGTGTTTCCTTTGCATTTCCATAATCATTGACTATCCACCTATAAAGTATGAATGGTTAAGTTTGATAGAATTTGTAAAATGTCAACTTTCAAAAGTTATGTTGTAGATACGAGTATATACGGGCGACAAACATTTACTGATACGGGTACGGGTGATGGATATTTTTGTTTCGTAATGACTTTGATAACCCTTCAATCACCCTTTCTCTGTAGTTATATTTTCTTTCATTTTTATGTTTTTGTATTTCCTTTGTAGGTTTATATTCATCGATTATCTATTGATTAAGTCCGAACCAGTAAGTTTGGTAGAATTTGTAAAATGTCAACTTTCAAAAGCCATATTGTAGGTAGGGTGATGGACATTTCTATTTGGTAATGACTTTGATAACCCTGCGACTGTGTAGTTATATTTTCTTTCATTTTGATGTTTTTATGTTTCCTTTACCAGTTCATATTCATTGATTATCCATCAATAAAGTATGAACCAGTAAGTTTTATAGAAATTATAAAATGTCAACTTTTAAAAGCTATGTTGTAGATACGAGTACTAGTGATGGACATTTAGCTGACTACATGTACGAGTGATATCTCTATTTGGTAATGACTTTGATAACCCTCCAATCATCTTTTCTTCGTAGTAAGTTTCGTAGCATCTGTATTTTTAATCTATTTTATAAATTGTATGTGTATCCTCTTTTTTCATTTATTATTTCTTTATTTTCTTTATAACAGAGAATGAGACATATTTCATATTATGGCTTATTTCAAAATACAATAAAAACTGTGTTTGAATTGTAGAATTTTAAGGGTATTTTAGTTAGTTTTTTTTTTTAATGAATAAAGGATAAATTATGTCAAGTGTTGTTAGGGGTGCTATTTTTGTATTTAAAATACATATGGAGACAGTTAGCTATTTTTTTTTTCTTTTCCAAAAATAGTTCTGGTGAATGTGTTTTAATACTGAGACTTACTTTAACGCCCTCTGATTAATTCCATTTAAGTTTCGATGTACACAATTTCCATTGATAGTTTAGTATCCAATGATCATAAATAAATAGTTAAAGACAGTCTTTGAACTAATCTATATTTTAAAAAGCCAATTTTCTCTCATGGTCAATTGTACATCGCAGTTTAAAGAGTTACAGCTAGAAAAAATTTGAACATAATGCTTTGTGATAAAAAAAAAGATTTGAAAATAGTAAATGTAAAAATGTATTGTTTAAGGAGGTTTCAAAATTATTTGAATTGAGATTTTTTACATAGTTAAAAACTCATTTTCTGTAAAAATATTTAAAAATGATCTTCTCCCTTAGTATTTTAATATATCTAAGTGAACTTTCTAAATTATTTTATTTTATTTATATTGCGCGTAAATGGTGGCAAATGGCATATTCAATTAAAGTAAACGCGTAATCATCAATCTGATCATCATCATCAGGTAAAACTATCACATTTCTCATGCTTCTTCCCAGACTAAGAATTCCAATCCTCATAGTTGTTAATAACAGCGGTTTAAGAATCACAATAAAGTCATGCATGAGATCGTTGTGATTTTAAATTAAAATAAATTACTCTTCAATTTCAAGGAAATATTATTAACCTCATAAAATATTTAAAAAATATCCCTGTCCGCGCAACGCGCGGCCGGGTAAATACTAGTTACTCTAATAAACTATTATCTTAATATATACTTCTTCAATCATGTCGAAATAGTTACGGTTGTTCTTTGCATGGGAATTAAGGAATATATATAGTATTTTAATATATTGATATGAGAAAAATAATATTTAATATATAATGAGTAATAAAGATATTTTAATTATTTTGTGTGGGTCTCATATATCAGAAAAGAAATATTTCAAATTGAAAATACGTACTGGATGGGATGGAGGGAATATATATATATATATATATATATATATATATATATATATATATATATATATATATATATATATATATATATATATATATATATATATATATATAATTATTTATATAATAATTCTTAAAAATATTTTTTTATTAAGGGTCAAAGGATAAACTCAAGAACAAAATGAAATAATGAGACTACCGTAAATTTGGTTCATTAAACATTCTACTTTGCAAAATTAATTTTTAATATTTGAAAATTTATTTTTTAAAAGAGATAAATTATTACTCTTTTAAATAAAAATATTACTCATCTTAACAAGAATAAAAAACACTACAATATATCAAAATTTGCGGAGATCACATTTTTCATTTAAAAGAGTAATATTTCATTTCTTCAAAAAAGTAGCTCTTCATTGACTAAAAAGTAATCAGTAAATCATGATACAATAAATTTAAAAAAATAGTCCATCCATCCGCTTCTAAGGTGTCCATTATACTCCCTCCGTCCCATTAAAGTCGTGATATTTTTTTTGGGCACGTAGATTAAGGAGTATAATATTTTAATGTAAAGTGAAGTGAGAGAAATAATATTTAATGTGTAGTGGGTAGGTGTATTAGTAGTGTGAGTGGAGTGTGTGTGGGCCAATGTGAATATGTTAATATTTTTTGTGTGGGTCTCATATGCTTTAAAAGGAATGTAACAAGTTCTATGGGACAACCCAAAAAGAAAAATATCACAACTTATGTGGGACGGAGGGAGTATTATATTTGGCGTCTAGTTCAAAGGTATCAATTTCCCCTATTTAGTGAAAAAGTACACAATATGACCCAACACCTCCCTCTAATACAATTACCCACTTTATATATAATAGTAATACTATTTAATCTACGTGCAAAAAGCAAACGGACACCTTAGAACCGAACGGAGGGAGTAATATTTTTCATTTAGAATAATAATAATTTATTTTTCTAAAAAATACTCCCTTCGTCTCACAAAATGCTTCACGTTTACTTTTTCACATTGTTTGAGATAATTTGCTATTTTTAATCAACTTTATTGACTTTAAGGTGTATTGTGGTATTTGTAGGTAGTAAATACTTCCTCCGTCCAATTTCAATATTTACATTTTTCTATTTTGGACGTCTCATTTCAATCTTTATGTTTCCTTTTTTTGTGTATGGATCTTGTTGAGAGTGGAATTTCATGCATTTTATGTGTGCACATTACATCATTTTGCTTAAAATAGTTATTATTTTTGCATGGAATTATATATGTTCGAGTATTTACACGATTTTGAGACTATTAAGGTGTTTTTGTAAGTTTTGAAGGCTTAAAATAGGGGAAAACAGATCAGAGTCGGAAGCAGCATGGAAGACAGTCGGAAAGACCCAACTCGACAGTAGCTCGGTACTAGCTCAAGTCGAGTTGGGGGTTTCTCGGAGGTCAAATCCGGCCAAGCTATATCTAGGAGGTCGACCATGACGCGTACAAGCCATCCAAGGCCACTCGGCTGCAACTCGATCACTTCCAAACCCAGCTCTTGCCGAGCAGGGGGTGCTCAGCAGCCAATTGAGCCGAGCTGGGGTCCAGCAGGACCTACGTGACATGGCAAGTGGCTCAAATACGGCTCGGCATCAACTCGGCCACTTCCAAACCTCTAGCTCTTGCCGAGCTGGGTGTCGGGCTGCTATTTTTCAGTTCAATCACAGCCTGTTCGATCCAGAAACGTATTTTTTACTTCCAAAACGTATTTTTACGTATTTTTTTATGTGAAAAGGCCCTAAGATGTAACCCATGATATAAAAAGGAATCACAACACACAAGAAGGAGAACTCATGAGATCCATCGTGAATTCACGCCCAAAAACCCTCCTACATTAGATCTACATCAGATTCATTCATCCATCCACCCTGAAGGGGTTCTAAGTGCAGATTGAAAGAGATCGAATGATCGGAGAAATGGATAAGGAATGCAGATCTACGCTGATGCTAGGATTTTGTATTTTTAATCTTTCTCTTTCCTTTATCATGATTGTTGCTATGAATTTCATATCCATGAGTGTTGCTTGTAACCTCATAGGCTAGTCTCTTTACAATTTTAAGGTTTGATAGTTAGATTTAATTAATTTGGAGACCTAGGCCAAAATTGTGATTTTATGTAGTTAATATTTTAATTTTATTTATTTTATTAAGACTTTCTTATCTGCTTCGTAACGTCTTTATAGTAAATTCATGTCATCCGCTATAATGTTTGATTTATTATGTTAGCTTGTGTGCGTTCATTATTGATATTGTCTATCTATTAGGGATTAAGGTAGTTCCGCTATTAACACTTTAATTCCATGAACTGGTAAGCAAGATACTTAAATTGTTTAGTGGAACAATGCAATTAGACATTCAAGTAGGAAGTGAATAAGCCTTGTATTACTTTAAGAAATGTCTTGTTAGTCGAACTTGTCATCCTGAGGTATTGTTGTTTGCGTTGATTAGTATCTAAGATGGAGGTTTGGTAATATTCACGCACCTTAGGAAATAAATCAGAATATACTGTTAACTTAAAATCAGATCATATCTGGTGGGTAGCAGGGTTATGTGGTGTATTTTATTGATGCTGCATGAGTAATCAGGAATCCAAATTAATTGATCTATACCTCATACCTTAGAACTGTTGCTCATTTCTTGATTTAAATTGAATTATTTTCTTTGCTTTAATTAATTAAGTTATTTAATATTTCAGTATTTTAGATAATTAAATTCACAAACTTGGAAATTGGTTACTTGATTCTGATTAGTTAGTAATTAAGAATAAATAAATAATTAGCTGTCATTTTGGATTCAATAGTAGACTTGATTGCTTGCCACTACAATTGATATCTTTAACACTTGGGGATTTAATTGAAGTGCACAAAAAACGCTCAACAGAACTCATCTAAAATAATTAATATATCACCATAAGACTCACATCCAACACTAATACAATTACTCACTTTACATTAAAATATTATAACTTTCTACCCACTATCCATTAAAGACTATATTCCTTAATCAACATGCAAAAAACAAACGTTAGTATTGAAACGAGACGGAGGGGATAAGTATTAAGTAATGGTATATGTAATTAAAGTAATTTTTAAAATTATTGGATAAAGTGATATTTCATTTTTTAAGGTGTGAAGGTTTTTGTGAGACAAATAAATGAAAAAAGTGTGAAAGAATTTGAGGGACAAAGGAATAATTATTAATGTATTAAAAAATACTATCTCCGACCACTTACAAGGTACCCATTTTATCATTTTGAGCAGACACTTCAAAGGTAGTTTTAGTAAAAGCGACCCACATATAGCCCAGCATATCACTCTAATACAACTACTCACTACATATATAATAATAGGGTGAGGGTGGAAAGACCTTCCAACTGAGCTTGTAGCTGCAGGGTGGGGGTTCGAATCCTGCCTTTGGCCCCTTGCAAGAACAAGTTAAATAGTGAGTCTTCTCTATAATCCATGTAAGCCCTCTCTATAAGCTACTTGAAGGACATCTTGTGATTTACCTACTCCACCAATCCCCAGGGTAGGGACGGTAGGGCTCCTTATAGTACGGTATGCCATAAAATAATAGGGTGAGTCTTAGCCACCTACATAATTTTTTTTCGCCTAGCCCTCCCTCACGTGTAGCCCCATTTTCTATAATCCATACTTAGAGGTGGGAAAAATTGGTATATCGAAAATACCAATACTGTAAATATCGATATGAATTTTTTTCACATCGATATCGATACCAAATTTTCGGCATACCGATTTTTGGCATTCTGAAATTTCGGTAAAATTTATTCTCATACTGATACCGTAGCGATATTGATTCTATACCAATTTTTCGGTAAATATCGATTTATACTGAAAATTCGACATGCCGTTTCATACCAAAATATCGTTATACCGAAAAAAAATAGTTATGAAAAAAATCAATATACCGAGTCATACCGATTTTTTTTAATTTTAATTAAAAAATAAAAATAAAAATAAAATATTCTAACACATTTTATATTATAATCAATGGACATGATGATTATTTAGATGATATTCATATCAACTACTAATTTCTTAAAAAGTAAGTATATAAATTTATTTATTATTCTTACCCTATATTCTAATATAAATTGTAACATATTTTTATTTATAAGTATTAGAGTTTATTTTCACACTTAACAAAAATATATATGAATAAATGTGTTGCATAATTACACATATACTTAATAATAAATTTTATATGTTCTTATAAGATAAAAATGTATTTAAATAAAAATTTAAAGTACATATATAGGTCATTTGCTCTTAAAGTTCGATATATAAATTTTAATGATAAGAAATGTACTAAAACATATACTCCCTCCGTCCCGGAGAAATTGATATTTTTTTGGCACAGAGATTAAGGAGTATAATAATCTAATTTAAAGTGGAGTAAAGTGAAGTGAGAGAAATAATATTTAATGTGTAGTGGGTAGTTGTATTAGAGATGATATGTGGGCCCATGATAATAGATTAATTGTTTTTGTGTAGGTCTCATGTATTAAAAAGAAAATGTGTCAACTTTAGTTGGACAAACCAAAAAGGAAAGTGTGTCAACTTCTATGGGATGGGGGAGTATTATATATAATTAGAATTTTTTTAAATAAATATAAATTTTTTTGATATTCACGGTACGGTATAGCGATACCGAATACTGAAATACCGAAAATATTTTTTGGTATACCGAAATAGCGAAAATTTTTAAACATGTTACCGATACGGAAATTTTTGGTACGGCAACCATATTTTACAGAAAATTTCGATATACCTAAATTTTAATATTTTTTAGTAATTTTCGATACGACAAGCTCGGTATACCGAATTTTTTATATTTCCCCACCCCTATCCATACTTAATTCATGATGCTTAATGTTTTTTTTTTCCTCTATTTTTTTTTATTTGTGAATTAATTTTTCTATTTCAAATTTTAATAAAAATATAAGATAAATATTTGAATAAAAATTAAAATTAATCAAATTTAATATATTATTTTAATAATTGATTTTTTTTTAATAAGATACTACACTTTAGTCATCTTAAAAAATTTATGCACAAAATAGTTTAATTGATGATTATCACTTTTCTATGAGCATGAATCACTTTTTATTAAAATTATTATCACTTTACATTCGTATTATAAATTGTTCAAGTAGTTTAATTAATGGTTATCACTTTTCTTTGATATATATTTAAAACTTTTTATTAAAAATATTATCACTTCTTATCTTTTATACAAATTGTTTATGAAATAATTTAGTATAATTGATTATCACTTTTTTTAATCAGATATCATTTTTTTTATAAAAAATGTTGTCACTTTTTATTCTCACTAAAAATTATTAATGAAATAGTTTAATTGAATGTTATCAATTTCCATTTTCATTTATTATTTTTGATGAAAATGTTATTTTTTTATTCATTCTATTAATTGTCCATTTAATAGTTTACTAGTATTTACCCGGCCGCGCGTTGCGCAAACAGGGATATTTTTTAAATATTTTTATATGTAAACTTTTGTTTTTTATGAGGTTAATAATATTCCCTGGAATTGAAGAGTAGTTTACTTTAATCTAAAATCACAACGATCTCGTGCATGACTTTATTGTGATTCTTAAACCGCTGTCATTATTCATTAACAACTATGAGGACTGAAATGCTTAGTCTGGGAAGAAGCATGAGAAGTGTGATAGTTTTACCTGGTGATGATGATCAGATTGATGAGTACGCGTTGTCATTTTAGGTTGAATTTCCCAATTGTTTATATTAGCATGTAATAGAACTTGAGAATGTTACTAAATATTTGGAATAGTCTGCAAATTCATTTTCATATTAGATAGAACTTTTCATGAGGAAGATTATAGATATGTAATGATGAGAAAGCTTACTGATATGTAAAATAATGTGAGTATTGAATTACAACTCTACTAAGCAAGTTAAGAACTAATTATGTTTGAACTATGATTAATTATAACCGTCATGCGTTTCTAATTCATTTAAGAATTCATTCGCCCAGATTAGTGCATGTGGTTATTAGTTAAAGAAACCTTGTTATTTAAATAATAATCATGAATACTTACAATTTATCAACCAATTTTTCAGTAAAAGAGATATACAACTACTATAAACCAAGTGAAAATTGAATCAATACACATTATTGACTTCCAATATTTTTCGCATGAACACCAGGTTGTAATGTCGTATAACAATCATCTGTCATGAAAGATTTGAAAACATCATAAAAAGTTATGTTATTAAATCAAAATATTTTCATAAAACTATTTCACCAATAGTATAAATATCTGCATAACATCAGTCAACTACTTTCACAAACTAATAAACAGTGAGCCTTTTATGAATAATATATTAATAAAAAATTAACCCACATCTTGTCTTCATAGCAAGTGACCTTTGTTTAGATTGGTGACAATCCTCTTTGTCTTCCTTGTTGTTCTACTCTGCAATATCTCATAAGAATACATGGCATTGAGAATCATTTATTTGGATACGCATACATATATACTAAATAATAGATAAGAAAAAGGAAAAACTAAAACTGAATTACCTAGTGTTTACCTGTACAGTGCATTGCACAGAAGGGAATACATTACAATAAATAATCTCTTATTTGAATTTTACCCAACCCTCTTGCGTTGCACGAAAGAAATATAGGGCAACTATTTACCTTTTATTTTTAAGTTGATGTCGTTATATTAATTATAGTATTTTTTATATGAATATATATATTTTGAAGTTATATTTTTAATTCTTTACATATAATATCTACTTTTAATGTTTTTTGTTTTCAACATTATGAAATTTTATATTATTAATTATATAGGTACCCCTACTTATTTATGGATATCCGTGCCCGTATCCATTTGAATATTCACCACGTACCTGTCTCATTTAAAAATTCATTACAATATCTGCCCATCCCAAACTCGTTTATCAATACATGTAAGTTACTTATACCCATTTAATACATTTTTAAATATATATTTTATATTTTTTAGTGATTAAATTAGTATTTTAAATAAATAATTACACTGTTATTAAACTAAAAAAATGAATTATTTTGAAAAATATATTATGATACACGTACGCATCCCAAATCCGTTAATCAATACCCATTTATTTTATAGTTATGTATATATTTTTCTAAATTAATATTTTAATAAAGATTATACTATTATTAATTAAATATAAATATAATATAAATTCTATTATTTTAAATAAAAATTAATAAATATAATTTTAAAAAAAAACTTATAACTATTAAGAATTGATATACTAAACCCTAAACCTTAAACCTTAAAACTCTAAACTCTAATTCTTAAACCCTAAAATCCTAAAACTCTAATTTTACACATATGGTGCAACCCATATATGTATAAATTTTTATTCAATAGTGTATACATGTTTCTTATTAATTGTATAGCTTTTTTACAAATTTGAAGATCAAGAAATAATGTATTTTAAATATATAACGAAACAAAGTAATGGTAAATATTGACCCTCCATCCATGCAACATGTGCTCAATTTTAGCAGTAAGAAGATCAGAAAATATCGCATTTTAAATATATAATGAAATAAAGTAATAGAAAATATTGTGGGGTATACAGAAATTTTGACATCAATATTATCAAATATTAATCATATTGTTAATAGTACTTGTATTCGTATAGGGTACCATTAGGGATGACAACAAATAAGGTACTCAGATTTACATATCCGACCTGAAGTCACATACAAGTAGCTATTTAATTTTCAACTACGTGTATCATTACCCGTCCTGTATAAAAAAACTCATTATGATACCAATATTCTTGTAGAAATTTTTTACAACTATAAATTATCAATAATACAATATTTTTAAATAAATACTAAAAACTTTTACAACTATAAATCTTACATAAACCCTCTTAAAATTATCCATCTTTATTGTATCATGGATATTTAAAAAAAAAACTTTTTAACTAACTTTATTGACATTAACATGTAAGGTAGTATTTAAATAATAAATAAAGTGGAGTGTTTTGTAAAAGAATGGATGACAATTTTGAAATTAATTTGTACTATTAAAGTGCTAGATTAAAATGATATTTATTTTTTTAGGGTGAACAATTATGTGAGACAAACAAATAAAGAAAGAGTAACGATTTTTATGGACGGAGAGAATATAAAATATCCAATAAAATATATTTTAAATATATTTTATATATTTAATTTTTTTTTAAAATATATATTTAAAATTTTGAACATATATATAAAAATTCATACATGCGGTACCATGACATATATTCATCATACTTTTTCAAACTAATTATTTTTTTTTAACTATCCTTATTTGATTGCTGTACTTTGCAGCATGGGGCACATAAAAAAAATCCATAACCCGTATCCACTTAAATTTTTACCACCAGTATTTAGGGATGACAACGAATATGGTACCCACTTATTTTGGGGTATCTGTACCCGTATCCGATTAACATTATATTAATATTTTAATATATAAAATATTTCATAAATGTATAAATTTAACAGTATAGTTTATATGAAAAAAATTTACATAATACATGTAAAAAAGGTTATCCACATGAAGCCAATGTATATAATTTACCTATACCAATATCGATACGTATATTTAATTTCTTAGTATTGAATTAATCTTTAAAATTATATAATTATTATTTAATTTCTTAGTTTCCGTGATTGAATTAATATTATTTTTAAGGGAAAACACTTGTAAAAATTGGGTTCATAGTGTAAAATATGTGGTCCTCCCTTCTAAAATGTATTTTTGGATTTAAATTAAAGGGGAACCACAGAGTTTGTAAACCCAGTGTTCATAAGAAACCAACTCAAATTGAAGTTATTACCTATAAGAAATCATGATAGAAGAGTTCGTAAGCTCTTCTTCTTTATTAAGTTTGCAAAATTATCAATGCTAGATACACTACTTGAAGAAGTGTTCTAGTTGACTCTAAATACTCACCACATTCTTGCATTTGCTTAAAATAACATACCTAGAAATTTAAAAAGAAAAGAAGAAGAAAATAATAGAAATGTAGATTAAATATAAGAACCTCCTCGAAATATTACTCACTCCGTCCAACCGAAAGGTCCCAATTTTCCTCTTTTAGTAAAAGAGTCCCCACATATGGCTCATCACTCACTGCTAATACAACTACCCACTACACATTAAATAATAATACTCCTTAATTTACTCGCAAAAAGTAAATTGGGACCTTTGCCCGGGATGGAGGGAGTACATTATGATATCAAATAAATAATCTCAAATGCATTACAAACTTCACATAGTCCACAAATGACAGGACATGGATATGATAAGAAAAAATGTAAAGAACAATAATATAGGAAAATACCAAGAACAATTGTCCATTGTATCAAGGCAAGCAAATAATTAAACCAATTTAATAAGATTTAGAACATATTTTAGAATATAGATATGAAGAAATCTGCTTCAAAGAACTAAAAGAAATCAAAACTTTCTTATCAGCACTAATGAATAAATCAAAATTTTTATGAAAATATAAATAGTTTATTAATCGATCATTAACCAAAGAAGTATTTGCAAAACCCATATTTATTTAATCATTAGCTATTTGTGCAAACAGGAGAATTTCGCAAATTTGAAAAAAAAGGTAATACTCACAAAAATTTCTTAATCTATAATAAAATAAAAATAAAAATAAATAGACATGTTTCTTTCCTTGAAATGAATTTAACATGTTCTATCACCGGTTACACTTCTACTGCACACATGACACTTGCTGGATATTGTGAATTGAACTCTAAGGTAACTGACCCAAGAGGGCATGTTGTGGAAGCTGCTGCTGAGGTGGAAGATTATTGTTCTACTACTGCAGCTGCATCTTTCGATTTTCAACTATAAAACAAAATAATATAAATTATGTTATTGAAATGCATTCTCATCCTTCTACTTTATACATCATTGGCGGATGGGGAAGTCAACCTCGGTTGAGCAAGCATAAGTTGCTACAGGTGCTGAGGAATTAGCATCTTCAATTGTTGAAAAAGTTGAGGTCCCTACATAAATGAGTTAGGCTGCTGTCGAAGCCTAACGAAGTTGATATAGGCCATAAAGATGAAAAAAGTTTGTTTAAGCATCAACAGGAGAAAAAAGCTAAATCCTTCCATATTCAGCAACAAAAAGAAGATATTTCCATCACATGTCAAAACCTAATACTTACTACCAAGTGTTATCATTTAAAGTCAAATTTTATCATCTTCATTTGACCCTAAAACATAGATCAAAGATGACAACGCATAAATGGAATATAAATTAAAGTCACAAATGGATTACAACATTCCAACCCTTTCAGTGTCACATGATAACTTATCATTAGTATAACTTATTAGGCCAAAAAGTATGACAAAACATTGAAGAAGTAAAAATTATGTTGCATGTTTACAGAATTATCAAATATTGATGAATTACGTGAAACAAATAACATCAAGATCATTCTACATTGAATCTAATAGTATAGTATTAAATGTCAATATAATTCTAATAAAAATGCCCCTGCATGCAAAAGATTTGGAGTTATAAATATTGAAATTCTAATTTGGTCAAAATTCCATTAAGTCGTTAAGATTAATCTTAGCACAAACACACATACTATATAATATTTGGTAATAGAACTCCAAATGAAGCAGGTATATCTAAGGGAAACACTTCAAAAAATGAATCATCATAACATTCTTGAACAACAACCACACAGGTCATCAGCCTAATTGAAATGACAAATCGTTAATATATATCCAAAATCCAATCAATTCTGCAAAGAAGACAAAACATTTAATAGCATACACAATAAACTAAAAAGGAAATGCATCAAAATTGGGACCAGCTATAATTTCTTGGGCAATAATTTGTTATACATCCACCATAAAATGTCTCACGTAAAGAGGCTAGCACAGATGAATCACTTAATTAAAAATGTAGGCTCATAAATTAAATAATATATCAAATAACGAACAATAAAAAAAAGTAACCTTCACTGGAATAGATCAAATACTAACCAACCCTATGATAAATATCGAACCCGTGTATATTGACCCGCAAATTACTCGTAACTGTATGGTTTTTTTTTTTAAATTTCATTTTTTAAAAATAGCTACAAACTCCACATAGCTAAAATTTCAAAATTGGAGATAGTATCGATTAATTAAAATAAGAAACAACAAATTATAACACATCAGTCAATCCACTAATTGAGCTAATATACCAATTTCATACTATGAAATCTTATTCAACAAAGTTGAAATTAAAAAAACAAAATGCACCAGTACGTGAAAATTCTTTCTATGTATTTGGAAAGATAGCAAGAAAACTCATCTATTGGACTTACACTTTAATGGGATGCCAGTTTGAATAATTCGATTCATCAACTTAAAACTTTTAACAACTTGGTCTTAAAAGCTATTACCTTATGAAATCTTCCACATTTCTACAATGGGGACTTTTAAAATGCATTAGCATGAAGTAGATTCAATTGAAAGGAACCTCACATTATGAAGTTTAATAGTCTTCATCTTGCTCCACAGTTTGAATCTTCCTGTAACAATACCTGATTCAAATATAGACTCACTTGCCAAGGAAAAAAATATATTAACATGGTATTTTAGCATGGTCACCTCTTGGCTCTAAGAAATTTTTAAAAAAAATGTTAATAGCACATTCATTTCTTATACAAAAACATTACTACACATTAATGTTTATCCTCTTTTTCCACGAGATGTGTCTAACATTTTACCTCAGAAACTGGATGCGTATTTATTTGATATAAGCTTAATGCATTGTTAATAATGTGTACTTCCTGGATGCATAAGTGACATGATTAATTAAATATATCCTAGAAAAGACATTGTTAATTTGTATAGCACCATTACTCGAATTTCAGGTTGTCGTACATAATTGTCTGAAGGTGCAATGCTAACAAACCAGTTCACTTTAGTAGCATGCAATAGGACACAAAGGCTGAAGTTTCAAAATTAGTATCAAATAAGTTGGCATGCATACTATAGTAATATGTAAATCGTTTCATGTCAAATGACCATTAAAAAGATGGATTTCAAATAAACCTGACTATTACCTAACTATTATATTACACACATTGATTAATTTTCTAAATACTGCATAAACATGTGACGAAAATATGAATCCATAATAAATGGAGTAACAATCAAATTTTTCTATAATTCAATCTTGTCCAAGTAAAATCAATTGGAACATGCTTATATATAAAAATTCTTTAGCAATAAGCTACATTTTCTTACCTAGTTGATCCAAGTCTTATGAAATCTCATTCAATTGCTCAATATTAATTTATTCCTCTTCGTAAATGAAATTCTTACAAAAACACCTAAATTCTTCCAAAAACTATGCCATACTCATCTCCAATTTTTTGCAACAAAAATTAATCATTAGATTTAGCAATCAATTAAGAAGCAAACGAAATGGAAATTCAAGACATTTATCAAGAATAAAATTAGAGAGGTGGGAAAATGGGAGCGGAAAAGATTATAAATAAATGCAATTGAATGACTTCACGGTTTAATTAATTGAAGGCTAAGAGATAAACACCTTGACAAATTAATGAGATCAAAGATATTATTTTTTTTTACCACTAATTCTAACAAACTCTTCTTCTAGATGAACAAACATTCAATTGGCTCTAAGACCAAAAAATCAATAGAATAATACAAAACCATAAAAATCAATAGAAGATTATAGGAGAGAAAGGAAAAAAATCACTTACTGTTAAAACTGCAATCTTTTTGAGATCACAAAAATGATTGCTCTCGATAACAACTTAAAATATGAAATCTGACTACCTGTTAATTAATAAAATCAGATAATAGATGTTGGATTTGTGTAATTTCCATACGTAACTCATCTCTGGATTTTTGTAGTTATTATAGGTAGCATAAGCTTGAGCTGCAATGGAAACATATGTGCATGTGCTCTCCAAAATTTCTTACTAAACTATAACAAAGTAAAACATGTAAAGTTCAAACTATAATTACAACCAATGATGTGCTAGATGAGAGAAGAATGGTTATTCTAATATAATTGGAAATGTTCACCAATGAGTACAATTTGTGAGGAAAAAAAATTATACAAATTTTCATCCAAGTATTGAATTCCCAACTATATTATTCAAAGATAGGGTAAAGTGTATTTAAGAAAGGTACTTTAATAGCCTGTTTATTTGAATGCATTATGCACCAGCCTATCCAACATGTTTTTATAGTGATGACAATCTATTTTTACATTCCATATGAAAAAATGTGGTACAACAGTTTATAGAACAGGTTATCAAAGACACCAAAATAAAAGTATATAAGAATGACAAACAAATTATTCGACCAAATGACATAATATGTTATTTATATTCAAATATTAGAAAATATAAAGGTACATAAAAATAAAGAATCAGTAGAGAAATTAGATTTGAGAAAATTTATTGATGAGAAACAATACATATTGAAACTACCTTCAAGAAATCTCCATCCACTCACTTCGATGACAGAGACGCACAGCTCTTCTATGAAACCAAAACCCAAGACTTTAATGAACATCATTTTTTCTAAGATTAAAAACACTCAATTTTGTCATATATTAAACCAAGATTAAGAGATGCATTCCTTATTTAGAAAATTTTACCCGTGATTAAAAGCTGCATTATCTAGTCATACCCGTGATTTAAAAAATTAAAATGAATAAATAAATATAACATTCTTTATAACATACCACAACCAAAACAACAAAAAGTTGTATTAAAAGTTAATACTCAATTTAGACAAATTAGCTTACCCGCGATTAATAAACTTATCAACATTACACAACATATGTAGCACCAAAAAAAGAGCTTCCTCATCTTTTAACACTCCTTTAGCACCCAAATCATCATTTAGAAGCATAGGATATGAATGCTTCTTGCCTTTTGTACTCCACAAACATGATTAAAAAGCTTTGCAATGGATAAAACTACTCCAAAATAACCACAAATGTAAGCACATTTTGGCTGGTCCTCTAGAGTGCGCAGGTCCTACCCTTTTCCTTCAGGGGTCATTAACACCTAATGAAACTCAAAAAGGAAAATGCAAAGCGAATATTATGGTTACTCCAGAAAGAATGATAAAATTCATCAACTCCGTAAATCAAGTGTTAGAGGTGGGCTACCTCATCACTAACCTAATGAATCACTAACCTAAAGAATAAAATAAGAAAAGAATCACTTAGAATAATACCAATGCCGGGCCAAAGAATCATAATATTTCTTCTAATAGGTTCTTCACCATATTGCCATGCTTGTTACCACATGCAGCACAATAGTCCCAGACCTTCAGAAGCATATAAGAACCTCATTCAAGAGCACCAAAATCATATGTTATATCAACTAATTATTCACTTAATGACTTTGAGGAAACACCATCGATTTTGTAAAGTATTAAAAAAATACTATACCACACATAGCATCGACCCTAAAAATAAAAAGCAATATACCATACAATCTAAAATCTTAAATTATCCATTATGATATATTTTAAATCTTTCACCACAATCTATTGCATTATCAATTATTGCTCACAAAACCAAGATCAGAACTTGGCAACTTAAATTTTCCACAAATGATTTTTCTATCAAAGAATCGTGAAATGCACGACTATTAAACAAACAAAAAGCATTCGACATGTTGATCTTCCCTTTCTTGTAATATAATTAAGTAAACATACTTAATCCTATTCTTTATTGGAGCATGTACAAACACTAAAGACACAATTAGATTATAAGATAACAATTCATGAGAATTCATCATATATAAGCAATCTTAACCCATAATATATAAAATTGTTTAAAAAACAAACACGAAAAATACAAGTGAAACTCAATATTAGTGGTTTTAGGCTGAAAAGAGGAATACCTAATTATAAGCATCGACATCAAGAAATTCTTGATGAAGCGTATGACTACAATTTATCAATGGAAGAAGAAGAATAGGTGCTGCTACGTTGTTTGTTAGAGATTTGCTTTCCCAGACAGTAAAAAATTCTAAAATTAGAAAAAAATCATAGAGTTTGATTAGCAATACATTAATGGCGGATTAGCAAAGATCGAAAGAATCCATCGATTGACCAAAAGAAAAAAATAAAAAAGAACAATAAAATTTTTTACCCCGCACTAGAGAAGAACAAATCAGCCAACCAACCAATTCGAGCCTGTAAATAAAGCAACAAAAAAAATACACACAGCCATAAATGTGTTTCGTGTAAATAAAACACATTATCTAGTACTATTGCTTTTTTCATTTTAGCAGATATCAAGTTCATTAAAATTGTTGTAATAAAAAAGAGTTAAAGGGAAAGACAAACACCAAGTAATCATCGCATTATCAACTCAAACTTATAATATTTATGTCAAAAGGGATTTCACTAAATGCTTAGGTTTTGTTAGTTGTAAAGTGAAGAGAAGGGCATCATTAATCCAAAATTACTCGACAACAATTCACCAAGAAGATTCAACTTAATCATGTTAATAGAAAAAATGTATGTGATGCTCAATACAATTTCTAAATCACCCCATTATGCTAGAAAATGATTCGAAGAAGGTGGTTTAGAACGTACATTGCACTTACCAGATCAAAGAACAAATTCCAAGCGTGTCTACAAACCACCGGATACATTCGGAGCTAAAAGGAGAGAAGATGGAGATGCAGTAAGACAATATAAAATTTCAGTTCAAACAATACACTATACATTGATGAGAGAAAATTTTGGATCAACAACAATCTTACCGAAAAAAAAGAAGTGTTATCCAGATCACTTAGGGCCCTGTAAAATCTGATTCAAACGGAGATAAATGATAAGAAGACACAAAACGTACATGTAATGTGCCAAAATACCAAATAGAACAAAGAAAAAATAAAATAAATAAATCAACAAATCTAGACGGGGATGCGTACAGATCCCAACAAATGAAGAAAAGTTATATCGATCGACTTAAGCAAGTGCAAAATACGTTTCAGACAGAGACATAAAATGAGAATATGGGAGAATTGTACAATCGGATTCAGAAGAAGAAAGAAGATGAGAATAAGAAAAATATTTCAACCATTTCAACCACAACACCAGTCGTGCCACCAGCTATAATACCCTCTGCAAAATATAACCAAACAATACAATAAATCATAGAAAAAAAAAAGAAGATTCTTTCACACATGGACTTTCAAGCATGAATTAGCAATAAACATCTTCAACCATGAATCTAGGGTATCTACATGATATTGAAGCATGAATATTTTAGAATAGAGAGTGTGAAAAAATCAACTTACCGTGGTGGAGGCGAGACAGGCGGCGACGGCGACGGCTTCAGCGGGGTTGGCTACTGAAATCGCACGGCGACTATAGAGCGGCAGGGCCGCAGGGGGTTTGGTGAGAATAGGGGAGAGAAAGTCGTGGTCAGATTAGGGTTTCAATAGTTTTGTTCAAGAAAGTTTTCATAATTGCTAAAAGATTCTAAAGTTCTTTTTAATTAGAGAGAGAGCACCGAATTTTTAATAAGAAATAAAAATGAAATTATCAAATAAATCAAAGGTGGAGATGTACTCATTACTAATGAATGATTCAGATTAAAATAGAAATTGATCAAAATTGAGCAAATTCATTTTGCTTTTATAGTAGTATAGATTTAAAATTTATTATCACTTTTTATTAATTATATGTAATTTTTTATTCAGTTTACGAATTTTATTTTTTTAGCGAGACAAGTTATCACATTTTCTTGATCACAAATTACTTTTTATTAAAATATTATTGTTTTTTATTTAACATATTAATTATAAAAATAAAAAAATTATTATTCAAAATTGTATTATTAAATATAAATACTCCCTCCGTCCCAGGCTAAGAGAGACTTTTTTCATTTTGGTCGTCCATCAAAAGAGTCTCCTTTTCTTTTTTAAACACATGAGACCAACACACTCCATCTAATACAATTAAAATGGACTTGCACTCACACTAATACAACTACCTACTACATTTTAAATAATAATACTCCTTAATCTACGTGCAAAAAAATAAAGGTCCTCTTGCGCCGACGGAGGAGTATATACATAAGAGAAGATACGAATATATGTAAAATTATTTTAAAATTATATTAGTATTGCTTATAAAAAGTATTGAATTTGAAATTTAAAAATAAATAATTATTATAATAAATTGTAACTAGTTTAGGTTGATTATAAAATTATTATTAAAAAAGGAAATAAAAAATGAAAAAATACAGCAAACTACTTGAATATGAGGATGTGTGTTTCGTTGTGCGTATATGCACTGTGAATCGCGCAGTTGAGGTCTAATTGTCTCACAAAATGAACATTTCTGTGAAATGATCTCACCGAAATTCATAATAATAACACTATTTAATTCAAATAAAAAGAAAAAATCATTATCTCGTAGTCATCCGGAGCAAGGAATTGATAAATCTGATAAACCGATTCACTTGTTTCGCAAATTCTTTAAAAAAAAAATGTAAAAAAAAAGGCAAAGAGAGGGGGCAATTGTTGCAATTCATTATTGATTACTCCATAACACAGTAATTACACACATGATAAAAATATTATGAACCCAACCCACGTTCTAATCCATTTTATTTTGTTTTCTTACAATTGCCATTCATTATTGATTACTCCATAACACAGTAATTACACACATGATAAAAATATTATGAACCCAACCCACGTTCTAATCCATTTTATTTTGTTTTCTTGGTTTGGATGAGTCGCGAGTTGGCGAAATCACATCACTCCAAAAGTCGAATCTATTCATTAAATGAATCTCAATCAGTTTTACGCTGTGCAAAAAAGACATAAAAATAATAAACAAACTAATCATGTGTAGATAAGACTAGTGTTGTATTTGGGGTCTTTAAGGAGCATTTTTCTCTTTTTATAGGTGACCATACCAATCAAGAAAAGTGAAATCTTTGCGGATAGCTGTGGTGATTCATATTTCTTCTTCATTCCTTGATCCTTTTTGGGGTTTGATTGTTTGATTTCATTGTTTTCTGTTGGATTTCAAGAGGGTTTTAGTTTTCAGTACTGATTGTTTGACTCTGAATTTTGAGTTCTTATTTTTGTGAACTCAACTTTTAATTTAAAGAATTGTAAGAATTAAGACAATTAATTAATGGGTTTTCACTAACTCTGATCGAGGTCTGCAAAGAAGTTTGAATTTTACTTTTTCCATCTCTCAGTGATTTTCTATTTAATCTGTTTGAATCGCACTCTTATGTTTCTGTTTCTTGTCATCTAAATTGTCGATAAATTATTGAATTTCTCTTTCATTCTATTTCTCATTGCCATAATTTTTTTTGGATGTGATGTTCTTGAATCTTGAGTATTGCTTAGTTCACAGAACTTTTGGTGATATGCGAATAGATGACCTATCAGCATCTAATTCTTTTTAGTTAAATAGTTTCACTTGTTGAAACAATCATTTAGTGAGCTCTTTTGATGCACTGGGGCATTATTCCTTGCTCTTATTTTTAGAGGAAACTTGAAATACTTCTGTTTGATCAATGTTTATTTATTTCCTTTCAGGTATAAAACAGCAATAATTTCATTCATTTTATGCTTTGACATTGCTGCATCGTTTGGATTGTCTCTAGATGGGGTCTGAAGGGCCTAGTCCTGCAGTTACAGTCCATGTGACTGGATTTAAAAAATTTCATGGGGTTGCTGAAAATCCAACTGAGGCAATTGTTAGCAATCTCCAAGCCTATATGAAGAAAAGAGGTCTCCCAAAAGGGCTGATTCTTGGTAGTTGCACCGTTCTTGAAACTGCAGGACATGGAGCTCTTGTTCCCTTGTACCAAACATTGCAATCTGCTGTGATCAAGGATGCTAATGTGCCAAATTCTGGTAGAGTTATTTGGGTGAGTTGCTCATTTTACTGCTACTGTACTCTTTTACGTTTTAAGAATATGATGGTGGGAATGAATGCATCAATTATAGATGATGTTTGTGAAGGAAAGAACTTGAGTTTGATCCTCTGTGGATTATATTCATGCTATAGAACATAAACTGCTTTTGTCTGCATAGAGATTAATGATTTTATGTTATGTTTCATTACTGAGAGCAGAAATGGTTTATTTTCTTGTGTTCTTTACTGAGAAGACATTTATGTAATAGAATTATCAACTCATTTAAGATATGAGCTACATTTATCATGTTTCATGGTGCGTGATGAACATGGACTTATATGAGAACTGTATTTATAAATGGAATAAGGGAATTCTTTTATTAGTTCATTAAGAGGGCAACAACATAATAATTTTTTTAGTTATTCTAAGGCAACTTTGCTAGTATTTATTAATAGAAGTTTAAGGAGTAAATGTGCATATATTATATATTAGTGACTGGCCTCCTAGGATGCTATGGGATAAGTGCCTCATTTCTAGAGAAACAGGTGCTTAATTGGTGGTGAGCGCCTCTGTGCACCTCAACCAAGGCATGCCTCATACCCCACTGCCTAAGCTGCCTTCCTAACACATGTTTATTATGTTTTCATAATTCATTTAGACATTTAACTCTACTCTTGGCTTCTTCTACATACGGTTTCTTTCCTTTCTCTTAAAACTTTAGAGAAGAACTAAAGAAGATTGCAGCTCTATTCTTCCACAAAAGAGACTATTTCTTTGAATTCTTTCCAACTTTACCTTGCCCTAAAATTCAAAGTAAATTAGTTTTCTACTTTGCTAGGCATTTTAAAACTTTATGCACTTTGTGTTATGTCTTGAAAATCTGAAGCTGAACTTTTTAATATAATATTTGTTTCTGGTTCGTATCTACAAATTAACAACATTTATAAATATCCGTGAATAGTATGTGTTTATCAAGTCTATTTCATGAGGTAAACAGTGTATCGAATTGGTTAGGTTTAAGAGTAGTATTTGTGGATAATGTTCATGTCATCAATTTACTAGAGACACGACTCTTGCCTCTGGTGGTACAAGGCTCCTTGCGCCTTTATCTGCATCTTTCACAATTATATGCATAGGTGCTAGTTGAGTTTGTCTAAATGTGTCTCATTTATTAGGTCTGAGAGAGACTGGCTCATACTCGAATGGTGGGCCTTGTATTTTATTTCTTTCATTCAATTATAAGAGTATTTCTCTAGTTCATTTAATTGCTAGGCACTGTGGCTTTGAGGTATAAGCGAATGGAGGGAGAAAAAACTGAATATTTTCTTGGATAAAATAGGTTGAGTGCTTCAAATTCTTTTGATCTGCAGCTTCACTTATTCTTAGACGCTGGTTTTCTGTCTTGATGAAGTGCAATTCCTCTTTCTCCTACAGACAGTCTTTAATGAGTTTTCTTCTCTAGCATCACTGCACCTGCTTTAGCTATGTTTGCCACTTTTACAGATTATTTAATTATGTTGTTTCTTTGTTGGCAGCTTGTAAATATTGGCCAAGCTTTAGGTTCTCCCTCTGTGCGATTCCCTGTCCTCTTCTGCACTCTTTATGCCGCTTCATTTTCTCCCATTCCAAGCTTTAACTTACTCCTCTCACTGCCTACGCTCTCAGCCTACCTGTAGTATTTTTATGGAACTTAACCTTGTGTAAAGCTTTGTACAACACATTTTGCTGCCTTTCCTCATTTGTTTTCATCATCTTCTACATCTTTTTGGTTTCTTCCAATTTCTTTCTGTGGTCGGAACGATTCTACATGAAAGCAAAAGAAGAATGCAAGGATTAAGACTTAAAAATTCAAATACCAGTCGACGATTGAGGACAATCGTGTAGATCTTAGGAACCACGTTAAAATCCAACCTGGTTTTTATAGTAAATTTCTTTGATGAAACAGTATTTCTAAATAGGACATTAAGAAGTGAATAGGGGCATTGAGTTATATCTAAATTAGTCTTAATTATTAGGTTGGGAGATCTCAGTTCGCTTCTCTAAATTGTGAGCCTATTTGTGAATCCTTGAGTTCAATTATTAGTGGGCTCAATTTTTAAAGTCCACTATGTAGTGCTAAGGTGGGTTGCAAGGATCAAGAAAATTTATATCCTCATCAAATTCTTATCTTGTACCCTTATTATTTCCCCTGGGTATGCCTCGTGTATCTTGTATTTGTTATTATTTCAGTGGACAATTGAGAATATGTTGGTTTTGAACTCCAACCATTTTTTTGTAACTTTGGGGTTAATTTGGTTGATGATTACTTTAATTGTGCTTGCTCCACTTTTCCTTGATATTTGTACTTTTCTCATTGTATGCTTTGCGTTGGACATTATACTCCATTTTTTGCCCTCCCTCGCCCATTTTTGGTGGTTGTCAAGTTGTACCATCGCGTTCTGTCTTTGATTTTTACAGACCTCCTTAGGTTTCTCTCTAGGGTACTTGCTCCAAGTATGTTTAATTTTATTTTACATTTACCAAAAAATAAATAGTACCAGTAAATAATAAAAACAAATTTCCCTAATTCCTAATTTATTGACCTTAGTACCTGTCACTTTGTATACTGAAAGAGAAATGTTTTACTTTTATATATTGTTTATTAAAAGTGACTTAAGTGATATTTAATTTTTACTCATTTGAACTACCACCTTGTTCAGGATACGAGCAGCAGCTGTGTCAAATTTAACAAATGGGCCTCCTTGTTTTACTGTGTAGTCACTTAACTGAAAATTTAATACTATGCTCCCTGTAATTCAATGATTGGGGCTCCTCCAGTAATTTTTGAAATGCTAAAAACAAATATTTTATTTTGAGATCGTCTAATTTTAATTGTGGAGAATCATCATATATCCCAATTTCTTCCTCAAGTTTCATTTTATTTGTATGAAGATTCGAAACTACTTATCATTCTAAGCTTGTCAAAAGTTATTGCATAAAAGCAATTTACCAATATGCATACTCTTTCTGGTTTTGATATATGAGACTGTTTCGCTCATGTGGATACTTGGTTTTTCAGCTTCATTTTGGGGTTAATAGTGGAGCAACAAGATTTGCTATAGAGCAACAAGCTGTCAATGAAGCTACATTTCGTTGCCCTGATGAAATGGGATGGAAACCTCAGGTTTTAGGCTGACCTTGACCTTTTCTAATCTTATTTAATATTCTTAGGTTAGAATGATTTGTTATGTAAGTTAATGTCTGTGTTTGTTCTAGAGGGTTCCCATTGTTCCAGCGGATGGCGGCACCTCACGTGTTCGGGAGGTACATCATAAATATTACTTGCTTTGCTTTTGCGCATGAATAATTGCTCTAATTGGTTGATTTGTTGATGCGAAGCGTAGAGGCTTAAATTCATTAAAGTGCGATACCAGATGAATATGATTTGAAATATCTTGTTTTAGCTACTCATATGATAGCTCAACCGTGGAAGGATCATTTATTTGATCATAATGGCAATGATGGTATGGTGATTGAAGGGTGGGAGTAGTTCATGAAACAATGAGAATGATTAAAGAATTTTGATTTCTTTCCTCTAATCCAAACATGGAAGTGAGAATTGAACTATTTCTCTCACTTTTTGATACAAGATTCGAATTTGAAACAGCAAGATTATGCATTTCTGAGGTTTTGTGTAGTTGAAAACTAATTCAATATTGTTCTTGCACTTCATGGTTCATGTTTTTCTTTAAGTACCTATTGTCAAGCCTCAAGATGTGCAGATGAACATCACTGTGATTGATTATGGTTCTAATTTTTAGTTCATTTTTTGTGTTTACTGTATTCAGCCTTGAGGTTAAGCCTAAAATACAAGCCTTATGTATGTATGTTTATTCTTCGTTGTGTGCGTGTGTTTTAAAAGCTGCACTGAACTTAATGGTGGTGGTAGCAGTAGCTATTATTATTATTATTCCCTTCATCTCAGATTGTGAATTTCTTGCATTTAGACCTCTCTTCCGGTCGAGCCTCAAGATGTGCAGATGAACATCACGGTGATTGATTATGGTTCTAATGTTTAGTTCATTTTTTGTGTTTACTGTATTCAGCCTTGAGGTTAAGCCTAAAATACAAGCCTTATGTATGTATGTTTATTCTTCGTTGTGTGTGTGTTTTAAAAGCTACAATGAACTTAATGGTGGTGGTAGCAGTAGCTATTATTATTATTCCCTTCATCTCAGATTGTGAATTTCTTGCATTTAGACCTCTCTTCTGGTCGAGGAGATTGCGAAGACCCTGGCGAAAATGGGGCACGAAGTGACAACCTCGGATGATGCTGGTCGATTTGTTTGCAATTATGTATACTATCATTCATTGCGGTTTGCGGAGCAGAATGGAATCAAATCGGTGTTTGTACATGTTCCCCTCTTCTTGACTATAGACGAGGAAACTCATATGCAATTTGCTGCTTCTCTGTTGGAGATACTTGCTTCTATAGATTAGTTCTTCAACACCATCATTATGATTTCTCGTTGAATCAGAGCGTTTCCGTTGGGGTTCGGATCCTTGATTGTGCAGATGGATCAAATTGCATTGCTTTGAAATAAACAATTAACAGTTTGAGTGAATGTGAATTATATAAGTGTTTCTGGACTGTCCCTCCTACCCTATGCTCAACCCTGAGGTTGAACTTTTCTTTTAAATTAAAAGCACACAAAAAAAATGTTGTGTTCTCAACTTCAGCCAAATCATCATTCGGAAATATGCCAAAAAATTGTTTTATTGTTAATGGAGTAAAGGGAGTAAAATATTCTGCATTACATTATTTGTAAAAGTATTAGGAAGCAAGGTTTAGTATTTATAATTGTATAATAAAAGATGTTATTGTCATGTTCAATTCGAAATTTCATTTCTTCCTAAACCCATTTTCCCATTTTTTCCCCTTCACTTTTTGCTACTCTTAATTCTCAACTTCTTTAACCTTTTCCTCTCTCCTAGCTTCTTCTTTCTTTTCTTGTACATTTTTCTCAATTCCTACCTCATTTTCACCAAAATCCTCTTCTATCTACTTTTTCACCTTTTATATTCTAAGGCCTTCCACAGTGGTGAATAATATTTGATGCACAATTATAAAATAATCTTGAATAATTCAGAGGCATTAGATATCGGTAGAAATGTCTAGAAATGTTTTAAAAATGGCAAATTGATGATGTAATCTAGAAGATAGGAAAACTTCTAACAAATTCTAGATAGATGAACTATGAGGGTTGGAGAATGTAAAAAATGCATTTCAGTATAAACTAAAACTACAGTCTCAGAATTCTAAAAATGGGGGGAGAAAAATTGGAGAAAACAAAAATAATACGAAAGAAAAATATCCCCCATGGGGAGTTTGTAAAATGACCAATCATTTTAAAAAAGATTGTTTGTTCCGAGGTAAAACACAATGCAAAAGTTGTGGAAAATTTGGACACTTAGAGAAAAATAGTTGCTCCAAGAAAAGTCACTAGACTAACTACTATGAAGAAAGAGAAGATGAAGATAATCTCTTCTATACAAACCATGTCGCATCAGAAGTGAAAAATGACATGTGGTACGTAAATAGTGGGTGCAGCAATCACATGACAGGAGATGAGAAGATCTTTCAAAATGTTGACAAAACAGTCAAATCTCAAGTGAAGCGAAGTTAAAGGAAAAGGAACAATAGCTTTCAACACAAGAAAAGTTACATTGTTCATAGTTGGTACTAAAACTCAACAATAATCTACTAAGCGTGGGTCAAATGATGGAGAAAGGATACTCTCTAGTATTCAAAGGCGACTCATGCACTATCTATAACAAAAAGAATAAAAATCAAGTAATTGTTGTAGTAAAAATGCAGTAGCAAAGGAATTTTCCTATTCAGTGGCACTATGTGGAGACAGCACTAAAAGCCCAAAAAGACCAATCTTGGCTATGACACCGAATAGGAGCACTTCAAATTCTACGGGCTAAAGCTACTTCATCAGAAAATATAATGAGAGATCCTCCCCGATCCAACCAAATGATAATGTATGTGATAAATGCATGGAAGACAAACAACACGGAAGCCATTCCCATCATGGCAAGCATGGAGAGCTAAAAAAGTTTTGGAGTTGGTTCATAATGACATATGCGTGCCAATGAGAACGCCAATGTTCGAGAAAAATAAGTACTTTATTCTCTTCATTGATGACTACACAAGAATGACTTGGGTGTACTTCATGAAAGAAAGATTAGAAGTCTTCTCAATATTCAAGAATTTAGAGAAAAATAAAATCGGTCAAAGAATCAAGGTTCTACGCAGTGATAGAGGGACAGAGTACACATCCAAAGAGTTCAACAACTGTGAAGAAAGAGTCAATCATCAACTAACTGTTGGCTTACGCTCTACAATAGAATGGAGTCTTAGAAAGAAAGAATAAGACTATAATGGAGACGACTAGAACAATGGTAGCAGAAAAAGGCATGCCCAAGATATTCTGGCAGAACCCGTCTACACAGCAGTCTACTTGCTGAATAGGTGTCCAATGAAGGCAGTCTAAAATAAAAACACCAATTGAACCCTAGAGTGGACAAAAACCATCAACAAAACATCTAAGGATCTTTAGGAGTATTTCTACGTGCACATCCAAAAAAAAGAGACACAAGCTAGAGGAGAATACCGAGAAATGCATATTTCTCGGATACAGCACTCAGTCCAAAGGCTATAGACTCTACAGTCTTAAGACAAAGAAAATAATCAGTAGTCGAGATGTCGAGTTCGATAAGAATGCTTTGTGGAACTGGGATGAAGAAAAAGTCCTGAGACTCCAGCACCTAAAGTCCAACGAGGACTGGCGCTAGATGAAACACCAAAAAATGAGAAGACACTAAGAGAAATCTATGAGACATGCAAATTTGCAGCCATCAAGCCAGCAAGCTTTGAAGAAGCATTAAAAAAAAAGAATGGGTCAAAGCAATGGAAGAAGAGATCAAGATGATCGAGAAAAACAACGCATGGGGGTTGACAGATCTACCTAGCAATGTGGGTCTATAATACAAAACTTAACCCAGATGGCTCAATCCAGAAACACAAGGCAAGGCTAGTATAGCTAAAGATTACTCACAACTACCAGGGATCGACTGCAATGAGGCATTCGCCCCAGTTGCTCGTCTGGACACTGTAAGGGCTCTCATTGCACTAGCAGTGCAGAAGAAATGGAAGATATACCAGCTGGATGTCAAGTCAGCATTTCTAAATGAATACTTTGAAGAAGTGATCTATGTTGAACACCTCAAGGGTTCGTGGCAGAAGAACAAGAAAATAAGGTGCTAAGGCTACGAAAGGCACTATATGGGTTAAAGCAAGCTCCACGAGCCTGGTATAGTCGCGTAGATGGCTACTTCATCAACAAAGTATTCAAAAGAAGTGAATGTGAGCCAAATCTCTACTCAAGACCCAAGGTAACAATAAAAGAATAATTGTTTCCTTATATGTTGATGATCTTATCTATACAGGGATCCATGATGAGATGATCAAAGAGTTCAAATTAGACATGATGAAGACATTTGAAATGACTGACCTCAGACTGATGAACTACTTTCTCGGGATTGAGGTAAGTCTAAATAGGATATTTATCTTGCAAAGAAAATGCACAAAGAATTTGCTACAAAAGTTCAAGATGAAAAGATACAAGCCTGTAGCAACCACCCTCATCACAAATGAGAGGTTCTATTAATAAGATGGCGCTCCAAAGGCGGATGAATCAACATACATATGCCTCATTGGAAGCCTACTATATCTAACAGCTACAAGGCCAGATATCATGTATGCAATGAGCCTATTATCCAGATTCATGCAGAACCAAAGCCAAGTCCACTACGGAGCATCAAAGATGATATTGAGATACCTACAAGGAACTAAGGACTACGACATTTAATATGAGACACAAAATGACTCAAGACTAGTTGGCTACACTGATAGCTACTGGGCCGGATCAGCAGATGACATGAAAAGTACTTCAGGATATACATTCTCATTCGACTCAAGAGTTTTCTTGTGGGTATCTAAAAAGTAAGACTGTGTCGCAAAATCTTCCGCAGAAGCACAGTACGTAGCTACCGCACTAACAGTAAGCCAAGCCATTTGGCTATGTAGGATTCTCGAATATATGGGAGAACATCAAGAGAGTCCTACATAGATCTATTGTGATAACAAGTCGTTTATAACAGTAGCGAAAAATCGTATACATCATAGTAGGACAAAACGAATCGCCATCATATACTTCCTACAAGAAACAACTATTAATGGAGAAGTTAAGCTAAAGTACGCTGGAACAAAAGATCAATTACAAAGTCGCTACCAAGATTTAGGTTTGAGAGACTACGAGAAAAGCTCAGGATCATCCAAATGTGCATCAAGGGAAGTAATAATATTAAACTAGGAAATATTATTAAAAAGGCAAATGAAAATAAGAAGGGGGACAACGAGGAAGGAAAAAATGAAAATAAAAAGCTAAACAGACGGCTTGCCAAAAAGAGCCAAAACAGGTGGCTTAAAAGAAAGTAAAATATGATCAATAGTATAAAATATGGAGAAATAATGGTGTTCGACTATAATCATGAGAAAATCCAATGAGAGGCTAGAGGGTGAACCATGACTAAACTCTTAACTACTGCATGGAGCAAATGGAAGGGCTGATCTCGAGCTGAAGGTCCTGACCATAATCGAGCAAAGACTACATGATCAGCAGCAGGCGTAAATGACAAGCGTGACATGGGAAAAGATTTGTCGCGCTGGAGTGAAAAATCCTGCTTCTCCTTTGTTAGTTGTGTGCACTAGAACCAAGCTAGTCGGTTTACAACAAGGTGCAGGCCAAGGCATGAAGGAAAAAAGGAATATCCTGCCTTGAGAATCTAAGATAGAGTGAGAGATAGATCCAATGGCTAAGTGCAAAACTACTACTCCCTTCGTTCCACAAAAGATCGTACCCTTAATTCCGGTACGGAGATTAAGAAAGTGATAACTTTTAGGGGTATAATGGTATTTTTTGTAATAAATAAATGATAAAGTGTGTTAGGTAGAGATTATTTTTTTGTAAATAAAGTGTATGGGGAAGGGTGATTGTTTTTTACTTTTTGCTTTTTTAGAATGTGCAAACTCTTGTGGGACAACCCAAAATGAAAAGTGTTCCATCTGAAACATGACAGAGGGAGTATATCAAAACAAACCCAAGACACGACAATAAGAAGAAATTAAAACAAAATAAAAAAAAAAACTCTTTCCAAGAGGAGCTTGGTATCAAGACACGGGAATTTGCATCTTCATGGAAAGAGATAATAAAATCTGCAAAGAGAAGCAGACACTGCACTTGCATAAGATTCACAACACTAGCAAAAAATTCCACATATGAAAAATAGCAACAAAATATCTGGCTTCCATATATCGAATCTTCAGAGAAATAGTCGACGCAGAGTCTTGCACGCCCGCCTCACAATTTTGATCTACATACGTTCTTCTCTTTCTAACATTGTCAGCAAAAGTCCCAGCACTGCCACGTAACCCTTGTTATTTTTTAAGCAACGACTGTATTTCTTTCTCTATCATGTCATCAAGCATGTACTCAGACGACTATTACTTTTAGAAGATGATGAGTGAGAAGAAGAAAAAGATATGATTGAGAGAAGGAAGAAAATTGAAGGATAATGAGTTTTGAAGAGTGTAATTTTCTCAGGTAAGAGTTCCAAAAATTCGATTACATCCTTTAAATAGAGTAGAGTTCTACAACGGATATTTTATAATGACTAGTATTACAACGGCTAGTTCTCAAAACCAAAAGAAATACATTAACGAGTTTTCATATAAAACGAAATACAATAACTAATACTACAATGGTGAAAAATACAACTACTAATTCTTCAAAATTACAACCCTATTTCCTTCTTGATTTGATCCACAATGTGGAGATGGATAAGTAGTTGATCCTATGTCATCTTCGAGGTATCTTTCATGAGTATCCTATAATTTTTAGCTCGGGCGAGGCTATAAATCCCTTTGATATTTTTCTTATTCAGTCCTGTCAAGTCTTGAAGTTTTTTCTGAATAACAGTCACTTTATTTTATAGATACGGTTGCTTTTCCTTTACCTTTCGGTTCACCTTGCTGCATTCCTCCTCATTGGGTGAGGGGGCTCCTCCCAAGCTTTATCTCTAGCTTCAAAGTCAGTGTTTGAAGATACTATAAATTTGTTTGAAGACATCTCTATGAATTCACGTGAGTGGCCTATGGAGAGAGATAGAGGATCATATGCACTTGGAAAGGTAGCACATGTTGAACATTAAGTGGAGAAGCCGAATAGGGATGATGAGATTGTCTCTAGTCTAGCTAACATCAACAAGCTACTAGAATCCCAGCAAAGGCATATTACAAAGTTGACACAAGAGGGGCCTAGTAGGCAGCAGCAAGAAGTGACGAGTGTTGAATATACCTTCAATTGATACATGGCTGAGAATGATGCGAGAGTTGACCGCATTGAGGCTTCCATGAATGATGATCATGCAGATTTATCTAAGCAGTTGAAGGACCTTACTTCGATTATGGGGTAGATGGCTGCGAATGTGAATCAATTGACACAAACGTGGGAGAATAATGCCATCACATTGAGGTTTGAGATGCAGTACGAAGGTCCGATAAAGCCGGTGAGCGAAAACGAAGGGAGCAGAGATGTTGTTCGACCTTACCCAAGTTGTTCGACCGGACTAGCTGGTCAAGCAGAGGTCGAACAACCTTTAGAAAATTAGAATTACGATGCTCTGTTTTTTTTCCATCAATTCGACCAACACCCATCCGTTCGACCAAACCAACTTGGTCGAATGGAAGTCAAACAACTATAGGAGAATGAGAGCTTGCGATCTGAGACTTTGTTCAACCAGAAGCAGTCTATTCGACTAGATCACTTAGGTCGAACAAAGGTCGAGCAGCTTCGTTCAGTGCCCGTTTCGATACAGAATGCTGCACTTTCTTTGTGACATTGGAAAAGGGCCGGCACATAAAGCCTTGTGTGATTTGGGGACAAGTGTCAACTTGATGCCTTTGTCCATATTCAAAAAGCTAAGTTTGGGGGAGCTCGGTCCCACAACAGTGGCTCTACAATTGGTGGATAAGTCCATAACTTTTCCGAAGGGTGTGATAGAGGATGTACTTGTTAAAGTGGATAAGCTTGTCTTTCCCATGAATTTCTTGTAGTTCAGATGGAAGATGACAAGGATGACATTCCCTTTATTTTAGGGCGGTCGTTCCTTGCCACAGCTGGAGCTATGATAGATGTTAAGAAAGGAAAGCTTAGACAGCGAGTGGATAATGAAGATGTGGTTTTCTCTCTTAATCATGCATTGATGATGCCCATGGAAACTCAATCATGCGAGAGCATAGATGTGGTTTCTAACTTGTGTAATCTTGATTTTAATAAGAAAAATGATTCCAAATTTGAGTGGAAGATTGACACGGAAGAGTCTAGACAACCATGGGAGGAAGAAAATTATGAGGATCATATTCTTGTTACCAAGAAAGATGAGGTGTTGAGTGTAGACAAGAAGAGGGAAAGAAAGTATTTGAAGGTGAGGATGCGAGAAGACCGTCCTCTACCGTCGTGACCCTTCGACGTTAAACATGAGCGCCTGTTAGGGGCTTTCTCTTTCGTTTTATTGCTTTATTTCTTTCATGTGAGTAAGAAATTTTTATATTAAAGGTGTTTACTAATCGGCAATTACATCTCTTTTCAAACTTAGTTTCAACTTACGTTTTTACTAAGTTTGGGGGTGTGATGTTATTACCTCATTGAAGAACCAATAGTATAATCTTTTTTTTGTAATGTTTGCTAGGGGAGTTGATTTTTTGCGGTATGTTGAAACTTTAATCGATTTTGATGTGTCGATTTTTTGCAATTTGCCTAGTATTCAGTGGTGTTTCTAGTGTGTGGAGTGATCGCTATTTTCTTTACCCTCAAGTGTAAGGGATCAATTGTAGTGCGTGTGACCAAGTGAATATCGTTCCCACGAGATAGTTATATACTTAACAAGTAATTCTATTAATGATAATTCAATTGGAAGACAAATTCGGGGGTTTTTAAGAAATGATTAATTAGACTAATAAAACTAAATTAAAATAATTAAACTAAGCAAATAAAATAAATAACTTAGAGAAAACGATTTAGAATTCAAGAATGGAGAATTGGTAATGCTCAGGCAAACAGCTTAACTATGTGACTAATTTATCTAGACCCAAATTAATTACCTGCAGACATTTATAAAAGGATCACTAAACCTAGTTAAATCACTTTGATCGGGTAGGATCTAACACTTATAATGAGCTGAAAATCCTAGGATCATTAAGAAATTAACTCCCTCTCCCTCTATAGGTACTTCATGCTAAATTCCATTAAAGGCTAGAGCACTAGACTTCCTTTTCTAGGCACGCGATTGTTAACTCCTTTTGTCTCTTTACCAATTATCTAATAATGATATTTTACCAAGTAATTAATATTCCAAATTGATTGTGTAACACTTTTAGGTATTATATGTCAATCCCCTAAGACTGTCATAGGAAACAACAATTATTATGCAGAAATAGAGAATCCTATTAATTATCAATCAGTGATACCATCAAGAATAATTAAAGGAATCAAAACTCAAAAACACAATAATATGAAATTTCAAAATATCCTCTTCAATAAGGAAATAAGCATTCTGCAGTATAAGAAATTCATGTCTAGGGCAATCAAATCACATAGTCAAAACTGTATTAACACCCTAACATTACCAACAAAGAAACATAGCTCATGGAATTACGAGGGCAAATCACAAAGATGTAATAAACCCTAACCATTGTTCTAAAATAACAAAGAAAAATAATTAAAGATAAAGAACCCTTTTTGGAGGACTCCGTCTCTTCAATTACGATCTCCGTCGGAATCTCCATCTCCGATCCAAGTAGCAACTCCGATCGTTTCTCTGGTGGATGGATGGAAGGTGCTGAATAATGGAGGAAATTAGGGCACTGTGCGCCGCTGATGGTGATGTGAAGGGTTTGTTCTCTCGTGAATTCAGAACTGGAGTATTTATATGGGAGGAATGGGCTGGGCCAAAATAAATAACGTGGCGCATAAGGATTGGCCATGTAAAATTGGCGCACGACACTCACACGGCGGTCACACGGCTTCGTATGTTGTCGCACGGCAATAACCATGCGCAATTTCTCCTTGCACGGAAACAACCATACAACAAGATTGCTCACACGGCTAAAAGAAGGCTCACAAGGTGCAAAATGAGCAGAAAACTCGCCAGATTCTCGTCGTCGTGCGCACCTCGCTCGCGCTGCCGCGCGCGCTTCAATAGCCTGCGCGACTCCAAGGTTATGAGTATAACTTCTTCATCCGACCTCCGATTTGAGTGATTCTTGAGCTCACACAATCCTCTCTTCCTTGGCTTTCTATTCATATAAAGAACACAAAAACTCTAACATTCAAAGGTAGAAAAATTCCTGAAAAATGGTACCATCGTGCTGAGCAGGAACAGCTTGCGTGACGTCACCGTCTTAATCATAACTTCCTCGTCTGAAATCGGATTGAGGTGATTCTTAAGCCAAAATGATCTTCTCTTCCGTAACTTTCCAACCGTATATCACATGATCAATTTGGACCACCACAAAGATACAGAAAAATTATGAAAAGTGAATGTCTGTTTGCTTGTAAGTAATACGAATTCATCCTTCATTCCAACTTTGCTTTCTTGATCCTTTTTCCTATCAAAACACAACAAAATACCTCTCATGCACCTTTTAGTCGATAAAAATTCAAAGTATTAAGATTTTTGCATATAATGTCGAATATACACCCAAAGAGGTATCAAATAAGACTCAAAAGTACATGAATTTCCACTCTCATCATGGATTCGATTAGATAGTCAATTGATTCTTTCTTATAATTCTCCTATTTTATTATTGATGAATGTTGTGATGATGAGTGTTTGAGCTTTGATGATAGAAAATGAAAGGAGAGTGGCAAGACGAGTTCTACACTGAGGCTTGACCTGATCAAGTTGAACAACTCGAGGAGCTCATGATCATTTTTAAGGAGAAAAAAATCAGGTGCTTTCGTTTCCTTATTCTAATTTTATGTGTTTTTAATTAGTAGGAGTGAAAGGATTGAGTTCTTGGTTTTGGTGATCTAGATGAGCTTATATTTTTAAATTGTGCCTAAAATTGATATGCTTTTAAAATTGATGAAGGAAGTGTACTTGAGTTATATTGTGATATAAAGTTCTATGTGTACTTGTGGGATATTAATTACCATGAAAAGTGCTCTGTTACTTGTTAAAAACCTATGTGAGATTTTGAGCGTCGTTGATTATGTACATAATCACATGATATTTCTTTTTTTTGGTGAGTATCGTTCTTGTGTGTATTCTAGAACTTGCCTCTTGTCTTACTTGAAACTATATATATGTTAGATGATGGGAGATGATTTTAGGCCATCCTTGAATTTATAAGTCACTCAGCCAGATAATTCCCTACAAAATGATGTTTATCCGTAGTTAGCCCCGTTGAGCCTAAAAACCTCATTCTTTGGCAACCTACGAGAAATAACCACTTTGAGCATCTGAATTTTTTGAGGCTTGATTATCCCTCTAGAAGAGAATTAATGGCTTTTCAAAGTATGTTGTTGGAGTTTGATAACAAATTGGGAAGGAATGAAATTGGTGTGGAAAAAGTGATTGAGTTTGATAAAGCATCTAGGAAAATCGTGAAGTAGTCCTTAAATCTAGTACTCCATGGAATCAAATACCCTAGGGTAGTGCTTAAATCTAGTACCCTATGGAGGATGTGTGAGGTAGTGCCCGAAACTGGTACCTCAAGAAAAAAGAAAAAAAGAAGAGAAGGAAAGAATGTTGTGCTTGAAAAAGAAGTGAATGAGTTGAAGAGGATTTGTACTTAATTGAAGTGAGTAAGAAGAATGAACAATCATGATGGAATGCGCACTTGATTAATCCGAGTTTTGAGTAACTTATCTATATATTTCCTACCTTAATCAAATAGCCAACATTACATACAAAAGAAAAGTCATTTTTGATCCTATTGTCGAATCATACTTTTAGTGGTGGAGAGTTTGAGACTTTTGGCAAGCTTATGGTTACACATGCAGTTGAATTGACTTTGAGCATAAACACCTCAACCCATAAGTGTACATCTTTTACACTTAAGTGCGAGTGATATATACTTCCCGTGAGAACATGTGACTAATAGAATAGAATATAACTAATAGAAAGTAAAAGGACTCAATTATCGAATCTAAAGTTCTCAAAATGGAAGAAGGAGATCTTTTGCCCGTCCGTATCTCTATCTCTAAAGGGGCGTAAGCACTTCACTCGCTAGGGGATGGGATTCATTCACTTGCATTCTTGCTAGCACTAAAAAAAGCTCCGGTCTTAATGCCCCTACTACTGCTGTGCAACCTTTCCTCGAGTTCATAGAGTTGGGTTTCCCCAGCATTTGAATTGGTGGTGATTATCTTATCTTGTATGCTGTGAATTGATTTTACATGTAATGAGAGTTGCATGACCTAAGCTGAGGACAACTGTATTTTGAATGGGGTATGTCCTTGAATTCCCGCTAATTTTCATACTCTCACTTTCTTTATTTTTATTTTGTTGCCTCGGGACGAGCAACGAGTAAGTTTAGGGGTTTGTCGAGAGTGAAAATAAGCATGTTTGAATGTCCAATTTAACACCTTATTGATGAGAATTGTTGTTATATATTAGCACAAGGGTCTTATATTCATTATATTATAGAAAAAGATGCACTTGAGGTATTTTATTGTGTTTTAGGTGAAAAATGATCAAAAGTGCAAAGTTGGAGAAAAATTGCAATTTGTGCAATGATGCTGAAAAACTCACGTCAACATTATGTAATTTTTTTGTGTTCGTGTGGAGATCAAAAATATATTTGTGATACATGGTTAGAAATCCACAGAAGATAGGGTCGTTTTGGCGTAAAGAACACCTTAATAAGATTCCAAACGAGAAAGTTATGACGTAGCGCAAGCTGTGCCGAACTGAACGGCTGTGCCACTTTGCATGACTTGTTACAAAGTTAAATGTTGGAGTTTCTATGATTTCTTTATATGGATAGAAATCCAAGGAAGAGAGAATCGCGTGAGTGCAAGAATTACTCAAATCGGAGGTCGGATATGGAAGTTATGCGCGAAACGGTGAGACTGCACAAGCTTTCTCAACCAAAGGAGATCCGTTCTACCAGCATCGTCTTGGTCGAACGGAAGAGGTCAAGTTGAGAAAAATGACCAAATTCTTACAGAAGGTTTGCTCGACCATTGATCGACCAAGGGGGACTTGTTCGACCAAGAAGGTTTGGTCTAACAAAATGTCGCTGGTTCTATTTTTGGTAGTTTCGGGTTTCTTTTACCAAATTTGAAGATGTCTCAAGTAAAAGCCCATCCAATGCCTATAAGGAGAGCTTACAAGTATAAAAGAGGGTGTAGATCACATCATTATTCATCATATCATATAGGGAGATTAGTCATATTGGATTGGAGAGAGGCCACAACAATACTACACTCTACAAGGGGGGATCACCCCCCAACAATCATCCACATCCTTTCTTCCATCCATCCATCACTTTGAAGATTCGTCTGTGGATTGAAGAGGAGAACCAAGAGGTGGATTCAAGATGAAGAAGGACGTGATGACTCCCACGTCTAGGGTTTATTTCGTTTCCTAATTTATCTTGTAATTTTCTAGACATCTGGGTAATATCTATCCAACATCCATAATTGTTCTTGGTAACATCATGGGCTAGAGCCTTTTTGGTAGAACTAGTGTTGTGAATGTTTTTACGAATTAATTGAACTTTCGTGTGTAAACTCCATAAAACACTACTTGTGAATTTATTTTTTATATGATTATGCTTTCTTAATCCATATTCACGGTCGTTTTATGCATCTTCAATTGATATATAGAGTCTGAATATATATCTTAGTTGTAGATTGATTGCATTCACCGCTGAATAGGATTCCATGTTATGATTCTAAGTGAGGGGACTCTAAAACTTCATTAAAACTATCATATATGAATACTTATTAATTGAATATTATTCAGGCTAATAAGTAACATAAAGAGTATAACTTCATAGTACCTATAAAGAGAGATCATATCGGGTTAGAGTACCAATTGGCCAGGGAAATAATTGATACTGATAGTACCTATAAAAGGGAATGTAATTATATCTCTTGCTCCGAGGTTATTCACATGTGTTACACGCATGTTTACTTGTGTTTGTAGAGTAGATATTCTTGGTTTAGTGATGCGTCCATATTCCACAAGGTAGAGTCGGACATCAACACACGGAAGGGAAATTAATGAGTGAAATTGGATTATCCTAGAGCTACCTATTCTCCTACTTGATCCACTTTTGTATTCTTCGAGTGATATTTTATTTTATTTGTTATTTTAATTAATTGTTTATTAGTTATTAGATTAAAATCCCAACCTTAATTGCCTAGTCTTAATTAATTTAATAAATAATTAAATTGATAATATGTCGTCCTTTGGGTTCGATAATTCACTTGGTTGTCTGCTTAAGCTGCAACTGATATCCTTAATACTTGGGATTAATTTTGCATGCAAAGAAAACGCGCATCAATAGCGACAATAAATTTTTAAAATAAAGTTAGCAAAAATTTGTGTGAAACCGTCTTATAAGAAGCATTTCATGAGACGATTACAAAGCATTTCATGAGACAGTTAAGAAGTGATAATATTTAAATAAAACATATACTCGGATCAATAAAAAGTAAAAGTGGAGCAGTAAAATATTTTACGACAATTCGTAGTAAAATAAAAAGAGATAATATTTTGAATGAAAATTGATATTACCTTCAGTAAAAGTTATAATTATTTAGAAAAAAACAGTTTCATGTGGAACGATTTTATACAAATCTTGTGCAATAAAATAAAGTGACATATATTTTCTATTAAATGAATAATTAAATAAAGTAAAAATATCTTCCATCCAAGTGCATAATTCATAAATGCTAGTTCTTGCATTTACATTGAAATATGCACTTATTAATAAAAAAACATATAGTAACTAGTAATAAATAAAAACTTAGAGCATCTCCAAAAATAATTGTATAATTTAGAAAGTATTTTGTGTAAAATGGAGAGTACTTAAAATTTAGAGAGTCATATTTTTTATTCCTCCAACACTCTCTTTATATGTCAATTAATTTTTTTATCTTCCCAATATTTTTTTATTACTTTTTATTATATTATATTATCTCCTAATTTATTTTATTATAGACGTGATTTAATTAATATTTTTAGTGGATATTTCAAAAAAAGCAAGTGTTGGAAGTAGACATGCACATATTAACCGGAACCGGAGGTTACAACCGGAACTGTAACCGGCAGTTCCGGAACTGTCCAAAACAGAATCAAAACTGGATATATTTCGTTTCGATTCTTGTTCCTCAATTTGTTAAATCGGAACTGGCGGTTCCGGTTCCAAACCGGTAGTTTTTGATCAATTATTTTATTTTTTATATTTTTTACGTTTCAAGGCTAAAAAAAATTGAAAACTGGAATCGAAATCTTCCTACATCCGGTTCGGTTCCAGTTTCACATTTTTCGAAACTGGAACCGGCGGTTCCGAACCGCCGTGCATGTGTAGTTGGAAGTGATGAAATAGTTAATGCAATTAATTTTAAAGAAGTGTTTTGACTCTCTAAATTTGAGGAGTCAAATTCATTATGTTAAAAGTTTTGTTATTTTGAAGAGGCTATTGGACATGAATTTTTATGTTTTACTCTTTAAATTTTAACTATTCTTTATTTTGAAGAGCCTTTAGGAGATGCTCTTACACTCTTGCATCCCGTCTTAATGGTTACATAATTTTAATTTGGGTATTTCATCCTAATGATTATATTTTTCTTTTTGATATATAAGATCCACACAAAATAATTAAAATATCTACATGGAACCACTTACAACACTAACACAACTACGTACATACTAAATATTAAAATATTATATTTATCACCTCAATACATCTTAAAATACTATATTTTTTAATTCCGTACAAAAAGCAAACCTAATTATTAGTATGAGATAGAGGGAGTACAATTTATTTGCGAATTTTTAGCAAGTTTCTTGTTAGTTTATAAAACTATTAGTTGTACGAAAATTAACTCTGTGCGCGTAGGAACACGAGATTCAACTCTTAAGTATAATACTATTTTATATAAATATAATTTTTTTATTATTAAAATAATAAATTTATGTAGCCACTACACTAAAATTAGGAAGTACTCCTAAAATAGAAAATTAATTAATAAAATTTAATTTAATTTCCCAATATTTAATTTCCCGATGAGATTGATGCAATGTTGCACCAGATTGCATATTACTGGTGCATTTGTGAAGCCCATTATCACCATCTAATTAGATTTTAAGAATTTATTATTGTAACTTTTAATCATTTTAACTCATTTTCATTCCGCGTTTGCTATGTTGTAGTCAAAATGTTTTCATGTGGACAATTTGTTGATTTTATAATTTTACAATTACGATTTGTCCAACTGCCCCCTCTCCATTATCTTTTCATGCTTAATTAGCTTATTATCTCATTCTAGCTATAAGAATTTCCCCTTTATATGCTTTGATTTTTTATTTTTTTTTTGCTAAAGTTTTGCATAATTCAGGGGATAAGATGCACTGACTTGTGCGTGTAGATTTAGTTTTTTCTTTATTTCTTTTATTTAATACAAATATTTTCGTATGGTAATATACAAATTTGAATTGATTATGTGGCTTTGACTGACACATAAGTTATAGGATTTTCTCTTCTGGGTTTGCTAGGAGTGCAATTAACAAGGAAAGGTGGAGTGTATTATGATTTCTGGAAGAATACAAGATAAATAAAACCAATCATTCCTCATTTTGAGGTAATGGAATATGCTCTTCCTTGATAAAATCAATCATTCAATTTCAATGCATGTTTTGTTCTACCATGATGATATTGCAACTGGATTGTTTAGGCTTACTCAACTGAATTTCTCATCCTTCATTTGAAAGACTTGCATTACATGTACCTTGAAATATTCTAAATTAGGATTTAGACGTAATATTTTAGTTTCATTTTTATATTTAATTTTCTACATCAGCAGGAATTTAAGTTGTTGGATTTTATTTTAATCTTGGGTTCTTTAGATAAAATCAGCTTCAACCCCTATACCCTTTGTTACCATTGAAGATTTAGGATTTATCCTTTTGTTACTCCATACTACTCTTCTGTTATGTGTACTCTACAAGAACCATATGTTCACTTTCTTTCTTGTTTCAACTTTCTAAGTCATTTCTTGAAGAAAATGTTGTAATGTAACTTAAATTCTGCAAAAAATGGGCGAGAACTCTTATTTATTATGCTCATATGGTGAGGTAGATAGATAGGTACTTGGAGCATCTCTACTTCTGGAAGCTAGAATATTATGTTGTATCTTATTACATCCATTTAATTTTTTTAATTTATTTTTCAAATAATACCAAGAAGGAAATTAAAGGACACAAACTCAGTCAGAGATGCTATTTACCTCAAGCTGGGCCAAATATTTTTGTCATATTTCCTCATGATTAAAACACAAAAACAATTGTCTTAAACTCATTCCATTTTCTTTGCCTTCTAAAGGTTAGTCACTTTGCCAACTTTAATGGAGACATAATATTTGTAAATATCTTAGCCGTTGTATTCATTCGGTTTGTCAAGAAAAGAAGGAATTTCTTTTATTTCTTTTTCCCACATCGGATGAAGAGTAAAAGGGGAGAGATTCTTGGTACTATATAAGGAGACCATTGGACTTGATGTCAAGTACACCAATCAAGTATACTTTAATCTTTGTGTTTGATTCTATTTAAAGTCCATTCTTGGATTCTCGGTTGTGAGAATGGGGAGAAATGTGTGAATTAGTCAAATATTTGTAAGAGTGTAGGGAGTGGGGTTGGGAGAGAGAAATTCTGTGTGATGGTAAAAAAATTTCACATAGTAGTATTTTCTCGGTCCGTGGTTTTTCTTCGATTTTGGAGTTTTCCACGTAAATTATTATGTTGTGCTTTTTATGCTATTCTTTATTTGTTCCTTAGGAATGAATGGAGATATGTTTTTCCCAACAAGTGGTATTAGAGCCCGGTGAGCCCGATTCAGGCGCTTATAAAGTTCTTAGGATGCTCTGTGGTTGCAGCATAGGCTGACCTTCCACATCAGAAAAGACTTTATGAGAGATTTATTCATTAGGCTAAGGGTTGCATGAAAAGCTAGTAGCATAGGGGGGTCAGAAGATCAGCTGGATGCGTTGGCATCTCCTTCCTTGCGGTGAAAGGCGCCGGACTTTGGCGACAATGGCATAGCAAGGGCTAGGATTTGTAGGTCAGCAGTTTTTGGCGGAGTTCTTACACTTGCAGCAATGTGAATTGATGGACTCCCAGGTGTGGAGTTGGCTTAATAGCGGCATGGGGTTTTCCATGGATGTCGGCTCAATGAAGTTTGAAAGGAATAAGTTTTCCGGTAATGATTGGTGGTATGGGGAAGCGGTGATTAACGGGAAAGATGTCAATGCGGTACTTGGTATCAGTGGCGCTAAATCGATAAAGAGTAGCAGACTGACAAGTGAGAAAGCATCGTGAATTCCAGAGGGTTGGAATTGGCTTCAAGTAACGATGTTTTCAGTAGGAAAAGGGTTCGGACGAGCCTGGTGTAGCTTGGCGGTAAAAGGCAGTGACGTCATGTCAGTGTAGTGACGGTAATTGCTCAAGGTGTAGCAATGGTGCGATGGTTGCTTAGGGTGGAGTAATGGCACGAGAATTGCTTAAGGTGGAGCAATGATGACTTTGCAGTCAAGGAGGAGCTGGTGCGGCAACAGTTCCGAATGTTGAGTTAATATTAATGGGAGTCCTTATGACATGTTCAGTTGTCATGGAAAATAATGTAATAATATTAGCTGGTCCACAAGTTTGCACACGAACATTGACTTGGCAGGTGATATAGGGTGTGTGATGGATGTATATCGATGGCTGATGGACTTCAATGTGTAGCAAGTGCTGGAAGTAGCACTATAAATATTAGTAGGTGTTTTCGATATGTGCCGGAGGAAATTCTTAGAATGATTGATTCTAAGTGGTCTACTCATATGGCGGAGTAGGATTTTTGGAATTGAGAATGATTGTCGGTGAAGATAATGAATCTTCTTTTATTTTGAAAAGGTGGAGATTGTTGGATTTGTCAAGAATAAAGAAGGGATTTCTTTTATTTCTTTGTCTCACATCGGATGAATAGTAAAATGGGAGGGATTCTTGGTGCTATATAAGAAGGCCCTTGGACTTGATGTCAAGTGCACCAATCAACACTTTAATCTTTATGTTTGATTCTATTTAAACTCCTTTCTTAGATTCTCGGTTGTGAGAATGCGGAGAAATATGCGAATTAGTCAAAGATTTGTAAGAGTGTAGGGATTGGAGTCAGAAGAGAGAAATTTTGTGTGATTGTAAAAAATTTTCACACAGTATTTTCTCGATCCATGATTTTTCTACGGTTTTGGAGTTTTCCACGTAAATTCTTGTGTTATGTTTTTATGCTCTTCTTTATTTGTCCCTTAGGAATGAATGAAGATATGTTTTTCCAATAGTATTAAATTGATAGAACAATATCCGATTTATATTGTAGTTGGCATGATCCTTTTGTTGGGTTGGGTTTCCAAATATGTGGAAGAGCCCAATAGCCAATAAGTGGAAAAGCCCAAGTTGTCCCGATACTTGATGTTATCTTGTCCCGAAAACATTGAGGGAAGATAGAAGAAAAAATAGGGCAAAAACGAAATTCACATTTTTGTGAAAGAATCCAGCGCAGTAATATTGCAGAGTCAATAACCGGAGTTTCAACTGTCGGATCAAGCTGAATTTTGGTCATCACATTCGGAACTTGAGGAAGTACATTCTGAACGGTGGAGATCGTGTTTGGAGCTTTGTGTTGACAGGAATAGGCCGAAAACATAAGCAGATTTTTGGGCGATTCAGTTCTGCGCAGTCGAGGGGAAAAAGTCGTTTCTCACAAAATAACCGTTGGATCAAGCTGTAATTTGGACAACACGTTCAGGACTCATAGGGCACTATGCCAAAATTGTGGAATAACAATGTTGGAATAACAACGAAAAATTGAAAACCCATTGTTATAGGGGCAAAAAAGAGCTGAAAATTTACACCACATCTGTTGTTAATGGCATTATTATTATTTTAATTTATTTTTTCATATATTTTAAATAAAAAAATTGCAAGGATATAAATTGGAAACTTAGAAAAGTTACACTTCAATTCTTCTGCCCTAATCGTGAATTTTGCCCTCACCATTTCTTCCTTCCATACCACAAAGACGGCCGTTTATTTTCGAATAACTTGTTCCCTTTTCTATGTTCATCTCGTTGCGCTGAGAAAGTCGCCTATCGATGTCGCACCAGAACCCGCCTCCAGCTCTGCCGAACACGCCTCCAGCTGGCGCTGCTGCACAAGCAACCAACCTCGCCTCGCCGCACCCGCCACCCACTCGGCCGCCGCACTTGAAGGCTGCTTCGTTTTATCTACTCCATCTCCTTGTTATTTTTTAGTGCTCTTCTGCAGTTTCAAGCGACTGGCGTAATTTATTAGGTAGGTATTGTCTTGTCGTAAAATTTGCTTGGTTATAATATTATGGCTATTGTTTTACATATGTTAACTGATACAAGAATTTGTTTGAAATGGAGGCTATTGAGTTCAGTCCCAGCCTCATTAAAGGGCTGGACTTTTGGAAGCCTTGGTTGCATATTTTGTCTTTGTGCTCCACTTTGGTCACACCAATTAGAGAAATCATTATCATGACCAAACTTTGAGTGAATCTGGTTGCATCTTTAAAATGTACTGAATATGATTGGTGTAATTGGTAATGATTGCTTGCTTTGAAAAATATATACGAGATCAATATGTGATTGTTGGCTATTGTGGAGTTGTTTATTAATACGAGGATGAGAAGCTGCTTACATCCAGTTTTTTCTGTTAAGTTTTATCTACTCTATACATTGATTTTATTTATTTGAATTTTTTCTTCGTTCTATTTTCAACTTGAAATTATACATTAGCATTTTGATTTTGTACTATATCAAACTTGAAGAGGAATTGTCGAATTTAGAAAATTTAAGGATTAGTCATTTATGATAAGGCAAATATAAATGGTGCTTTCATATAAAAGCTAAATTCGATGCGCAATTAGTATCATATTCCTTGTATAATACTTGAATGTTTAATCACCTTGCAGACTGTTCAAGGAAAGTGCTTTGAGAAGTGCGTCACAAAACTCGGGAATAGTCTGAGTGGTAGTGAAAGCAGCTGCATCTCCAGGTGCATTGGTCGTTACATAGAGGCACAGGGAAAGGCTAAGAAAGTTGTACAGGCACAAATTCTATGGTTTGAAATCTTGAAATCACAAATTGAAACGGGGACTCCATATATGCTTTTTAAGGTAGTGTGGATTTTTATGACTTGTTTATTGTACGATTCTGCAGACTATGCTTGACTTGTAAGCTGACCCAAATTCCTCACATTTTATTTTTAGGACACGTGCAATAGAAAAAGCAACCAGCAAAACCTTGGTACCATAAAATCCTCAAACTTGTGTACTGAGATAATCGAGTACAGTAAATGATTCTCCTTTATTTTTTGTATGAGTTTTGCTCCGTGATAAAAAAAACTCATGATTAATCTTTTTTGGCTGTCTCTCACTTTTGACCGATGAGGAATGGGTTTCCAAAATTACCTCTGGGGATTATGCAATGATAAATACATTTGTGTTATATTAATCATCAGGTATCAATTTGTAATCAGCTAGTTGTTCGTTTAATTAGCACTGTTGTTACTGCTGCTTATAATTTGTGTGGTATGAGTATAAATTACTTCCATGCTTTAATTATGTTCAGTTTACTTGTTGAGTTCATTTATCAATTCATTTACTTGATGAGTTCAGTTTTTAATTAAGTTTTTACTCTTTTCAATTTGTTCCCTTTTTTAACATTAATGCCTATAATAAGTCCAGCTGTCCTTGACTACTCCAAAAATTAGGATGTGTAGGTAAAGGAGTTGGAACGAAAGTAAAAATGAGTAAACACTTCTACATATAAATTCAAATTTCCTGAAAATCTAATAAGCAGGTTTAAAAATGCTTGTTATCTTTATTGTCCTCATGTCTTTCAATATTCTGTCCTTTGTTATATGTTATAATTAATCATGCGTAGCTCTGGAATTAGACTCCATGCTACATGTGTTTGTAGGACACACTCTTTGATGGATTTGTTTTGACTCGTATACTTGGATAGTGGGGTAAAGGTATAGTTGTAACACCTCAAAAAAAAATTCTATACGTGAGTTTTCCTTGTGACCCAACTCATAGAGGCCCAATACAAACAAAACATAGTCCAACCCGCATGTTTACTTTCCAAACCGCATGAATGGAAGAGAAATCAGAATTTTATACACTTTTCTTATTTAACAAATTTCTTCCTGTCCAAGAAAATATCATCATATCTCTTTAATTCTTTAAAGAGATATTCCCCTGCTATCACTTCCAAATTTATTTCTCTTGCTAAGGAAAGTTTGACTCCCTTACGCGTTAAATTATTTTTGAGATTTGGCCCAGCCATTCAAGTATAAGAGGTTGATCATTCCTTCGTTCCTTCACATACAACTTTTATACTTTTTTTTTATTTCTTCTTTCACGGCGGTTTTTCTTCGAAGAGAGGAGGGTTTCGACGGGGCTGATTTCGACCTTCAACACACAAATCCGAGGTTTTTACGTGATCGATAGGTGGGATTTATTATGTGTTATTTATGTATTTAAAACCCTACATGATGTGATTATACATGAACATGCTATGTTATCCATGAATTATTAAGCACAAGTCAAGGGTATTGAATCGCGATGCTTGACAACATGGGTATTGAACCGAAAGGTGCTTGCCAACATGGGTATTGAACCGAAAGGTGCTTACCAACATGATATGATATTTCAAGTTACAAGTGTAAGAATTTCAGTTTCACTCGTAGTAGTGTTTGAATGATAAATAGTGCGTAATTTATTTCACTGAGCGGTGGTTTGCTCACTCCCAATCAATCTCCCCCTTTCAGGTTAACGTGGCGGTAGCGTACAAGTGGTGGTGAATTAACAAGGGAGACTTAATAAAAAGTTCAATAAGTTGCAGTCTATGTTTTTATTTATATTTAGATTGGTTTGAACATGGAAAAATTTCATGAGAATTTTACTGTTTTGATTTACGTGGTAACTGCATGCAATTCCGTACTTCGATTTCATTTTGATGAAATAGATACACTTTAATCCATTTGAAATTATCTTTGAATGCAATTTGTATTTATTTTATTATAAATACAAAATTATTGTTACAGTGCCATTTGACACCCTTGTCAGATAAACGATCTGCTCTTATCTGTTTGTAATTTTTTTGGTGTTTCTACGTGTTGTTTCCTCAATTAAAGATAATTTCTCTACTGGCTTTTTGGACTCTAAGACTTTATAACCAATTAGTGCCCAAGACTCTGACCAATAAAAGATTAATTAATTATATGTTTAGTGCCCTTAAGGCTTGTGATAGACACCCTCTCTCGAACAATTAATCATCTTTGTAACTGACATGTGGGCCAGAAAATAGAGAAAAACGAATCATTGCTTGTCCCCTAAACTTTTACGAAAATTTCATTGTTTCTTTCACTTTTTTAGACAATAAGTAAACTTCTCTTATTTTCTGTTAAATTACTGTGGGATAATCTAAAGTAGTCATTTTTTTAAAATGCAACTAGTTTTTAAACCAGTATCAATATATTTTAATTTCCATATATAAAAAAAAGATAATTGTGGAAATTCTTTTTATTTTGAAAATTTGGGGTGTGACAGATTGGTATCAGAGCAGGTATGCGATTCTGCATACTTGTTCAAAAATTATTTTATTTTTATTTTTCCGCATATGCATATGTAAATGATTTATTTGCTATGAAAATATACATGAATAATTTAATTAAGTCTCTTGCTACGCATCCACCGAGTACGACGCCCACGCCAAATAAGGTATGAAAGATTTAAAATTTGCAACTATGATTACATGTGCAATTATGTGCAAGTTAAGTTTTATTATCCCATATGTACAAGTTTATGAATTACTATGCAGGATAGTTTGTTCTTACGTGATAAGAGGAACCGTGTTATGATAGATGGACAATATAGCTAGACAACAAGCTTACAGAAATTATCGGCGCGATCCGCGCCATGATTTGGCAACACACATCGCTATAATGCTGCAAGAATGGAGAGAAGTTCGAGGTTATGGAGATGGAATTACCAACTATTGGGCTTGTATGAAGCTGATTAACACGCTACCCTTGGCATGGAGGGAGGTCGCGTATCCTATTTTCACGGCCGTGCTGCGACACAATATGACTCAAGAGGTTCCACGAACAAGCTATCCTGTGTTCACTGCACAGTTGTTCGAGAGAGTGGTTCGCTTCCAACCACCACCTCCTGGACACATCGTAGATGCTCAGGAGAATGCTCTCACCGAGGGATTGTATGGAATTCCTGATGCAGAAGAAGACCCTGAAGAGGATCCTGAGGAAGACGTTGAATAAATTAATACCAGCAATTATTCTAACTTCTAGTATTATTTATTTTTAACCTTATGATGGGAAATTTGACTTTTGCTTTCAAGTATTTGACATCTATGATATTCATTTTGAGACAATTCTTTATTTACGGCACGAATGTAATTTTTATTATGAATTTATTTAGTTGTCCTTCTAAATTACGTGCCTCTATCATTTAAAATATAAATTTTTAGACAATGTTTACTATGTTTATTGACCATCATCCTGAGCTAGTATTAATTACTGGTGCATTGATGATTTAGGAAGCCTCCGAGAAGAGCGCCTCAGTTTAACAACGTTCAGGTTAACAACAACCAAGCGAATGAGAACCAAGCGAACGAGAACCAAGATAATAACAATCCGCAACCTGGAGGGAATGAAGTAGCTTATACCAGGGTGATGCAGCAGTTCCGGTCCTACACGCCGCCTATCTTCAAGGGACGTGAGGGACCCGAGTATGTGGAAGAGTGGTTGAGATCACTCGAAAAGACTTTCTGAGCCATGAGGTACAACGAACGTTTCCGCGTCTACTGTGCGCAATACCAATTCGCAGAAGATGCAGACCATTGGTGGGATTTATACTGGAGAATGAGACCTGATGAGGACTCTGAAGCTATCACATGGGAGGCGTTTAAGAGGATAGTGCTGGAGAACTACTATCCGCGGACCCACCGAGCTAAAGTAGAGAGCTAATTCTACGATCTCAAGCAAGGAAATCAGACCGTGGTTGAATACGAGCGCCGATTCAATCAAATGAGCCGAGCAGCACCACAGCTAGTAGATACTGAAGAGAAACGAGCTCAGAAGTTGGTAGACGGCTTGATCCAAGACATTCAGGATGCTATGGCTTCTCTGCCTGAGATGGGATATGCTGATATATTTCAGAGGGCTCAAAAGATAGAAGCTTGTTTTGAGAGGGGACGTACTAATCGTAGGTCGATGGAGAACTCAGGCAAAAGAAAGTGGGAGGACTCCAACTCTGTAAGGAACAACAACAAACAGTCAAGGGCCAACACTAATCCGCCCCCAAATACTCAGAGCACAAAACCGCTTTGCCCGAAGTGTGAGAAGAGACACGATGGTGAATGTCTTAGAGGTCAGGGAAGATGTTTCAGATGCCACGAGGTCGGGCATAGAATTCAAGATTGCACCAAAAAAAGTAACTATGTGCCGGATCGAAGGGGACTGCCCGCAAGAGGGAATCAAAGACAAGCTACCTGAGGTCAAGGAAGAGTCTTCGCCATGAACCAGAATGAAGAGGATAAGGAACAAGGAGTCACTACCGGTACTTTATGATTGGGTAACTCCCGAGCTTTCATATTGTTTGATACTGGTGCATCACATTCTTTCATATCTGCTAAGTATTGTCGTAAGATTCGTTGCGAACTAATCAAGAGTGACGAGCCTCTTGAGATTAGTCTGCCTTTGGGAGAGAAGATTCTCACATATTTATTAGTGGATAGCCTCGATGTATACATTGAAGGAATCAACTTTAGTGCCAAACCCTAGGTTATAGACATGCATGGGTTCGATTTGATACTAGGAATGGATTGACTTACACACCATCGAGCCATATTCAGATGCAAGGAGCGAGAAGTGATCTTAACGGAGCCAGAATCCAAGGAAGAAATCATCCACAAGATTAAAAATGGTGTGATACCCCGAGTTTTGTCTGTTGCGAAAGCATCAAAGATGCTTAAGAAGAAGTCGTGTCAAGGATATTTAGTGAACATTATGGACTCTAAGATCTCAGAAGTGTCACCCAGCAATATACCAGTAGTGCAAAACTTTCTAGATGTCTTTCCGGAGGAAATGCCAGGGATACCACCGAACCGCCAAGTAGAATTTTCGATAGACCTACTTCCTGGATCAACACCAGTTTCCAAGGCCCCTTACAGAATGGCACCCATGGAGCTACAAGAGCTGAAGATTCAACTGCAAGAGCTTCTGAACTTGGGATTTATTTGCCCAAGCGTATCACTATGGGGAGCACTAGTTCTATTTGTCAAGAAGAAGGACGGTTCGATGAGAATGTGTATTGATTACCGTAGACTCAATAGACTGACAGTGAAGAACAAGTATCCCTTACCGAGAATCGAAGACCTATTTGATCAACTTGAAGGAGCTAGTACCTTTTCCAAGATTGACTTGAGATCTGGATACCACCAATTGAGGGTGAAGGAGACAGATATTTCTAAAATGGCTTTTAGGACTCGGTATGGATATTACGAGTTCGTTGTAATGCCATTTGGCTTAAGTAATGCACCTGCTGTGTTTATAGACCTGATGAATCGAGTTTTCCACCAATATCTCGATCAGTTTGTCATAGTCTTCATCGATGACATTCTTGTCTACTCGAAGGACGAAGCACAACACGAGGAACACTTGAGATTAGTATTTGAAACACTTCGCAAGGAGAAGCTGTACGCAAAGTTTAAGAAATGTGAATTTTGGTTGAACCAAGTCGCCTTTCTTGGACACGTGGTGACATCGCAAGGAATCGAGGTGGATCCATTGAAGATTGAAGCTGTGAATCAATGGAGGACGCCATCAAATGTACAAGAAATTTGGAGTTTCTTAGGACTAGCAGGCTATTATCAGAGATTTATTGAAGGATTTTCAAAGATAGCCGGTCCTTTGATGCGCTTGACTCGAAAAGGCGAAAAGTTTGTTTGGTCTGAGAAGTGTAAAGAGAGTTTCCAAAAATTGAAACATGACTTGACCACAGCGCCAGTATTGACGATACCTAACCCAAACGAAGAATTCACTGTCTACAGTGATGCATCAAAACAAAAACTTGGATGTGTTTTGATGCAACATGGGAAGGTCATTGCATACGCTTCTAGACAGTTGAGGCCGCACGAGGTGAACTACCTTACACACAATTTGGAGTTGGCAGCAGTTGTGCATGCCTTGAAGATTTGGCGACACTACCTATATGGAGGAAGATGTGTGATCTTCACGGACCATAAGAGTCTGAAATATCTTTTCACTCAAAAGGAGCTCAACATGAGACAGCGAAGATGGTTAGAGTTGGTGAAGGACTATGATTGCTCAATTGAATACCATCCAGGCAAGGCTAACGTGGTAGCCAATGCATTGAGCCGGAAAACAAAAATGGACCTTAGTAGTCTACACACCGAGCGTGAAGAGTTGATCAAGGAATTCGCCAAGATGCAAATCGAGTTGGTGACATCACCCCCCGGCACAAGAGCGAACTTTTCATCATTGGAGATACTGCCGAGTTTGAAAATGGAGATAAAGGGAGCTCAAGAGCAAGATCACTTTTTGCAAGGAATGAGAAAGAATGCACAAGGAAGCGAATACAATGGCTTCAAAGTGGATGGCGAGGGAGTGTTGACTCTAAACGGAAGAATATGCGTTCCAATGGTTGAAGAATTAAGAGAGAAGATTTTAGGAGAGGCACATAGAGCTCCATACACCGCTCATCCGGGAGGAACAAAGATGTATCAAGATTTGAAAGAAAGGTTTTGGTGGAGAAGTATGAAGCGAGATATTGGATATTTCGTTGAGAGATGTTTAACTTGCCAACAAGTTAAAATTGAACACCAGCGACCAGCTGGAAAGCTTAAACCACTTGAGATTCCCGAGTGGAAATGGGAACAAATTGCCATGGATTTCATTGTGGGACTACCCAAATCATCAAAGGGGAACCACGCAATTTGGGTCATTGTTGATCGATTGACTAAATCGGCGCACTTCTTACCAGTGAAGATGACATTCAAGATGGAGCAATTCGCTCAGTTATATGTTCAAGAAATAGTAAAACTTCATGGTGTCCCAATTTCAATAGTGTCCGATAGAGATGCGCGCTTTACTTCAAGATTTTGGGAAAGTTTGCATAAGGCCATGGGAACAAGATTAAACTTCAGCACCGCCTATCATCCACAAACCGATGGGCAATCTGAAAGAACAATCCAAATTTTGGAGGATATGTTAAGAGCGTGCACACTCGACTTTGACGATGCATGGGAAAATTTCCTACCTCTAGTCGAGTTTGCCTACAACAATAGTTATCAAGCGACCATCAAGATGGCCCCTTATAAAGCGCTTTATGGAAGGAAGTGTAGATCGCTATTATATTGGGACGATGTTGGTGAGAAGGCTGTCCTAGGCCCCAAAATGATAGAAGAAGCAGTGGACAAGATTAGGGTCATATGAGAAAGAATTAAGTCTGCTCAAGATAGACAAAAGTCTTATGCTGATCAAAGAAAGAGAGATCTACAATTTTAAATCGGAGAACTTAAAGGTTGCACCCACGAAGGGTGTTATACGATTCGGAAGAAAGGGAAAGCTTAAGCCTCGTTTTGTCGGGCCATTTGAAATTCTTGAAAGAATAGGAGTACTAGCTTATCGCTTGGCTTTGCCGCCTGAATTTTCTACGGTTCATAATGTCTTTCATGTGTCAATGTTAAGGAAGTATATTCATGATCCAAGTCATGTGGTGAACTTCTCAACACTCAAGATTAGCAAGGACCTAACATACGAAGAAGAACCTGAGGTAGTCTTAGAAAGGGAGATCGTAAGAGCCCGAAATCATGACGTGTCATTCATTAAAGTGCAATGGAGCCGGCACACTCAAGATGAGGCTACATGGGAACGAGAGGATGAAATACAAGCAAGATACCCCTTTTTCTTCACGGGTAAATTTATGTCTTTACGATTAGAATTTCGAGGATGAAATTTTTATAAGTATGGAGGGGTGTAACACCTCAAAAAAAATTCTATACGTGAGTTTTCCTTGTGGCCTAACTCATAGAGGCCCAATACAAACAAAACGTAGTCCAACCCGCATGTTTACTTTCCAAACCGCGTGAATGGAAGAGAAATCAGAATTTTATACACTTTCCTTATTTAACAAATTTCTTCCTGTCCAAGGAAATATCATCATATCTCTTTAATTCTTTAAAGAGATATTCCCCTGCTATCACTTCCAAATTTATTTCTCTTGCTAAGGAAAGTTTGTCTCCCTTACGCGTTAAATTATTTTTGAGATTTGGCCTAGCCATTCAAGTATAAGAGGTTGATCATTCCTTCGTTCCTTCACATACAACTTTTATAATTTTTTTATTTCTTCTTTCACGGCGGTTTTTCTTCGAAGAGAGGAGGGTTTCGACGGGGCTGATTTCGACGTTCAACACACGAATCCGAGGTTTTTACGTGATCGATAGGTGGGATTTATTATGTGTTATTTATGTATTTAAAACCCTACATGATGTGATTATATATGAACATGCTATGTTATCCATGAATTATTAAGCACAAGTCAAGGGTATTGAATCGTGATGCTTGCCAACATGGGTATTGAACCGAAAGGTGCTTACCAACATGATATGATATTTCAAGTTACAAGTGTAAGAATTTCAGTTTCACTCATAGTAGTGTTTGAATAATAAATAGTGCGTAATTTATTTCACTAGCGGTGGTTTGCTCACTCCCAATCAATCTCCCCCTTGCAGGTTAGTGTGGCGGTAGCGTACAAGTGGTGGTGCGTTGACAAAGGAGACTTAATAAAAACTTCAATAAGTTGCAGTCTATGTTTTTATTTATATTTAGATTGTTTTGAACATGGAAAAATTTCATGAGAATTTTACTGTTTTGATTTACGTGGTAACTGCATGCAATTCCATACTTCGATTTCATTTTGATGAAATAGATACACTTTAATCCATTTGAAATTATCTTTGAATGCAATTTGTATTTATTTTATTATAAATACAAAATTATTGTTACAGTGCCATTTGACACCCTTGTCAGATAAACGATCTGCTCTTATCTGTTTGTAAATATTTTGGTGTTTCTACGTGTTGTTTTCTCAATTAAAGATAATTTCTCTACTGGCTTTTTGGACCCTATGACTTTATAACCAATTAGTGCCCAAGACTCTGACCAATAAAAGATTAATTAATTATATGTTTAGTGCCCTTAAGGCTTGTGATAGACACCCTCTCTCGAACAATTAATCATCCTTGTAACTGACATGTGGGCCAGAAAATAGAGAAAAACGAATCATTGCTTGTCCCCTAAGCTTTTACGAAATTTTCATTGTTTCTTTCACTTTTTTAGACAATAAGTAAACTTCTCTTATTTTCTGTTAAATTACTGTGGGATAATGTAAAGTAGTCATTTTTTTTAAAAATGCAACTAGTTTTTAAACCAGTATCAATATATTTTAATTTCCATATATAAAAAAAAGATAATTGTGGAAATTCTTTTTATTTTGAAAATTTGGGGTGTGACAGATTGGTATCAGAGCAGGTATGCGATTCTGCATACTTGTTCAAAAATTATTTTATTTTTATTTTTTCGCATATGCATATGTAAATGATTTATTTGCTATGAAAATATACATGAATAATTTAATTAAGTCTCTTGCTACGCATCCACCGAGTACGACGCCCACTCCAAATAAGGTATGAAAGATTTAAAATTTGCAACTATGATTACATGTGCAATTATGTGCAAGTTAAGTTTTATTATCCCATATGTACAAGTTTACGAATTACTATGCAAGATAGTTTGTTCTTACGTGATAAGAGGAACCGTGTTATGATAGATGGACAATATAGCTAGACAACAAGCTTACAGAAATTATCAGCGCGATCCGCGCCATGATTTGGCAACACACATCGCTATAATGCTGCAAGAATGGAGAGAAGTTCGAGGTTATGGAGATGGAATTACCAACTATTGGGCTTGTATGAAGCTGATTAACACGCTACCCCTGGCACGGAGGGAGGTCGCGTATCCTATTTTCACGGCTGGGCTGCGACACAATATGACTCAAGAGGTTCCACGAACAAGCTATCCTGTGTTCACTGCACAGTTGTTCGAGAGAGTGGTTCGCTTCCAACCACCACCTCCTGGACACATCGTAGATGCTCAGGAGAATGCTCTCACCGAGGAATTGTATGGAATTCCTGATGCAGAAGAAGACTCTGAAGAGGATCCTGAGGAAGACGTTGAATAAATTAATACCAGCAATTATTCTAACTTCTAGTATTATTTATTTTTAACCTTATGATGGGAAATTTGACTTTTGCTTTCAAGTATTTGACATCTATGATATTCATTTTGAGACAATTCTTTATTTACGGCACAAATGTAATTTTTATTATGAATTTATTTAGTTGTCCTTCTAAATTACGTGCCTCTATCATTTAAAATATAAATTTTTAGACAATGTTTACTATGTTTATTGACCATCATCCTGAGCTAGTATTAATTACTGGTGCATTGATGATTTAGGATGCCTCCGAGAAGAGCGCCTCAGTTTAACAACATTCAAGTTAACAACAACCAAGCGAATGAGAACCAAGCGAATGAGAACCAAGATAATAACAATCCGCAACCTGCAGGGAATGAAGAAGCTTATGCCAGGGTGATGCAGCAGTTCCGGTCCTACACGCCGCCTATCTTCAAGGGACGTGAGGGACCCGAGTATGTGGAAGAGTGGTTGAGATCACTCGAAAAGACTTTCCGAGCCATGAGGTGCAACGAACGTTTCCGCGTCTACTGTGCACAATACCAATTCGTAGAAGATGCAGATCATTGGTGGGATTCATACTGGAGAATGAGACCTGATGAGGACCCTGAAGCTATCACATGGGAAGCATTTAAGAGGATAGTGCTGGAGAACTACTATCCGCGGACCCACCGAGCTAAAGTAGAGCGCGAGTTCTACGATCTCAAGCAAGGAAATCAGACCGTGGTTAAATACGAGCGCCGATTCAATCAAATGAGCCGAGCAGCACCACAGCTAGTAGATACTGAAGAGAAACGAGCTCAGAAGTTGGTAGACGGCTTGCGCCAAGACATTCAGGATGCTATGGCTTCTCTGCCTGAGATGGGATATGCTGATACGTTTCAGAGGGCTCAAAAGATAGAAGCTTGTTTTGAGATGGGACGTACTTATCGTAGGTCAATGGAGAATTAGGGCAAAAGAAAGTGGGAGGACTCCAACTCTGGAAGGAACAACAACAAACAGTCAAGGGCCAACACTAATCCGCCCCCAAATACCCAGAGCACAAAAACCGCTTTGCCCGAAGTTTGAGAAGAGACACGATGGTGAATGCCTTAGAGGTCATGGAAGATGTTTCAGATTCCACGAGGTCGGGCATAGAATTCAAGATTGCACCAAACCACGTAACTATGTGCCGGATCGAAGGGGACTGCCCGCAAGAGGGAATCAAAGACAAGCTACCTGAGGTCAAGGAAGAGTCTTCGCCATGAACCAGAATGAAGTGGATAAGGAACAATGAGTCACTACAGGTACTTTATCAGTGGGTAACTCCCGAGCTTTCACATTGTTTGATACTGGTGCATCACATTTTTTATTATCTGCTAAGTATTGTCGTAAGATTCATTGCAAACTAATCAAGTGTGACGAGCCTCTTGAGATTAGTCTGCCTTCGGGAGAGAAGATTCTCACGTATTTATTAGTGGATAGCCTCGATGTATACATTAAAGGAATCAACTTTAGTGCCAAACCCTAGGTTATAGACATGCATGGGTTCGATTTGATACTAGGAATGGATTGGCTTACACACCATCAAGCCATATTCAGGTGCAAGGAGCGAGAAGTGATCTTAACGGTGCCAGAATCCAAGGAAGAAATCGTCCACAATATTAAAAGTGGTGTGATACCCCGAGTTTTGTCTGCTGCGAAAGCATCAAAGATGCTTAAGAAGAAGTCGTGTCAAGGATATTTAGTGAACATTATGGACTCTAATCTCGAAAGTGTCACCCAGCAACATACCAGTTGTGTAAAACTTTCTAGATGTCTTTCCGGAGGAATTGCCAGGGATACCACCGAACCACCAAGTAGAATTTTCGATAGACCTACTTCCTGGATCAGCACCAGTTTCCAAGGCCCCTTACAGAATGGCACCCATGGAGCTACAAGAGCTGAAGATTCAACTGCAAGAGCTTCTGAACTTGGGATTTATTCGCCCAAGCGTATCACCATGGGGAGCACCAGTTCTATTTGTCAAGAAGAAGGACGGTTCGATGAGAATGTGTATTGATTACCGTGAACTCAATAGACTGACAGTGAAGAACAAGTATCCCTTACCAAGAATCGAAGACCTATTTGATCAACATGAAGGAGCTAGTACCTTTTCCAAGATTGACTTGAGATCTGGATACCACCAATTGAGGGTGAAGGAGACAGATATTTCTAAAATGGCTTTTAGGACTCGGTATGGACATTACGAGTTCGTTGTAATGCCATTCGGCTTAAGTAATGCACCTGCTGTGTTTATGGACCTGATGAATCGAGTTTTCCACCAATATCTTGATCAGTTTGTCATAGTCTTCATCGATGACATTCTTGTCTACTCGAAGGACGAAGCCAACATGAGGAACACTTGAGATTAGTATTTGAAACACTTCGCAAGGAGAAGCTGTACGCAAAGTTTAAGAAATGTGAATTTTGGTTGAACCAAGTCGCCTTTCTTGGACACGTGGTAACATCGCAAGGAATCGAGGTGGATCCATTGAAGATTGAAGCTGTAAATAAATGGAGGACGCCATCAAATGTACAAGAAATTCGGAGTTTCTTAGGACTAGCAGGCTATTATCGGAGATTTATTGAAGGATTTTCAAAGATAGCCGGTCCTTTGACGCGCTTGACTCGAAAAGGCGAAAAATTTGTTTGGTCTGAGAAGTTTGAAGAGAGTTTCCAAAAATTGAAACATGACTTGACCACAGCGCCAGTATTGACGATACCTAACCCAAACGAAGAATTCACTGTCTACAGTGATGCATCAAAACAAGGACTTGGATGTGTTTTGATGCAACATGGGAAGGTTATTGCATACACTTCTAGACAGTTGAGGCCGCATGAGGTGAACTACCCTACACACGATTTGGAGTTGGCAGCAGTTGTGCATGCCTTGAAGATTTGGCGACACTACCTATATGGAAGAAGATGTGTGATCTTCACGGACCATAAGAGTCTGAAATATCTTTTCACTCAAAAGGAGCTCAACATGAGACAGCGAAGATGGTTAGAGTTGGTGAAGGACTATGATTGCTCAATTAAATACCATCCAGGCAAGGCTAACGTGGTAGCCGATGCATTGAGCCGGAAAATAAAAATGGACCTTAGTAGTCTACACACCGAGCATGAGGAGTTGATCAAGGAATTCGCCAAGATGCAAATCTAGTTGGTGACATCACCCCCCGGCACAAGAGCGAACTTTGCATCATTGGAGATACTGCCGAGTTTGAAAATGGAGATAAAGTGAGCTCAAGAGCAAGATCACTTTTTGCAAGGAATGAAAAAGAAGGCACAAGGAAGCGAATACAATGGCTTCAAACTGGATGACGAGAGAGTGTTGACTCTAAACGGAAAAATATGCGTTCCAATGGTTGAAGAATTAAGAGAGAAGATTTTAGGAGAGGCACATGGAGCTCCATACACCGCTCATCTGGGAGGAACAAATATGTATCAAGATTTGAAAGAAAGGTTTTGGTGGAGAAGTATGAAGCGAGATATTGGATATTTCGTTGAGAGATGTTTAACTTGCCAACAAGTTAAAATTGAACACCAGCGACCAGCCGGAAAGCTTAAACCACTTGAGATTCCCGAGTGGAAATGGGAACAAATTGCCATGGATTTCGTTGTGGGACTACCCAGATCATCAAAGGGGAACCACGCCATTTGGGTCATTGTTGATCGATTGACTAAATCGGCGCACTTCTTACCAGTGAAGATGACATTCAAGATGGAGCAGTTCGCTCAGTTATATGTTCAAGAAATAGTAAAACTTCATGGTGTCCCAATTTCAATAGTGTCCGATAGAGATGCGCGCTTTACTTCATGATTTTGGGAAAGTTTGCATAAGGCCATGGGAACAAGATTAAACTTCAGCACCGCCTATCATCCACAAACCGATGGGCAATCCGAAAGAACAATCCAAATTTTGGAGGATATGTTAAGAGCGTGCACACTCGACTTTGACGATGCATGGGAAAATTTCCTACCTCTAGTCGAGTTTGCCTACAACAATAGTTATCAAGCGACCATCAAGATGGCCCCTTATAAAGCGCTTTATGGAAGAAAGTGTAGATCGCTATTATATTGGGACGATGTTGGTGAGAAGGCTGTCCTAGGCCCCAAAATGATAGAAGAAGCAGTGGACAAGATTAGGGTCATATGAGAAAGAATTAAGTCTGCTCAAGATAGACAAAAGTCTTATGCTGATCAAAGAAAGAGAGATCTACAATTTTAAATCGGAGAACTTGTCTTCTTAAAGGTTGCACCCACGAAGGGTGTTATACGATTCGGAAGAAAGGGAAAGCTTAAGCCTCATTTTGTCGGGCCATTTGAAATTCTTGAAAGAATAGGAGTACTAGCTTATCGCTTGGCTTTGCCGCCTGAATTTTCTACGGTTCATAATGTCTTTCATGTGTCAATGTTAAGGAAGTATATTCATGATCCAAGTCATGTGGTGAACTTCTCAACACTCAAGATTAGCAAGGACCTAACATACGAAGAAGAACCTGAGGTAGTCTTAGAAAGGGAGATCGTAAGAGCCCGAAATCATGACGTGTCATTCATTAAAGTGCAATGGAGCCGGCACACTCAAGATGAGGCTACATGGGAACGAGAGGATGAAATACAAGCAAGATACCCATCTTTCTTCACGGGTAAATTTATGTCTTTACGATTAGAATTTCGAGGATGAAATTTTTATAAGTATGGAGGGGTGTAACACCTCAAAAAAAATTCTATACGTGAGTTTTCCTTGTGGCCTAACTCATAGAAGCCCAATACAAACAAAATGTAGTCCAACCCGCATGTTTACTTTCCAAACCGCGTGAATGGAAGAGAAATCAGAATTTTATACACTTTCCTTATTTAACAAATTTCTTCCTGTCCAAGGAAATATCATCATATCTCTTTAATTCTTTAAAGAGATATTCCCCTGCTATCACTTCCAAATTTATTTCTCTTGCTAAGGAAAGTTTGACTCCTTTACGCGTTAAATTATTTTTGAGATTTGGCCCAGCCATTCAAGTATAAGAGGTTGATCATTCCTTCGTTCCTTCACATACAACTTTTATACTTTTTTTTAATTTCTTCTTTCACGGCGGTTTTTCTTCGAAGAGAGGAGGGTTTCGACGGGGCTGATTTCGATGTTCAACACACGAATCCGAGGTTTTTACGTGATCGATAGATGGGATTTATTATGTGTTATTTATGTATTTAAAACCCTACATGATGTGATTATACATGAACATGCTATGTTATCCATGAATTATTAAGCACAAGTCAAGGGTATTGAATCGCGATGCTTGCCAACATGGGTATTGAACCGAAAGGTGCTTACCAATATGATATGATATTTCAAGTTACAAGTGTAAGAATTTCAGTTTCACTCGTAGTAGCGTTTGAATGATAAATAGTGCGTAATTTATTTCACTGAGTGGTCGTTTGCTCACTCCCAATCAATCTCCCCCTTTCAGGTTAGCGTGGCGGTAGCGTACAAGTGGTGGTGCGTTGACAAGGGAGACTTAATAAAAACTTCAATAAGTTGCATTCTATGTTTTTATTTATATTTAGATTGGTTTGAACATGGAAAAATTTCATGAGAATTTTATTGTTTTTATTTACGTGGTAACTGCATGCAATTCCGTACTTCGATTTCATTTTGATGAAATAGATACACTTTAATCCATTTGAAATTATCTTTGAATGCAATTTGTATTTATTTTATTATAAATACAAAATTATTGTTACAGTGCCATTTGACACTCTTGTCAGATAAACGATCTGCTCTTATCTGTTTGTAATTTTTTTGGTGTTTCTATGTGTTGTTTCCTCAATTAAAGATAATTTCTCTACTGGCTTTTTGGACCCTAAGACTTTATAACCAATTAGTGCCCAAGACTCTGACCAATAAAAGATTAATTAATTATATGTTTAGTGCCCTTAAGGCTTGTGATAGACACCCTCTCTCGCACAATTAATCATCTTTGTAACTGACATGTGGGCCAGAAAATAGAGAAAAACGAATCATTGCTTGTCCCCTAAGCTTTTACAAAATTTTCATTGTTTCTTTCACTTTTTTAGACAATAAGTAAACTTCTCTTATTTTCTGTTAAATTACTGTGGGATAATGTAAAGTAGTCATTTTTTTAAAATGCAACTAGTTTTTAAACCAGTATCAATATATTTTAATTTCCATATATAAAAAAAAAGATAATTGTGGAAATTCTTTTTATTTTGAAAATTTGGGGTGTGACAATAGTAATTCATTATCAGCTTCTTCTATGGGTACTTTTAATTCATAATCTGGGGGATTAAGTAAGAGCATGACATTTATATTTTCGTGTCTTTGGGGACTGTATTGAAATTATTAATAAAAATTTTTCTTTAAAAAAAAAGAAATTTTCATGTATTATATTGTAACTGTCATAATTGCTCAAACTTTAACCAATATTGTCATCTTATGTTTTTTTGTAGAGTCACTGTTTTGTATGACCATCCTCCTGAATTATTTTGGCCTGCTTCACTCGAGGAAAAGCATGATGTAACCTACTTTATGCCCCATTATTAGCTTTAAGATAATTGTTAATTTGAAAAGTATAAAGTCAGCAATGATCTAACTGTTTTGTAGGATTACTGAATTTTTTAACAAGGCATATGGCCATCAAGATTGCATAAGCATGGTAAAAGATGGACTGATACTCTCTTAACCACTTAGAATAAATTTAATCATATTCCTACTTAATTGTATCTACTCAGCTGATTCTGCGGGTATTGGCAATGAGCTTGGATGATGATGATGATATTTCTCTAAATTTGGATTAAAATGTGTACGTGTGCAGGATTTACTGAATCAAATGGCAATGTTCCTGATACAACTCCATTTACAACTCAAGTTGGCACTGATATATTATTGAAGCATAGTAGACCATCACTCGTTGTTAGCAGTACAAGCTGGTATATGTTGGATATTTTAATTACTTGTCAACAGTATTTATGCCATTTTCTATTCGTCTACACATCTTTATCTGTGTTCTCGCAATTGTTCAGTTGACATTTTCAGTTCTTATTGTAGTATTTGGAGGAGCAAGGGTCAGTATAGTACTAATTAAATTTTCTAATTTGCATGCATTCGATACTTTTCATAACGTTCTGGGTAATTTAAAAGGTTATGTGTAGATTCAGCAATGAAAGCAATGGGAAGATGCTATTACAAAGGCTTAGATATCTTGTGTATTTTTACAATATCGGAATATCCTTAATTGGTTTCACAGAAAAGTGTGGAATGGCATATAAGTGATGGTCGGCCCACTATCTTCGATTGAGATTTTTTTATTAAGTTAGGGTTCCCTAGCTTATATGACAACATTATTCTTTATATATGAATTTATCTATGTGGGTGCAAGAAAGTTATCCTTGATAAAAAGCTTTTGGAGTCTTCAGTTTAACTGCTGGTTTATGTGTTGGTTTATGTGTTGGTTTATGCTATTATGTGTGTTGTTCCATTACTGAGATCTGCTCCTGTCTGATTTATATTCTGTTTCTAGCTTCTCCTAGCAGCAGGACATAATTAACCCTTTTAAGAGTTTCTGTTTGGATTCTACATATATACTTATGCTTCATCTATGGTTGATGTGTAATGTTGTGATAGCTCTGTGCTCTCGGTATTTGTTGATCATTACCTGCTCTTGTGGGTAAATGTTGTCGTTGTTTATCCACCATTCTGATTTTTTTTCTACTGGACCTCAACTCTTGTAGTAATAGAAGGTTTAAATATCAGTCTACGTATTGGTTCTTTGTGCACTTGGACTTGAATTTGTTTTGTCTGCGTTCAATTACATATTAATTTCCGAAAAGTTATCAATTCTACTCAACTCTTATAGCTTCCTGTCCCTCAATACTGTCTAATGTTTTCATTTCAACCCTTGCTCTCCTTAGACAATGCTCAGAATAGGCTATTAGGATTGGAATTGGTTTGTAGGCTGATACGGAAGGTTTTTTCCTTTACACACACACACATATTTATTTATTATTGAAATGACAGATTGGAACGAAGGGAAACAGCTTAGGGGATAGCCTCTTGAATTTCTTTTCTCATAGCAATAGGTTTTTTAAAATTACCATTAGCATCTTTTGGTGGTCAAAATTTTTATCTTTTTAGAGTTCACATTTAGATCAAACTTTGGGTAAAAATATTGGATTTGCAGTTATGAGGAACAACTTTCTTGTTTGAGTACACAAAGTTTGCTTTTATTGATTTTAGTGTTCTCTTTAGTTTTCGAGTGATTCATTATAGATTGAAGAGGCGTTCCAAGAAAATGTAACTCAATATTTGGCTCAAACTCTACAAGCCTGAACATGGAACTCAAGGATGTAGAAGCAGGAAATACTTCTTAAACAAGAAAAAGTTATAATTTTAAATTGGTAGACTTTTGTGGAGGCAATTATCTTTAATTCCACTAGTTCTAGGCACTAATTTACTCCAACTAGTGGGTTATTTTTATTTTTTGTTATTTTCTGTAGGGGGTTCCAAAATGAATTATTTTGTTGGTGGGGAAGGGAATGAGACTCCATTATAGATTATTTAGATGAAATTATGGAGTAGTTTCTTTAGTGTATTACGGTGAGATAGCATAGGATTAAATGAGTGCATAAACTCATGAACATTAAATACTTGTGTGCATTAGAGTTGGACAATGAGGAACTAAAGAAATACTTGAACGGTGTATAGTCAACCTACATGCCCAGTTGAGACAAATACTTTGAACCCCGTATTCATACACTGGGGATTTATCATTCAATAACTTCACAGGAGATCTACCCATGCTCATTCAAATCTTTGAATAGCCGCATAGGCTTGTGAGTTTTTTGTAAGCGTTTCACTTGGTTGATGCCTATAGTTGAAAATTACCTTTCATAACGCGATATTGCAGGTTTCAAATTGGGGTTTCAGCATAGCCAATCTCAATGGATCAAATAAATATAAGGACAAAGGAATTCTTGCTTGGTTTAAATCACTTTATCGTATTTTAAAGAAGCAGTAGAGTTGCTTTCTTGGCCCAATACACATATGGCAGGTCAGTATACTTCATTGAGCATAGTTTCTACATGGTCAAATATTATGCTGAGTTAGTTCACATTATGTATTATTTTCTTGATTATTCTTTTGAAAAATTTGTTTCTATTTTGTTCCAGTTCCCTTTATTTTGGACCACATGGTACTATTTAGGGATTCAATAGTCATTATCTTTTGCATTTGAAGAAATTAAGAAATGCACAAATAATTTCTTTGATAACAATGATGTTGAAATTGGTGGTTATGGCAAGGTTTAAATATTTATTTTTTGCCCCCACAGATTTCCTATGAATGAATCTGCCCATAACTATCAATACTTGGATACATGTTTTAGGTGTACAGAAGGACGCTCCGGATGGACAACTAGTGGCCAATAAAAGAGTCCAGCAAGGACCTATGCAAGGTCATTTGGAGTTCTTAACAGGGATTAAGCTGCTCTCAAGGGTAAAGTTCACTATTAAAATAGTTGACAATCACTTGTGAACAATGCATATGAATATGTATTTATTGCTATTATAAGTATACAATAGCCCTGTGATTATGTTCGTGGCATCTTGCTGCAGCAACATCAATTTTGTTTTGGCTTTATGGAATTTGAAGAGCGCCGGAGGCTAGCTCTGTGCAAAGAGCCATTGAGGTATAATGACTTTTAAGATTCATAGTTTTTGTTAAAACTATAGCCAAGTTTAAAAAGCTTTTAATTGGATGATTTATGATGTTTATATTGCTAGTATCATACTTGTGCTATTTTTCTTGTGCTTCACAAGCTGATACTCTTTCCTGGATTAGTTAGTATCTTTGTTAGCTTGTTATCTTCTATTTCTTTTTCAAGAGTTTAAAAATGAAATATGTGTTGTATTCACGTAGGTTCGACTTCTATGGGCAATTGTTGTTTTTATTGCTGAAATAATGAAAGCATTGCTGTTTTCATGTAGTATAGTTCATGAATTTCTATTGTTCAATATTATTTCGATGTTATATTTAATAGTTACCTCGTTCTAATCTTAATTTTGTATTCTTAGGTACTTGTACAAAAGCTATCCTCATTAAAGGGGAACAAGATGAATGGTTTATTGTTTATGTTTATGGGAAGACGATATTTGTCAATCATGGATACATTATGATGTATTTTAATTATTGTTGGTGAATTGTATTGGTGAGGGAGATGTTGGGATGTTATGTTCGAAAGTATTGATGTTGGTTTTTGTATTTGGAATTCAATTAAATTTGAATGAATTGATGTAAAAATTAGTTTGTGTTATATTGAAGATCAAGGATTCTGGCTATTTTATTATTTTCAGATTTAATTATTAAACAGGTTAAAATTTTGATAATAACAATGGGGATATAGCATACGACGACGGGCATAAATCGTTGTCAAAGAGAGCTATGACAACGGGGATTGCCCGTTGTTAAAAAGAACGATATTTTTAATAATAGTTAAAAGACAACAGTATATTACTTACAACAACGGAGATTCATCGTTGTTAAAAGTAAGAAACCTTTAACATCTCCTGGATTAACAACGGAGAATTCGACCTATAACAACGGTTAATCCCGTTGTTAAATTCATCTACAACAACGGGGATAATACTAACAACAACGGTGATTCACCGTTATTAAAAAGAACTTACGACAACGGGGGAAATGGCGTTGTTAAAAGTATAGTACCTTTAGCAACTCCCGAATTAACAACGGAGATTTTGAGGTACAACAACGGGTAATCTCCATTGTCATTGTTGGATACAACAAGGGGGATTCCATTAACGACAACGGAGATTTCCCGTTGTTAAAGCTAAGATACGACAAAGGGTCAAAAATCGTTGTTAAAGGGTTGGTACCTTTAACAACTCCCAGATTGACAATGGATATTATTAGCAACAACAATGGGGATAAATAGTTGTTAAAGATATCTACAACAACGGGGATTCCCCGTTGTTAATACATATTTTGTTACCATTACAAGAATTAACAACGGATATTTAATAGCTACAACAACGGGGATTCCCCGTTGTTAAAAATAACTTACGACAGCGGGTTTTTCACTGTTGTTAAAAGTCTAGACTTTTAACAACTATCGGGTTAACAATGGAGCTGGAGTAGCTACGACAACGGGGATTCCCAGTTGTCTTTCCATAGTTTTGGCATAGTGGGGGTAGATTCTGGACGGTGGAGATCGGGTTCTGAGGTTCCTGCAGTTGCAAACATTGAACATCAGTTGGTGTTGTTGGGTGAGGTCTTTCTAATCTCGTTGTTTGTTATCAAGTATTGAGTGTCTTGATACGTTTGTGATAGAGTGTCTGTGGTGGCAGATTGTAACTCTTGAATTTTTATCTTATAGTGAATTTTTTTGGTGGGTTTCAGTCCCGTGGTTTTTACTCCTCACATTGAGGAGGTTTTTCACGTTAAATTTCTTGTGTTATTTTTGTTGATTACTTGCTTTATCTTGCATCATATTATTAGGATTGTTTCCTGCTAGATTCACACAAGAGAGGGATAATAGATTATTCCGCTGCGTAGATGAATAGTTTATTATTTGATTATTCCTGTGTTTATCCCAACAAAGTGGTATCAGAGCGGGTTGCTGCTCTGTGCCTTGTGGTGAATATGAAAACCAATACTAATAGAATGGTGAATCTCAATGGTTCTAATTATCATGTTTGGAAAGGCAAGATGGAGGATCTTTTATATATGATGATAAAACAGATGATCAATGGAAAATATTGCTTCGTCAAGTATGCAGTTACATTAGGCAGTGGGTGGATAATAATGTATTGAACCATGTTAGCGGAGAAACACATGCACGGACATTGTGGAAAAAGTTAGAGGAACTGTATGCTAGAAAAACTGGGAACAACAAGTTATTTCTAATCAAGCAGTTGATGAATCTAAAATTCAGAGATAACACTCCTATGACTGATCACTTGAATTCATTTCAGGGCATCATTAATCAATTGTCGGAAATGAATATCAAGTTTGAGGATGAAGTACAGGGCTTATGACTTCTTGGTACATTGTCAGATTCATGGGAGACATTCAGGCTATCTTTATCTAATTCAGCCCCCAATGGTACCATTACAAAGTATTTGGTTAAGGGTAGCGTTTTGAATGAGGAAATAAGGAGAAAAGCGCATGGCCCTTTACAACAATCAGAGGTTTTGATTACAGAGAAGAGGGGGAGAAGTAATAGTAGAGGTCCAACAGGCAAGCAAAAAGGCAGGAGGAATAAATCCAACAGACACAACAAGGTTGAGTGTTGGAATTGTAAAACTCCAGGACACATAGCAAGGAATTGAAGAAAACCCAAGCAATATGACAAGAAAGAAAATGGTAAAGAAAGGAAGAATGATGAAACGAAAGATAATGATCAGGTGTCTGCTGCAACAGGTGATTTTCTTATCTTTCGTGATTATGAAGTTGTCAATCTTGCATATGGTTAGAGTAGTTGGGTGGTTGATAGTGGTGCATCGATACATGCAACATCTCGTAGAGAGATGTTCACATCCTACATGTCAGGTGACTATGGAAATATTAGGATGGGTGATGATGGCTTAGCTAAAGCCATTGGCGTTGGAGATGTATGTTTGCGGACTAGTAATGGTGCTACACTAGTTTTGAGAAATGTGAAGTACGTGCCTAATCTTTGGTTGAACTTGATATCTGTTGGGAGACTTGATGATGAAGGTTTCTGCAATATGTACTTCGATGGTCTGTGGAAGCTTACAAGAGGTTCTTTAGTTGTTGCTATAGGTCAAAAACATTCCTCGTTGTACTTGATGCAAGCAAAGATACTTGATGGATCTATTAATGCAGCTAAGAATGAGGGGATAGTTGAGTTGTGGCATAGCAGACTCAGTCATATCAGTGAAAAGGAATTGAAGATTTTAAAGAAGAGAAATCTCATTCCAGACTTGAAGAATGCATCTTTAAAGAAGTGCTCTCATTGTTTGGCGGGAAAGTAAACTCGAGTTGCTTTCAAGACCTCAACTCCTACCAGAGCATCAGGTATACTAGATTTAATTTATTCTGATGTTTGTGGTCCTATGAAAATAGGAACTCTTGGTGGTGCTTTATATTTTGTTACTTTTATAGATGATAACTTAAGAAAGACCTGGATCTACACGTTGAAGAAGAAAAATCAGGTGCTCGATGTATTCAAGTAGTTTCATGCCTTAGTTGAGAGACAGACTGGGAAGAAGTTGAAATGCATCAGATCGGATAATGGAGGGGGGAATACATTAGTCCTTTTGATGAGTACTGCAGGGAGCAAGGTATCCGACATCAAAAGACTCCTCAGTTGAATGGGCTTGCAGAAAGGATGAACAGAACATTGGTCGAGAGAGTAAGATGTCTGCTATCAGAAGCAGAATTGTCTTCATCATTTTGGGGTGAGGCTCTGGGTACTGTTGTACATGTCTTAAATCTTACTCCATGTGTTCTTTTAGACTTTGATGTTCCAGATAGAGTTTAGTCAGGAAATGATGTTTCATATAATCATTTGCGGGTCTTTGGATGTAAGGAATTTGTGCATATTCCCAAATATGAGAGGTCTAAATTGGATATGAAGACTTGACAATGTGTGTTTCTTGGTTATGGCCAAGATGAGTTTGTTACAGACTTTATGATCCCGTGGAGAAGAAGCTTATCAGAAGTCGAGATGTTGTGTTTGTTGTGGATCAAAACATAAGAGATATTGAGAAGACGGATAGCTCAGTTTCTACACCTGGTGATGACTTGATTGACTCAGAAATTGTTCCTCACGGTCAAGGTCAAGTAGAAGCTGAAGAAGAGAATCAGGATCAGCCCGATTTCGGTGATAATGAACATGTCGATCATCCTTTGCAAGATGAAGAGAATACCGATCAGCCACAACCATATGATGTTCCAGAACAGGAGGTTCAAGAACCACCTAGAAGAAACAGTAGAGCTCGTGTACCTTCTAAGATGTATCCTCCTGATCAGTATGTGCTCTTGACCACGGGGGAGGGCCTGAATGCTATGGAGAAACAATTCGTGGAGAACACAGGAATGAATGGTTGGAAGAAATGCAAGATGAGATGAAGTCCTTCCATGAAAATAACATATTTGATCTGGTGAAACTACTAAAGGGGAAATATGCTTTGAAGAACAAGTGGGTGTACAGAATAAAACAAGATGAACACACCTCAAAGCCTCGATTCAAAGTTAGATTGGTTGTTAAAGGTTTCAGTCAGAAAGAGGGAGTTGATTTTGAAGAAATTTTCTCTCCAGTTGTCAAAATGTCTTCAATCCGTTTTGTGCTTGGTTTGGCAGCTAGTCTTGACTTGGAGATTGAACAGATGGGTGTCAAAACTGCTTTTCTTCATGGTGAGCTATATAGAGAGATATATATGGTACAAGCTGAAGGTTTCAAGTGGAAAGAAAAAGAAGATTATGTTGCAAACTGAAGAAAAGTCTCTACGGTTTGAAGAAAGCACCTAGATTGTGGTACTGGAAATTTGAGTCAGTTATGGGGGAGCAAAGTTACCAGAAGACTATTTCTGATCATTGTGTGTTTGTTCAGAAGTTCTCGGATGATGATTTCATTATATTATTGTTGTATGTTGATGATATATTGATTATTGGCAGGAATGTTTCAAGAATTGACAGGTTGAAGAAACATTTGAGCAAATCCTTTGCCATGAAGGATTTGGGGCCAGTAAAGAAAATCCTTAGTATTAACATCACCCGAGATAGAGCAAACAAGAAGCTGCACTTGTCACAAGAGAAGTATATTGAGAAAGTGCTTGAGAAATTCAATATGAGCAAAGCTAAAGTGGTTAGTTCTCCTATTGCCACTCATTTTAAGCTTGGTGCTCATCATAGTCCTTCAACCAATGAAGAGAAGGAAGCAATGAGAAGAGTCCCATATGCTTCAACTGTGGCAAGCTTGATGTATGCAATGGTGTGTACGAGGCCAGACATAGCTTATGCAGTTGGTGTTGTTTGCCATTATTTATCTAATATGGGAAAGGAGCATTGGAATGCAGTGAAGTGGATAATGAGATATCTACGAGGTACGTCTAGTTTGAGACTCACCTTTGGAGGTGAGAAGCTCGAGTTAGTGGGTAGATAAACTTCAGTTTCTTTACTTGAATCATGATATCTAATATACATTCTGTTTTTAGTTTTTGTACTCAAAGCAGTCATCAAATAAAAGTGATTTCAATTCATTTAGAAAGAGCCAACTTTAAAAAACTTCAATATTAGCCTTATAAGATAGAACTTTATATGTGAATGTGAAGAACATACTTAGCACAAGATGGTTTGAGGGCAAGATTCAATGCTAATTCATAATTTCTGGTGGCGATATAAGAAAAGAAATGAACTAGAATTTAAACTCAGTTCTGTGTCCATTTAAATTATTGAGCACATCAAACTTTACTCATTTCCCTAAACTATCTAATCTCATATTCTTGGTGGACAATGGTGTTTAATTCAAAATTTAACATAAATTACTGTAATGTTTTCAACCTTAAATCCATAACAAAACAGAACAAGAAAAAGAAATAAAAAAATTAGAGTTAATAGGAATGAAGAATGTTGGACAGACATACCATCGATAATCACAGAGCTCCAGAGCCGCCAGCGCTAAGTAAGATGAAGAAAGGTGAGCGCGAAATTGAGGCGCAGATGTTGCCTTCGTCTATCTGTCATTTGATTTCGGAAGCCCTAGCAAAGCATCATGCCGTGACCATCAATAGTCTCTTCGCAGCCGTCGGTCATCTCTGGCTAGGGAAGGTAGTAATACCTCATCGGTCGGTGGACGTCGGTCTTTGGTAATGTCGTTTATGGAAGCCCTATCGAAGTTTCAGGTGGTGGAAGTCGGTCGTCGTTTGAGCAGTGTTGGTCTTCTCCAAGTGTTGGTCTTCTCCAACTAGGATGGAAGTACCTCACGGCGGTATCTCGTAGGAATTCAGTCGCGCATCTCTGTTAGGGCTTAGGATAGAAAGAAATATTTTCTAAGTCCATAATTTATACCCCTCAATATTTTTTTAATAAATTTAATTTAAAATATAAAAAGGACATTAACAACGGGCTTATAACAATGGAAGAAAATACCCGTTGTTAATGTGCGCTTTTTTTAAGCTATAACAACGAAAATTTGTTTTCACCTTTTTTTGCCCTTATAACAACGGGTTTTCAATTCTCCGTTGTTATTTTAGAGTTGTTATTCCACAGTTTTGGCATAGTGTGTGGACACCAGAAAGTCAATTTCTGCTTGCCTAATGACGTTCGCAGGTGACGCTGTGTCATGGCAATCAAGATTGCAGAAGTGTGTTGCACTCTTCACAACAGAATCAGAGTACATTGCTGCACCGGAAGCATGTAAAGATGTGTTATGGTTCAAAAGATTTATGGAAGAGATTGGACTGAAGCAAGAGAGGTATGTAGTATTTTGTGATAGTTAGAGTGCTATCCATCTCAGCAAGAATGCTGCATTTCATTCAAGATCAAAGCATATTCACGTGAGATATCATTGAATGATGGATGTCATCAATGATAAGTTGCTTGAACTTGAAAAGATTCATATGGATGATAATGGTGCTGACATGATGACGAAGGCATTGCCTAGAGAAAAGGTCAAGGTATGTCATGTGATAGCCGGAATGGCTAGTCTCTCCACATAATCGGAAAGGGGGAGATTTGTTGGGTTGGGTTTCCAAATATGTGGAAAAGCCCAATAGCCAACAAGGTGGAAAAGCCCAAGTAGTCTCAATACTTGGTGTTATCTTGTCCCAGAAGTCATTGAGGGAAGATAAAAGAAAAAAGAGGGCAAAAACGAAATTCACGTTTTTGAGAAAGAATCCAATGCAGAAATATTGCAGAGGCAATAACTGGAGTTTTAACCGTCGGATCAAGCTGAATTTTGGTCCACACGTTCCGAACTTGAGGAAGTACATTCTGAACTGTGGAGATAGTGTTTGGAGCTTTGTGTTGACAGGAATACGCCGAAAACAGAAGCAGGTTTTGGGCGATTCAATTCTGCGCAGTCGAGGGAAAAGAGTCGTTTATCACAAACTAACCGTTGGATCGAGCTGTTATTTGGACAGCACATTCAGGACTCACAGAGGTAGATTCTGGATAGTGAAGATCGGGTTCTGAGGTTCCTACAGTTGTGAACATTGAACATCAGTTGGTGTTGTTGGGAGAGGTCTTTCTAATCTCGTTGTTTGTTATCAAGTGATGAGTGTCTTGATACGTTTATGATAGAGTGTCTGTGGTGGCAGATTGTAATTCTTGGATTTTGTCTTATAGTGAAGTTTTTTAGTGAGCTTCGGTCCAGTGGTTTTTACTCCTCACATTGATGAGGTTTTCCACATTGTATTGCTTGTGTTATTTTTGTTGATTACTTACTTTATCGTGCATCATATTATTAGGATTGTTTCCTACTAGATTCACACAAGAGAGGGATAATAGATCATTCTACTGCATAGACGAATAGTTTATTATTTGATTATTCGTGTGTTTATCCCAACACCTTTGATGAACATGTTATATCAAAAAAAAAATTTACTTGCTTATCTCACTCACTTTCTATAAATTCTTCTTGTTAGAAGAAGTAATATGATATAATTAATAATGTAACTAATGCCTTTTACTTTATGTTTTTCTTTCATATTTTTCGGATACAAATAATAAAGTATTTTGATGAAAGGAAGGAAGTATTCATGGACTTTATTGGTGATTATATTTCAGATTTGGATTGAGACATGATTCTTTTGGAAGCAAATTTATTTCGGTTTGGAGATTTAAATACTCAAGCACTTGGCATGTGAAAACTTTTAGTGTTAACTGTTTGTATTCACTTATGTATTTGACATGTTTTAGCTTTAAATTAAAATAAAATTTATGTAATTATTTATGTGATATGTGATCAATATGTTCACAACAACTTCTGTTGAAATTATATTGTATTTATATATAAATAAATTAAGTTATTCTTTAGTTACAAAATAAGAGATGAACACTTGATTTCATCACTAAATTTTAATATAAAATAAATTAAGTCATTGCAGAATATTTATGGGATTTTTTTTTAAAAAAATTGTAAATACTTGCCACTAAAGTTTAATTTTCATCGCAAAATGTTTGCAATGAAACATAATATTTTGTTTCAAAATGTGCTGCCAAATTCAATTTTCGATGTTAAAATTTTACGGCTTTGGAAAGTAATTTGTAGCAAATTATAGCAATGAAATAAAAAAAAAGTATCGCAATCATTTGCAATTAAGTAATATTTTGTAGCAAATATTTGCGATAAAATAAATCAATATGCAATTTTTAATTCATCACTAAATGGATTTGCGACGGACATATTCTCACCAAATTTAGCGATGAAAATATTCATCACTAAAATAAATTAGCAACGAAATATACTACTTTAGCGACAAAATATTTCACAGCTATTTTTCTCTTCAATTTTTGTGTTTTTTAATAATAATTCTACAAACCCTATTTTTATTTTTTAATTTATTTTATCTTCTTTCATACTTTTATTTGATATTATTTTTAGGTTCAATCATACTCGTATTTGATCTTATCTGTAGGTCACATTTTACCATTTTGGTTGTCCTACCCAAAGGATCCCATTCCTTTTTTGGACATATGGGACCCACCTACACCCACTAATACAATTAAAATATGGGGTCATACACCCACTAATACAACTACCCACTACACATTAAATAATAAATACTCCTTAATCCACGTGCCCAAAAGCAAATGAGACTCTTACCAAGGGACGAATGGAGTATATTATAGTAGGGATAAAAATCATTTCAATCCCATAACTTTTCTCATGGTCTATTTTAGTCCCAATAAAGAAAGTTTGTCAATTTAGTCCCATCGGTAAAGAAATAGGGCCAAACACGTCATATTTTCACCAAAAAATACTGACATCATCGGAAAACTATCACGTCACAACCGGAATCGTCGATTTCCGGTCGGGAAAATGATGTGGTGCCCTGATGGCAGGTGAGTCAGCAAGATAAAACCTATCCTGTCCCATAACTTTCCTCATGTTCTATTTTAGTCTCAATAAATATAAGTTTGTCAATTTAGTCCCACCAGTGAATAAATAGGGCCAAACACATCCTATTTTTGTCAAAAATTGTTGACATCACCGAAATCGCCGATTTTCGGTCAGGACGATTACGTAGTTTCCTGATGGCAGGTGAGTTAACAAATTACATGTTATTTTAATGCCAACAAGACTTTCTTATTTTATAAAATTTTAAATAATTTGAAAAAAAACTAAAACAAAAAACGTACTAAAAAACCTAATTAATAAAGCAGGAGATTAATTCAACCTAAATATGCCGACCACCTCCGACAGTCAAGGCTTCCTCTACCTCATTCGCATCTTTCGTAATCAGGTCGGACTCGATAATGATTTAGACCTCAAAAACCTCGAGTTATTCTAGAAACACGCCACCTCTGATTTTCTGACCTCCAATCCTCCACCACTCTTCCCACAACCCGACCCCCACTTCCGAATCCCCTACCACTACCCAAGACGTCTATGTCTCGCCGTCACCTCTGCTCCTCCTCTCTCTCTCTACTGGCTAAGCAACATCCTCGATAATTTTCTCTAATGTGAAGCTGAATGTAAGGCTATCCTCATTTCGGGCCGCGACACCTCATAGTTCTCAAAGCCATCATTGGACCGCCTCATCCCTGATCTCCTCGATTGAGCTATCGAGGTGCTCGACATTTGCAACATCGTTAGTCACGACGTCGAGCTCGTGCTCCACTGGCAAAAGCTGGTGGAGATCGCAACGAAGGCGTTGCAGCAGAATCCCCTCGGGGAGGGCCAGGTCCGGCGGGAGCGAACGTGGTCATTGGGACATCGCGGCGCCGCCAGTAACAAGGCTAGGAACGACAGGCATTTCGGCCGGTGGCGAAATCGTGGTCTACGGAGAAGTTCTGATGTTTGTGATGGGGCCTTGTTGGCGGCAATTCCGTGCTAGAAAAGAAATGGGCTTATGACTATTAATTAGGTATTTTAATACGGTTTTTGTTTTAATTTTGTAAACTAATTATTTATAATTTTAGAAAATAAAAATGCCTTATTGGAATTAAAATAACATGTAATTTGTTGACTCATCTGCCATCAGGGCACCACGTCATAGTCCCGACTGGAAATCAGCGATTCCGGTGATGTCAGTAATTTTTGACAAAAAAGGACGTTTTGGCCGTATTTCTTCACTGGTGGAACTAAATTGACAAACTTATCTATATTGGGACTAAAATAGAATATGAGGAAAGTTATGGGACTTAATAAGTTTTTATCCCACTGATTCACCTGCCATCAGGGCGCCACATCATCGTCCCGGCCGGAAATCGATGATTTCGATTGTGACATGGCCATTTTTCGATGATATCAGCATTTTCTTGCGAAAATAGTACGGGTTTGACCCTATTTCTTCACCGGTGGGACTAAATTGACAAACATATCTTTATTGGGACTAAAATAGACCATGAGGAAAGTTATGGGACTGAATTGGTTTTTGTCCCATAAGAAGAAAATCGAGAGCCAATACTCCAGAACAGATCATCCCTCACGCCCCTTTTTGCCCTGATTCCACCCTTCACCCATACTCCACCATCATCCACCCAGCGGAGATAGTAATTGAAGAGACGAAATCCTCCAAAAGGGTTCTTTATTTTTAGTCATTTATCTTTGTTATTTTAGCACAATGGTTAGGGTTAATTATATCTTTGTGATTTGTCCTCGTAAATCCATGGGCTAAGCTTCTTTGTAGGTAATGTTAGGGCGTTAATACAGTTTTAACTATGTGATTTGATTGCCCTAAACTTGGATTTATTACTCGGCAGATTGTTTATTTCTTTATTCAAGAGGATATTTTGAGACTTCATATTATTGTGTTTTTGAGTTTTGATTCCTTTAATTATTCTTGACGGTACCACTGATTGATAGTTAATAGGATTCTCTATTTCTGTATAATAATTGTTGTTTCCTGTGACAGTCTTTGGGTATTGACCTATAATTTCTAAGAGTGTTACACAATCAATTTGGAATATTAATTACTTGGTAAAACATAATTATTAGGTAATTGATAAGGAGACAAAAATGGTTAATAATTGCGTACCTAGAAAGGGAAGTCTGGTGCTTTAGCATTTAATGGAATTTAGCATGATGTACCTATAAAGGGAGAAATAATTAATTCCTCATTGATCCTATGATTTTTATCTCATTATAAGTGTTAGATCCTACCCGATCAAGGTGATTTAACTAGGCTTAATGATCCTCTTATAAAGGTGTGTAAGTAATTAATTTGGGTCTATATAAATTAGTCACATAATTTAGCTATTAGCCCGAACATTACCAATTCTCCATTCTTGAATTCTAAATTATTTTCTCTGGGTGATTATTTTATTTGCTTAGTTTAAATATTTAAATTTAGTTTTATTAGTTTAATTAATTATCCCTTCAAAAACCCGGATTTATCTTGCAATTTAATTATCATATAGAATCACTTATTAAATTTATAACTATTTCGTGGGAACGATAATTTCACTTGGTCACACGCACTACAATCGATCTCTTACACTTGAGGGTGAAAATAAATAGCGATCATTATTTTAACCTAAATATTGTGTGCCACAAAATCACTCTATAATTAATATATCTTTATATTTTATTTTGGCCGTATCATAAATTATCTATCTATCTATACATATATAGAAATAATCCTAAATTTTTATTTTATTTTCAATTTTTTTTCCTCTTTTCAATTTTATTATATTTATAAACCATGCAGTTTTAATTTTGATAGTTCATTTAATACATTAAATCTGAACCATTAATATTATTTATTTATGCTAATAATAATTTTTTTTATTTTTTAATTAACATTATAATAATTTAGTAAATATGAGTGATAATTTTGGCATATTCTATTAATTGTCAAATCTATCTCCGTCCGCTCCAAAGAGTCTCATTTTTCCATTTTGGGTGTCTGCCCCTAAGGGTCTAATTTCCTATTTTATACACATGAGACCCACACACACCCACTAATACAATTAAAATATGGGTCCACACACACTAATATAACTACCAATTACAAATTAAATAATAATAATTCTTAATTCACGTGGAAAAAGTAAATGATCCCTTTGGAGCAGACAGAGGGAGTATTAGTAAATGAACTTTTAAGATTAAAATTGAATAAAACTAAATACAGTAATATTATGAATACAAGTAGTAGATATTTAAATGTATATGATATCTCTAAATAAGCGTGTAACCTATACGTTGTCATTCCCAAATATAAGTAAAAATTAATATCATGAAAAAATAAGCGTATATAAAATACTATTTAATTGATAAATATAAAATTACATTATGTTAAAAAAATTACATTTATATATTATATATAAATAATTAACAGTTTATAAGGGAGAGTATGTTCTTAGCTTGGTTTTGAAGCAAATAAGAGATATCCCGAGGTAAGAAAACTTACATATACAGAATTCCCACAGCACTTTATCTGGAAAAGCAATACGAGAGAATGGATGAAAAAAAATTGATAATTGGACGTTGGTAAGATTTTCTATGTTCCTAATGGTGACGAAAAATCTTATTATTTGAGAATTCTGCTAAATATAGTGCGAGGACCAACATGTTATGAAGATTTCCATAAATTTGGAAAAGAGATATAATAATATTTTTCAAGAAGCATGTTATGTAAGAGGATTGCTCGAAGACGACAAGAAATATATAGATGCAATTAAGAAATGTGCATCATGGCTTTCAGTAAGTTATTGAGAAATATGTTTGTAAATCTATTAATTTCTGGAAGCATAAGCATGCTTAAAACTGTGTGGGATGCATGTTTGAAAGAATTATTTTTGGATATATTATACAACGAGAGGAAAAGATTGAGACACCTAGGTATGCCACATTAACAAATAAAATAAACATATTTTCATTAAGATTTTAAAATTATTTCAAATTGCAGGTTTGGTGATGTCTAAGGCGGATATAATGAATACGTGTTTGTGTGAGATTAATAGTACATTGATATCTATGAATAAAAATATAAAAGATTTTGAAGGGATGCCCATTCCAGATCCTGAAAAGAATCTTCAGCATAATAAAATACTAATATCAATCAAGTGAATTGAGGTATAACAGATCTTCACCACAAAAAGAATGTCTGAATTTTATGAAGAAACTAAATGAAGATCAGAAGAAGGTGCATCACTGGATGATATAAATCGTTATCTCTGGAAGTGGTAGAGTTTTCTTCGTATATGGATACAGAGGCACCAGAAAGACATTCCTATGGAAAACGATATTGGCTTATATTAGATCAAAGGAGGACATAGTGTTGAAGTGGCATCAAGTGGAATTGCATCCTTACTTTTGCTAGGGGGTCGAACAGTACACTCGAGATTTTGTATTCCATTTTTGGTGTGCAAGGATTCAACGCATAATGTAAGGTAGAGAAGTGATCTTACTCAACTCCTTTCTATTCGCAAATTGATCATTTGGGATGAAGCGCTAATGGTCAATAAATGGTGCATTGAGGCCCTTAACAAAACCATGAAAGACATCATGCAACTTGAAAATGGAGAAAATTCAACCAAACTCTTCGGGGAGGGGGGAACTGTATTTTGGGAGGAAAAAATAATAATACTCCCTCTATCCCGTCCTAATGGCTACATTTGCTTCTTGCACGGTGATTAAGGAATATACTATTTTAATGCATATTAGATAGTTGTATTAGAATGGTAGGTGGGTCACATGGAGATGATTTAATCATTTTGTGTGGGTCCCAAATACAAAAAGGGTAATGAAACCATTAGGAACTGATCCCCAAATTTGAAATATGTAACTAAAAGGCCGGGAAGACGTAGGAAGTATATGAAAGAAAATCAATTATACATAAAAATATTTATAATTATTTCCGTGCAACACATATGGGATAGTTAATTTTAAATAAAAATAATAATATTACAATAAAATTCTAACCAAACCAAAACCGAATGCGACAAGCTCAAACATATTCGTAGAGATAAAACTATTAAAACTAAAATCAATTAACAATAATCCTATAATAAAATGTTTAAAAATTATTCACAAAATATAATTATTTCCATGAAAAACACATATGAGATAGTTATAAACATAAATAAAAAAATAATACTACAACAAATTTTAAACTAGACCAAAATCGAATGAAAGAAGCCCAAACATATTCATACAGATACATAACAATATTAAAAAAAAAGCCAACAATCCTATAATAAAATGCTTTCGTGCAACGCACGGAACGGGAAATACTAGTTTGTATAAATGATATATATATATATATATATATATATATATATATATATATATATATATATATATATATATATATATATATATATATTAATTATACTAACTTAATAAATTAAATGTTATTTACTCTACTCACATGCTTAAATTATTTTATTATTTTATATATGGGCAAAGACTTATGTGAGACCGTCTCATGTAAGGGCTTATGTGAGACAGTCAGAAAATGATAACTTTTATAATAAAAAGTGATAATAAATTAATAAAAAGTGACAATGTTATTTCATGAACAATTTATGATATAAATGAAAAGTGAAAGCATTTTATAGCAAAAGTGATATTATTTTATAGCGAAAGTGATAGCGAATTTAAAAAGTATAAAACAGTCTCACTTGAGACGGTCTCACGCCAGACCTATTCTTATATATGAATAAAAATAAGTTAAATATTTGTTTTAGTCCATCAAAATTAATTGGAGTATACTGGTCTTGCATGAGATTTTTTTTAATTAGTTATTAAAATATTACCATTTTATATTTATATTCATTAAATAGTTCACCTTTCATCAACTACACATCATATTTTATAATTATAATTTTATAACTTTCTATTAGTCCAAAATAACTCATTTTAATTGTTATAATGTTTTAAATTTGCATCGTCTGAAAATTTTAATCCGTAAATTATTAGTTTCATGAAATTCATTCTATGAGATGACCATCTAGCTAATCGTCATAAAATCAAAACCATATCATACATATTTATTTTAATTGAAATAGTCCAAAAAAACTTAATCTCTCAAAAATAGTGTCACACCTTTTAAATCCTCATTAAAATTATAATTTTAAAGTACAAGTACTTTTATCTCATGCGATGCACGGGAGTAATGTGTATCTATTTTAGGGATGTTAAACGGACTGAACCTGACTTTACAGGGCCAAATTTATAGGGCTACAGGCTATACGGGCCACGAGTTAAGCGGTTCATGTTAAATGGGTTGTCATTTATGCGAATCTAACCCTAACCCTAGTGGGCCTCAAGTTAAACGGGCCACTAACGGGTTGGTGAATAAAAAAATAGAAAAATATTAATAAAATTAAATTAATATTAAAAAAATCAAATGTTGTCCTAACATTAATAATTAACTATAAATTTATAAGTTTAAACATAAAAAATAAAAAGAATTTTAATATTCAAAATAGTTAATATTATTTGTGAATTGAGATAGTTGATTTTCAATATTATCTTGAATCTTATACTTTATTCTTAAATTATTTTATTTTAAAATGACAAACAAATAAAAATGTAGTAAATTAGAGGGTATTAAATTGCTACTCCATTAAATATAATAATCAATAGAAATTATCTATTAATATAAAAAATATTATTAATATTAATAATTTAAGTATATTATTAATTAATTTTTCATAATAAAAAATTTAATCGGGCTAACTGGGCTAGCCTTTTTAATCAAGGGGCTAGCCCTAAAGGACTGCGGGTTAATCGGTTTGGACATTAAATGACCTAATTTAAACGGGCCATTACTTATAAAAACCTAACCCTATATTTTTTTCGGATTAAACGGGCCGGTCCTACGGGCCTGGACCGTATTAACATCTTTAATCTTTTTCATATTTTATAAAATAAATGATTAATACTTCCTCGTTTTTTAAAAGTTTTCACTTCTTACTGGGCACAAAGTTTAAAAAAAGTAAAAAAATTTGGAGTATGATAATTTTTTTAATAAATAAATGATAAAATAAGTTTGATTTCTTAAGTAGGGCTAATTTTTGTTTTGTTTAAATCAAATGCATGACAGAGGGTAGTTGGTTTGAATTTTTTGCCCTTTGTAGAAGATGAAAACTTTTATGGAATGGATAAAAATGAAAAGGTTGGAAACTTTTACAAAACTGAGTGATTATATGAATATTGATTATATATTTATGTTTAATTTTATGAAAATTTTTATTTTTATTTTAGACTTAAAAAATAATTTATTTCTATTATTTAAATATTTATATGCACTATCATGTTAAAAAAATTATATTATGTTTTAGACAATCATTAGGGTGGGCAAGTTCCACCAATTTTAAAATTTATAACCGCCTCATCCCTCACCCCCAATTAATTCGCTACAGTGTCTCTTGTTTTTTTTCGTTTTTTTTTAATTAGGGTATATTTCACCCTTAGTATTTATGATTTAAAGTATAATTGTAATTTCATCTTTGTGGTTTAGGGTATATTCACCCCTAGAGTTTAGTATTTAGGGTATAGTTGTAATTTTACCCTTGTGGTTTAGTGTATATTCACCCCTAAGGTTTAGGATTTCGGGTATAAATATAATTTCACCCTTATGATTTAGGGTATATTCACCCCTATGGTTTAGAGTTTAGGGTATAATTGTAATTTTACCCTTATGATTTAGGATATACTTCACCCCTAGAGTTCAGGATTTAAGGTATAATTGTAATTTTACCCTTGTAGTTTTTGTATACTTCACCCTAGGGTTTAGGGTATAATTGTAATTTTACCCATAAGATTTAGGGTATAATTGTAATTTCACCCTTTGGTTTAATGTATATTTTACCCCTAGAGTTTAAGGTTTATAATATAATTTTAATTTCACCCTTGTGATTTATGATATATTTTACTTTTAGAGTTTAGGGTATAATAGTCATTTAAATATAGTAAATTTAAAAAATAAAAAAAAATATTAATAAAGATGATAAATTAATTATGAAGGGTGGGGACCATCATAAATGGGGAGAATTAATTAGAAAGAGGTGGGGACCACATGTTCTACAATTCATTTGGGAGAATCTTTCCACCCAAGTTGCTCTCTATGTTTTATTATAGCTTATATGAGTAGCTAATCCTCTCTAGTCTGCCTCTTAATACTTGTTACTTTCAGAAATTTAAATTTTAATCTGGATTGTTCATTGAAATGAATCTTAGTAATCACCTTTCTTTAACCTTAACTTTCTTTTTCTACTGTTTCACTTTGTGCATCAGATTGATTGCTTATTAGAACTAAGCTGAAAATTTTGTAGAATAAAGTTAATTTGCATAACATGATATCAGAATAGAAACATTAAACGCTATATAGAATTAAAAACGGAAGAATTGTTCAATCTCGTCAAATATAATAAATCACGAAAAAAAAAAAAGAAAAGAAGATAAACTTAGCGAATAAAAACCTAAAAAAATGAGTTGATGGAATTCTCATAGCAGAGAAACCAAACATAATAACGCAATCTAACCCTCTAATCCGTCTAACGAATCAAGCACAAACAGAAGGACAATAAAAGACATAAAAATAATATCAATAAATGAGTGAGGCTCCCGTGCACCAGGGCGCATGGAGCACATTCCGTGCGACTTTGTAATTTTCGGGCCCCTTTGCAATTTAAACCCCTAGCAATATATAGATTTAAATAGGATATAGAGGGAGAGAGTTGTGTTCACATGGGGACACGGAGTATCCCTCCGTATCCCCGGGAATCATTCAAAATTTCTCGGAGGCCAGTGAATCATAAGATTGTTAGCCCTACCGCTCCTTACGGCCAATGGTAGGACCCACCTGATATCATTTTTGTATATCGGGAACCTCAAGGAGCTTCCCATGGTGATCATCGTACGTCAAAATTCCCTAGTGGGAACGACCTAGAATTGCTTTCCCAATTCTTCACCCCACGGCGCACCATAGCGTCGTCGTGCGCCACTACGTTCTGCGCTCCACCTAAAGCAGTTCAATATCAGTAAGGGTAGAGTATGAATTTTATAAAATACTCAATTATCAGTTTATTTATTATATTTAATATAATTATATTGTAGGAGCAATAAATATTATAATCATAATATATATCTATATAAATATGATAACAAATGTATCAACATTATTTTATACTTAAATTTGATTCCATACAGTTAATTTGTTAAGCATTATTTGATTAGTTCATTTCACTATGCATTAGTTTGCATTTTTATTTTCATTTATAGATTAATTACTCTCTAATACACCGTACTAAGTATTATTACTATGAGATATGTACATTTAAATATATTACTATTGAATATGAAATTTTGAAGTAATATACCTAATATAACCTCAGATAACACTACTTTATTTACAGTTATTTCCAGCGATAAATATGTATATTTGAATATTATAACATTATCCACTCAAAAAAAAAATAATAAAGAAAAAGATTTCTCGTTGTATTCCATAGAAAAGATGACAGCATCATCTTCGTCTCTGCCTTTCGAAACGCTCTACTTGATTCTAGAGTCTAACATACCATTGCCCCATAAAATATCTTCGTTCTCAGCCTTTCTTAGTCGATTGTGGTCCTAGAATTAACGAAGAATGATTGACATCTCGAAGACTTTTGCCGGCGAAGTTCCTTAATTACCAGCCAAAAAGGCCTTCTCTACGGTTGGCTGCAAGCCCGGTGGAAGAAAAACTAGTAGAGAACACCAATGTTCCAAAAATCTCTGTCCCAGTCTCAGCCCCTGTGTATGGCCCGGTGGCCGACGCATCGGAGGCAGATGCCGATGACAATATTGCAGCTACACCCACCAAAAGCAGCACCGGAAAATAGGCGGTCTCCGGCATGTTATTTGGAATGTCCTTCCTTATGGCTAAGTGAAATCAAAATAGAGATTTCGACAAATAAATTTGTGCAATGGATTGATCAGATGTGTTGTTTGGAATCAAGAATTATGGTAAATTTGCACGCAAGAAATTAGAGTTGTTCGTGTAATTAATTAGTTAATATTCAAAAATTAATATGTATATTGAAAATAGGACAACATTAGGACCACTAAAGAAACAAAGCACGATTTTGAATGTAATTTAGATTATCATAAAAATTAAATAAATTTTAATTGTGTACATTTATTTACTGGTTGTGAAAAATTATTCACGACACCATTCACCGGAGAAATATATATACAAATTATGTTGTTCAGAATTATTCACTAGTTGTGCAAAATTATTTATTAGTTATCCAAAATTATTCACGCCACTGTTCGCCGGAGAAATATGTAAAGAAAATTATATTGTGTAAAATTATTTAGTAGTTTGTGCATAATTATTCGACGGATAAAAATATGTAAAGAAAATTGTGTTGTGCAAAAAATATGTAAAGAAAATTATATTGTGCAAAATTATTCACTAATTGTGAACAATTATTTGCCAGAGACATATGTAAAAAAATTATGTTGTTGGAAAATTATGTAAAGAAAGTTATATATATTGTGCAAAATTATTTACTAGTTATGCATAATTATTCGTCGGATAAAAATATATCAAGAAAGTTATATTGTACAAAATTATTCACTGTGTAAAATTATTTACTAAAGAAATATGTAAAGAAAATTATATTGTGCAATTGTGGAATGGATTGATGGGAGGTGCCATTTGGAATCAAGAAATATGGAAATTGAATTGCATGCAGAAAATTAGAATTGTTAATGTTTATTAATTATAAATTAATTAATTAAAAAAATTAGTACGTATAATACAACATAATTAGGTATATTACGCCGGCTGAAGATACGGGGATTCTGTGCGATTTTAGTGGGATAGAAATACAATGAAAGGGTATATTTGGTATTGTGCAACATAACTTTATATATGTTAGCATTAATTTAAAGTCCATGTATCTAATAATATTAAGTGAATATGTATTGTACTTGATAGTAAGTTAGGTTTAATCAGTGTTTTTATAACCGGACCGAAGATTGAACCGGCGTCTCCACCGGTTTGAGGTTCAACGGGTCGGATCGGCAGTTCAACCAAAAAAATTAAATTCACATATTTTTTATTATATTTTAAATAACCACTTAAAAAATATATTCTCTTCATCCCGCATTAAGGTTTATGTTGTCTATTTTGGGTTGTCTTAAATTAAGTTTATATTTCCTTTTTTGTCAAGTGGTTAAATAAAATATAAAAAAATATTAGTTAAAACAATTAAATTAAGTATATAATATATTTCATAATTTAAATATATATATATATTATAATTTATAGATCAATAAAATTATTAATAAAAAGTTATAATTATAAAAGAAAAAAGGGTAGGTCTTGGGTGAGACCGTCTCAAGGATCTCTTGATCTTCGGGCGCAATTGAAATTTGAAAATAACCAGAAAAACCATCAAGAAAACAATAAAAAGAATAACCTGCAACTTTTCTTTTGTTTTTTCCCTCTGTTGTCCTGTTAATTAATTAATTCCATATATATATTAGAATAAATTCTTGAATGAATTAATTAACCTAAAAATGGCACAACACTAATATAATTACCCACTTTATACTAAATATTATTTCTCTCTCCTCACTATATATTAAAATATTATATCTTTTAATTATCGTGCAAAAAACAAACGTCAATGTTAACGCGGGACGGATGGAGTAATAAATAAGATCATTTAATCTTAAATATAGTTAAACTAGCAAAACTTACCCGTGCGTTGCACAGGATGGATTTTAAAAAATTAAAACATATAAATATTATTTCGTGAAATGATCAAATTTATTATAATATCTTTTATATATACTCCATATAAATATTATTTCGTCTCCATATAAATATTATTTCGTGAAATAGTCAAATATATTATATAAACATCTTTTATATTTATTTGATTTTCACGGGTGATTAAACATCATAAATAAATAAATAAATAAAATGTGTTTTTTCTCATTATTTTTTTAGGTTTTTTTGTGTACCCTTCATTTTTTAGGTTCCTTTTATATATATAAAAGATATAATATTGCGGAATAATATATTTAAATCTTTTTTAAATTTAGACTATCTTTAAGTGAAATAGAGTTAATGATTTCTTAAAATTGTAGAAATGAGCAATTCTGATTATCAACTATCGTTAGCGTTTCAGTCAACTTACGTTCCTAAAACTGAGAAAAATTTTCTGGAATAGTCTACATGATAAAAGAAAGGAAATTGTTAACTAACCTAAAGTTTTGTATAATAAATAATTGATATATTGCTGCTACAAAAGATTAATTTTGTTTAAAAGATTTTAATCTCACCATCATAAAATCATATTCATTTTAATGAACTATAACAACTAAAACGATAAAAAAATTCCAAGAGATAAATATCTATTTAAATATATTAGTAATTTAGAGTCAAATATTTTTTTTAATTAAACTCTCTACTACTGAAACAAAAAATATATAAAATATTAATAAAATAATTCCATAAAGCCCAAATAAAATATAAAATATGAAAGAGTCCACCTTAAACCATAAAGCCCACTTAATTAATTTAATTAGAAAATAAATAAAATATAAAATAACACATAAAAAATGTCAAATTCCTACATTTATGTTTAGGGCAACACCAGGGTTTAAACATTCATCGTTCTCTCTCTCTCTCAAGATTACATGCACCGCCTTCTCCCACTTTGAAGTAAATTAAAAATCTTGAGTTTCTTCTTTCCTCAATTGATTTCTCGTGACTTTTCCTCAATGGTTCGTGATTTGCAACAATAATTTCGTGGAGTCGTGTGACTTGGCATTTTAAAAGAGAGGAATTTTTTGTATTTTCTTGGATTTATATCTGTGTAATTTTTTGTTGATCTTCTAGTTTATTAGCTTTAGGGTCTCTATTAGTTTGTTCTAGTTAATACCATTTCTATTGTATCTCTCTATTCATCCTAGCTATGGATATTCGATGAATTGCAGGTAATGTTTTTTAAGATATTCAATAAGGTTAATGAATCAACAAAAATAGAAGTAGAGTTTTTTGTTGGAGAATGTAGTTTTAAAATTAAAATTGGCATATTTCCGGTTCTACCGGCTTATCGATTTTTCAGTTTTTAATGGTCGAAATTGGTTTATCCCAGTTCAATCGCAAAAGCGATTATGTAGGTTGTTCCGGACTAATTCCCGGTTCAACCGATTGAATCAGCAGGTCCAGTCTAATTTTAAAAATAATGAGTTTAATTGTGTTTCATGTTGCATAATGTGAAAATTATTTGGTTATATTTTGAAATTATTTTCAATTATCTTAATGAATCTCATAATATATTGTACTAATAATGATTTCTTTTAATTTTTTTTCAAATGTCAAATTCGGGATAATATGTGTAAGATAGGGTAGGTCGGACATTTAGGGAGGGCATAGACTATTCGAATTAATTTTTTAAAATACGGGTGACCGTTAACCCATAGATCATCCACGTACTTGATGTACAATATTCTCGCCCTACCCGATGATATATTTTAGGGTAATAGGATAATGTAAATGTAATAAAAATATGATTGAGGGTAGTATGCGAAGTAAGCATACCCGTATCCTACCCGACTAGTTTACACCCCTTGCTAAATGAAATTATAAGTCGTCCTAACCAATCAATCAATATTTTGAGCGCATATAATTTATGTATAAATTAAAGACTAAAACTTGTATGCCTCGAGGGCACCATGCGCCTAAATACCTTTTAGTATTAATTTGTATACCATTTAACATAAGAACATGTACCCTTTATTTCCTGAATTATTTTTTAATAAAAGTGTATACATTTAAAACAAAATGTTGTAACCTTATTAATTAAAGTGTATACCATTTAGAACAAAATATTGTACCCTTACACACTTTGCACAAAATCAACCTTAAGAATTCAATTAATGGTTCAACTTGAATGATTCTTTTAAATTGCGGGTAACCGTTAACCCGCGAATTATCCACGTACTCGATAGACGTACAATATCCTCGCCCTACCCGATGATATATTTTAGGTTAATAGGATAGTATAAATGTAATAAATATATGATTGAGGGTAGTACGCGGAGTAGGTATACCCATATTCTATCTTACCAGTTTTCACCCCTAAAATAAGTCCTCCTAACCTATTCATCAATATTTTGAGCTTATATAAATTATGTATAAATTAAATTATTTAATTTATATATGTTAAGAAATTATTAAATTAAATGATATCTAAAATTAACAAAATAACCTTAAGAATTCAATTAATGCTTCAACTCGATACACTAATGTGAATTCATGATAGAGTTGATCTATCGTGTAATTGGTGTACATTAAAAATAGGATCCGTATTCAAAAGTGAGTCAACTATATAATATTAAAATACCCAAATGGGTCATTTACGCTGGTCACTTCACTCTTCTCTCTAGGCGGACTCTCCTCCTTCATTTCTCTCTTAATCTACTCCGCCACTTGCGCTGCTTCACACCGCTTGCTTCCCTTCTAGATCTCCACTATTGTTCAGATCTCTACTGCCTCATCGCCAGTTGTCTCCACCCTCTCACACCACTGCTTTGCTCTGTCTGTCTTCTCTCCCAATTTGCCGCTCCGCCTTCATCTGCCGTCTCATTCCACTGCCTCGTTTTCTCTCTCTTCTCTCACAATCTGCCCGCTCTACCTCTTTTTTTTGCGACTGCTTCTATGCTTTCCTTTGTCGATTATAGATGTTAGTCGGTGTATAATTGTTATATTAGAATTAGGGCCAAAATTAAGGATTAGGTTTTGAAGTTGGTTGGAATCAAACGTGATTGAATTAGAGTCTAACCTTAATTGGGGTAGTGAAGAAATCAAGTGTGGCTGGTGAAGCTACTGTTTGGAGGAGGAACAATGGATGAATTAAACGTAATTCCTATTTGGGTGAAGAAACTGCTTGGGATTGATATGTGGAATACAATGATGTATATTGTATAAGGTTAAATATTTAAAAGAATATTATATATAAATTAATTTTATTTATATTATATATATAATTTAAAATGGAGTAATTGAATAATATTATAAATAATATTTAAATGGAGTATTACTTTTTACTTATGATTATCGTCCAGTATTTCTTAAATAACTATATAATAATAATTCTATTTTAATTAATTGTTATTTTTAAGAAGGAAAAATCACTAATAGATAAACACTTTTAACCTAAATTACTATGAAATACAAGGAATTTAAATAATTACTCTCACATACAAAATATTAAAGTAAAATACCAAATATAACCTTATAATCCTATACACTTTTAAACCACCAACCCTACCCCTTACCCACCCACCCGTCGGACCGGCATTGACCGGCCGTTGACCAACCGTTGATCGGTGTTGGCCGGCCGTTGATCGGCCTTCACCAATTGTTGACGACGTTCACTGACGTTGACCTCGTTGGTCGACCGTTGACCGCCACTAACCGACGCCACCTGCTGCCGGAATTTAAAATGTGCAAACAAAATGTGCAAAAATAAAATTGTGCAAAGCGAATTGTGGAAAACCAAATTGTACAGAACCAAATTGTGCAAATGCATATGGGTATTTATGGTATCACAATCATAATTGTGTAGTTATGAGTAATAGTTCTTTGACTCATGTAGTTTACAGCAATTATGCATTATTTTATGTACCTCCTAGTAAGTGACCCTTTTAAGAAACTAATGTAAAATATATAAAATTTAAAATGGAGTAATTGAATAATATTATAAATAATATTTAAATGGAGTATTACTTTTTAATTATGATTATCGTTCAGTATTTCTTAAATAACTATATAATAATTATTCTATTTTAATTAATTGTTATTTTTAAGAAACTAATGTAATATATATATATATAGTGTATATATATGTATATATATATATATGTATATATATAGTGTAGTATAGTATAGTAAAGTCCTTTTTCGCTAACATATTTTTCACATATAGTCTTACTATTTATTTATTTTTCCTATACACTTATTATGACTTATTTACTTTAGTATCATTAATTTCAATTAATAAATAAATAATTCGATATAAATAAATAAATTAATTAGTATCAAATGAAATCATGTATAAGAAAAAATTGAGATTTTGTTTATATATAATTTATATTTATTTTAAACAAAGAGTAAAAATTAAGGATTTATTATTAAAATTACATACTTTGATCATAATTGCACTTAATTGTAATAAAAGTATTTCACTTAATTATAATAAAAAAATAAAATACTAACAACTATATAAATATACAACAAAGAGACAAAATTGTTCCTATATGATTGCACATTTTTTTAGAGAATTAGAGGGAAAAATAAATAGTTTTCAATTATATTATGTTATAATAAAGTAACATTTAAAAAATATACAAGTCAAGATTCTTTTAAATAATTAGAATATATTACATGATTTAGTTATGTGTTACATTACCAAAAGTCAATGTTATAATTTGTTACAAATTCTTTTAATTGATGAAAGAAGTTGTCTAGCTATAAGAAAAAAAATCATTTTAATTAATGTTGTTACATTATATAACACAAATTATTTAACTATAAAGAATAAGAATAATAATTAAATGATCCTACTTTGTATGCGGGTTTCATAATAGTATATATATATATATACGAGTACATATTCTCGCATAATATGTGGATGCGTTATATTTTATAAGAAAATTAATTAGATTATCCAATATTAAATGCATATTGTAATTAAATAATGAGGATATACTCAAAATTTTTGAAGATATATTTTTTAATTGGTTTATTTATCTAATTTTAAGGTTTAATTTTTAATTCTAAATATAAAGATATACATTAATAATATAATATAATAATAATAAAATAGAAAGATTATATGTGATATTAAAATAAAAAATAAAAATATCTATTACTAACCAATCAAAAAATATAATTAAAGGTGGCGTTTAATTTGAAGATATACATGAATAATAATAATAATAATAATAATAATAATAATAATAAGTTTGATATATTTTTATTGAAAAACTCTCTTATGAGACAGATTATTTGTGAGACGGATGTGAGACGGTCGACCCATCATTATAGTATGCTTATTGTATATATAAAATATTCTAATTTGTAGTTAAAGTATGTCATTAATATATTACATTATAAAACGCTAAAATTAAAGTACTTTAATGCATAATGTAATATACTTTAAAAAATATACTTTAACCATCATTAAACATACTTTATCTAAATTATAGACATACTTTAACATGTCTCACAAAGCGTCTCATGTAAATAACGTCTCACAAGAGACTTTGTCATTTTTATTGATTGGATTAATTATTTATTCCTAATCAATTAAAAAATATAATTAAAGATGATATTTAATTTATGACAAACACCGGCATGGCCAAGCCTTTTTTTTCAATTTGGTGGAACGATGTTATTAATTGAAATTGGGTCAAAATTTGAAAATTCGAATCAACTATATGTACATTGAAATCTATTCATGGAAAATGGCTGTCGTATCCTTCCCCAATTATTATATGTTAACCACAAAAGGCAAGAGGCTTTCTCTCTCGAGGAATAATGTATTCGTGACTGCAGGCTTTGGATTTCCTCCTTCAATCATATTTCTCTTGATGGATTTTTTTGTCAGCTGCAAACAAAGGTTGATTCCGGCAGTGATTGCGGCTCGGTGGTAGACTCAACGGTATTGATCTGCAGGGGGATGGGCACCTCCTGACAGATCTTGACAACGACAGTAAGTAACTCCTAATTAATGTACTAAGCATGGGCGGCGAGGGGTGGAAGAGTAGCGGATCTGCTTCTCCCAGGCAGCGCCGGTGCCATAGAAGGCGGAGGAGAGTGGGTTGTGGTGTGGATGTGGTAGCCAGTGTCGGGGGAGAGAGGGGGTATTTGAAGGTGAAGAAGAAGATGAGGAGGAGCGCGATGAGGAGGGTGAGGCGGAAGAGGAGCTTGGAAGTATCTGGTGTAAGAAACATCTCACTGGTTTTTGCTTGAATCCAGTACTCTATATCAACACATCAAAGGGAACACTTGCTGAGGGAGCTTAGCCCGTCATCAAAGCCACTGTAACCATGTCTAAACTGGTGGCTATATTATGTAGACAACATTCAACTGATTTTAAGCTTTTAGTGTAATTGAATCTTGCATTGAGGTAATTTGTAATAAATAATGGTTATTGTTGACCAATTCCGATGGGATTTGGAATCCAAAGTAATTGTGATGGATTCCACATAAGGGGACTGGTGAAATATGGTCAAATGGGTGTGTGGATCAAATTTATATAAATAAACTAGATTATTCTACTGATTTAGTTTAATTTTGTACTAAAATTTTATTGTTGATTTACAGAGTTACTCTTTCTTAATAATTGAGTTACTCTTTATAATAAATTAGGTTACTATGAACAAGCTTTTAGAATATTCTATTTAGTCATCTTTTTTATATTACTTTTTGTGATAATTTGGGTTACTTTTTGATTTGTTGCAACATTATTTATCTAATACTGGTTTTTAGAGAATATTAAACATATTTTAGGAGAATATTAAACATTTTTAGGTTATCTTTTCTATTAATTAGATTACTCTTTTTAATAATTTGGGTTACTTTTTAATTTTTGGATTTTAGAAAATAAAATATTATTTTATTTACTTAACATATTTTAGGCTACTCTTTTCTATTAATTAATTGGGTTACTCTTTTTAACAAATTGAGTTACTCTTTTCATATATTCAGATTTCAGAAAATAAAATATTGTTGTATTTGGTTAATATATTTTAGATTACTTTTTTTAATAAATTAGGTTACTCTGTAATTTCATATTCGAATTTGAGAAAATAAAATATTATTCTATTTGGCTTACATCTTTTAGGTAATACTTTTCTATTAATTGAGTTACTCTTTTTAATAATGTGGGTTACTATTGACAAGCTTTTGAATTATTCTTTATACTGATTTGTATATATTTTTTTTGGTCAATAACGTTGTTTTTTTCTATTAATGGGGTTACTCTTTATTTTATTTTAAAACACTAATTTTATGTATTTCTAAAAATGAAGAGGATAATGGTGGCCACAAATCTGCACAAACATTGAAGAGGTGATCTATTTCAATGAACTGGAGTTCCTAATCTTATATTGCCAGTGATTTTGTGGTGATGTACTGAGTCAACTAGTGAGATTGGATGTTAGAAAGTAATGTTGTAATGAGAGAAGTTGATTCATCTTTAGAGTTTAGATAACATTTTGATTGAAGGCTTACATAATAACATCCCTGGAATGGGCTCAATTGTTTTTGACAACTTGGAAGCCAATGACCTCATAAAAAGGATGCTCAAACTTGAACTCTGCTTTGAGCAATATTCATAGCAACCTGATTCGCCTCTACTCATCCCAAGACTTGGAAGAAGGCAGATTGAAGCCTTAGAGATGGCAGGTTGCATCTCCGGATAACAAGTACATGGGAAGGCATCTTCAATGCGATGAGTCTAGCCACGTGTTCCTCACACCGAGCTTCTTTCCGCGCCTTCATGTGCATTTGTACAATAAAATCATGGGATTAAAGGATCAACATGGAGTATCATGCATCATTGATAAGCACTTGATCTCAATAAACATAAACGAAATTCATGCACGTGTAGAGCTTGGAGTGTGAAGAATTAATAAAGTTAATTTTTGGAGAAGCATTAGAACTATCTAGATATGAGGTTAGTATTTGTTTAATTTGTTGTAATAGAATTATCTAGAGTAAATTAATTACTCTCATGTACGTATCTATGTTTTTGTCTGGTATCTCTTGAACTTTTTAGTAGGCTCTAGATTGTCCTTAGTTGTATTATATTAATGCCTTGTAAGAACAACTGCTGGGCAATAAGAAACCCACTTTCTCCAAATCCTTCTCACTAATCTGTTTTATACTTTTGAGGTGTTCTTTCTCTTTATCAAATTTCCACTCTTTGGTGTTGATCTTGGGCCAACAGAATCACCATCTGTCGTTGTTCTCTTTTAGTTTTTACATGGTATCAGAGTCATAAGGGCTCTTGGAGATATCGTGTGTCAAGATCTCTTGGTGGAGGATTTGATCGGTACCTCAAATGGACGTGAGCGGTCGTGTGGGTGGACTTGACATGGAGTTACTGAACCAGTCCAACTATAGGATTTGGAAGACATGTATGGAGTCTTACCTTATTGGTGAAGACTTGTGGGATGTGGTGGATGGAGATAGCAAAACAGCTCCAGAGGATACTCCCGAAAATGTCGATGCACGCAAGAAATGGAAGCAGCTCAATGCGAAGGCTGAGTTTACATTGAAGAGATCGATTTTGCCCAACTTGTTTGAGCATATCTTGCGATGTAAATCTGCCCATGAAATCTGGAAAACTCTTGACAGATTGTTCAACAAGAAGGATGAGGCTCGACTGCAAGTTTTGGAGAATGAAATCGTAAACACAACACAAGGTAACCTGTGTATTGCAGAGTACTTTAAAATCTTTGCTCAGAAATTTCTCTTCTCAACCCGGATGAGGCAATCTCTGATGCTCGTATAAGGAGAACTATTATTCGAGGACTAAAGCCAGAATACACTTCGTATGTTACGTCGATTCATGGATGGGCTCAACAACCATCTTTGGGGGAATTTGAGAATCTGTTGTCTTCACAAGAATCTCTATCAAAGAAAATGGCTGAAATCTCAATCAAAGAAGGAGAAAGGAATGCTCTCATGGAGAAAAATAAATATTTTAAGAAGAATAACCCGAAAAATTTCAGCTCTAATGTGTAGGAATTAAGAGGTTGGATGGATATGTGTAAGTATTTGTGAAGGGGTGTAGGAATTGGTGAGTTGGGTGAACAAAATGTGATAGAAGGAATTTGAGGAAGAGAACAAGGTTTTAGAAATGAACTTCACTTAATTTTGTTTGGTTACATTTCTTCTACATCAAAATGTTACACCATCTACCTATTTATACTATCCAATGATCGATTCTCAAGCTTCTAGATAATTCTACATTATTTCCATCCTAATTAATCTAGATAATTCTTTCATTTGATCACATGTCATTATTCTAGATCATTCCTTTATCCACATTATTTTAGATCTTTCTCTCATTTTCTTAATGTCCAACTATCTCCACCTTCTAGTTTATTCTATACATTATCTCAAATATTCTAGAATTATCATGACATCTCCACAAAATTAAGTTTAATATCCAACACCCTCACTTAAACTTGATTTTGCATTGCAAGCAAACTTCGGAGTCTTGCAAACTCTTCATACTTGAGCGGTTTCGTGAAAATGTCGGCTACTTGGTCTTTTGATTTCACATACTCCACTTGAACTTCTCTCTTTGCAATACATTCTCTGATGTAGTGGAAGCGAGTGTCTATATGCTTGCTCCGATTATAGAACACTGGATTTTTTGCTAATGCAATCGCCGATTTGTTGTCCACACAAATCCTCTTAGGATTCTCTTGTGTCCATCCGAGCTCCCGTAAAAGACATCTAAGCCATATAGCATGGCAAACACTAGATGTGGCGGCTACATACTCGGCTTCACACGTAGACAATGTGACAATTAGTTGCTTCTTTGACATCCAAGTGAAAGCAGTGTCTCCCATAAAGAACATAAATCCACTTGTACTTTTTTTTATCATCATTATCTCCAGCCCAGTCACTATCACTATAGCCCACAAGCTCATAGTTATTAGTATTTGAATAAAGTAGGCCATACTTGAGCATACCTTTGAGATATCGAAGAATTCTCTTTGCCGCCTTCAAGTGTGTTGTGGTTGGATTCTTCATAAATCTACTCACAAGCCCTGTTGCGTAAAGAATGTCTGGCCTCGTACAAGTTAAGTACCTTAGACTTCCAACCAAACTTTTAAAGAGCGTCGGATCCACTTTTTCTCCTTTTTCATGCTTGGATAGTTTACTTCCACACTCCACCGAGTTGTTTATTGCCTTGCAATCTTTCATTTTGAACTTCTTGAGGATCTCCTTTGTATAACCTTCTTGTGTGATGAAGATTCCTTCCTCAAGCTGCTTGACTTCAACTCCAAGATAATATGCCATGAGCCCAATATCCGTCATCTCAAACTCTTTAGTCATAGACTCCTTAAATTCCTCGAACATCTTTGTGTTGCTTTTTGTGAATATAAGATCGTCCACATACAAGCACACAATTAAGACATCATCACCTTTAATTTTGACGTAAAGGGCATGCTCATGTGGGAACTTGGTAAAACCATTCTCCTCCAAGTACTTGTCAATCCTGCTATTCCATGCCCTTGGTGTTTGTTTTAATCCATATAGGACCTTCTTCAACTTCAACACCTTTTCTTCTTGCCCTTTCACCTCGTAGCCTGGTGGTTGCAATCTTTCAACTCCAACTTCTCTTGCTTGTGAAGCGGGTGGAGTCACTACCTCTTCACCTTCACCTGCTTGCTCCAAATCTTCTTCATCTTCAAATTGTGGAGTTATAATGTTGTGATCATTGATGTTAGAATAGAAATCCCAAGCACCTTCTTCATCAAACTCCACATCTCGACTTATCACACTTTTCTTTGTGAGGGGATTATATAACTTGTAACCTTTATAGTTAGAGTCATACCCGATGAATATGTATGGCTCACTCTTGTCGTCGAGCTTTCTTCTTGTCTCGTCTGCCACGTGAGCATATACATGCTTTGCTCCTGAATACTCTTAGATTTTCATCATCATGATGATCATTTCCTTCATCATGATGCTCATTTTCTTCGTCATGATGCATATTTTCTGCATCATGATACGCATTTCCTACATCATGATGCTCATTTCCTACGTCGTGATGCATGTTTCCTTCATCATAATGTTCATTTCTTTCATTATTATGCCCATTTCCTACATCATTATGGTCATTTCCTTTATTATGATGCTCATTTCCCACATCATGATTTTCATTTCGTTCATCATGATGCTTATTTCTTTCATCATGAGGCTCATTTACTACATCATGATTCATATTTCCTTTATCATGATGCTCATCTTTTATCATGATGCTCATTTCTTCATCGTGATGCTTATTTCATCATAATAATGATGCTATTTATCTACATCATGTTCTCATTCCCTACATCATGACGCTCATTTCCATCATCATGATGCTCATTTACTTAATCAAGATGCTCATTTTTCACCATCGTGATGCTCATTTCCTTCATCATGACGTGTAATTCCTTCATCATGATGCTTATTTCCTATATCATAATTCTCATTTTCTTCATCATTATACTCATTTCTTTTATCATGATTCTTATTTACATTATTATGATGCATAAATCATTCATTATGATGCTCATTTTCTTAGTCATGATGTTCATTTCCTTCATCAACATGCATATGTCTTTTATCATGATGCTCATTACCTTCATCATGATGTATATTTACTTCAACATGATACTCATTTCCTTTATCAAGATGATCAGTTCCATCATCCCGATGCTCATTTCCATCATCATGTAGCATATTTCCTTCATAATGATTCTCTTTCCTATATCATGATGCTTATTTACTTCATCATGTTGCTCATTTCCTTCATCGTGATTCTCATTTTCATCATCATGATGCAAAAATACTTCATCATGATGCTTATTTCCTTCATCTTGATGCATGTTTCCTTCATCTCAATGCCCATTTCCTATATCATGATGCTCATTTCCTTCATCGCGATGCGTATTTTCTTCATCATGATTTTCATTTACTTTATCATGATACTCATTACCTTGATCATTATGTATATTTCCTTCATCATGATGATCATTTCCAATGTCTATGGTTATTTCCTTAATCATTACGCTCAATTCATTCATCATGATGCATATTTCTTTCATCATTATGCTCATATCCTACATCATTATACATATTTTCTTCATTATGATGCTCATTTCCATCATCATGATGATCATTTCCTTCATTGTGATGGTCATTTCCTTCATCATTATGCTCTTTTCCTTCATCATGATGCATATTTTCTTCATCATGATGCTTATTTTTGTCATTATGATCCTCATTTCATTCATCATGATGCATATTTCCTTCATCATGATTCTCATTTCCTACATCGTGCTGCACATTTCCTTTATCTTTATGTTCATTTTCAATATCATGATGATCGTTTCCTTCTTCATAACGTAATTTTTTTCATAATGATGCTCATTTCCATCATCATAATCCTTATTACCTTCATCATGATGCGTATTTCCATCAAATGATGCCTATTTTTATCATCATGATGCATATTTTCATTCAACATAATGCTCATTTCCTATATCACGATGCATATTTTCATCATCATGATGCTCATTCCCGTCATCATAATGCATGTTACCTTCATCAAGCTGCTCACTTACTTTATCATGATGCATATTTTCCTTCATCATAATGCTCATTCCTGCATCACTTTGTATATTTCCATCATTTTGATGCTCTTTTCCTTCGTCATGACGCATACTTCCTTCATCATGATGCTCATTTCCATCATCATGATATTAATACACTTTATCATGATGCGTATTTCCTTCATCATGATGCTCATTTACTACATCGTGATGCTCATTTCCTTCATTATGATGATCATTTCCTATGTCATTATGGTCATTTTCTTAATCATGATACTCATTTCATTCAACATGATGATATTTCCTTCATTATGTTGCTCATTTCCTACATCATGATAAATATTTCCTTCATCATTATGCTCATTTCCATCATCATGATGATATTTCCTTCATCCTGATGCTCAATTCCTACATCAATATGCTCATTTCCCTAATCATGATGCATGTTTTCTTCATCAGGATGTAAATTTCCATCATCATGATGCTAATTTCCTTCATCATGATGCTCATATCCTACTTCACGATTGTCATTTCATTCATCATGATGCTTATTTCATTCATCATGACGCTCATTTCCTACATCATGATGCTCATTTTCCTCATCATGATGTATATTTTCCTTAATCATGATGCTCATTTCGTACATCACGATGCATATTTCCATCATTATGATGTTCATTTCCTTCATCATGATGCACATTTCCTTTATCACGATGCTCATTCCTTCGTCATGATGCATATTTCTTTTATCATGATGCTCATTTCCTTCATCTTGATGATCATTTCCTACATCATTATGGTCATTTCCTTCATTATGATGATCATTTCCTTCATCATTATGCATTTTTCCTTCATCATAAGCTTTTTTCTTACATTATGATGCACATTTCCTTCATAGTGATGCATGTTTCTCTCATCAAAATTCTTATTTCCTTTATCATGATGCTCATTTCCTACATCATGATGCTTGTTTTCTTTTATCATGACGCTCATTACCTTCATCATGATGCATATATACTTCAACATGGTACTCATTTCCTTTATCAAGATGATCAGTTCCATCATCTCGATGCTCATTTCCATCATCATGTAGCATATTTCCTTCATAATGATTCTCTTTCCTACATCATGATACTTATTTACTTCATCATGTTGCTCATTTCCTTCATCGTGATGCTCATTTTCATCATCATGATACAAAAATACTTCATCATGATGCTTATTTTCTTCATCTTGATGCATGTTTCCTTCATCTCAATGCCCATTTCCTATATCATGATGCTCATTTCCTTCATCGCGATGCTATTTTCTTCATCATGATGTTCATTTACTTTATCATGATGCTCATTACCTTGATCATTATGTATATTTCCTTAATCATGATGATCATTTCCAACGTCTTTATGGTTATTTCCTTAATCAATATGCTCATTTCATTCATCATGATGCATATTTCCTTCATTATTATGCTCATATCCTACATCATATAAACATTTCCTTCATCATGATGCTCATTTCCATCATCATGGTGATCATTTCCTTCATTGTGATGGTCATTTCCTTCATCATTATGCTCTTTTCCTTCATCATGATGCATATTTTCTTTATCATGATGCTCATTTTCGTCATTATGATCCTCATTTCATTTATCATGATGCATATTTCTTTCATCATGATTCTCATTTCCTACATCGTGTTGCACATTTCCTTTATCTCTATGTTCATTTTCAATATCACGATGATCGTTTCCTTCTTCATAACGTAATTTTTTTCGTAATGATGCTCATTTCCATCATCATAATGTTCATTACCTTCATCATGATACGTATTTCCATCAAATGATGCCTATTTCCATCATCATGATGCATATTTTCATTCAACATAATGCTCATTTCCTATATCACGATGCATATTTCCATCATCATGATGCTCATTCCCGTCATCATAATGCATGTTTCCTTCATCAAGCTGCTCACTTCCTTTATCATGATGCATATTTTCCTTCATCATAATGCTCATTTCCTGCATCAATTTGCATATTTCGATCATTATGATGCTCTTTTCCTTCGTCATGATGCATACTTCCTTCATCATGATGCTCATTTCCGTCATCATGATATTAATACACTTCATCATAATGCGTATTTCCTTTATCATGATGCTCATTTCTACATCGTGATGCTCATTTCCTTCATTATGATGATCATTTTCTATGTCATTATGGTCATTTTCTTAATCATGATACACATTTCATTCATCATGATGATATTTCCTTCATTATGTTGCTCATTTCCTACATCATGATAAATATTTCCTTCATCATTATTCTCATTTCTATCATCATGATGATATTTCCTTCATCCTGATGCTCAATTCCTACATCAATATGCTCATTTCCCTAATCATGATACATGTTTTCTTCATCAGGATGCAAATTTCCATCATCATGACGCTAATTTCCTTCATCATGATGCTCATATCCTACTTCACGATTGTCATTTCATTCATAAAGATGCTTATTTCCTTAATCATGACGCTCATTTCCTACATCATGATGCTCATTTCCCTCATCATGATGTATATTTTCCTTAATCATGATGCTCATTTTGTACATCACGATTCATATTTCCATCATCATGATGCTCATTTCCTTCATCATGATGCACATTTCCTTTATCACGATGCTCATTCCTTCGTTATGATGCATATTTCTTTTATCATGATGCTCATTTCCTACATCATTATGGTCATGTCCTTCATTATGATGCTCCTTTCCTTCATCATTATGCATTTTTCCTTCATCATATGCTTTTTTCTTACATTATGATGCACATTTCCTTCATAGTGATGCATGTTTCTCTCATCAAAATGCTAATTTCCTTCATCATGATGCTCATTTCCTACTTCATGATGCTTATTTTCTTTTATCATGACGCTCATTACCTTAATCATGATGCATATTTACTTCAACATGATACTCATTTCCTCTATCAAGATGATCAGTTCTACCATCCCGATGCTCATTTCCATCATCATGTAGCATATTTCCTTCATAATGATTCTCTTTCCTACATCATGATGCTTATTTACTTCATCATGTTGCTCATTTCCTTCATCGTAATGCTCATTTTCATCATCATGATGCAAAAATACTTCATCATGATGCTTATTCCCTTCATCATGATGCTTATTTCCTTCATATTGATGCATGTTTCCTTCATCTCAATGCCCATTTCCTATATCATGATGCTCATTTCCTACATCGCGTTGCGTATTTTCTTCATCGTGATGTTCATTTACTTTATCGTGATGCTCATTACCTTGACCATTATGTATATTTTCTTTATCATGATGATCATTTCCAACGTCTTTATGGTCATTTCCTTAATCATTATGCTCATTTCATTCATCGTGATGCATATTTCCTTCATCATTATGCCCATATCCTACATCATTATACACATTTCCTTCATTATGATGCACATTTCCATCATCATGATGATCATTTCCTTCATCGTGATGGTCATTTCCTTCATCATTATGCTCTTTTCCTACATAATGATGCATATTTTCTTCGTCATGATGCTCATTTCCATCATTATGATCCTCATTTCATTAATCACGATACATATTTCTTTCATCATGATGCTCATTTCCTACATTGTGCTGCACATTTTCGTTATCTTTATGTTCATTTCTAATATCATGATGATCGTTTCCTTCTTCAAAACGTAATTTTTTTCGTAATGATGCTCTTTTCCATCATCATAATGCTCATTACCTTTATCATGATGCGTATTTTCATCAACATGATGCCTATTTCCATCATCATGATGCATATTTTCATTCAACATAATGCTCATTTCCTATATCACGATGCATATTTCCATCATCATGATGCTCATTCCCGTCATCATAATGCATATTTCATTCATCGTGCTGCTCACTTCCTTTATTATGATGCATATTTTCCTTCATCATAATGCACATTTCCTGCATCAATTTGCATATTTCAACCATCATGATGCTCTTTTCCTTCGTCATGATGCATACTTCGTTCATCATGATGCTCATTTCCATCATCATGATACTAATATACTTCATCATGATGCGTATTTCCTTCATCATGATGCTCATTTCCCACATCGTGATGCTCATTTCCTTCATTATGATGATCATTTACTATGTCATTATGGTCATTTTTTTAATCATGATACTCAGTTCATTCATCATGATGATATTTCCTTCATTATGTTGCTCATTTCCTACATCATGATAAATATTTCCTTCATCATGATGCTAATTTTCATCATCATGATGATATTTCCTTCATCCTGATGCTCAATTCCTTCATCAAAATACTCATTTCCCTAATCATGATGCATGTATTCTTCATCAGGATGTAAATTTCCATCATCATGATGCTAATTTCCTTCATCATGATGCTCATATCCTACTTCACGATGGTAATTTTATTCATCATGATGCTTATTTCATTCATCATGACGCTCATTTCCTACATCATGATACTCATTTCCCTCATCATGGTGTATATTTTACTTAATCATGATGCTCATTTCGTACATCACGATGCATATTTCCATCATCATGATGCTCGTTTCCTTCATCATGATGCACATTTCCTTTATCATGATGCTCATTCCTTCGTAATGATGCATATTTCTTTTATCATGATGCTCATTTCCTTCATCTTGATGATCATTTCCTACATCATTATGGTCATTTCCTTCATTATGATACTCATTTACTTCATCAATATGCGTTTTTCCTTCATCATATGCTTTTTTCCTACATTATGATACACATTTCCTTCATAGTGATGCATGTTTCTCTCATCAATATGCATATTTCCATCATCATGATGCTCATTTCCTACATCATGATGCCTGTTTTCTTCATCATGATGCACATTTCCTACATCATAATGCTAACTTCATTCTTTAAGGTGCACATTTCCTTCATCATGATGCTAATTTTTTACATCATGATACATATTTCCATCATCATGTTGCTTATTTCCATCATCATGATGATTATTTTCTTCATCATGATGCTCATTTCCTTCGTCATGATGCATATTTTCTGCATCATGATACTCATTTCCTACATCTTGATGCTCATTTCCTTCATCGTGATGCATATTTCCTTCATCGTAATGTTCATTTATTTCATTATTATGCACATTTCCAACATCATTATGGTCATTTCATTCATTATGATGCTCATCTCCTACATCATGATTCTCATTTCGTTCATCATGATGCATATTTCCTTCATCATGATGCTCATTTACTACATCATGATGCATACTTCCTTTATCATGATGTTCATTTCTCTTATCGTGAGGGTCATTTCTTCATCGTGATGCTTATTTCATCATAATGACGATGCTATTTATCTACATCATGTTCTCATTCCCTATGTCATGATGCTTATTTCAATCATCATGATGCTAATTTACTTCATCATGATGCTCATTTTTACCATCGTGTTGCCCATTTCTTTCATCATGATGCGTATTTCCTTTATCATGATGCTTATTTCCTTAATCATAATTCTCATTTTCTTAATCATGATGCTAATTTCTTTTATCATGATTCTCATTTCCTTCATCATGATGCTTTATTTCCTTTATCATAATTCTCATTTTCTTAATCATGTTGCTAATTTCTTTTATCATGATTCTCATTTCCATCATTATGATGCATAAATCATTCGTCATGATGCTCATTTTCTTAGTCATGATGCTCATTTCCTTTATCAAGATGCATATGTCCTTTATCATGATGCTCATCACCTTCACAATAATGCATGTTTACTTCAACATGATACTCATTTCCTTCATCAAGATGATCAGTTCCATCATCCCGATGTTCATTTCCATCATCATGATGCATATTTCCTTGATAATGATTCTCTTTCCTATATCATGATGCTCATTTTCTTTATCATGTTGCTCATTTTCTTAATCGTGATGCTCATTTTCATCATCATGATGCAAAAATACTTCATCATCATGCTTATTCCCTTCATTATGATGCTCATTTTCTATATCGTGATACATGTTTCCTTCATCTCAATGCCCATTTCCTATATTATGATGCTCATTTCCTTTATCTTGATGCATGTTTCCTTCGTCCCAATGCCCATTTCTTATATCATGATGCTAATTTCCTTCATCATGATGCATATTTTCTTCATCATGATGCTCATTTACTTTATCATGATGCTCATTACCTTGATCATTATGTATATTTCCTTCATCATGATGATCATTTCCAACGTCTTTATGGTCATTTCATTCATCATGATGCATATTTCCTTCATCATTATGCACATATCCTACATCATTATACACATTTTCTTCATCATGATGCTCATTTCCATCATCATGATGATAATTTCCTTAATCGTGATGGTCATTTCCTTCATCATTATGCTATTTTCCTTCATCATGATGCATATTTTCTTCGTCATGATGTTCATTTCCATCATTATGATCCTCATTTCATTCATCATGATGCATATTTCCTTCATCATGATGTCATTTCCTACATCGTGATGCACATTTCCTTTGTCTTTATGTTCATTTCCAATATCATGATGATCGTTTCCTTCTTCATAATGTAATTGTTTTCATAATGATGCTCATTTCCATCATCATAATGCTCATTTCCTTCATCATGATTTGTATTTCCATTAACATGATGCCTATTTCCATCATCATGATGCATATTTTCATTCAAAATAATGCTCATTTCTTATATCACGATGCATATTTCGATCATCATGATGCTCATTCCCGTCATTATAAGGCATGTTTCCTTCATCATGCTGCTCAGTTCCTTTATCATGATGCATATTTTTCTTCATATAATGCTCATTCCCTGCATCACTTTGCATATTTCCATCATCATGATGCTCTTTTCCTTCATCATGATGCTCTTTTCCTTCGTCATGATGCATATTTCCTTCATCATGATGCTCATTTTCATCATCATGATACTAATATACTTCATCATGATGATCATTTCCTACATCATGATGCTCATTTCCTTCATCTGGATGATCATTTCCTATGTCATTATGGTCATTTCCTTAATCATGATACTCATTTAATTCATCATGATGATATTTCCTTCATTATGTTGCTCATTTCCTACATAATGATAAATATTTCCTTCATCATGATGCTAATTTCCATCATCATGATGATATTTCCTTCATCATGATGCTCAATTCCTACATCAATATACTCATTTCCCTAATCATGATGCATGTTTTCTTCATCAAGATGCAAATTTCCATCATCATGACGCTAATTTCCTTCATCATGATGCTCATATCCTACTTCATGATGGTCATTTCATTCATCATGATGCTTACTTTATTTCTCACAATGCTCATTTCCTTTATCATGATGCTCATTTCCTTTATCATGATGCGTATTTCCTTCATCACGATCCTCATTTCCTTCATCATACTTCTTATTTCCATCATCATGATGCATTAATTCTTAATCATGATAGTTATTTCCTTCATCATGATGCTCATTCCCTACATCATGACGCTTATTTTCATCATTATGATGCTCATTTACTGCATCATGATGCTCATTTTTCACCATTGTGATGCTCATTTCCTTCATCATGACGCGTAATTCTTTCATCATGATGCTTATTTCATTAATATCATAATTCTTATTTTCTTCATCATGATACTCATTTCTTTTATCATGATTCTCATTTACATCATTATGATGCATAAATCATTCATTATGATGCTCATTTTCTTAGTCATGATGCTCATTTCCTTTATCAAGATGCATATGTTTTTTATCATGACGCTCTTTACCTTCATCATGATGCATATTTACTTCAATATGATACTCATTTCCTTTATTAAGATGATCAGTTCCATCATCCCAATGCTCATTTCCATCATCATGTAGCATATTTCCTTCATAATGATTCTCTTTCCTACATTATGAAGCTTATTTACTTCATCATGATGCTTATTTCCTTCATCGTGATGCTTATTTTCATCATCGTGATGCATGTTTCCTTCATCTCAACACCCATTTCCTATATCATGATACTCATTTCCTTCATCTTGGTGCATGTTTCTATCATCTCAATGTCCATTTCCTATATCATGATGCTCATTTCCTTCATCACGATGCGTATTTCCTTCATCATGATGTTCATTTACTTTATCATGATGCTCATTACCTTGGTCATTATTTATATTTTCTTTATCATGATGATCATTTCCAACGTCTTTATGGTCATTTCCTTAATCATTATGCTCATTTCATTAATCATGATGCATATTTTCTTCATCATTATGTCCATATCCTACATCATTATACACATTTCCTGTTAGTGCTTGGATCATTTGGTTAACATGACCCGTTAGGGTTCCATACATTTCTAATATCTGCGGAAGCAATAAAATATAAAACGTATTACCGTTCACCAAGGTATGTAGAAGATGAAGGATTCACGCTGACAGATTGTGCAGTCCCACGAGAATGGCCATAACTTTCTCGTCTGATGTCGGAATTGAATGATCTTTGTGCTCAGACGATCCTCTCTTCAACGGCTTTCCGTCAGTATATTGATCATCGAATTCCGAGTACTGCACGATTTTATATAAATTTCGCAAGGTGACGGACAACAGCAGTAAACTACCTTCTAATCTTCTGCCGTATGTCCCAAGTCCGATCTCGACGTCATGTGGGCGACGATCTACGAGACCTCCTCAATCTGCTCTCAATCCTCATCACACGTGAATAATGAATTAGATTAGGGTTCCAGATAAGGTGAGGTGACTTATATACATGGGCTACAGCAGGGACCAGGAGGAGAAATTGGGTTGGGCCTCCATTGGGCTTAAGTATCCAAGCTTAGCTCAAAGCTTATACTTAAGTCCAATAATAATAATATATTCCACTAAAATATTATTACTGCACTGCCTTTCCAATCCCAAAATTACGTTTTGGGCTCCTTCTTATTATGAGCCCGTTAGTCTCCCCATGTTTAAGATATACAATGTCCATTAATTAATTTAAGTTACTGACAACTCAATTAATTAATATCTCATCCAAGACTAGTACCACTCAACCTCATTATCATGCCGGAATAAATTCCACCTGTAGGGTTTACATGATAATCCTTATGAGCTCCTCAAGGGGACATCATCAACCTATGACGGACACGGATTCCTTCTACAATCAACAGCACACCACATAGACAACACTACTTCCCAACTCATCGAGTTTGTTGATTTAATTACATGTTTATGAATCAAAGAAATACATACTGCTCTACGTGTAGAGGTTATTGTATAGGGATTAAGAGCACGAACTTCCATAATAACAGAGATCAAGTTCTTCTATAAGTCAGTATAAGTCAAACAATCTCAAGCGGTCCTGCTCAATACACACAAGTGCACTAATGTGATTCTATAGCCAAGATAAGCTAATACCAAACCACAATACAACCATCCCGTTAGAGAGTCCCCGCCTATCTTGGTTGTGAGCATCTGTTTATACTTTATAAGGAAACCGATAATATAATCTTCCGCGTGTTGTCGCACAACATATTATCTATAGTATAAAGTAAGTGGACTATTGCATCGTGCATATAAATAAATTATAAGACGAAATCATTTGATCATATGATTCTCATTTCAAATTAATTGTTATAATATTGTTCATACAAAAAGCTAGACTTTTAGTATACAATCCAACATTTCCTCATGATGCTCATTCCATCATCATGATGATCATTTCATCATGATGATAATTTCCTTAATCATTATACTCTTTTCCTTTATCATGATGCATATTTTCTTCATCATGATGCTCATTTCCATCATTATGATCCTCATTTCATTTATCATGATGCATATTTCCTTCATCATGATGCTCATTTCCTACATCGTGCTGCACATTTCCGTTATCTTTATGTTCACTTCCAATATCATAATGATCGTTTCCTTATTCATAACGTAATTTTTTTCGTAATGATGCTCATTTCCATCAACATAATGCTCATTACCTTCATCATGATGCGTATTTCCATCAACATGTTACCTATTTCCATCACCATGATGCATATTTTCATTCAACATAATGCTCATGTCCTATATCACGATGCATATTTCCATCATCATCATGCTCATTCCCGTCATCATAATGCATGTTTCCTTCATCATGCTGCTCAGTTCCTTTATCATAATGCATATTTTCCTTCATCATAATACTCATTTCCTGCATCACTTTGATATTTCCATCATCATGATGCGCTTTTCCTTCGTCATGATGCATACTTCATTCATCATGATGCTCATTTCCATCATCATGATACTAACATACTTCATCATGATGTGTATTTTCTTCATCATGATGCTCATTTCCTTCATTATGATGATCATTTCCTATGTCATTATGGTCATTTTCTTAATCATGATAGTCATTTCATTCGTCATGATGATATTTTCTTCATTATATTGCTCATTTCCTACATCATGATAAATATTTCATTCATCATGATGCTAATTTCCATCATCATGATGATATTTTCTTCATCCTGATGCTCAATTCCTACATCAATATGCTCATTTCCCTAATCATGATGCATGTTTTCTTCATCAGGATGTAAATTTCCATCATCATGACGCTAATTTCCTAAATCATTATGCTCATATCCTACTTCACAATGGTCATTTCGTTCATCATGATGCTTATTTCCTTAATCATGATGCTCATTTCGTACATCACGATGCATATTTCCATCATCATGATGCTCATTTCCTTCATCATGATTCCTTCGTCATGATGCATATTTCTTTTATCATGATGATCATTTCCTTCATCTTGATGATCATTTCCAATATCATTATGGTCATTTCCTTCATTATGATGCTAATTTCCTTCATCATTATGCGTTTTTCCTTCATCATATGCTTTTTTTCCAAAATTATGATATACATTTCCTTCATAGTGATGCATGTTTCTCACATCAAAATGGATATTTCCATCATCATGATGCTCATTTCCTACATCATGATGCTTGTTTTCTTCATCATGATGCACATTTCCTACATCATAATGCTTACTTCATTCTTCAAGGTGCACATTTCCTTCATCATGATGCTAATTTTTTACATCATGATGCATATTTCCCTCATCATGTTGCTTATTTCCATCATCATGATGATTATTTCCTTCATCACGATGCTCATTTCCTTCGTCATGATGCATATTTTCTGCATCATGATGCTCATTTCCTACATCATGATGCTCAATTCCTTCATCGTGATGCATATTTCCTTCATCGTAATATTCATTTCCTTCATTATTATGCACATTTCCTACATCATTATGGTCATTTTCTTCATTATGATGCTCATCTCCTACATCATGATTATCATTTCGTTCATCATGATGCTTATTTCCTTCATCATGATGCTCATTTACTACATCATGATGCATACTTCCTTTCCTTTATAAAGTTGCTCATTTATCTTATCATGAGGCTCATTTCTTCATCGTGATGCTTATTTCATCATAATGATGATGCTATTTATCTACATCATGTTCTCATTCCCTATGTCATGATGCTCATTTCCATCATCATGATGCACATTTTCACCATCGTGATACTTATTTCCTTCATCATGATGCGTATTTCCTTTATCATGATGCTTATTTCCTTTTTCATAATTCTCATTTTCTTAATTATGATGCTAATTTCTTTTATCATGATTCTCATTTACATCATTATGATGCATAAATCAATCATCGTGATGCACATTTTCTTAGTCATGATGCTCATTTCCTTTATCAAGATGCATATGTCCTTTATCATGATGCTCATCACCTTCACCATGATGCATGTTTACTTCAACATGATACTCATTTTCTTCATCAAGATGATCAGTTCCATCATCCCGATGCTCATTTCCATCATCATGATACATATTTCCTTCATAATGATTCTCTTTCCTACATCATGATACTTATTTTCTTCATCATGTTGCTCATTTTCTTAATCGTAATGCTCATTTTCATCATCATGATGCAAAAATATATCATCATCATGCTTATTCCTTCATCATGATGCTCATTTCCTATATCGTGATACATGTTTCCTTCATCTCAATGCCCATTTCCTATATCATGATGTTCATTTTCTTCATCTTGATGCAAGTTTCCTTCGTCCCAATGCCCATTTCCTATATCATGATGCGTATATCCTTCATCATGATGCTCATTTACTTTATCATGATGCTCATTACATTGATCATTATGTATATTTCTTTAATCATGATGATCATTTCCAACGTCTTTATGGTTATTTCCTTAATCATTATGCTCATTTCATTCATCATGATGCATATTTCCTTCATCATTATGCTCATATCCTACATCATTATACACATTTCCTTCATCATGATGCTCATTTCCATCATCATGATGATAATTTCCTTCATCGTGATGGTCATTTCCTTCATCATTATGTTTTTTTCCTTCATCATGATACATATTTTCTTCGTCATGATGTTCATTTCCATCATTACGATCCTCATTTCATTCATCATGATGCATATTTCCTTCATCATGATGATCATTTCCTATATCGTGCTGCACATTTTCTTTGTCTTTATGTTCATTTCCAATATCATGATGACCGTTTTCTTATTTATAACGTAATTTTTTTCATAATGATGCTCATTTCCATCATCATAATGCTCATTTCTTTCATCATGATGCGTATTTCCATTAACATGATGCCTATTTCCATCATCACGATGCATATTTCCATCATCATGATGTTCATTCCCGTCATCACAATGCATTTTTCCTTCATCATACTGCTCAGTTCCTTTATCATGATGCATATTTTACTTCATATAATGCTCATTTCCTGCATCACTTCGCATATTTACATCATCATGATGCTCTTTTCCTTCGTCATGATGCATATTTTCTTCATCATGATGCTCATTTTCATCATCATGATACTAATACACTTCAACATGATGTGTATTTCCTTCATCATGATGCTCATTTACGAGATCATGATGCTCATTTCCTTCATCAGGATGATCATTTCCTATGTCATTATCGTCATTTCCTTAATCATGATATTCATTTCATTCATCATGATGATATTTTCTTCATTATGTTGCTCATTTCCTACATCATGATAAATATTTTCTTCATCATGATGTTAATTTCCATCATCATGATGATATTTCCCTTATCGTGATGCTCAATTCCTACATCAATATGCTCATTTCCCTAATCATGGTGCATGTTTTCTTCATCAGGATGCAAATTTCTATCATCATGACGCTAATTTCCTTCATCATGATGCATATTTCCTTCATCATGATGCTTTTATCCTACTTCATGATGGTCATTTCATTCATCATGATGCTTACTTTATTTCTCACGATGCTCATTTCCTATATCATGATGCTCATTTTATTTATCATGATGCGTATTTTCTTCATCATGATGCACATTTCCTTCATCATACTTCTTATTTCCATCATCATGATGCATAAATCCTTCATCATGATAGTTCTTTCCTTCATCATGATGCTCATTCCCTACATTATGACGCTCATTTCCATCATCATGATGCTCATTCACTTCATAATGATGCTCATTTTTCACCATCGTGATGCTCATTTCCTTCATCATGACGCGTAATTCCTTCAGCGTGATGCTTATTTTCTATATCATAATTCTCATTTTCTTCATCATGATACTCATTTCTTTTATCATGATTCTCATTTACTTCATTATGATGCATAAATCATTCATTATGATGCTCATTTTCTTAGTCATGATGCTCATTTCCTTTATCAAGATGCATATATCTTTTATCATGACGCTCATTACCTTCATCATGATGCATATTTACTTCAACAAGATACTCATTTCCTTCATCAAGATGAACAGTTCCATCATCCCGATGCTCATTTCAATCATCATGTAGCATATTTCCTTTCATAATGATTCTCTTTCCTACATCATGATGCTTATTTACTTCATCATGTTGCTCGTTTCCTTCATCGTGATGCTCATTTTCATCATCATGATGCAAAAATAAGTCATGATGCTTATTTCCTTCATCATGATGCTTATTTCCTATATCGTGATGCATGTTTCCTTCATCTCAATGTCCATTTCCTATATCATGATGCTCATTTCCTTCATCTTGTTGCATGTTTCCTTCATCTCAATGCCCATTTCCTATATCATGATGCTCATTTCCTTCATCACGATGCGTATTTCCTTCATCATGATGTTCATTTACTTTATCATGATGCTCATTACCTTGATCATTATTTATATTTCCTTTATCATGATGATCATTTCCAACTTCTTTATGGTCATTTCCTTAATCATTATGCTTATTTCATTCATCATGATGCATATTTTCTTCATCATTATGCCCATACCCTACATCATTATACACATTTCCTTCATCATGATGCTTATGTCCATCATCATGATGATCATTTCCTTCATTGTGATGGTCATTTCCTTCATCATTATACTCTTTTCTTTCATCATGATGCATATTTTCTTCATCATGATGTTCATTTCCATCATTATGATCCTCATTTCATTAATCATGATGTATATTTCCTTCATCATGATGTTCATTCCTACATCGTGCTGCACATTTTCGTCATCTTTATGTTCATTTCCAATATCATGATCATCGTTTCTTTCTTCATAACGTACTTTTTTCGTAATGATGCTCATTTTCATCATCATAATGCTCATTACCTTCATCATGATGCGTATTTCCATCAACATGATGCCTATTTGCATCATCATGATGCATATTTTCATTCAACATAATGCTCATTTCCAATATCACGATGTATATTTCCATCATCATGATGCTCATTCCCGTCATCATAATGCATGTTTCCTTCATCATGCTGCTCACTTCCTTTATCATGATGCACATTTTCCTTCATCAATATGCTCATTTCCTGCATCACTTTGCATATTTCCATCATCATGATGCTCTTTTTCTTCGTCATGATACATACTTCCTTGATCATGATGCTCATTTTCATCGTCATGATACTAATATACTTCATCATGAATGCGTATTTCCTTCATCATGATGCTCATTTCCTAAATCGTGATGCTCATTTCTTTCATTATGATGATCATTTCCTATGTCATTAAGGTCATTTTCTTAATCATGATACTCATTTCATTCATCATGATGATATTTCTTTCATTATGTTGCTCATTTCCTACATCATAATAAATATTTTCTTCATCATGATGCTAATTCCCATCATCATGATGATATATCCTTCATCCTTATGCTCAATTCCTACATCAATATGCTTATTTCCCTAATCATGATGCATGTTTTCTTCATAAGGATGTAAATTTCCATCATCATGACGCTAATTTCCTAAATCATTATTATAATATCTTAGTTCAACTTGATTTTTTTTAGAAAGCCCAAAACCTATTTATTTATTTTTATAGCCCAAAAGGCAAGCCCAATTAAGCCCAACTAGATTTTTTTTAGAAAGCCTAAAACCTATTTATTTATTTTTATAGCCCAAAAGGCCAGCCCAATTAAGCCCAACTAGATTTTTTTAGAAAGCCCAAACTTATTTATTTATTTATTTTGTGGCCCAAAGTTTCAGCCCACTTAAATGGCCTGATATATAATTAGTAAGGCTAAAGTTAAAAAAAAAAGAGAGAAGAACGGGAGAAGAAAAGCAAAAGAGGGGAAAGAAGAGAGTGAAGAGGAGAAACCCTTGTTGATCAAATTCTCCCTTACAACCCTCATCCTAGGTGGTTTCTAAGTTGTTTTGAGGTAAGTGGTGTGTGAATTAAGCTTCCTTCTTCCATGATTTTGTAATTTTGTGGGGTTTTTCTTTTTGGTATGTGGGTAATTTGCAGACTGTTCGAACTGATTTTGACATAGCTATTGCCATCGAAACTTTGCAAACTTAATTTTTGTACGTAGCTGAACTCGTTAGCTTTCCGTAGCCACTTGAAACGCCTCAATCTGATTATTCTACAATTAGTTATGATTTTTCTCGTAAACTGCCGCTAGCTGGAAAATTTCAGAAATTTTATGTCGAATTCAAACTTATTTTTTTATCGTTTCGTTTAGTTAATGTATTGAAACGGTTATATGGGATTGGGAACTGATGTTAAGGAGTTACATGCCATTTTTATTTAATATCGACTCGTTCGAACTCGATTAGGATTTGTTTTTAGCAATGAAAGGGATGTTAACGCTAATAGTTAGTTATATTTAATTTGTCATTAATTGCTCATCTCCTTTCTAGGTAAAGAACCATCGACGAAGGGCAAGGGACCGACTTCAGATTCCGGAGAGAGTTAATCACTTCCTTGTGAGTTGATAATTCGGGAACGCCTTCTCTTGTGGGAAGTGTGGACCCTCGATAAATGTGCATTTATTTTAGTTTTAGTTAATTGATAAGAAAATTATTTGGTATTATGTTATGTGGTAAAGAGCCTGATTGGCTCGATTGCTCTGGTTAGAGTCATGTTAGCCATTTTATGAGTATTATTGATTTCTGGTTATTCTTGTGTGCCAATTAAGACTCTAACTTGAGTCGTTATTCATCTTATGATGCACATGCATATGTATGCCTGGTACCAAGGTTAAGTAGCCCGAACTGGTCACGGTTCGGGTGAGTTGGAGCGACATTGATTAAGTAGCCCGAATTTATCGCGGTTCGGGTGAGTTAGAGTGACAACCAAGTTGCCCGTGATTGGCAAACCTGGGTGAGTTAGATCTAACGGGGCACCTGTCCATTTGCCAAATTCTGATACTCTGGAGGGTGATCGTTAGATGGATCAGTCTATTATAGGCTCAGTCAATGTCACCGGTGTGGGACATGCATGTCATATATGTTTATATGTTTGATCATTTCAAGTATTCACGTCGATATTGAATTGTGAACTTTAGCACTTGGCGTATTGAGAAAGAATATTAATGTGCATTTTATCTAGAGTAACGGTGACGGGCTTGGACTGTCTCTCGACGGAGAGCTCAGTTCGAGGAGGATATTGACTACCCACGCGTCTTTTATGTGATAACATGTTGTTTGAACTAATTGTGTTATTCGTAAATGTGCACTAAGGTTTTTATTTTCATTAATATGTATACTGAGTGAGAAATAGTTATTGTGGGACGAAATGTGGGATTTTATGTTATGAACCGCGAGTGGAATACATGCTTCGTATAAGGGTCGGGGTGACCGGCTTATCACCTCACTGAGCTAGTGGTTTTGCTCACCCCCATCATTCTTTCCTTTTCAGGCTGTTGATATCGTTTTGGTTGGAGGTTTTCCTATTGTTTGCTCGTCATCCAATCTGTGTTTTGGGTACTTTCTCTTTTATGTAAATTGACGGATTCATTGGCGAGATTGTATAGTTTATATTTGGTGACCCCCTTGATGTTTTTTTGTACCTTCGCGATGTTATATCGTTCATGTATATTTTCTTTAAACTAAGTTACATCGTTGTATTTTGTACCTTTGTAAATCCTTGTTGATACTTTTTGAGATGATGTTCTCGGGTTGTACCCGTTGTTATCAGTTGTTCAGCTCTACAGGTACTTGATAGCAAGCCTTACGTTTTCTATAAACTTTGTGGAGTGGAGTGCACCCATTCTGCGAAATTTATGGTTAACGTGGCGGTTGTCGCGTTCTATCTAGGGTCGGGGCGTGACAACTTTCTTGGTATTAGAGCCTGGTTTTATGATTCTCATTCTTTTTGAGTCGAGCCAATGAGTCCAACTTTGTTTCTATGTCATCCTAAGGTATCGTATTGCCTTGACGTTGACCTTGCATTTTCTTTCCTTTCTTCCTTTCAGTCATTATGGCACCTCCAGTTTGTCGTCGAGGTCGAGGACACGCTCCTCGTGATCCTCCGAGTCCTCTACTCTCTTCTGTTCCTCGTGGACCTCGAGGACATGTTTCTTCTGATCATGTCATTCCTCCGACGGTTACGGACCCTATCGATTCTGATCATAGGGTGCCAGTTTCCCAAGTAGAGCAACCACGGGCCCAGTTGCGGGTTGAGCACATGATGACACCCGAGCAGTACCAATTGTATTATGATCACATTCGAATACATGGAGTTCCACCACCTACAACGACTCATACAACTACGACTGTCACTGAAGAGGTTCTTCGTGCTAATGAATCGATTCGACCTACATCTAATGTACCAGTTTTTACTCCAGAAATGGCTTTAGGAGGTTCTGCTTCTCGAGGTGCACTTTTTATACCTGATTTGGTGAAAGCAGTTGAAAACATGGGGACTTCGAAATTTGACGGTGCAAGAGATGCTTCTAAAGCGGGGGCATGGTTAAAGGAGATTACAGAGACCTTTGACACCTTGATGATTGAAGAATGTTATCGTGTGGTCATTGCGACCAAGCTGTTAGGCCCAGATGCACGACGATGGTGGCAGAATCTAAAAGAGACATATTCGGTTACTATTACGTGGGCTATCTTTGTGGAACGATTCAAAGATCGATACTTCTCTCAGTACATCAAGGATCAGAAGAGAAAGGAGTTCTTCAACCTCTTTCAAGGCATTATGTCGGTCGTTGAGTACGAAAGCAAAGTTCTGGAATTGCGAGAATTCGCTCCTGAGTCATATACGACGAGAGACTTATGCAAGAGATTTGAAGATGGTCTTAATTTAAATATTCGAGATCGCATCAAGTCCGGAGACAAGTACGAGAGTCTTGACGATCTCGTAGAAGAAGCCCTGAGGGTAGAAGGTTTAGTTCAGGCGAGACATAAGCTTGCAGAACGATCTCAAAAGAAAAGGCAAGGGAGCGCATTTCCAGGAAATGCATCGAAGGTGTATAGGGGTGTGGGATCTTCGCGTGGCGTACCAAGTTCGGCATCTACTAATTTTCCTCAACCTCGGGAGCAGTTTAGTAGAGGCGGGAGCAATGTCTCGGGATCGGTTGGCGAAAATCGCAAGTGCCAGAATTGCCTAAAATATCATGACGGCCCCTGTAAGGCTCCTCAAGTATGTTTTCAGTGTCGACAGCTGGGGCATATGCGAAGTTCTTGTCCTCAGCTTATGGGAACGAGCAGTCAGGGTTCTGGTCAGCTTCGAGGTAAACTAACATATTCTACACCCAGAGAAACTCGATCTGCAGTTACCAGAGTGCCCGATGCCTCAAGCGGCCCTAGTACTCAATCACATATGCAAGGAAGGAAGCAAACTAGAGTATTTCATATTTCCCAAGAAGAGGCTCGCTCAGATCCGAAGGTTGTGACAGGTAATTTATAATTTGAATATTTTCACATGCTAAATCTAACCCCGCCTTGTTATGCCACTTGATTACGAATAAAACATTCGTAAGAAATTCTATCTTTTCAAATTTTTAAATCACAATCTCACCTAATATTGCTTCTTTAGGCCATGTGTTTGTGGGAGACCATCAGGTCTACGCTTTATTTGACCCAGGTTCTGATAGGTCTTATATCCGAGATGATCTTACTGCGATCTTAGATTATCTTATCTCTCATTTGTCACCTGGAATCATCGTTCATACCCCTCTTGGAGAGCGTCTAATTTGTGATTCGGTATTCCTTGGTTGTCCATTGAAGATCAAAGATGTCATTTTAGAGGCTGAATTGATACCATTGCCTTTGATTGATCTTGATGTTATTCTTGGCATGGATTGGCTTTCTTCTCATCATGCAATTCTCGATTGCCACGAGAAGCTTGTTATTTTTCGTAGACCAGGATTCTCAGAACTTGTTTTTGAGGGTAAACTTCAAACGAGATCCCTCTCTTTTATTTCAATGTTGACTGCGCATAAATTAATGCGTAAGGGTTGTGAGGCATTCTTGGCATTTGTCATCGATACTTCTCTTTCTGAAACTAAACTAGATGACATCCCAATCGTGAATGAATTTCCTGATGTCTTTCCCGAAGACTTACCAGGACAACCTCCGAATCGAGAGATTGATTTTTTCATTGACGTACTTCCTGGAATCACACCTATATCGATTACTCCATATCGAATGTCGCCTGCTGAGCTTAAGGAACTCCAGACACAACTTGGGGAATTATTGGAGAAGGGTTTCATATGACCTAGCACATCTCCATGGGGTGCTCCAGTTCTTTTTGTCAAGAAGAAAGATGGATCACTTCGTCTATGTGTCGACTACCGTCAATTGAACAAGGTGACAATCAAGAACAAATATCCTCTTCCAAGAATCGATGATCTGTTTGATCAATTGCAAGGAGCAACTGTGTTCTCAAAAATTGATTTGCGATCCGGTTATCACCAACTCAAGATTAGGGAATCTGATATCCCTAAGTCTGCTTTTCGAACCAGATACGGTCATTTTGAATTCTGTGTTATGCCTTTTGGACTCACAAATGCTCCTGCAGCTTTTATGGATCTTATGAATCGGGTCTTTCGGCCGTACTTAGATAAGTTTGTCATCATCTTCATTGATGACATTCTTATTTATTCTAAATCGGACGACGAGCATTCTCATCATCTAAGAATTGCTCTGAACATTCTCAGAGAAAATCAGCTTTATGCTAAATTCTCGAAGTGTGAATTTTGGCTTCGCGAGGTAAGCTTTTTGGGTCATCACATTTCTAAAGAAGGAATCTACGTCGATCCAGTGAAGATTCAAGCTATACTAGATTGGGAGCGTCCAAAGAACGTGACAGAGATTCGTAATTTTCTGGGATTAGCTGGATATTATCGACGGTTTGTCAAAGACTTTTCGTTATTGGCTTCATCTTTGACTAAATTGACTCGAAAAGGGATAAAATTTGAATGGAGTGAAGAATGCGACGAAGCATTTCAAGAATTGAAAAGACGACTCGTTTCAGCTCCTATTCTTGCTTTGCCAGACCCAGCGATTGGAGAATTTACCATTTATAGCGACGCCTCGAGACAAGGATTAGGATGCGTTCTCATGCAAGAAGGAAAGGTTATTGCCTACGCTTCAAGGCAATTGAAGAAGAACGAAGAAAATTATCCTACACATGATTTAGAGTTGGCTGTAATCGTCTTTGCATTGAAGATCTGGAGGCACTATCTGTATGGTGCAACTTGTCGGGTTTTCACTGATCACAAGAGCTTAAAGTATATCACCGCGCAAAAGGAGCTCAACCTCAGGCAAAGGCGATGGATGGAGTTGATTAGTGACTATGACTTAGTCATCGATTATCATCCTGGCAAGGCAAACGTTGTTGCAGATGCTCTGAGTAGAAAGTCTTCTACCTCACTTGCTTCAATTCAATCTTTTTATCTTCCTATGTTGGAGCAATTTAAATCTTTACACATTTCGCTCGATTGTGAAAAGTCTAATGATTCTGCCTTAATCGCCAAATTCGAGGTTAGACCTACCTTGTTCGAGAAAATTCGAGAAAGACAATCACACGATGTTTATTTACAACAGAAGATGGCGAAGCTAAATCAAGGAAAAGAAACAGAATATCAAATTCGGGATGATGGACTTCTTACTTTTAAAAATCGTGTTTGTGTTCCATCAGAACTTGATGTTCGTAGAGCTATTCTTGAGGAAGCCCATTCTTCAGCCTATGCTATGCATCCTGGTAGTACCAAAATGTATAGAACACTTCGGGAGCATTATTGGTGGCCAGGTATGAAACGGGACACTACTGAATTTGTATCAAAGTGCTTATCTTGCCAACAGATTAAAGCAGAACACCAAAAACCAGCCGGCATGCTTCAACCACTACCTATTCCTGAGTGGAAATGGGAAAACGTCACAATGGATTTTGTTTCTGGTTTACCTCGAACCCAAAAGGGTCATGACTCAATTTGGGTCATTGTCGATCGTCTGACGAAATCGGCACATTTCCTTCCAGTTCATACCAACGAATCTTTAGAGAAACTTGCCAAGTTATATGTCGATGAGATCGTGAGATTGCACGGAGTACCAGTGTCAATCATATCTGACCGTGATCCAAGATTCACTTCCCGTTTTTGGCCTAGTCTGCAGAAAGCGCTAGGTACAAAATTACTATTCAGTACCTCGTTTCATCCAAAGACTGATGGACAGTCAGAGAGAACTATACAGACACTAGAAGACATGTTACGTGCAGTGGTGTTGAATTTGGGAGGTAGCTGGGATAAGTACGTGACTTTGGTGGAGTTCGCTTATAACAACAGTTATCATTCAAGCATTGGAATGCCCCCGTACGAAGCTCTGTATGGCCGAAAGTGTCGAACACCACTCTTTTGGGATGAGGTTGGCGAGAGACAAATCGAACAAGTAGAGCTTATCGAAGATGCGAAGGCAAAAATACAACTTATTCGAGACAGACTTAAGGCAGCGCAAGATCGACAGAAAAGTTACGCAGATAATAGGAGGCGCGATTTGGAGTTTAATGAAGGAGACAAAGTTTTTCTGAAAGTTTCTCCATGGAAGGGCGTGTTGCGATTCCGCCGTCGAGGAAAGTTGAGTCCAAGGTATATTGGCCCGTTTACGATCGTGCAAAGGATTGGTCGTGTCGCGTATCGACTTGAGCTACCATCAGAATTGTCGAAGATTCACGATGTCTTCCATGTCTCTATGCTTAGAAAATATGAACCAGATCCTTCGCACGTGCTCAAAGATCCCCCAGTTTTATTAAAGGAAAATCTATCGTACGAAGTACAACCTGTTCAAATTGTAGATCGCCGAGAGAAAATGCTTCGTAACAAATCCATTCCTATGGTGAGAATTCTATGGAGAAGTGATCAAATTGAAGAAGAAACATGGGAACCAGAGTCAGTCATGCGTCAACACCATCCAAATCTCTTTTCATCTCTAGGTACGTTTATGTTTCGAGGACGAAACTTTTTGGAGGAGGGGATACTTTATAATATCTTAGTTCAACTAGATTTTTTTTAGAAAGCCCAAAACCTATTTATTTATTTTTATAGCCCAAAAGGCAAGCCCAATTAAGCCCAACTAGATTTTTTTTAGAAAGCCTAAAACCTATTTATTTATTTTTATAGCCCAAAAGGCCAGCCCAATTAAGCCCAACTAGATTTTTTTAGAAAGCCCAAACTTATTTATTTATTTATTTTGTGGCCCAAAGTTTCAGCCCACTTAAATGGCCTGATATATAATTAGTAAGGCTAAAGTTAAAAAAAAAGAGAGAGAAGAACGGGAGAAGAAAAGCAAAAGAGGGGAAAGAAGAGAGTGAAGAGAAGAAACCCTTGTTGATCAAATTCTCCCTTACAACCCTCATCCTAGGTGGTCTCTAAGTTGTTTTGAGGTAAGTGGTGTGTGAATTAAGCTTCCTTCTTCCATGATTTTGTAATTTTGTGGGGTTTTTCTTTTTGGTATGTGGGTAATTTGCAGACTGTTCGAACTGATTTTGACATAGCTATTACCATCGAAACTTTGCAAACTTAATTTCTGTACGTAGCTGAACTCGTTAGCTTTCCGTATCCACTTGAAACGCCTCAATCCGATTATTCTACAATTAGTTATGATTTTTCTCGTAAACTGCCGCTAGCTGGAAAATTTCAGAAATCTTATGTCGAATTCAAACTTATTTTTTTATCGTTTCGTTTAGTTAATGTATTGAAACGGTTATATGGGATTGGGAACTGATGTTAAGGAGTTACATGCCATTTTTATTTAATATCGACTCGTTCAAACTCGATTAGGATTTGTTTTTAGCAATGAAAGGGATGTTAACGCTAATAGTTAGTTATATTTAATTTGTCATTAATTGCTCATCTCCTTTCTAGGTAAAGAACCATCGACGAAGGGCAAGGGACCGACTTCAGATTCCGGAGAGAGTTAATCACTTCCTTGTGAGTTGATAATTCGGGAACGCCTTCTCTTGTTGGAAGTGTGGACCCTCGATAAATGTGCATTTATTTTAGTTTTAGTTAATTGATAAGAAAATTATTTGGTATTATGTTATGTGGTAAAGAGCCTGATTGGCTCGATTGCTCTGGTTAAAGTCATGTTAGCCATTTTATGAGTATTATTGATTTCTGGTTATTCTTGTGTGCCAATTAAGACTCTAACTTGAGTCGTTATTCATCTTATGATGCACATGCATATGTATGCCTGGTATCAAGGTTAAGTAGCCCGAATTGGTCACGGTTCGGGTGAGTTGGAGCGACATTGATTAAGTAGCCCGAATTTGTCGCGGTTCGGGTGAGTTAGAGTGACAACCAAGTTGGCCGTGATTGGCAAACCTGGGTGAGTTAGATCTAACGGGGCACCTGTCCATTTGCCAAATTCTGATACTCTGGAGGGTGATCGTTAGATGGATCAGTCTATTATAGGCTCAGTCAATGTCACCGGTGTGGGACATGCATGTCATATATGTTTATATGTTTGATCATTTCAAGTATTCACGTCGATATTGAATTGTGAACTTTAGCACTTGGCGTATTGAGAAAGAATATTAATGTGCATTTTATCTAGAGTAACGGTGACGGGCTTGGACTGTCTCTCGACGGAGAGCTCAGTTCGAGGAGGATATTGACTATCCACGCGTCTTTTATGTGATAACATTTTATTTGAACTAATTGTGTTATTCGTAAATGTGCACTAAGGTTTTTATTTTCATTAATATGTATACTGAGTGAGAAATAGTTATTGTGGGACGAAATGTGGGATTTTATGTTATGAACCGCGAGTGGAATACATGCTTCGTATAAGGGTCGGGGTGACCGGCTTATCACCTCACTGAGCTAGTGGTTTTGCTCACCCCCATCATTCTTTCCTTTTCAGGTTGTTGATACCGTTTTGTTTGGAGGTTTTCCTATCGTTTGCTCGTCATCCAATCTGTGTTTTGGGTACTTTCTCTTTTATGTAAATTGACGGATTCATTGGCGAGATTGTATAGTTTATATTTGGTGACCCCCTTGATGTTTTTTTGTACCTTCGCGATGTTATATCGTTCATGTATATTTTCTTTAAACTAAGTTACATCGTTGTATTTTATACCTTTGTAAATCCTTGTTGATACTTTTTGAGATGATGTTCTCGGGTTGTACCCGTTGTTATCAGTTGTTCAGCTCTACAGGTACTTGATAGCAAGCCTTACGTTTTCTATAAACTTTGTGGAGTGGAGTGCACCCATTCTGCGAAATTTATGGTTAACGTGGCGGTTGTCGCGTTCTGTCTGGGGTCGGGGCGTGACAATTATGCTCATATCCTACTTCACAATGGTCATTTCGTTCATCATGATGCTTATTTCCTTCATCATGACGCTCATTTCCCTCATCATGATGTATATTTTCTTTAATCATGATGCTCATTTCGTACATCATGATGCATATTTCCATCATCATAATGCTCATTTCCTTCATCATGATGCACATTTCTTTTATCACGATGCTCATTCCTTCGTCATGATGCATATTTATTTTATCATGATGCTCATTTCCTTCATCTTGATGATCATATCCTATATCATTATGGTCATTTCCTTCATTATGATGCTCATTTCCTTCATCATTATGCATTTTTCCTTCATCATATGCTTTTTTCTTACATTATGATGCACATTTCCTTCATAGTGATGCATGTTTCTCTCATCAAAATGCTTATTTCCTTTATCATTATGCTCATTCCCTACATCATGATGCTTGTTTTCTTTATCATGATGCACATTTCCTACATCATAATGTTTACTTCATTCTTCAAGGTGCACATTTCCTTCATCATAATGCTAATTTTTTACATCATGATGCATATTTCCATCATCATGTTGCTTATTTCCATCATCATGATGCTCAATTCCTTTGTCATGATGCATATTTTCTGCATCATGATACTCATTTCCTACATCATGATGCTCATTTCCTTCATCGTGATGCATATTTCCTTCATCGTAATGTTCATTTCCTTCAGTATTATACACATTTCCTACATCATTATGGTCATTTCCTTCATTATGATGCTCATCTCCTACATCATAAGTCTCATTTCGTTCATCATGATGCATATTTCACTTATCATGATGCATACTTCCTTTATCATGATGCTCATTTCTCTTATTACGAGGCTCATTTCTTCATCGTGATGCTTATTTCATCATAATGATGATGCTATTTATCTACATCATGTTCTCATTCCCTATGTCATGATGCTCATTTCCATCATCATGATACTAATTTACTTCATCATGATGCTCATTTTTACCATCGTGATGCTCATTTCCTTCATCATGATGCGCATTTCCTTCATCATGATGCTTATTTCTTTTATCATAATTCTCATTTTCATAATCATGATGCTAATTTCTTTTATCAAGATTCTCATTTCCATCATTATGATGCATAAATAATTCATCATGATGCTCATTTTCTTAGTCATGATGCTCATTTCCTTTATCAAGATGCGTATGTCCTTTATCATGATGCTCATCACCTTCATCATGATGCATGTTTACTTCAACATGATACTCATTTCCTACATCAAGATGATCAGTTCCATCATCCCGATGCTCATTTCCATCATCACGATGCATATTTACTCCATAATGATTCTCTTTCCTACATCATGATGCTTATTTTCTTCATCATGTTACTCATTTCCTTAATCGTGATGCTCATTTTCATCATCATGATGCAAAAACACTTCATCGTCATGCTTATTCCCTTCATCATGATGCTCATTTCCTATATCGTGATACATGTTTTCTTCATCTCAATGCCCATTTCCTATATCATGATGCTCATTTCCTTCATCTTGATACATATTTCCTTCATCCCAATGCCCATTTTCTATATCATGATGCTAATTTCATTCATCACGATGCGTATTTCCCTCATCATGATGCTATGTACTTTATCATGATGCCCATTACCTTGATCATTATGTATATTTCCTTCATCATCATGATCATTTCCAACGTCTTAATGGTCATTTCCTTAATCATTATGCTCATTTCATTCATCATGATGCATATATCCTTTATCATTATGCTCATATCCTAGATCATTATACACATTTCCTTCATCATGATGCTCATTTCCATCATCATGATGATAATTTCCTTCATCGTGATAGTCATTTCCTTCATCATTATGCCCTTTTCCTTCATCATGATGCATATTTTCTTCGTCATGATGCTCATTTCCATCATTATAATCCTCATTTCATTCATCATGATGCTCATTTCCTACATCGTGCTGCACATTTCCTTTGTCTTTAAGTTCATTTCGAATATCATGATGATCGTTTCCTTCTTCATAACGTATTTTTTTTATAATGATGCTCATTTCCATTATTATAATGCTCATTTCCTTCATCATGATGCGTATTTCCATTAACATCAGCCTATTTCCATCATCATAATGCATATTTTCATTCAACATAATGCTCATTTCCAATATCACGATGCATATTTTCATCATCATGATGGTCATTCCTGTCATCATAATGCATGTTTCCTTCGTACATCATGATACATATTTCCTTCATCATGGTGATATTTCCTTCATCGTGATGCTCATTTCTTACATCAATATGCTCTTTTCCTTCATCATGATGCATGTTTTCTTCATGATGATCCTCATTTCCATCACCATGATGTTAATTTCCTTCATCATGATGCGTATTTACTTAATCATGATGCTCATTCACTACATCATTATGCTCATTTCATTCATTACGATGCATATTTCCTTCATCATTATGCTCATTTCTTACATCATGCTTCATATTTCCTTCATCTCTATGTTCTTTTCTAACATCATGATGATCATTTCCTTCATCATGATGCAAATTTTCTTCATAATGATGCTCATTTCCTTTATCATGATGCGTATTTCTTCATCATGATGCTCATTTCCTCTTTCATCATAATTCTTATTTCCATCATCATGATGCATAAATCCTTCATCATGATACTTATTTCCTTCATCATGATGCTCATTTCAATCATCATGAAGCACGTTTCCTTCATCATGATGCTCATTTCCTATCATGACCAAATTTCCTTCATCATGATGCATATTTTCCTTCATCGTAACGCTCATTTCCTACGTCACGATACATTTTCCCATCATCATGATGCTCATTTTATTCAGCATGATGCATATTTTCCTTCTTCATAACGCTCATTTCCTACATCATGTTGCATATTTCAATCATCATGATGCTCTTTCCTTCATCTCGATGCTTATTTCCTTCGTCATGATGCATATTTTCTTCATCATGTAATCATTTACATCATCATGATGCTAATTACTTCATCATTATGATGCGTATTCATATCATCATGATGCTCATTTCCTTCTTCATGATGCTCATTTCCTACATTATGATGCTCATTTCCTTCTTCATGATGCACATTTCTTTCATCATAATGCATATTTCCTTCATCATTATTATCATTTTTTAAGTCATTATGGTCATTTCCTATAATCATTAGGCTTATTTCATTTACTGTGATACATATTTCTTTAATCATGATGCACATTTCCTACATCATGATAAATATTCCTTATCTTGGTGATATTTCCTTCATCGTGATGCTCATTTCTTACATCAATATGCTCTTTTCCTTCATCATGATGCATGTTTTCTTCATGATGATCCTCATTTCCATCACCATGATTTTAATTTCCTTCATCATGATGCGTATTTACTTCATCATGATGCTCATTCACTACATCATAATGCTCATTTCATTCGTTACGAAGCATATTTCCCTCATCAGTATGCTCATTTCTTACATCATGCTTCATATTTCCTTCATCTCTATGTTCATTTCCAACATCATGATGATTATTTCCTTCATCATGATGTAAATTTTCTTCAAAATGATGCTTATTTCCTTTATCATGATGCGTATTTCCTTCATCATGATGCTCATTTCCTTCATCATAATTCTTATTTCCATAATCATGATACATAAATCCTTCATCATGATACTTATTTAATTCATCATGATGCTCATTTTTATCATCATGATGCATGTTTCCTTCATCATGATGTAAATTTTCTTCATAATGATGCGTATTTACTTCATTATTATGATGCGTATTTACTTCATCATGATGCTTAATTTCTTCTTCATGATGCTCATTTCCTACATTATGATGCTCATTTCCTTCTTCATGATGCTCATTTCTTTCATCATAATGTATATTCCCTTCATCATGATTTTCATTTCCTAAGTCATTATGCTCATTTCCTATGATTTCATGAGGCTTATTTCATTCATCGTGATACATATTTCCTTAATTATGATGCTCATTTCCTACATCATGATATATATTTCCTTCATCATGGTGATATTTCCTTCATCATGATGCTCATTTCTTACATCAATATGCTCTTTTCCTTCATCATGATGCATGTTTTCTTCATGATGATCCTTATTTCCATCACCATGATGTTAATTTCCTTTATCATGATGAGAATTTACTTCATCATGATGCTCATTCACTACATCATTATGCTCATTTCATTCATTACGAAGCATATTTCCTTCATCATTATGCTCATTTCTTACATCATGCTTCATATTTCCTTAATCTCTATGTTCATTTCCAACATCATGATGATCATTTCCTTCATCATGATGCAAATTTTCTTCATAATGATGCTCATTTCCTTTATCATGATGCGTATTTACTTCATCATGATGCGAATTCACTACATCATTATGCTCATTTCATTCATTATGAAGCATATTTCCCTCATCAGTATGCTCATTTCTTACATCATGCTTCATATTTCCTTCATCTCTATGTTCATTTCCAACATCATGATGATTATTTCCTTCATCATGATGCAAATTTTCTTCAAAATGATACTTATTTCATTTATTATGATGCGTATTTCCTTCATCATGATGCTCATTTCCTTCATCATAATTCTTATTTCCATCATCATGATGCATAAATCCTTCATCATGATACTTATTTACTTCATCACGATGCTCATTTCCTATATCATGACAAAATTTCCTTCATCATGATGCATATTTTCCTTCATCGTAATGCTCATTTCCTACGTCACGATGCATTTTCTCATCATCATGATGTTCATTTCCTGTATCATGATGCTCATTTTCTTCAGCATGATGCATATTTTCCTTCTCCATAACGCTCATTTCTTACATCACGTTGCATATTTCAATCATCATGATGCTCTTTTCTTCATCTCGATGCTCATTTCCTTCGTCATGATGCATATTTTCTTCATCATGTAATCATTTACATCATCATGATGCTAATTACTTCATCATTATGATGCGTATTCACTTCATCATGATGCTCATTTCCTTCTTCATGATGCTCATTTCCTACATTATGATGCTCATTTCTTTCTTCGTGATGCACATTTCTTTCATCATAATGCATATTTCCTTCATCATTATTATCATTTTCTAAGCCATTATGGTCATTTCCTATAATCATTAGGCTTATTTCATTCACCGTGATACATATTTCTTTAATCATGATGCACATTTCCTACATCATGACAAATATTTCCTTATCTTTGAGATATTTCCTTCATCGTGATGCTCATTTCTTAAATCAATATGCTCTTTTCCTTCATCATGATGCATGTTTTCTTCATGATGATCCTCATTTCCATCACCATGGTGTTAATTTCCTTCATCATGATGCATATTTACTTCATCATGATGCATATTTTCCTTCATTATAATGCTCATTTCCTACGTGCATTTTCCTATCATCATGATGCTCATTCCCTGTATCATGATGCTCATTTTTTTAAACATGATGCATATTTTCCTTCATCATAACGCTCATTTCCTACATCACGATGCATATTTCAATCATCATGATGCTCTTTCCTTCATCTCGATGCTCATTTCCTTCGTCATGATGCATATTTTCTTCATCATGTAATCATTTACATCATCATGATTCCAATTACTTCATCATTATGATGCGTATTTACTTCATCATGATGCTTATTTTCTTCTTCATGATGCTCGTTTCCTACATTATGATGCTCATTTCCTTCTTCATGATGCTCATTTATTTCATCATAATGTATATTTCCTTCATCATGATTATCATTTCCTAAGTCATTATGCTCATTTCCTATGATTTCATGAGGCTTATTTCATTCATCGTGATACATATTTCCTTAATTATGATGCTCATTTCCTACATCATGATACATATTTCCTTCATCATGGTGATATTTCCTTTATCGTGATGCTCATTTCTTACATCAATGTGCTCTTTTCCTTCATCATGATGCATGTTTTCTTCATGATGATCCTTATTTCCATCACCATGATGTTAATTTCCTTCATCATGATGAGTATTTACTTCATCATGATGCTCATTCACTATATCATTATGCTCATTTCATTCACTACGAAGTATATTTCCCTCATAAGTATGCTCATTTCTTACATCATGCTTCATATTTTCTTCATCTCTATGTTCATTTCCAACATCATGATGATTATTTCCTTCATCATGATGCAAATTTTCTTCATAATGATGCTTATTTCCTTAATCATGATGCGTATTTCCTTCAAATGATGCTCATTTCCTTCATCATAATTCTTATTTCCATCATCATGATGCATAAATCCTTCATCATGATACTTATTTCCTTCATCATGATGCTCATTTTTATCATCATGATGCATGTTTCCTTCATCATGATGATCATTTCCTTCATCATGATGCAAATTTTCTTCATAATGATGCTCATTTCCTTTATCATGATGCGTATTTCCTTCATCATGATGCTCATTTACTCTTTCATCATAATTCTTATTTCCATCATCATGATGCATAAATCCTTCATCATGATACTTATTTCCTTCATCATGATGCTCATTTCTATCATCATGATGCTCATTTCCTTCATCATGATGCTCATTTCCTATATCACGACCTAATTTTCTTCATCATGATGCATATTTTCCTTCATCATAATGCTCATTTCCTACGTGCATTTTCCTATCATCATGATGCTCATTTCCTGTATCATGATGCTCATTTTTTTCAACATGATGCTCTTTCCTTCATCTCGATGCTCATTTCATTCGTCATGATGCATATTTTCTTCATCATGTAATCATTTACATCATCATGATTCTAATTACTTCATCATTTAGATGCATATTTACTTCATCATGATGCTTATTTTCTTCTTCATGATGCTCATTTCCTACATTTTGATGCTCATTTCCTTCTTCATGATGCTCATTTCTTTCATCATAATGTATATTTCCTTCATCATGATTATCATTTCCTATGATTTCATGAGGCTTATTTCATTCATCGTGATACATATTTCCATAATTATGATGCTCATTTCCTACATCATGATACATATTTCCTTCATCATGGTGATATATCTTTCATCGTGATGCTCATTTCTTACATCAACATGCTCTTTTCCTTCATCATGATGCATGTTTTCTTCATGATGATCCTCATTTCCATCACCATGATGTTAATTTCCTTCATCATGATGAGTATTTACTTCATCATGATGCTCATTCACTACATCATTATGCTCATTTCATTCATTACGAAGCATATTTCCCTCATAAGTATGCTCATTTCTTACATTATGCTTCATATTTCCTTCATCTCTATGCTCATTTCCAACATCATGATGCAAATTTTCTTCATAATGATGCTTATTTCCTTTATCATGATGCGTATTTCCTTTATCATGATACTCATTTCCTTCATCATAATTCTTATTTCCATCATCATGATGCATAAATCCTTCATCATTTTCCTTCATCATGATGCTCATTTTTATTATCATGATGCATGTTTCCTTCATCATGATGATCATTTCCTTCATCATGATTCAAAATTTCTTCATAATGATGCTCATTTCCTTTATCATGATGCGTATTTCCTTCATCATGATGCTCATTTCCTCTTTCATCATAATTCTTATTTCCATCATCATGATGCATAAATCCTTCATCATGATACTTATTTCCTTCATCATGATGCTCATTTCTATAATCATGATGCACGTTTCCATCATCATGATGCTCATTTCCTATATCATGACCTAATTTCCTTCATCATGATGCATATTTTTCTTCATCATAATGCTCATTTCCTACGTCACCATGCATTTTTCCATTATCATGATGCTCTTTTTCTGTATTATGATGCTCATTTTCTTCAGCATGATGCATATTTTCCTTCATCATAACTCTCATTTCCCACATCACGATGCATATTTCAATCATCATGATGCTCTTTCCTTAATCTCGACGCTCATTTTCTTCGTCATGATGCATATTTTCTTCATCATGTAATCATTTACATCATCATGATTCCAATTACTTCATCATTATGATGTGTATTTACTTCATCATGATGCTTATTTCCTTCTTCATGATGCTCATTTCCTTCTTCATGATGCTCATTTCTTTCATCATAATGTATATTTCTTTCATCATGATTATCATTTCCTAAGTCATTATGCTCATTTCCTATGATTTCATGAGGCTTATTTCATTCATCGTGATACATATTTCCTTAATTATGATGCTCATTTCCTTCATCATGATACATTTTTCCTTCATCATGGTGATATTTCCTTCTTCATGATGCTCATTTCTTACTTCAATATGCTCTTTTCCTTTATCGTGATGCATGTTTTCTTCATGATGATCCTCATTTTCATCACCATGATGTTAATTTCCTTCATCATGATGCTTATTTACTTCATCATGATGCTCATTCACTGCATCATTATGCTCATTTCATTCATTACGAAGCATATTTCCCTCATCAGTATGCTCATTTCTTACATCATGCTTCATATTTCCTTCATCTCTATGTTCATTTCTAACATCATGATGATTATTTCCTTCATCATGATGCAAATTTTCTTCATAATGATGCTTATTTCATTTATCATGATGGGTATTTCCTTCATCATGATGCTCATTTCTTTCATCATAATTCTTATTTCCATCATCATGATGCATAAATCCTTCATCATGATGCTTATTTTCTTCATCATGATGCTCATTTTTATCATCATGATGCATGTTTCCTTCATCATGATGATCAATTCTTTCATCATGATGCAAATTTTCTTCATAATGATGCTCATTTCCTATATCATGATGCGTATTTCCTTCATCATGATGCTCATTTCCTCCTTCATCATAATTCTTATTTCTATCATCATGATGCATAAATCCTTCATCATGATACTTATTTCCTTCATCATCATGCTCATTTCCTACGTCACGATGCATTTTTTCATCATCATGATGTTCATTTCCTGTATCAGGATGCTCATTTTCTTCAGCATGATGCATATTTTCCTTCATCATAACGCTCATTTCCTACATCACGATGCATATTTCAATCATCATGATGCTCTTTCCTTCATCTCGATGCTCATTTTCTTCATCATGTAATCATTTACATCAGCATGATTCCAATTACTTCATCATTATGATGTGTATTTACTTAATTATGATGCTTATTTCCTTCTTCATGATGCTCATTTCCTACATTATGATGTTCATTTCCTTCTTCATGATGCTCATTTCTTTCATCATAATGTATATTCCTTCATCATGATTATCATTACCTAAGTCATTATGCTCATTTCTTATGATTTCATGAGGCTTATTTCATTCATCGTGATACATATTTCCTTAATTATGATGCTCATTTCCTACATCATGATACATTTTTCCTTCATCATGGTGATATTTCCTTCATCGTGATGCTCATTTCTTACATTAATATGCTCTTTTCCTTCATCGTGATGTTTGTTTTCTTCATGATGATCCTCATTTTCATCACCATGATGTTAATTTCCTTCATCTTGATTAGTATTTATTTTATCATGATGCTCATTCACTACATCATTATGCTCATTTCATTCATTACGAAGCATATTTCCTTCATCATTATGCTCATTTCTTACATCATGCTTCATATTTCCTTCATCTCTATGTTCATTTCCAACATCATGATGATCATTTCCTTCATCATGATGCAAATTTTCTTCATAATGATGCTCATTTCCTTTATCATGATGCGTATTTCCTTCATCATGATGCTCATTTCCTTCAACATAATTCTTATTTCCATCATCATGATGCATAAATCCTTCATCATGATACTTATTTCCTTCATCATGATGCTCATTTCTTTCATCATTAAGCAAGTTTCGTTCACCATGATACTCATTTCCTATATCATGACCTAATTTCCTTCATCATGATGCTCATTTCCTTTGTCATGATGCATATTTTCTTCATAATGTAATCATTTACATCATCATGATGCAAATTACTTCATCATTATGATGCGTATTTATTTCATCATGATGCTCATTTCCTTCTTCATGATGCTCATTTCCTACATTATGATGCCCATTTCCTTCTTCATGATGCTCATTTCTTTCATCATAATGTGTATTTCCTTCATCATGATTATCATTTCCTAAGTCATTATGATCATTTCCTATCATTTCATGAGGCATATTTCATTCATCGTGATACATATTTCCTTAATTATGATGCTCATTTCCTACATCATGATACATATTTCCTTCATCATGGTGATATTTCCTTCATCGTGATGCTCATTTCTTACATAAATATGCTCTTTTACTTCATCATGATGCTTGTTTTTTTCATGATGATCCTCATTTCAATCACCATGATGTTAATTTCATTCATCATGATGCTCATTCACTACATCATTATGCACATTTCATTCATTATGAAGCATATTTCCTTCATCATTATGCTCATTTCTTACATCATGCTTCGTATTTCCTTCATCTCTATGTTCATTTCCAACATCATGATGATCATTTCCTTCATCATGATGCAAATTTTCTTCATAGTGATGCTCATTTCCTTTATCATAATGTGTATTTCCTTCATCATGATGCTCATTTCCATCATCATAATTCTTATTTCCATCATCATGATGCATACATCCTTCATCATGATACTTATTTGCTTCATCATGATTCTCATTTCTATCATCATTATGCATGTTTACTTCATCATGATGCTCATTTCATATATGATGACCAAATTTCCTTAATCATGATGCATATTTTCCTTCATCGTAATGCTCATTTCCTACGTCACGATGCATTTTCCCATCATCATGATGCTCATTTCCTGTATCATGATGCTCATTTTCTTTAGCATGATGCATATTTTCCTTCATCATAACGCTCATTTCCTACATCACGTTGCATATTTCAATCACCATAGTGCTCTTTCCTTCATCTCGATGCTCATTTCCTTCGTCATGATGAAAATTTTCTTCATCATGTAATCATTTACATCATCATGATGCTAATTACTTCATCATTATGATGCGTATTTACTTCATCATGATCCTCATTTCCTACATTATGATGCTCATTTCCGTCTTCATGATGCTCATTTCTTTCATCATAATGTATATTTCCTTCATCATGATTATAATTTCCTAAGTCATTATGCTCATTTCCTATGCTTTCATGAGGCTTATTTCATTCATCGTGATACATATTTCCTTAATTATGATGCTCATTTCCTACATCATGATACATATTTCCTTCATCATGGTGATATTTCCTTTATCGTGATGCTCATTTCTTACATCAATGTGCTCTTTTCCTTCATCATGATGCATGTTTTCTTCATGATGATCCTTATTTCCATCACCATGATGTTAATTTCCTTCATCATGATGAGTATTTACTTCATCATGATGCTCATTCACTATATCATTATGCTCATTTCATTCACTACGAAGTATATTTCCCTCATAAGTATGCTCATTTCTTACATCATGCTTCATATTTCCTTCATCTCTATGTTCATTTCCAACATCATGATGATCATTTCCTTCATCATGATGCAAATTTTCTTCATAATGATGCTCATTTCCTTTATCATGATGCGTATTTCCTTCATCATGATGCTCATTTCCTTCAACATAATTCTTATTTCCATCATCATGATGCATAAATCCTTCATCATGATACTTATTTCCTTCATCATGATGCTCATTTCTTTCATCATTAAGCAAGTTTCGTTCACCATGATACTCATTTCCTATATCATGACCTAATTTCCTTCATCATGATGCTCATTTCCTTTGTCATGATGCAAATTTTCTTCATAATGTAATCATTTACATCATCATGATGCAAATTACTTCATCATTATGATGCGTATTTATTTCATCATGATGCTCATTTCCTTCTTCATGATGCTCATTTCCTACATTATGATGCCCATTTCCTTCTTCATGATGCTCATTTCTTTCATCATAATGTGTATTTCCTTCATCATGATTATCATTTCCTAAGTCATTATGATCATTTCCTATCATTTCATGAGGCATATTTCATTCATCGTGATACATATTTCCTTAATTATGATGCTCATTTCCTACATCATGATACATATTTCCTTCATCATGGTGATATTTCCTTCATCGTGATGCTCATTTCTTACATAAATATGCTCTTTTACTTCATCATGATGCTTGTTTTTTTCATGATGATCCTCATTTCAATCACCATGATGTTAATTTCATTCATCATGATGCTCATTCACTACATCATTATGCACATTTCATTCATTATGAAGCATATTTCCTTCATCATTATGCTCATTTCTTACATCATGCTTCGTATTTCCTTCATCTCTATGTTCATTTCCAACATCATGATGATCATTTCCTTCATCATGATGCAAATTTTCTTCATAGTGATGCTCATTTCCTTTATCATAATGTGTATTTCCTTCATCATGATGCTCATTTCCATCATCATAATTCTTATTTCCATCATCATGATGCATACATCCTTCATCATGATACTTATTTGCTTCATCATGATTCTCATTTCTATCATCATTATGCATGTTTACTTCATCATGATGCTCATTTCATATATGATGACCAAATTTCCTTAATCATGATGCATATTTTCCTTCATCGTAATGCTCATTTCCTACGTCACGATGCATTTTCCCATCATCATGATGCTCATTTCCTGTATCATGATGCTCATTTTCTTTAGCATGATGCATATTTTCCTTCATCATAACGCTCATTTCCTACATCACGTTGCATATTTCAATCACCATAGTGCTCTTTCCTTCATCTCGATGCTCATTTCCTTCGTCATGATGAAAATTTTCTTCATCATGTAATCATTTACATCATCATGATGCTAATTACTTCATCATTATGATGCGTATTTACTTCATCATGATCCTCATTTCCTACATTATGATGCTCATTTCCGTCTTCATGATGCTCATTTCTTTCATCATAATGTATATTTCCTTCATCATGATTATAATTTCCTAAGTCATTATGCTCATTTCCTATGCTTTCATGAGGCTTATTTCATTCATCGTGATACATATTTCCTTAATTATGATACTCATTTCCTACATCATGATACATATTTCAATCATCGTGGTGCTCATTTCTTACATCAATATGCTCTTTTCCTTCATCATGATGCATGTTTTCTTCATGATGATCCTCATTTCAGTCACCATGTTGTTAATTTCCTACATCATGATGCGTATTTACTTCATTATGATGCTCATTCACCACATCATTATGCTCATTTCATTCATTACGAAGCATATTTCCTTCATCATTATGCTCATTTCTTACATCATGCTTCATATTTCCTTCATCTCTATGTTCATTTCCAACATCATGATGATCATTTCATTCATCATGATGCAAATTTTCTTCATATTGATACTCATTTCCTTTATCATGATGCGTATTTCCTTTATCATGATGCTCATTTCCTTCATCATAATTCTTATTTCCATCATCATGATGCATAAATCATTCATCATGATACTTATTTCCTTCATCATGATGCTCATTTCTATCATCATGAAGCACGTTTTCTTCATCATGATGCTCATTTCCTATATCATGACCTAATTTTCTTCATCATGATGCATATTTTCCTTCAACGTAATGCTCATTTCCTACGTAACGATACATTGTCCCATCATCATGATGCTCATTTCCTGTATCATGATGCTCATTTCCTCAGCATGGTGCATATTTTCCTTCATCATAACGCTCATTTCATACATCACGATGCATATTTCAATCATCATGATGCTCTTTCCTTCATCTCGATGCTCATTTCCTTCGTCATGATGCATATTTTCTTCATCATGTAATCATTTACATTATCATGATTCTAATTACTTCATTATTATGATGCGTATTTACTTCATCATGATGCTTATTTTCTTCTTCATGATGCTCATTTCCTACATTATGATGCTCATTTCCTTCTTCATGATGCTCATTTCTTTCATCAAAATGTATATTTCCTTCATCATGATTATCATTTCCTAAGTCATTATGCTCATTTCCTATGATTTCATGAGTCTTATTTCATTCATCGTGATGCTCATTTATTACATCAATATGCTCTTTTCCTTCATCATGATGTTTGTTTTCTTCATGATGATCCTCATTTCCATCATCATCATGTTAATTTCCTTCATCATTATGAGTATTTACTTCATCATGATGCTCATTCACTACATCATTATGCTCATTTCATTCATTACGAAGCATATTTCCCTCATCAATATGCTCATTTCTTACATCATACTTCATATTTCCTTCATCTCTATGTTCATTTCCAACCTCATGATGATTATTTCCTTCATCATGATGCAAATTTTATTAATAATGATGCTTATTTCCTTTATCATGATGCGTATTTCCTTCATCATGATTCTCATTTCCTTCATCATAATTCTTATTTCCATCATCATGATGCATAAATCCTTCATCATGATACTTATTTCCTTCATCATGATGCTCATTTTTATCATCATGATGCATGTTTCCTTCATCATGATGATCATTTCCTTAATCATGATGCAAATTTTCTTCATAATGATGCTCATTTGCTTTATCATGATGCGTTTTTCTTTCATCTTGATGCTCATTTCCTTCATCATAATTCTTATTTCCATCATCATGATGCATAAATCCTTCATCATGATACATATTTCCTTCATCATGATGCTCATTTCTATCATCATGATGCACGTTTCCTTCATCATGATGCTCATTTCCAATATCATGACCTAATTTCCTTCATCATGATGCATATTTTCCTTCATCATAATGCTCATTGCCTACGTCACGATGCATTTTTGCATCATCATGATGCTTATTTCCTGTATCATGATGCTCATATTCTACAGCATGATGCATATTTTCCTTCATCATAATGCTCATTTCCTATATCACGATGCATATTTCAATCATCATGATGATCTTTCCTTCATCTCGATGCTCATTTCTTTCGTCATGATGCATATTTTCTTCATCATGTAATCATTTACATTATCATGATTCCAATTACTTCATCATTATGATGTGTATTTACTTCATCATGATGCTTATTTCCTTCTTCATGATGCTCATTTCCTACATTATGATGCTCATTTCCTTCTTCATGATGCTCATTTCTTTCATCATAATGTATATTTCTTTCATCATGATTATCATTTCCCAAGTCATTAGCTCATTTCCTATGATTTCATGAGGCTTATTTCATTTATCGTGATACATATTTCCTTAATTATGATGCTCATTTCCTACATCATGATACATTTTTCTTCATTATGGTGATATTTCCTTCATCGTGATGCTCATTTCTTACATCAATATGCTCTTTTCCTTCATCGTGATGCATGCTTTCTTCATGATGATCCTCATTTTCATCACCATGATGCTAATTTCTTTCATCATGATGAGCATTTACTTCATCATGATGCTCATTCACTGCATCATTATGTTCATTTCATTCATTACGAAGCATATTTCCTTCATCATTATGCTCATTTCTTACATCATGCTTCATATTTCCTTCATCTCTATGTTCATTTCCAACATCATGATGATCATTTCCTTCATCATGATGCAAATTTTCTTCATAATGATGCTCATTTCCTTTATCATGATGCGTATTTTCTTCATCATGATGCTCATTTCCTTCATCATAATTCTTATTTTCATCATCATGATGCATAAATCCTTCATCATGATACTTATTTCCTTCATCATGATGCTCATTTCTATCATCATTAAGCATGTTTCGTTCACAATGATGTTCATTTCCTAAATCATGACCTAATTTCCTTCATCATGATGCATATTTTCCTTCATCATAATGCTCATTTCCTAAATGAATTTTTCCATCATCATGATTCTTATTTCCTGTATCATTATGCTCATTTTCTTCAGCATGATGCATATTTTCCTACATCATAACGCTCATGTCCTATATCACGATGCATATTTTAATCCTCATGATGCTCTTTCCTTCGTCTCGATGCTCATTTCCTTCGTCATGATGCATATTTTCTTCATCATGTAATCATTTACATCATCATGATGCTAATTACATCATCATTATGATGCGTATTTATTTCATCATGATGCTCATTTCCTTCTTTATGATGCTCATTTCTTTCATCATAATGTATATTTCCTTCATCATGATTATCATTTCCTAAGTCATTATGCTCATTTCCTATAATTTCATGAGGCTTATTTCATTCATCGTGATACATATTTCCTTAATTATGATGCTCATTTCCTACATCATGATACATTTTTACTTCATCATGGTGATATTTCCTTCATCGTGATGCTCATTTCTTACATAAATATGCTCTTTTCCTTCATCATGATACATGTTTTCTTCATGATGATCCTCATTTCCATCACCATGATATTAATTTACTTCATCATGATGCGTATTTACTTCATCATGATGCTCATTCACTACATCATTATGCTCATTTCATTCATTACGAAGCATATTTCCTTCATCATTATGCTCATTTCTTACATCATGCTTCGTATTTCCTTCATCTCTATGTTCATTTCCAACATCATGATGATCATTTCCTTCATCATGATGCAAAGTTTCTACATAATGATGCTCATTTCCTTTATCATGATTCATATTTCCTTCATCATGATGCTCATTTTCTTCATCATAATTCTTATTTCCATCATCATGATGCATAAATCCTTCATCATGATACATATTTCCTTCATCATGATGCTCATTTCTATCATCATGATGCACGTTTCCTTCATCATGATGCTCATTTCCTATATCATGACCTAATTACCTTCATCATGATGCATATTTTCCTTCATCATAATGCTCATTTCCTACGTCACGATGCATTTTTGCATCATCATGATGCTCATTTCCTGTATCATGATGTTCATATTCTTCAGCATGATGCATATTTTCCTTCATCATAACGCTTATTTCCTATATCACGATGCATATTTCAATCATCATGATGCTCTTTCCTTCATCTCGATGCTCATTTCTTTCGTCATGATGCATATTTTCTTCATCATGTAATCATTTACATCATCATGATTCCAATTACTTCATCATTATGATGTGTATTTACTTCATCATGATGCTTATTTCCTTCTTCATGATGCTCATTTCCTACATTATGATGTTCATTTCCTTCTTCATGATGCTCATTTCTTTCATCATAATGTATATTTCTTTCATCATGATTATCATTTCCCAAGTCATTATGCTCATTTCCTATGCTTTCATGAGGCTTATTTCATTCATCGTGATACATATTTCCTTAATTATGATGCTCATTTCCTACATCATGATACATTTTTCCTTTATTATGGTGATATTTCCTTCATCGTGATGCTCATTTCTTACATCAATATGCTCTTTTCCTTCATCGTGATGCATGCTTTCTTCATGACGATCCTCATTTTCATCACCATGATGTTAATTTCTTTCATCATGATGAGCATTTACTTCATCATGATGCTCATTCACTGCATCATTATGTTCATTTCATTCATTACGAAGCATATTTCCTTCATCATTATGCTCATTTCTTACATCATGCTTCATATTTCCTTCATCTCTATGTTCATTTCCAATATCATGATGATCATTTCCATCATCATGATGCAAATTTTCTTCATAATGATGCTCATTTCCTTTATCATGATGCGTATTTCCTTCATCATGATGCTCATTTCCTTCATCATAATTCTTACTTCCATCATCATGATGCATAAATCCTTCATCATGATACTTATTTCCTTCATCATGATGCTCATTTCTATCATCATTAAGCATGTTTCGTTCACCATGATGTTCATTTCCTATATCATGACCTAATTTCCTTCATCATGATGCATATTTTCCTTCATCATAATGCTCATTTCCTACATGAATTTTCCCATAATCATGATTCTTATTTCCTGTATCATGATGCTCATTTTCTTCAGCATGATGCATATTTTCCTACATCATAATGCTCATGTCCTATATCACGATGCATATTTCAATCATCATGATACTCTTTTCTTCGTCTCGATGCTAATTTCCTTCGTCATGATGCATATTTTCTTAATCATGTAATCATTTACATCATCATGATGCTAATTACATCATCATTATGATGCGTATTTATTTCATCATGATGCTCATTTCCTTCTTCATGATTCTCATTTCTTTCATCATAATGTATATTTTCTTCATCATGATTATCATTTCCTAAATCATTATGCTCATTTCCTATAATTTCATGAGGCTTATTTCATTCATCGTGATACATATTTCCTTAATTATGATGCTCATTTCCTACATCATGATACATATTTCCTTCATCATGGTGATATTTCCTTCATCGTGATGCTCATTTCTTATATAAATATGCTCTTTTCCTTCATCATGATACATGTTTTCTTCATGATGATCCTCATTTCCATCACCATGATATTAATTTCCTTCATCATGATGCGTATTTACTTCATCATGATGCTCATTCACTACATCATTATGCTCATTTCATTCATTACGAAGCATATTTCCTTCATCATTATGCTCATTTCTTACATCATGCTTCGTATTTCCTTCATCTCTATGTTCATTTCCCACATCATGATGATCATTTCCTTCATCATGATGCAAATTTTCTTCATAATGATGCTCATTTCCTTTATCATGATGCATATTTCCTTCATCATGATACTTATTTCCTTCATCATAATTCTTATTTCCATCATCATGATGCATAAATACTTCATCATGATACTTATTTGCTTCATCATGATGCTCATTTCTATCATCATCATGCATGTTTACTACATCATGATGCTCATTTCATATATCATGACCAAATTTTCTTCATCATGATGCATATTTTCCTTCATCATAATGCTCATTTCCTACGTCACGATGCATTTTTTCATCATCATGATGTTCATTTCCTATATCATGATGCTCATTTTCTTCAGCATGATTCATATTTTCCTTTATCATAACGCTCATTTCCTACATCACGTTGCATATTGCAATCACCATAGTGTTCTTTCCTTCATCTGGATGCTCATTTCCTTCGTCATGATGCAAATTTTCTTCATCATGTAATCATTTACATCATCATGATGCTAATTACTTCATCATTATGATGTGTAGTTACTTCAACATGATCCTCATTTCCTACATTATGATGCTCATTTCCTTCTTCATGATGCTCATTTTTTTCATCATAATGTATATTTCCTTCATCATGATTATCATTTCCTAAGTCATTATGCTCATTTCCTATGATTTCATGATGCTTATTTCATTCATTGTGATACATATTTCCATAATTATGATGCTAATTTCCTACATCATGATACATATTTCCATCATCGTGGTGCTCATTTCTTACATCAATATGCTCTTTTCCATCATCATGATTCATATTTTCTTCATGATGATCCTCATTTCCGTCACCATGTTGTTAATTTCCTTCATCATGATGCATATTTACTTCATCATGACGCTTATTCACCACATCAATATGCTAATTTCATTCATTACGAAGCATATTTCCTTCATAATTATGCTCATTTCTTACATCATGCTTCATATTTCCTTCATCTCAATGTCATTTCCAACATCATGATGATCATTTCTTTCATCATGATGCAAATTTTCTTCATACTGATACTCATTTCCTTTATCATGATGCGTATTTCCTTTATCATGAAGCTCATTTCCTTCATCATAATTCTTATTTCCATCATCATGATGCATAAATACTTCATCATGATACATATTTCCTTCATCATGATGCTCATTTCTATCATCATGATGCACGTTTCCTTCATCATGATGCTCATTTCCTATATCATGACCTAATTTCCTTCATCATGACGCATATTTTCCTTCATCATAATGCTCATTTTCTACGTCACGAAGCATTTTTGCATCATCATGATGCTCATTTCCTGTATCATGATGCTCATATTCTTCAGCATGATGCATATTTTCCTTCATCATAACGCTCATTTCCAATATCACGATGCATATTTCAATCATCATGATGCTCTTTCCTTCATCTCGATGCTCATTTCTTTCGTCATGATGCATATTTTCTTCATCATGTAATCATTTACATCATCATGATTCCAATTACTTCATCATTATGATGTGTATTTACTTCATCATGATGCTTATTTCCTTCTTCATGATGCTCATTTCCTACATTTTGATGCTCATTTCCTTCTTCATGATGCTCATTTCTTTCATCATATTGTATATTTCCTTCATCATGATTATCATTTCCTAAGTCATTATGCTCATTTCCTATAATTTCATGAGGCTTATTTCATTCATCGTGATACATATTTCCTTAAATATGATGCTCATTTCCTACATCATGATACATATTTCTTTCATCATGGTGATATTTCCTTCATCGTGATGCTCATTTCTTACATCAATATGCTCTTTTCCTTCATCATGATGCATGTTTTCTTCATGATGATCCTCATTTCCATCACCATCATGTTAATTTCCTTCATCATGATGAGTATTTACTTCATCCTGATGCTCATTCACTACATCATTATGCTCATTTCTTACATCATGCTTCATATTTCCTTCATTTCTATGTTCATTTCCAACATCATGATGATTATTTCCTTCATCATGATGCTCATTTCTTTCATCACAATTCTTATTTCTATCGTCATGATGCATAAATCCTTCATCATGATACTTATTTCCTTCATCATGATGCTCATTTTTATCGTCATTATGCATGTTTCCTTCATCATGATGATCATTTCCTTAATCATGATGCAAATTTTCTTCATAATGATGCTCATTTCCTTTATCATGATGCGTATTTCCTTCATCATGATGCTCATTTCCTTCATCATTATTCTTCATCATGATGCTCATTTCCTTCATCATGATGCTCATTTTCTTCATCTTTATGTTCATTTCCAATTCATGATGATCACTTCCTTCATCACGATGCAAATTTTCTTCATAATGATGATCATTTCCTTTATCATGATGCGTATTTCCTTCATCATGATGCTCATTTCCTTCAACATAATTCTTATTTCCATCATCATGATGCATAAATCATTCATCATGATACTTATTTGCTTCATCATGATGCTCATTTCTATCATCATGAAGCACGTTTCCTTCATCATGATGCTCATTTCCTATATCATGACCTAATTTTCTTCATCATGATGCATATTTTCCTTCAACATAATGCTCATTTCCTATGTCACGATGCATTTTCCCATCATCATGATGCTCATTTCCTGTATCATAATGCTCATTTCCTCAGCATGGTGCATATTTTCCTTCATCATAACGCTCATTTCCTACATCATGATGCATATTTCAATCATCATGATGTTCTTTCCTTCATCTCGATGCTCATTTCCTTCGTCATGATGCATATTTTCTTCATCATGTAATCATTTACATCATCATGATTCTAATTACTTCATTATTATGATGCGTATTTACTTCATCATGATGCTTAATTTCTTCTTCATGATGCTCATTTCTTACATTATGATGCTCATTTCCTTCTTCATGATGCTCATTTCTTTCATCATAATGTATATTTCCTTCATCATGATTATTATTTCCTAAGTCATTATGCTCATTTCCTATGATTTCATGAGGCTTATTTCATTCATCGTGATACATATTTCCTTAATTATGATGCTCATTTCCTACATCATGATACATATTTCTTTCATCATGGTGATATTTCCTTCATCGTGATGCTCATTTCTTACATCAATATGCTCTTTTCCTTCATCATGATGCATGTTTTCTTCATGATGATCCTCATTTCCATCACCATCATGTTAATTTCCTTCATCATGATGAGTATTTACTTCATCATGATGCTCATTCACTACATCATTATACTTATTTCATTCATTACGAAGTATATTTCCCACATCAGTATGCTCATTTCTTACATCATGCTTCATATTTCCTTCATCTCTATGTTCATTTCCAACATCATGATGATTATTTCCTTCATCATGATGCAAATTTTCTTCATAATGATGCTTATTTCCTTTATCATGATGCGTATTTCCTTCATCATGATGCTCATTTCCTTCATCATAATTCTTATTTCCATCATCATGATGCATAAATCCTTCATCATGATACTTATTTCCTTCATCGTGATGCTCATTTTTATCGTCATGATGCATGTTTCCTTCATCATGATGATCATTTCCTTAATCATGATGCAAATTTTCTTCATAATGATGCTCATTTCCTTTATCATGATGCGTATTTCTTTCATCATGATTCTCATTTCCTTCATCATAATTCTTATTTCCATCATCATGATGCATAAATCCTTCATCATGATACATATTTCCTTCATCATGATGCTCATTTCTATCTTCATGATCCACGTTTCCTTCATCATGATGCTCATTTCCTATATCATGACCTAATTTCCTTCATCATGATGCATATTTTCCTTCATCATAATGCTCATTTCCTACGTCACGATGCATATTCCTATCATCATGATGCTCATTTCCTGTATCATGATGCGTATTTTCTTCAGCATGATGCATATTTTCCTTCATCATAATGCTCATTTCCTACATCACGATGCATATTTCAATCATCATGATGCTCTTTCCTTCATCTTGATGCTCATTTTCTTCGCCATGATGCATATTTTCTTCATCATGTAATCATTTACATCATCATGATGCTAATTACTTCATCATTATGATGCGTATTTACTTAATCATGATCCTCATTTCCTACATTATGATGTTCATTTCCTTCTTCATGATGCTCATTTCTTTTATTATAATGTATATTTCCTTCATCATGATTATCATTACCTAAGTCATTATGCTCATTTTATGCTCATTTCAAAATGTTGATTGGTTTCATTCGTGAAATTGAAAGTGAAATAGGTAAGAGGTGATGATTGGGGAAAAAATTAGGAAGATGAAAGTCAGATAGATGATGTCCACCGTCTAAATTCAATTTAAGACCCGAATGGGTAATTTTATACTTTGTATGGGCATACTGTTGAAGCCTGAAAATTAATATGGCGGTCTACTTGAGATAATTAATGCAAAAGGGAACATTGTAATCAACTAAACAAGATAAGAGCATGATTGGTACGATAAAATGAGGTGGGAATGGAATCGTCATTCCTAATTCTATTCATATTCCTGCGATTGATAAGTTTTTAGTAATCAAAATCTCAATTTCAAAGGAATATGTTTTCCCTTATTCGTGGGAATGTAACATTTATTTTTTAATTATAAATATGTTACTATTTTTCAACTTAACATGTAATATTTATTAAAATCATTTGTATTAAATTATTTAATAAAAAAATAAATTATTTAAAATCTAAATAAAAAATTAAATATTTTTATATAATCAAATCGGTAAAAAAATATAATTAAATTAATTTCTTAAAATTTTTAAATATAAATGTATATAATTATTTTAATATTTATTCAAAATAAAAATTAGTAAATTATATATAAAAATTAATAATATTAATTAAATTGAATATATACATGTAATATAAATATAAATATAATTTTTTTATACATAGTTTAATATTTTTTAATATATATAATTTTTTATTTGTATTTTAAATTTTATTTATATTTTAAAATACTAAAATTTTATTTTATTTTTAATTTAATATTTTTCTATAATTATTAAAATATATAAAATTTTAATTAAAATTTTAATTAATTTAATATTTTGTATTATAAATTAAATTTAAATGTAATATTATAAAAATACTATTAATGTGATTGAAATTATTAAGGAATAAAAATTATATTACTCGAGTTATTCCTGAACGATACCAATCATGATAAAAATAATTTTTAAACATTCTATTCCCACTACTATTTCATTCATAAGTTCGTTCCATTCCCCTGTTATTCTATTCAGTCATACCAATCTAGCCGTAAGTGTAATGGCCCCTTCATAAAACAATATGGTCTATCAAGCACCATATAAGGTCATATTAATTGTATGATGAACTTGGTTTCAATTTTGGTATTAATTGATTAGAGCAAGTGTACTCTACCACATAGTAAACCGTAGTGACCAAGTACAAAATTTGGAATATCGAACCCAAGGGCGAAAATGGGTAGCCGTGTTCAAAAGATGTTTTACTCTAGTATGATTAATCAATAAAGGATGGGGTTGTTTAACACTAAAAACTAACTAAGAAAGCAATTAAAGATAGAATGATAAGATGGACATGGAAGATGAATGAAGGTGAACAATCTAAGAAGTATGTAAGGCAAGCAACATTCATGGAAAAAGTTCATATAAACTCACACACACACATGCATTGATGGTCTTCATGTTATGATATTAAGGGCAATCACGTAGGTACCCCTAATCCCTATGGCCAACGCAATTAGGTTCTCAACTCTTTTGCAAGTTTAAATCTCTTAGGATTGTTCTTACTCTCAATTCCTTTAAGGTACTATGATCATAAGTTTGGTTCCCCTTACTAGTTCATCACTAATGTCCTATCATGAGGTTCTAAGCACTTGAAAGATATGGTTTACCTCTCCTCACACTAACTAAGTCATCTCATGCAATCATGATTCAATTATACCTCTAAGCATAATATTAGAATGGTCATCTTAACACTATGAATAGAGAATTTAACTACACAAATCATACATAAAATGAGAATAAGCATTCATGATAGAAAATATTCATAACAATCATTTCATCAGACATGTGGTGTGCGAAATCTACATAATCCCTGACCAATCATATTGCTAGCCTCACATGAGGACTAGCCACTACATATCATTACAAATTCAAAATAATCCATGGCACGCTCCAATTGAGTCAAATAATGAAGAAAATAACAAAATAAAGGTAAGTTGGCTCCCCTTTGATGGTGAACTTTCTCCTCCTTGATCATGCTAAAATCTTCAATTAATGGTGAATTCCTCTTCTTAGATTGGTGGATGGATGGATTTATGGATGGATTTGAGGAGATCAAGTGAACTGAATGGATGAAGTGAAGGATGGAAGAGATGGAGATGAATGTGTGTGATTTAGGTGTCTAGTGTGTGGAAACTGATCCAAAAAGATTCCTCCCGTAATTTGTGGTCAAAACAGGTCCTTATACCCCATGGAAGCTTCTAGAACACGCGCATATCATAAAACTAACTTTTGCACCAACACGGGTCATGTAGTTGCATCACGGGTCATGTAGGTACATCGCGTGCAGCGCAGTCTCACCGTTTCGCGCATAACTTTCACATCCGAATCCCGATTCCAGTGATTCATGCGCTCACATGATCCTCTCTTCCGTGGCTTTCCAACCATGTTTCAGATGTCCAGTTTTGAGCTCCACGCAAATCTAAAAAATTAGACAAGTTGGATGTGTATTTTTTAGCATTTTGCTTTGACTCGTTCTTCTTCGTTTCAACTCCGAATTGAGCTCCATTTTTTCCCACATCGTCTTTATCTTGTCTAGAATCCATTTCTACCTTAAAATTGCACAAAGTACACCAAATTACCAATTCTCTAAATATTCACAAATATTGCACAATTAAGGCACTTAAGGGATAAAAACTATTTCAGTCCCATAACTTTTCTCATGGTCTATTTTAGTCCCAGTAAAGATAAGTTTGTCAATTTAGTCCCATCGGTAAACAAATAGGGCCAAACACATCTTATTTTTGCCGAAAAATATTGACATCATCGGAAAACTGCCACGTCACAACCGGAATAGTCGATTTCTGGCCGGTACGATGGTGTGGTGCCCTAATGGCAGGTGAGTCAGCGAGATAAAACCTATCTAGTCCCATAACTTTTCTCATATTCTATTTTAGTCTCAATAAAGATAAGTTTGCCAATTTAGTCCCACCAGTGAAGAAATAGGGCCAAACACATCCTATTTTTGTCAGAAATCGCTGACATCACTGAAATTGCCGATTTCCTGCCTGGACGATGACGTGGTGCCCTGATGGCAGGTGAGTTAACAAATTACATGTTATTTTAATGCCTATAAGTTATTTTTATTTTATAAAATTTTAAATAATTAGAAATAAAATTAAAACAAAAAACGTACAAAAAAACCTAATTAATAAAGCAGGAGATTAATTCAACCTAAATATGCCAACCACCTCCGACAATTTAGGCTTCCTCTACCTCATTCGCATCTTTCGTTATAAGGTCGGACTCAATAACGATTCAAATCTCAAAAACCTCGAGTTATTCTAGAAACACGTCACCCTTCGATTTTCCGACCTCCTATCCTCCACCACTCCTCCCACCGCCCCACCCCCGCTTCCGAATCCCCTACCGCCGCTCAAGACGCATATGTCTCGCCGCCACCTCTGCCCCTCCTCTTTCTCTCCTAGCTACGCAACCTCCTCAATAATTTTCTCTACTGCGAAGCTAAATGTAAGGCTATTCTCATTTCGGGCCGCGACACCTAATAGTTCTCCAAGCCGTCGTTGGATCTCCTCATCCCCGATCTCCTCGGTCGAGCTGTCGAGCTGCTCGATATTTGCAACATTGTCAGTCACGATGTCGAGCTCGTGCTCCACTGGTAGAAGCTGGCGGAGATCGCAACGACGGCGTTGTAGCAGAATCCCCCCGGTGAGGGCCAGGTTCTGCGGGCTCGAAAAATTCCCACCATGATTTTGACTTCAATGGTGTTCGATGATAAGGAGAACAACAAAGCAACTTCCATGGGAAATCAACGGAGTGGACGTGGTCATTGGGACGTCGCGGCGCGGCCAGTAACAAGGTTAGGAATAGCAGGCATTCCGGCCGGTGGCGAAATTGTGGTCCGCGGAGAAGTTCTGGTATTTGTGATGTGGGCCTTGGTGGCGGTGATTTCGTGCCAGAAGAGAAATGGGCTTATGACCCTTATTAATTAGGTTTTTTAATACGTTTTTTGTTTTAATTTTGTATACTAATTATTTATAATTTTAGAAAATAAAAATGCCTTGTTAGCATTAAAATAACATGTAATTTGTTGACTCACCTACCATCAGGGCACCACGTCATCATCTCGACTAGAAATCAGCGATTCCAGTGATGTCAGCGATTTTTGACAATAAATGAGGGGTTTGGCCCTATTTCTTCACTGGTGGGACTAAATTGACAAACTTATCTTTATTGGGACTAAAATAAAACATGAGAAAAGTTATGGGACTGAATAGGTTTTTATCCCACTGACTCACCTGCCATCAGGGCGCCACGTCATCGTCCTGGTCAGAAATCGACGATTTCGATTGTGATATGGCTTTTTTCCGATGATATCTGCATTTTTCGGCAAAAATAGGACGTGTTTGACCCTATTTCTTCACCGGTGGGACTAAATTGACAAATTATCTTTATTGGGACTAAAATAGACCATGAGAAAAGTTATGGGACTGAATTGGTTTTTGTCCCGGCACTCATACATTTATCATTTCAAAACACACATCTCCATGTCTTCATATAACACCACCAAATGATATACAAAATGAATAAAAACACACAAAAATACATAATAAAAAGACACTAAAATCTAGGTGAAAATGACACCGATCAAACCCCTCAAACTTAAAGTGTTGCTTGTCCTCGAGCAACGAAAATAAGAAAACGAGAGGAGAAATTTTCACCAAGAGAAAGACATAAAGAACATAAGCAATAACATATCATAAGTAACAAAGACTATAAATCATATCAAGTCACACTACAACATTAAAATCATGACATGAAAAATTAACAAGTTCAAGTCTAAGAAAATTAAGAGTAATAAAATTCCTTTCGGTCCAATCCTCATATTGAATATCAAAATGCACTCAACACTCTATGAAGTAGGGTAATTTTCACTCATCAATCGATTGAACCCGACGCACCATAGGCTTGCTTACAGACTATATTCACAAGCCACCAAGACTTCAACTAATGATCAAAAAGAACTTTCACTTTTGAATGTAATGATAGGCTCTTTGGTAATGGTAGGGAAGATATGGATAAGAGTGACTTATCAAGTGTAAGTAATCGAAGAAATGATCAATTTCTTCAACTTCTTCACGTTTCTATCTTCCTTTCTTTTCTTTTCAAATCACAAGCACTAATCATTATCATTCCTCAGATTTCTTGAGCTTCTCTTGATTTCATGCTACCTTCCTTTTGACTTTTGATTTCCTTGAGCATATTTTTATTGATTTTGCTCATTTTTCTTGTTTTGAAAGTCGCATGTATATTTGTTTGAGCTCTTTTCAACCTTTTCTTGCTTGTTTACCATTTCCTTCTTTCTTTTGCACAACTTCACCATCAAACCTTGTAAATCATCATCTCCTCAATCACCCACACAAAAGGTATATATAAAAGGCTTAAGTGGGTAATCATGTCTTGTAATGTGCTTATATCACAAGAAATAGGCTTAAAGGCTCAAAGTGGCTAACTAGGGATGATGTATAAAGGTAAGGAAATATATGGCAATAATTATAAAATAACAAGGATGGCCTAAGATCATCCCACTAACCTTATCGAACTCATTCCCGTAGTCCATGAGCAAGTTCTAGTTTACCAAGACTCAATCGATCTACTCATGAAGAAATAAACCACGGATGCACTGTTAAGGCTCAAACGTTCACAAGCTTTTACTCGGACCCTTAAGAACTCATTACACCTTAATTCATCTCAAAATTGAACAAGTTAAATAGGACATGTCATAATTTTAAAGAGTAGAGATTCTCAACATAGTTCGCCATTACACTTATCTCAAACAACATGTCATTACTCATATTCAAAAATGACTCACAACATTCCAAAAACAAACCACCAAACAAACTTATACAAGAACAAAAATACCAACAAAACAACACATGAGAAAAGACTCTCCAAGCAAGCAACAACACAAAAACACATAACATGTAAAAATGAAAATTCCATCCATCAAAAGAAAATCAAGCACATATCCTCATCATCCACTAACATTTAAGCTCAAGAATTTGCCACCTTATTCAAAAATAAGAAAAACTAATAAAGCAAGTAAACCTCCTGAGTACAAAACAAATGAAGTAGCATGCCAATCCAAGCAAATCCAATCCAAAATCACATATATACTAAGCAAATGGAAATGATGAGTAGTAAAGTGAACTCCCTAAACAGGTCTTCAGAGGTGGAAATGGATGGCATGGACGAACGGGCTGCATAAAAGACGAACTGGAACTTTGAGCACGACTCGACTCGAGTTCACAACACGACTCGTGCTTCTGGCAGCGACACAGCTCGAGTTCTGCACTCACCCATGGCATGGGCGAGTGGGTGTTTTTGATGCTCGAATACGGCCGTATGTTACAGGCTCGTGTTCTGTACACGAGGCATGCCGCCACACACGACACTATTGGATTGTATACTAAAAGTCTAGCTTTTTGTATAAACAATGTTTTGACAATATTTGAAATGAGAATCATGTGATCAAATGTTTGCAATGATTTATTCTTGCAAAAGTCCATTTACTTTATACTGTAAATAATGTGGTGTGTGGCGTCACACGGAATATCATATTATCGGCTCCTTATAAAGTATAAACAAATATTCACAATTGAGATAGATGGGGACTTTCTATCAGTATGGTTATAGTGTGTATTGAATAGGACCGCCATTGAGATCGTTCGGTTTATACTGGCTATATAATAGAACTCGATCTATGTTATTATGGATGTTCATACTCTTAATCCCTATACAATAACCTCATCACGTAAGCCATTATTTATTTCTTTCATTCATCAATGGATAAGATTTAAAAGATAAATCAATATGCTCAGTGAGTTGGAAAAATGTACTGTCTCTATGGTGTGCTGTTGATTGTAGAAGGAATACGTGTCCTAACTGAATTGGTTGATGATGTCCCCTTGAGGAGCTCATAATGATTATCATGTAAACCCTGCAGGTGGATTTTTTTCCGGCATGATAATAAGGTTGAGTGGTACTACTCTCGGTAAATATATTAATTAATAAAGTTGTCAGTAACTTAATTAAATTAATGGGCATTGAATCTTAAAAATGGGAAGATTAACGGGTGTTCATAATAAGAAGGAGCTCATAAACATAATTTGGGATTAGGTTGGTAGTGCAATAATATTTCTTTAGTGGAATAATTTATTATTATTGGATTTAAGTATAAGTTTTGGGCTAAACTTGGATGCTTAAGCCCAATGGGAGGCCCAAACCCTAATTTCTCCTCCTGATTCCTGTTGTAGCATATAAATAATCAATCTCATCAGTCTGGATTCCATACCACACATGCATAAACACGTGAAAAGCATATTGACTGCAGATTGAGTTCGTCTTGTAGATCGTTGCCCACACAACGTCAAGACGTGGCTTAGGAATATAACAGAAGACCGAAAGGTCATTTGCTGTTTCTGTCCGTCAACTTTCATGATTTTTCTAAATTTTTTTTAAATCCAAACTGAATGTGTGATATTCCTTTGGAAAGCCACGGAAGAGAGGATCGTTTTGGCACATAGATCACTTCAATCGGAGATCGGATGAGGAAGTTATGGCTAAAATCATGCAACTGCGCATGCTGCCGGCGAGAATCTTTCTTCTTCAACATACCCTGGTGAAAGGTAATACGTTTCTATGATTTCTTACTTCCGCTGATTTAGAAATGCATGGAACCCTAAAGGTTCACGTTAACCAAAAGATCAAAATACTAATAGACACAACCCGTGCGCTGAACATGGCAACATCCTGGGCGTGCTCGTGTTTCTGATGCCCATACATGCCCTCGTGTTACAGGGCCGAGTTTTGCACACGGGGCGTGTTATTGTTCCCTTTTTTTCCCTTTTTTTGAAACTTCAAACTCTATTTTGCCGTGTTTTTATGCTTCCGATACACCTCATATATGCTCAAAATCTCATCAAAACCATCAGCACAATAATTATAACCAAAATATGAACTAACATGCACTTCAACACAACCAATCAAACCAATACTCATGAAAAAAATTTTAAATTTACCCCATTTTACAAGAAAACCTCTCACTCAACATAATAAGCACACTCAAGTAGTGAGTCACACCACACACTCTTCCCTAAACTTAAACGAAACAAGTTGAGAATTAAGTTTGTAAAAAGTGGTGGGACTTACCCTTGTAGTTTCCAACAATGAGCTTCTTGCTAGAGAAGTATATGCATCACAACGATTCAAAGTATGTCCACCACGCACTATCCCCCCAAACTTAAATTGAAACAAAAGTTTCAATTTAAGTTTGTAAAATGTGGTGAAACATACTTTAACACTTCAAACCAAGCATTTCTCGTATTTCCACTACGCATTCTCCTCAATGAGCACAATCAACCTACATGCTAAAAATGCAACAAAACTAAATCAAAGCATTTAAATGAAAGCAATAAAACTAACGATGGGTTGTCTCCCATCCAGTGCTAAGTTTAACGTCTTCAAGTCGGACGGGATATGGAGAACTCATCGGAATGGCCAAGGATATCATTCGTTCTTGCCATCAAATTTTAATATTTGTGCTTCTTCCTCTATTAGGCATTTGTGGCAAGTAACGATCTCAATAGCGTCCTTTGAGATTGGCTTTAAAAATTCCACCCGTTTGAGCTTGGATTCCATTAACCTTTCTTTTCTCAACCACCACTTATTCCTTTTTATCAAATATGTTTCTAACATCTCTTCAAGCTCTCTTTTGTACCTAAGGCATTAAGAAGAATCAATAGGTAAGACAAAGTCAATATAAACAATATTTTGAAATTCAATGCAATTTGAAGAGTGAAACGGTGTAGAAATGCTCATTTTACTCCCGAACTCATCATCAAGTGCTCTTAGACCTTGTTCCACTTCATCGAATTCTTACTCATCTCTTGATTCTTCATCTTCACTATTTTCCTTATCAACAAGAGACAAGAAATCATAGATATTCTCTTCCTCCTTTAAGCTTTCTTCTACCTTAGGCTCTTTACCCCTCTCACTTTCATCCTCTAAACTCTTTACCTTGTCTTCCTTATCCTCAATAAGCTCAACATCTCTTGAGTCTTCATCATCCTCTGAATACTTTTCTACCTCCAAATTTTCTTCAATCTTTTCATCAAAATTCTCCATTTCATGAAGAGTGTTCTGGTCACTTATCATTTGACTAATTCGACGTTCTGTGGCCTCAAATCCCCTCTCCTTTTCCTCATCTTTTCTCTTTCTTTCTTTCTTCCCTTCCTTCTTCAAGCATTTTTATCATTTGACTTAATTGATCTTGCAAGGAAGGTTTCCCATCATATGGTGAACTCTCTTCTTGGAAATTCCCTTGGACATACCCGTTTTGCATACATGTTCCATTCCCCATTTGGTAATTGGGCATGTTCCACACTTGTCCCCCATTAAAGTTGGAAGTAGGCATTGAGTAGGCATTTTGAGGTTCATAGCTTGGAAGACTTGGTTGAAAACTTTACCTCATATCACTTCCATAAGCATATCTTCTAAGCAACTCCATCAAGATATTATTTTCGGATAGAGGAGTAAACGGAGGAACTTGATTGTTGTAAGAACTTGGTATGGAATAAGTGTTCCTTGATATGGTTGGAATGTATTCACATTGTAAGTTCCTTGCCATCCCCCATATATTTCATTATTGTAGCATTGATCCATTTTTACTCTTCTTCTCAAGATCTACTACAATTTCTCCACTTACTATTTTTTTTGGTATGTTCCTTCTCCCCTTCTTTCAAGGTTGTCGTATCTATCAAGAAGAACAAGTTAGAACAAATTTTTCAAAGCAAATATAGATGCAAAAATAAGAAAAATATTCTAAGTAGAGCTAACAAATTCAAACACATTACACCGAAGGCTTTCGCCCTGGCAATGGCGCCATAAACTTGGTTTCAATTTTGATATAAATTGATTAGAGCAAGTGTACTCTATCGCGTAGTAGACCGTAGTGACCAAGTGTAAAATTTAGAATATCGAACCCAAGGGCGAAAATGGGTAGCCGTGTTCAAAAGATGTTTTACTCTAGTAGGACTAATCAATAAAGGAGGGGGTTGTTTAATACTAAAAACTAACTAAGAAAGCAATTAAAGATAGAATGATACGATAGACATGGAAGATGGATGAAGGTGAACAATTTAAGAAGTATGTAAGGCAAGCAACATTCATGGAAAAGGCTCATGTAGACTCACACACACATGCATTGATGGTCTTCAAATTATGATATTAAGGGCAATCACGTAGGTACCCCTAATCCCTATGGCCAAGGCAATTAGGTTCTCAACTCTTTTGCAAGTTTAAATCTCTTAGGATTGTTCTTACTCTCAATTCCTTTAAGGTACTATGATCATAAGTTTGGTTCCCCTCACTAGTTCATTACTAATGTCCTATCATGAGGTTCTAAGCACTTGAAGGGTATGACTTACCTCTCCTCACACTAGCTAAGTTATATCATGCAATCTATGATTCAATTAAACCACTAAGCATAATATTGGAATGATCATCCTAACACTATGAATAGAGAATTTAACTACACAAATCATACATAAAATGAGAATAAGCATTCGGATAGAAAATATTCATAACAATCATTTCATCAAACATGTGGTGTGCGAAATCTACATAATCCCTGACCAATCATATTACTAGGCTCACATGAGGACTAACCACTACATATCATTACAAATTCAAAACAATCCATGACATGTTCCAATTGAGTCAAATAATGAAGAAAATAACAAAATAAAGGTAAGTTGGCTCCCCTTTGATGGTGAACTTTCTCCTCCTTGATCATATTAAAATCTTCAATTAATGGTGAATTTCTCTTCTTAGATTGGTGGATGGATGGATTTATGGATGGATTTGAGGAAATCAAGTGGATTGAATGGATGAAGTGAAAGATGGAAGAGATGGAGATGAATGTGTGTGATTTAGGTATCTAGTGTGTGTGGAAACTGATCCAAAAAGATTCCTCCCGTAATTTGTGGTCAAAACAGGTCCTTATACCCCATGAAAGCTTCTAGAATACGTGCATATCATAAAACTGACTTTTGCACCAACACGGGTCGTGTAGGTGCAGCACGGGTCGTGTAGGTGCATCACGTGCAGCGTAGTCTCACCGTTTCGCGCATAACTTTCATATCCCCGATTCGAGTGATTCTTGCACTCACGCGATCCTCTCTTCCGTGGATTTCCAAATATATATCACATGTCCAGTTTTGAGCTCCATATGAATACAAAAAAAATAGACAAGTTGAATGTATGTTTTTCAGCATTTTACTTTAACTTGTTCTTCCTCGTTTCAACTCCGAATTAAACTCCGTTTTTTCTCACATCTTCTTTATCTTGTCTAGAATCCATTTCTACTTGAAAATCACACAAATTACATCAAATTACCAATTCTCTAAATATTCATAAATATTGCACGATTTAAGACACTTAATCATGAAAATCACACATTTATCATTCCAAAGCACACATCTTCATATCTACATATAACACCACCAAATGATATACAAAATGAATAAAAACACACAAAAATACATAATAAAAAGACACTAAAATGTAGGTGAAAATGACACCGATCATATGACTATGAAGAAACCTTATTACACCTTACCATATCAAACTCCATATAAGGTCATATTAATTTTATGAAGAAACCTTATTACACCTTACCAAACTAAGTGTAAGATATTTTGTTGTTAGATAAAAAAAAAAGTAAGAGAGACTCTCTTGTGAGATGGGTTTTTTGGTGAGACGGTTGTAAAACGAGTCGACCAATTACAAAAGTATGTTTATTATCTAGGTAAAATATGCTTATTTGTAGTAAAAGTATGTCAAAAATGAATCATATTATAACAACAAAAAATTATACTTTAATTCATCATTTATCATATTTTAGAAAACATATTTTAACAATCATTAAGCATACTTTATTTATATAATAAGCATACGTCTCACGAATCGTCTCACATAAGTAACGTCTCACAAGAGAGTTTGTCAAAAATAAAATAAAGAGCAGGACGGATGATTGTTCGGGTAACTAATCAAAAACATTTGATATTGAACTGTTTGGTAAGTTTATCGATATGAGCCCAAACCCATGAATAAATAAATGATATGGGCCTTTTGACCTAAAGTGTTGATTTATGGCCCATGAAAATTTCAAATGAACTAATCGCAGAATTAGAAGTTACTATTCTTTCCCAGAAACGCTGAACCGCCTTGCCGTCAAATCCAGTAATCCACTGCTTACTGCCGCCGGAATAGTCACTAAATTAGACCGCCGGAGAAGCAGCAATCTCTGCCTCGCTGGATTTAACCACGTTGGGTGGCGTCTGTCGCTCAAATCACACCGGAGAATCTTGCTGCCAGCCGAAATTCCGTTCCATCGCCGCCGAAATCTGCTTGAGAGTTCTGCCGTCGGAGTTCGTCGCCCAACGCCGCCGCTGTAGAAACTGCACCTGTCAAGAGTTCTCGAATAAACCGATTAGATTTTGAAAGAGCCGTTCTGGAGGTCCCCAAATTTGGCAGCGATGTGTACCCTAACTAAGGTACAAATTCATGAAGAGCAATGTGTACCTGAAAACTAAGGTATGAAATTATATATTAAAATACCCTAACTTTAAATTTTATTAGCGAAAATTTTGTCTGTGATTTTAGTAATCTGTTTTCCCTAATGTGGTTTTCTGGTCTAAGTATAAAACTTTTGATCTAATTAATCTTCTCTCTTGCTATAATTAGATGAAATTATTATCGTAAATGAATAATCTCTTCTTCATCTTCTTGAAAAATATTAAAACTAAGCAAGAAACTACCCATCTAAACTTGGATTTAAAAATGGGGAGAAAGGGATATAATAGGATTGAATGCTGGAATTCAAATATTCAATTATGTTCGGTTGCTTCTGTTCTTAAATCACGACTTCCATCCTTCATTCTAGGAAAGTTGGGCTTGATTGGTAACGGGCTGAAATTGCCTACCAAGTTATTGTCCCATGATTTTGAAATTGGAAAACCCTTGCAGTTCGAGTATGAATATTTAGGTTTGGAGCGAAGAATGAACGAACATTGTATGTATTTCGCTACTTCTGTAGTCCAAGTTAGTGGCAGTTTCCAATTCAAAATAATTTCTGTTAACTAAAGTTTAGTGCTGTAATTTTTAGAGTTATATAATTTGTTTAGAGTTTATCATGTTTTTGAAATTAGATCAGTGTGTGATATGTGAAATGGAATGACAAGTTGAACCGTTGAAGATTAAAGATGTGAACCATTTGTTATGTTTGGTGGGGTGAGCGAGAAGAAGGTTCAATGTTTACATTTCATTCTTCCACTTACTTTTCCTTTTAAATTGCCTAATTGAAGGAAAATTAGCGTTTTGTAGGAAAAGTTTGATTTAGTGCAAATCTTATGTTGTAGGTGCAATTTTGCTAAAGGTTGGGAATAGCTTGTGAGTTTGGCATTGTTGTTTATCCAGAAGATGTTTTTAATTCATCGATGCATCTTATACAATTAGTTTGGCATCTTATTCTGTGGTTGTTTCACATCCTTAAAATTATATTTCTTCACTGCCACCAATTCTACATCTCATATTGCTGATTTGCAACTATCTTTTAGTGTTCCATATCCCAAAAAAATCTTGTTTCTATCATTGGTTTCATATTAAATCTTCTATAACTGAAATTCTAAAGGTAGAATAGAACATAAATTAATTTATAAAATTACTATTATAACAAATCTTCAAAATAAAGATTAATTGCGAATCAGTAGATATCATGATTGATCACTCTCTCGTACTTGTGTAAATGGATTTTTAAAATTTTTGGGCTAAAATACTTTTAAAAAATTAATTTTGAATTAATTATTTAATAATTTTACAAATTAATTAATTTCGAATGGAATATAATTAAAATATGCAATTATAGGATATATATAATGGTGATTTGGAGTGGAGAAAAAAGGAAGGTCCATGATTGTAAAGAAAGGTTGGACCCTTGATTTGGTCCACAAAATGCATTTTTGATGGATTATTACTCAAGGGTAGCAGTGTCTCGATATCACAGGATTTAGTTTGATGACGTTGGTCAAGTGGGTTTTTGTTTACTTGGATTAATGTGTCTCGACGTCACAGGATTCAGTTTGATGACGTTGGTCAAGTGGGTTTTTGTTTACTTGGATTAATCAATGAAATACCATTTTAACTTGTTAGTATATGGATTCTCCTTCATATTTGAAATTCAATATGTTCATCCAACTTCGTGACTTATGATTTCTATTTCTCTCCCGTTTACTTAACATTTGGGATGACTGCAAAAATGTAACAGAAAATATGGAAAACTTGTACAACCTACAAGATGTAACAAGCAAATAAAAGACATCATCCAAAAATGTTATAAAATTTTTAAAAATTTGTACAATACTAACAAAATGTAACAGAAAATTCAATGCTGTGTTTTTTTTTTTTAAAAAGAAAATGGAAGTAATCACGTGCCACACTCTCATAATATTAACAGGATGATTTGCTTGATTGAATAAAAGCTTCTTCATTGGATCGTTAGTGGGCTCGCGATCATAACCGCAAAGGAGGTTCCCAAATTCGTTGCCTCGAATTTGCCACCTTCTCCAGGAGGCTCAAATTCGAACATGATGAAGGATGAAGTGATGACAGTGAAGGATGCAATTCATAAGCTTCAACTTTATCTTCTTGATGGAATAAGAGATGAGAATCAGCTATCTGCAACTGGTTTATTACTATCTTGTAGCGATTACCATGATGTGGTGACTGAACGCACAATATCTAACATTTGTGGTTATCCACTCTGTAGCAATTTGTTGCCTTCTGAGCGACCTCGGAAGGGTCGATACCGTATCTCACTGAAGGAGCATAAAGTTTATGACCTTCAAGAAACATATATGTATTGTTCAGAACATTGTTTGATAGATAGTCGAGCATTTGCTGCAAGTTTGCAGGAAGTGAGGTCATCATCCCTGAACCCTGCAAAACTTAATCAAGTTCTCAAGCTGTTCGAGGGTTATAAGTTGGACTCTTCTGTGGATATGGGCAAGAGTGGAGATTTTGGTTTGTCTAGGTTGTTAATTCAAGAGAAAGCTGATAGAGAAGCTGGAGAAGTGTCTTTGGAGGATTGGATTGGTCCCTCAAATGCAATTGACGGCTATGTGCCGCGGAAAGATAGAAATCTGGATGCCTATCAATCAAACAATTATAAAACATATGGAACGCAGGGAAAAGTTGGTAAGTCAATCTTATTGACATTTTTAGAATTAATGTTATTGATTTTGTTCAACTTTGTATGCCTAGCTTTCATATCATGTAATCTGCTCTATGATGTTTCAGAATCTAAACCTATACATGCTCAACCAAATGTACCAGACACTCTGTCCTATGACATGGATTTCACCAGTGCTATTATTATGGACAATGAGTATAGCATTTCGAAGACATTTGCGCCAATGCAAAAGCAATGTGCATCCTCAGCTAATATTAGTGAAACAAACGACCAGATTAGTGCATCAAAGGATTTTGCAAGAAATAGACAAAGTGATTCTGCCAAGGCTGGTAAGGTTCTCCATCGAGGGAAGGAGCCTGCAGCTGGTGCTACTTCCATGAAGTCTTCTTTAAAGACTTCAGATTCAAAGAAAGCAACCCGGTCTGTTACTTGGGCGGATGAGAAAGGTAACTTCGATAGGCAAAATCTTTGTGAGTGCAAAGAATTGAAAGATGAGGAAGTCACTCTCATGAACACCCCCCTCTCTGTGGTTGAGGGGGCGGGTGATGAGTCTTATAGATTTAAATCGGCTGAAGCCTGTGCAAAGGCTCTAAGCCAAGCTGCAGAAGCTGTTGCATTAGGGAATTCTGATGCATCTGATGCTGGTATGTTGTTCCTTAGGTTATTTAATTTTGATTTGTATGTTTAACATACTACTTTACTTGACATTCTTGTTCATTTGTCAGTATCTGAAGCAGGTGTTATAATATTACCACATCCCCATGAGTTGGATGAATCTAAGCCTGAAGGGAATAGTGATGTTATTGATACTGACCCGGTTCAATTGAAGTGGCCCCAAAAACCAGGATTCTCAAGTTCTGATCTGTTAGATTCTGAGGATTCTTGGTATGATAGCCCACCAGAGGGCTTTAATTTAACAGTAAGTTGGCTGTTTGAAAGCTAATTTATTTGGTTCATTTTAGCTTTTTATGTGTCATCTGTTAATGAATTCATCTGCCTTTTCCTTCAGTTGTCAACTTTTTCGACTATGTTCATGGCACTCTTCTCCTGGATATCATCATCCTCCTTAGCATATATATATGGGAAGGAAGAAATCTTTCATGAGGAATATTTGTCAGTAAATGGGAGGGAGTATCCACGTAAGATTTTTACGCCAGATGGCCGATCCCATGAAATTAAGCAAACCCTTGCTGGCTGCCTTTCTCGAGCCTTTCCGGGACTAGTTTCTGAGCTCAGACTTCCCATACCAGTATCAGTTCTAGAGAATGGAATGGTATATTGTGGTGAATTTTAGATACAGAAGTAACTCCCTGTTTGGCTATACATATATGTTATATAATATAATGTGTATTGATTTTAGGATTGGAAAATGCATTTGAATACTTTTTCTGGAATATGTGGTATGATTTACTCATTGAATAGGAAGTAGTAGATGTCTTAATCCTTTTGTTCTGCTGTGCTTGCTCTTGGGAGGCAGTAGTCTTGATAATTTTTTATGCTGTGATAAAAGTAAAATATTTCCAACTGTAGATTGTCTGGTACGCATTTATTATAGCCTTATAGGTGGTAATTTTGTAACAGCAAAAGTGCAGCAAACCTATCATCAAAAGCCAGTCTGTGCAATGGGTTTAATTTGAGAATTTTGAGTGTAGAATCAATTAGTATTGTAATAAACCATTGATGTTTTCGGGGAATGAACATGTAAGTCGTTGGTTATGTAAGAACTACATATACTTTTGTCTCAAGGGAAAGAAATTGGGTGGCTGGAAGTGAGAACCCACCTAGTGTTATTTATTGTCTTGCGTCAATATTTGTGCACATAAATACTTGAATGCCTGCCTATCTGTGATATGATTTTGAACATGAAAATGTATGGAGATCTTTTTTATTATCAAGAGTTTAACTGGGAGACTTTATTAGAGAAAGGAGAACAATGGATAGTCTAGCTTTCTGTTGCCCTGTAACCCTGTCTTAGAGTTTACCTTTTGTGTTTGCTTAAATACTTTATTTACCCTTTATTTGTTATACTTTCTGCAGGCGCAATTACTAGATACAATGTCGTTTATCGATTCACTTCCTTCATTCAGAATGAAACAGTGGCAAGTTATACTCCTACTGTTTCTTGATGCCCTTTCTGTCAGTAGAATTCCTGCACTAACACCATACATGCTGGATAGGAGAATTCACCTTCCCAAGGTGAGGCAATAAAATTGTGACCTTTCTATTCTGTGCTTGCACATCGGACTGTACCAACAAGTTGGATTTGTTAATACGCCTTACTTGGTTATTATTCCATATGTTGGTTACATTGTGATGAAAGGAATCCCATAACTACAAATGAAAAGAAAGGATAAGCATGGCAACATATGGGGGGTTTGTAGGTTTCTTACTTACTAAATTGGGAATCCTTAACTGCTTATATTACTTAGCCACAACACAAATTCACCCTCTCTTTTTTCCTAAAATAGCTGAATAAATCCAGAGATAGAGGTGACATGAAACTCGTTTTACTTTATAATGAAGTAATGTTTCAATAATTTTACATAAAAAACTAGCTAATACAGCACGTGCTTGCCTTTTCTTTTTGTTTAAACGCACAGCAATTTGCTTTTAATCTTTTACTAGATAGTATGTATAGTATTGTATCAAGATTACATTGTGCAATCACGTATTGTCCTTCACTTGTGGTTGCACTAGCATTACTTTGAGTAATGCAACTAATGATCATTCTTACTGCAGTATACTGCAATTCAGCATTACCTGGTATTTTGTTTTGGCCTTGGATCTTTCCTTGTGAATCTCTTGAAACTAATACCTGGTTTTTATGTACGAATTATTAGGTCCTTGAAGGTGCACAATTAAGCAGCGAAGAGTATGAGATCTTGAAGGATTTGATGATTCCACTGGGGAGGGTGCCTCAATTCTCAACTCAGAGCGGAGGTTAAACTACTTTTGATGCCCACATGTTTTATACACTATAACACTAAATGTAGGTCCTTTTTTGCCATTGTTAGTTTGTAAATTATTGTATCTTGACGAATATTCCTATCATTCTGTGACGGCATTGTTAATTCAAGTTTTGATGTTTGAAACAATTGGCTGGTTAATAGTGATTGTCATATCAAAGATCATTTTGTGACAGACGTTAATTCAAGTTTTGATGTTTGAAACAGTGGGCCCTAACAGTGATTGTCATATTAAAGGTGCGCCTCTACCGAGGCTTTGACTTTTGCGGCTCAATATTGGTTTTCAAGGTTTACTTTTGAGATAAAAATCAATTCAGTTTTATAACTTTGCTTATGTTCATTTTTTATCTCAAAAAAAAAAAGAAATTCAATTTAGCACACCGATTCTAAAATAGGGTAAAAAATACTCCATTTACCAAAGAGCCTAAACTCAGACAAAAAGTATTAGTTAAGATTTAATTTATACAAATTAAAATTTAATATACTTATTTTACTACTTTTCGTTTTTATTCGATCAACATTTATCTTCACTACATAAAATAAAAAATAAAATCAACCAATAATCTTAAAAATTTATTTTAATTTTAAAAATACATTTTTCACATAATACACCTAATATATTTTATATTTTATTTATTGCCTAAAAATATTATAATGCCCTTATTGACTTACTTTTCTTAAATTAAGTATTATTTATTATTTAAAAATATTATAATGCCCTTATTAACTTACTTTTCTTTGACTTTTCTTAAAATACGTATTAAGGTTCCAGTATAAATTACTATGCCAATGAGGGAGTAATAAAAAAAATTATACATAAAAATTTAAAAGACTTTGATTAAAATAAATATTTAATATAACATTTACTTATGAAAATTTTATAATATATAAAATATTTTAAAAATAAATTAATTAAATATTTAGAGGTTTTATAATTTTTTAGCACTTAAATGTTAGAGATAATAAATTTTTTCACATAATATAGTATAAAATTTAAAATATTTTTTTAATATATTAATTTTAGTAATACTTTTTTGTAATTTAAATATAAAATATAAAACTTTTATTAGATGGTTGCAATTTAATAATAATAACAATAATAATAATAAATTATATTTTTTTTAATCTAAAAAATTAAGATTAAATTACAATTTAAATAAAGGTTATGGTTTTTTCTGCAATAAACTTAAAGATGCGTGGAAGTTGACATGATAAAGGCGTAGACCTTTTGATGGGTGCAATTCAGGACAAGGTCCAAAGTGGTGGTTTTTTTTACTAATTCTCAAAGTTTGTAATTTAATTGCAATTAAAAAAAATGTTGAGGATTTTTTCGTAATTAAATCAATAAAAAATGATAAAATTTTTAATAAAAGATGATAACATGTTAAATAAAAAATGATAAATTATTAAGTAATATTATTTCTATTTTATTATTTGTAAAATCATTTATTTTTTACTTTGCTCAATTTGCTTAAATTTGAAATCATACATTGTGATACGCCCTAAATCTGTTGGTATCAAAAACGATCTTCAAGTGAACGCAAACTCCGTAACCAGAATAAAGAAGAAGATTGAGATAGAGAGATAGTGAGAGATTGAGAGGGAGATAGCGAGAGATTGAGAGGGAAAGGAAGAGAAAAGAGATCGATGATAAGAATGACAAATATTCAGAGAATATCTTATTTTCAATATCTCAAATATTAATCTCTAATAACATATTTAAAAGACTCCTAATATTTAAATAAGGAAACATAAATAAAATAAGTAATTAAAAGATCATATACATAAATTCTAAATATAGCCTGAAATATTGATCGTATCATTCCCTCCTGCTTGAGAAACCACCTTGTCCTCAAGGTGGATCATATTTGAACTGATGTAGAACAGAACCTGGTGTATCCAATTCTTGCATCTCATCTTGGCCTCTATCATCAGATCTCATAAGCAGTAAGAATCGACTCTGACAACGATGATTCACTGACCACTTTTGGTCACAATTATAACAAAGACCTTTTTCATGCTTAACCTTAATCTCTTCAGTCGATAAACGTCATATGGGTAGATTAGAGCCTCCCATAAGCTATTTTGGCCCAAGTGAATTTCCTATTGGTTGGGTTATTGTTGCCATAGTTTCAGATTTCGACTTGGGGGGTTGGTTCCCAATATTGGCATTTAACCCTCTTTGAAAAGAGAATCATGACTCAGGGTGAGAGTCGTCAGTCCGGACTTCGAATACCCTCGCAAGAGCAAATGTTTTCATCAAAGATGTCGGTCGGGCAATAAGCATCTCATGCAGAATTACCAATTCCAACCCAGCCACAAACATTGAGATTAAAAGTGATTTAGAAATACCTGACACATTGTTCATTAATCTCTCAAACTCAGACTGATAGTCGGCTACAGTAGCACTTTGAGTTGACTTTGACAACTTTCATTGGTAATCTTCGAACTGTGACGGGCCAAAGCAAAGCTTCACTTTTTCAAGAAAATCTGGCCAACATGTAAAAAAATTATTAGTTTTCATGTATTGGTACCAGTCAGAGATTTTTCCTTCGAACGTAAAAGCCGCGATGCGTAGACGTTGATCTTCTGGGGTTTCATGAAAATTAAAATATTCCTATATGCGAAATATCCACCCATGTGGATCAATTCCATCAAATTTTGGCAGATCCAATTTCATGGTATTAAACTTGGGCCTTCTCCAACCGTTTCCCCATGGGCCATATTAAGCGGCTTAATAGGCAATGATCCCAAAACCCCTGCAGACGAACTTGAGGCTCCCTGATTTTGCATGATTTGAATTTCCATCATGTTAAACAATTGTTGTTGTGATTGGTTATGGATGATGGTTTGTCTGTCAAATTGATCTTGCAGTTGCTGAAAGGCTATTCCCCACGCCGGTTTTTCTGATTGATCATCCATGTTGAGATCTCTCAACGAGAGCACCAATGATACGCCTTAAATCTGTAGGGTATCAAAAAATAATTTTCGAGTGAACGCAAACTCCGTAACCAGAATATTCTGAAAGAAGATTGAGAGAGATAGCCATAGATTGAGAGGAAGATAACGAAAGATAGGGGAAAAGGAAGAGAAAAGAGATCGATGATAAGAATGACAAAGATGCAGAAAATATCTCATTTCCAATATCTTAAATATTAATCTCTAATAACATATTTAAAGGACTCCTAATATTTAAATAAGGAAACATAAATAAAATAAATAATTAAAAGATCATATAAATAAATTCTAAATATGTATCACATTGCGTCCCAATCTCAACTTTACACTTAAAATAAAATTTAGGATCTTACTTAGCTGACCTGGGCATGAATGAGCCAAGATCATCTCAACCATTAAATTTTAATCTTTCAATCTCAACCATTGAATATATAAAAGGAGGGTGGGATACCTACACATAGGGATGTAATTGAATCGAGTCGAGTCGAACACTACTAGGTTTGAGAATTGTTTGTTAAGGAATTATCAAACTCGAGCCCGAGCTCGAACTCAACAAGAAAAAAAATTGAACTCGAGCTCGAACTCAAACTGTTTGTTAAGGCTCACGAACATGTTCACGTCCCCTCCTTATGGTTATATTTGCTTTTTGCATGAGAATTAATGAATATAGTATTTTAATGTGTATTGAGATGAGAGAAATAATAATTTAATATAAAGTGGGTAGATGTATTAGTGGGATGTGTGGGTCAATGGTGAGAGAAGTAATTAATTTATGTGGGTCCCATATGCTAAAAAGGAAAATGTAATCATTAGGATGAGACGCCCAAAATGAAAATATGTAACCATAAGGATGGGACGGAGGGAGTATAACAATAATTACTGTAGAATTGATCTCCTGTAAATCGGATTTACAGTATAAACTCTATCCTCCTTTAATTTAAACCCCAAATCCTAACTATACATGGGGTATAATAGGATTGAAAAATAGGATTATAGGATTTACGATTCTGATAAGTGAACAAGTAATTTGCTACAAATAAAATAATTCAACCTAGTGCGTTGAATTGGAATTCAAGAGAAAAAAGGCATGGAGCTTAAATGACTCGCTCACTCAAAGCAAAGGGTGCTTAGTTGGAATCTCATTCTAACTCAGGATTCTTGTGGTTTCGAAGGTTTCAGATGCAAGAGAACCAGGAACGGAGAGCCCCCCTTTTCCTCCCTTCTGCTCGACTCATTGGTCTTAAGAACGCTGGTTTTTAGAATGAGTGATTGCCCTTCTCCGAAACTCGATTTACATAAGTGTTTGCCATTAAAATAAATCATGTAAAAAAAATAATCCAAATAAGTATTTTCTTAATTTGATTATAGGAGCATATAGTTAAATAAATTCCATGCGTATAAACTACAATTTCGAGGATAATACCGAGTATTCAGCACATAAATAATTATTCGGTATTTTCACTATCTCACAAATAATTCTTATAATAATTCCCAATATATAAAAATAATACAAAAGGGAGAAAAAATTCATTACTCATTTAATTTGTTTCATTATTTCTTCCGTCGACTATTTCTTCCCTCATCTATCATGTTTCTATGTTTGCTTAACGTTTAGACATATATATTTAATAGTATTTAAATTTCATTTTATAAACTAACCTGATGTTTGTTTTCTATTTTAATAGTATTTAAATTTCATTCAATAAACTAACCAGATGTTTGTTTTCTAATTTGAAAATTAGGTTATAGTTTTCATAAATTTTAAAAACCACTTTTGTATATACCTACAAATCCGACCTATCTACCTTCCATACAATTCCTCTTCTCAAATTATATTCACTCTCTCTTTTATCTTTCCATCCTCATCTTGTTTATCAAATAAATTTAATACATTCTTACACATTTTATTTGAGATAAAACTAAAACCTAGTGTATAAAAAAATCGAAACAAACATTTATCATTATTCAATTAGTTTTCAAACCTCACATAAATTCAAAATAAATACTATTTCATCCCACATTAACGTTTACGTTTATTTTTTGCACGTAGATTTAGAGATGCAATAATTTAATGTGTAGTGAAGTGAGAGAAACAATATTTCATGTGAAGTGGATAGTTGTATTAGTGTTGTATATTTGCCTATATGGAATAATTAATTATTTTATGTGGGTCCAACTTGATAAAAAAGAAATGTAAACATTAACTTTGAACAAATCAAAATAAAAAACGTAAACCGAGAAACTTAAAGGATTGTCATTTAAATGTTTGTAATACTTATTTATGAATTTCATGATGTAATTCTCATAAGTTTAAAACTTGAAATTTAACAGTACATTAGGAATATGAATATGACTTTTAAAGAAATAATATCAAATCTTTCTGGAGTTACATCCCTTTTCCATTTCCATTCAAGAGTTCTTATGTGTTTCCACGCCCCTTGCTCGAATTGGATCCTTTCGATTCCTATATATGTTCGATATATTTACGAAGTTGTTCCTCCAATTGATTGTCATTAACCCTAGATCCTTGCCCCCGAGAAATGAATTAATGGTGGATGTAAAAATCCACAGCGGATCCTGTCTTTCAAGTCGCACGTTGCTTTCTACCACATCGTTTCAAACGAAGTTTTACCATAACATTCCTGCCAATATCCATGCCAGGAGATTAAGAACATAAATCCAGTAGCCCAAACAAGATGTCCAAATAAGAACATCCACGCCTAGACCGATAAACTATATATATATATATATATATATATATATATATATATATATATATATATATATATATATATATATATATATATATATATATATATATATATATATGGAGTATATTATTTTAAGTTAATATACACTTATAATAAAAGAATTTAAATTGTTTTTTAATTTTCATGCATCACTTTTAAAATTTTGACTAATGCTTCACAAAGATAAGATATACTTCCACAAGAGTTACATTTTCACCCCCAAAAGTTATATTTTATTAATTAGAACGTTTCATCAAAAAAATTATTCCCTCCATCCCGAATTTATGTTCACCGATACTGTAGATACGGAGTTTAAGAAATTTTATTTTTTGACAAACTTTATTGATTTTTTAGGAGTGTTGTGTTATTTTAGATAATAAATAAATTATAAAATATGTTATGTGTGTTAGTTGGAAGTGATATTTTTGAAATTAAGAAAACTTTTAAAATTGTTAATTAATGTAAAGTTTCCTTTTTTTTGGGCAATGAAGATAACTATGGGACAAAGCGTGAATATAAGTGTGGGAAATAGAGAGTATATATTACTATTTTAACTCCAGATGATGATATGAGATTTTATACTACAATTAGCTAATAAAAATAAATATAATTAAGAAATTTTTTAGATAAGATATTCTCAATGTATACAATATTATATGATTGAGGCTTGCGTGCGTCCGAGCGCACGCAGTGTACCTTTAGAATTTATTATTATAGATAAATGTATATTTTGTTTTAAAGGGTATACACTTTAATTAATAAGACTTTATACTAAAGGGTATATATTTTAACACAAAATTTTAAAAGCACACGGAGTGTGCTTCCGTGCGTTACACTTTTCATTAATATTTTTTATTTTTCTTCAGAAAATAAAAGATAGACATCTTTATAATAAAAAATATACATTTTAACACAAAATTCTAAAGGCATGGGCACACAAGTTTTTGCCATATTATATATATATATATATATATATATATATATATATATATATATATATATATATATATATATTATATTAACTACATCAGCATTATCGTTATATGATATAGGGCAAAACGAATGAATGCAGATAAATGGCACTTAAATGCTCCCAACCCCTACAATTATCTTTCATATTTTCTTTTGTTACATTTTAATTTTAACGAAATAAACACTCACAGCCAATAAATATACTTTACACCATTTAACAAACTTTACACTTTATTTCTCACTCCCATAATTCTTTTCTTTGACACCTCTCTCTCTCTCCCCCTCTTTCTCTCTCTACACCACCTCAGGGTTGTACTGTTTTTATACTATTTACGTATTCACATTCTTGAATTTTCCACCCCATTGTGAGCATAATTGCCGTAATTTTAAAAGATAAGTAAAAAAAAATATCAAACCAAGTAAAAAAACTCGTCTTAAACTCTCTGTACTGTATCAAACCCCCCTGGGGAAGGGGAAGAACCCTATGTATATGAATGCAGTAAAGGGAGTAGCATCAAGCTTAATCCACTAAGTTGTCAACAATCTATTAAGTTTAGAAGATGAGATTCCAAGACTACATTCCAGAGAAAAAAATTAAGTTAATGGCAGCAACCAACTACGTTTAACAGCTACATAAATCTAAAAGCATGCAGCTTCCAAATTACCTGAACTTGGGCCGCTTCATCGAAGAACTGCTAGGACCAGCCCTCGACTTTCCGAAAGCCTTCATCTTTCTTTTCCTACGTTCATCCTCGCTGTCCGATTCATGCAACTTCTCCCAATCAGCATTGCTCGCTTCCCTCTCCAGCTCCTCCCATGTTTTCCCCTTCTCTTCCTCTGAAGCCTGATCAGAATCTTCATCTTCATCTTCTGATTCTACCAATGATTCACTTTCAGAATCATCATCGTCCGACTCTGACTCAGGCTCTGCATCTGATAGTTCATAGCCTTTATCCGACTGCTGAGTTATCAGAATCTGAATCCGTTGCTTCCAGGTTCAAAAATTCCCAGCCACCCTCTTCTATGAACTGCTGCGGGTCATCCGTGATGGTCTTTACTATAGGACGCCAATTTAGATTCAACCTACTCTCGTAGTACTTTATGTCAGTAGTGTCGAGCCACTCTTTAATACCGTCGAGTGAGGAGGATGGGATGGAATCAATCCGCATCACATCGCGCTTGAAGTCCTTGAAGACAATGGCCATGTCAAAATTCTTCTGCGCAAGACCAGCTCTTTCCAAATTGACAATCTCAATATCACTCAGTGAGATCACAAGGAAAGGCGACTCTACCAACTCAACCAAACAGCTGGATGTCGGAACTATGAAAGCAGAGGCCTTGTGCGGTACGCCATGAAAACCGAGTTCTCTTAGGGGCTGATCAAACTCCAAATCAAGGCTTTTAAACTGAGCCTGCCCCCACAACTCATTCACTCGGTTCACAAAATTTTGGAATTCTGAGTTTATTTTGTTCTTCCTATCTCTCTCCCTCTGTTCCTCCTCAATCTCATCTGGATCATATGCGGATCTCTTCCCACTGCCAATACTCTGAACCATCTCCATTACCTCGGCATAAAATTGAACATCCTTGGTCTTCTTGTTTCCAACCATTATATGATGGTGCAAGTGAAAGTGAACGAGCGTAATCATTTCTTTCTCAGCTGGTTGAAAAAAAGCATGTTTATATTACCATACATGATGTCAACGCGCTCATCAGCCTTGAGGTAGAATACCTGAAACCATTCATATGTGCTTCCAACGCTCCACTCAACTTCCTTGCACGGCCACCAAACGTAGGACGTATCCATAGATCATGCAGTCTTATTGGCTTGAATTTATTCCCTGCAAGCACAAGTCTCTCCTGAGTGACCAGAGTCGCCCTCTCAGCCCTTTCAGACTCCCTAGCCATGACATTACGCCTGAGAGTTTTAATCTGCTGAACCACTTCACTAATGTGCCTTGGATCCTTTGAACGAAATGAAACCTCCTTCAAGTAAATGGCCCCCTGGTTCTTTTTAGAATTGGCATCATGAGGAGTAAAAGGGGTGCCCGGTACATTAAATATTATACGAATATAACAATTTCGGTTAGTGTCCTGTTGGCTAGACACAGTCTTCACCGTAGCAACATGGAAAGGAACCATAATTCCATAAATAGGAAGTAGAATGGCCTCATTCCTTTGGTCAACTTGAATCATCATATCTCTAGGAAGTGGGAGCTCATTAACATTCTTATAGGCAACAAAGCTCACTTGCCGTTTTAACAGCAGCTCGTCCGTCTCCATTAGTAGATAACTCGCCAGTAAGCCGTCGAGCAGTTTCCTCATTCTTCTGCCCTGCAAGTTCAGCCTGGTGCTGCTTCCTAAGCTCTTCATTGGAACCTCCCCATTGTCGGACCGAAGTGTTGCTTTGGTAAACACATCTTTTGCAAGGGCCTGCCTTTTCGGTTTTGGTTGATCTTCTTCATCTTCTTTGAAGGAATATGCAATGTCTTTAAACAATTTTGAGCAAGCTGATGTAGCAACTTCCTGACCATTCCTTCTTTCAGCACTTTGTCATTTTTCGCATTCAGACTTAACCCAGATTCCCGGAACTCCAAACCAATACCTGTTCCAGCAGATTTTGTCGAGTTGGGGATCAGCTCCGAAGCATCTCTATCAACTACCGCTACATCAGCTTCATAAACAGCACTAGCCTTATTCCCAGGCTTTAAAGCATGAATAGCAGCCTCATGAGCCTTAAGAAGAACTTCATAGGCTTTGCCTTGAACTGCTCTGGAGTCAATAAGATAAGTTCTTGCCACATTAGAACAATAGTTGTTATAGCGAGATCCAATAGCACAAATGATAACACTTTCAGGATCATAGTACAGATCATCATCACTGCTAACAGCACTGGGGCGGAGATCGAATTTACCACCACTCTGAAAGATTGGAGGGTAACAGATATCTACATTGTGAGCCTTCAGCTTGACACCAATCTTGAGTGGGTTCGCTATAGCCTTCTCCGTTTCCATCATCAATGTCGCGTGTGTTACTTCCTTTTCCTCATCAATCACCTTCTCAACTTTCGGAACAACAAATTTCTTCATTGCACTAGCTGTTAAGTAAGCAGCTTACATAATATCTCATTTTTGTCCTTCACAGAGAAAAGGTCAGATAACCCGTTGGATATATCTCTCAATGGAAGACCTGAACCATTCAACTTATCTGACCATATCTCCAAAAGCTTCCCCTCTGGTGCTTCTCTAGCTATGTACCCAACTGTCGGCACATCAGATGACTGGGAGCGAATATCACGTAACAACAACTCCACTAGACTACTTCCATCATCATTTTTTTTCTTCACATGAAAGACAACTTCAATATTCATGACAGCTTTAGCTGATTTCTTAATAACCTTAAGTAAATTTTCTTTCTTTTGGCTACAAAGAAGATAAATATGTTTTTCCCCAAAAACCATAATTGTGTCTGGAGATTCCAAACCATGCAGCCAGAGGTGCAAAGCCGACGCTTTCAGGTAGCGCAAATCTTCAGACTGAGGTGGTGTGGCCACAGTAAATATATCAGACGAACCCCAATATGCTTTTTTGTTGTCTCTCCAGTGTTTATACAGGATCTGCAACCGCTTAATGAAGGTATTCAAGTCAATTATATATGCACTACCTTCTGATGCATTCCCATTTAGGGGTTTATCTGGCATTATACCTGACAGTGTTGAATAGCTAAATTAGCACAGCAATTGTTTACAATAAAGGCAGAAGTGTTCAATCATCCATTATAGCATTGTAAAGTTTCAAATCAATCCACAAATTCTTGAATTCAAACTCAGCTACAAAGCCTGAATTTTTTAGGTCACCAGACAATGGCACCCCTTTTGCCAGAAAATAAACATAAAAAAGGTTGCTCCAACAGACAACAAATCATCAAAACATGCAGCAAAAACAAAGATAGAAATAGTTAATTAGCGGAATTTCTGATCATAGTAATTACAGGCCTTGGTGCTGATTTCACTAGACTGGAGTCATTTGGAAAAGTTGATGCATTTACAATAAAGGCAGAAGTGTTCAATCATCCATTATAGCATTGTAAAGTTTCAAATCAATCCACAAATTCTTGAATTCAAACTCAGCTACAAAGCCTGAATTTTTTAGGTAACCAGACAATGGCACCCCTTTTGCCAGAAAATAAACATAAAATAGGTTGCTCCAACAGACAACAAATCATCAAAACATGCAGCAAAAACAAAGATAGAAATAGTTAATTAGCGGAATTTCTGATCATAGTAATTACAGGCCTTGGTGCTGATTTCACTAGACTGGAGTCATTTGGAAAAGTTGATGCACTTGCACAGAACCTAGTACGTTAAGGGGATGATTTTTCAACTCTTGATAGAAAATTTGGTTATAAATGTGTACAAGCAGCTATTAGAATCATCATCAAGACTAAGTCCTTTTCAATAACCCATGCAATGTTCAGCCAATGTGTGACTATTGTTTAACAGTACTAGCGTTTTCTTGAATTTGTCGAGTTGAATTATATAGAGTACACCCTAACAAATCCAGGAGAAGGTCGCAGGAATTTGTTTTCAGTATTCTGGGATAGCAGATAACGGCATTTACAACCGACTATATACTCTCACGGGACAGGTCAGTATTGCTGAAAACCATATCTTAGGTGCTACATGAGTGTATATCCATTCTTTGAACTCCATTTTGGCTGTGTGGTGCAGTTTGTCGACGAAGATAAAGAAAAATAAGGCCCCACGATCAAGAAAGTAAGCTGCAATCATTAATTTTGGGTTCCATTATTAACCAATCTAATTTTTGAAAATTATTCCAACCTTAGTTCTTAGAGGACTGACTCCACCATGTCAAAAAAATTAGGTTTAAATTATATCTAGCCCTATTACTCGAGGAACAGGTCTCACGGCGAGATATAAAATTTCCAAGAATTAGAACTGAAAGTAGCAGGGGAAGTGCCAAAACCACGGCGGCGACAGTCAGAATCGAGCGGCAGAGCACGGCGGAGGTCGGAAAGCGCTACGCAATCGAGAATTGAAGGAAGGATACGGCAAAAGGAAAAAGAGAAGTACCTGGAATGCAGCGGGAGAGGGGGTAATCCCCGGAGAAACGCCGGCAGCCTTCAGAATCGAGTGGCGGAGGGCGGAGCAACGAATTCAGAGGAAACAACTCAATTCTTCTCTCTCAAATCTTCTCTTCAAACAATTTTTCTCTCAATCTTGTGTATTTGTGGCTTTTTTTTCTAAATTGTTCGTCGTCGTGAATGATATGTTAATTATAGAAAAACGAGAGGCCGAAGTCAGTAATACAATTACATATAATAAATACTCCATAGACGGAGCAACAAAAAAAAAGCACACCTATCTGGATAGCAAATGCTGAAAAGTAATTACATGCATAATTATGGAGTTAACCAAGCCATCAGTAGAAGGTCGGGGTTAACCAAGCCATCAGTAGAAGGTCGGATACCGTTGAAGATCGCTTCATTCCGAGCCTTCCATATGAGAAAGACGCTTCCATAGAGGGCAAACATCCATTTCCTCCTCTCACGAACATGCACACGCCGGTCTTTGCTGAGCCACTTGAAGCCGGCCTTCAAAGTGGTGACCTGTCTCTTCCACTCTACTTCGTGCCTAACCCGGTTCCATACATGCTTCGTAAACGGACACCCGAAGAAGAGAAGGTCTCTCGATTCCGGAGTTCTCACGCACATCACGCACTCGACCGGGCCTTCGTGGGATCTCCATCTGTCCATGGTGAGTAGGCGGTTCCTCACGGCGATCCACATCCTGAACGAATGCTTCTGTGGGACTCATGGACTCCATAACTTCTTGTAGATAGGCTGTACTGACATAGAATGAGAGACTAGCCAATACAACTTACCCACTCGAAGTCTTCCTGACTCCGAGCACGAGGCTATAGTGGTAATTATGTCGCCTCCAATTCTGATGATGTTTAATAGGGGGGAGATTGAGGTGGGCGGTGCTCTAATTGGATTTTGTGTTACTTGGGCTTTTTAAACGTACTGAGTTTTAAAATCAATTTTAATTATAAAATTTTTTTAAGGCTTTCATTCATGAGTGTATAATGGGTGCACCTGTACCTGGGTGCAAGGGTGCACCCATATGTGTATGTTTTTTTATTTTATTTTGTATACATGTTTTGTAATAATTGTATACTTTTTTCACATTAAGTTTTTCATTAAAAAAACTAACATTCATATGTGTATAATTTTTTATTGAATATTATATACAAATTTTCATTAAAAAAATTAATTAAATTGTATACATTTTTACTCTTAATTATATATGTTTTTGTTTATATTTGTATATGAGTGCACTCTATCTTTAGGTGCACCAGGGTGCACACTATAAATTGTCTTCATTCATATACTATATAATGAAATTTAAATATTTTAAATTTATAAAATATAAAAAAAAAGTATGCAAGACGATATAAATTTAATGTATTATAATAAAAATATTTTATTAAAATTGAAGTTAATTATATCTATTGATGCGTGTTCTTGGCTCGTTAATAAGTGTTTAATAAATGAGATTATTTAGAAACGGAACCTAGAATGATCACAATCAAACATGGAACAGCCATGAACAAGAGGTTATAAATGATCTGGGAACCAATTTCCACCAAAGAACTATATCCGATTTTATTACTCTCCCTTAGAACAACACTCATAAACCACCGATTTTTACAAGTGTAATGTCTAAAGTGAGCATCAGTTTACTGCCTCTCTCATGTGAGAGAGGCTATTTATACTACCTACAAACCCTAATCCGAATCCAATCGCTTTGCACCACCTGGATGCAGACAAATCGTCTTTAATGAAGCTGTCTGGTACGCCGACCAGCCTGGGGAGGGATCTGGGTGCCACGGGTAGCTTTTACAGGATTTTACCGGCCACCACTGTCCTTTGCTGGCTTTCTATTGGTCATTAGGTGAGGGTGCACCAGTTGCTTACTGTCTTTTAGTTAGGATTGCTGCCCAAGACATCCCATCTTCCCGTTGGCCTTGTCTTCTAGCCTGCTGCACTTGTCAGTCTCCATGATGATGTTTGTTCTATACTGCACTGCCTCTGTTATCTGTTTGGTCCTCGGACAAGTTGACTTCCAATCGTTGGGATCTTCCTCCGAGTCTTCTGACAGGGAGGGAAGGCCGCCGAGATTCCATGTTGAGGGTGCCTCAGGCTTCTATCCCTTTAGTAGGCTCCTTCTTTGTCCTTTCCCTGATTAGGCCTTTGGACTGGTGACGATCTCTCTGGGTTGCCTTGGCCGTCCATTTAGCACCTATCCTCGAATTGGGCCGACTGAAGGTTGGGCCTCTTTCTTCAAGTATTTTAGAGATTATTGGGCTTTGGGCCTACTAAGCATGGGGGATTTAATGCCCATAACATTAGCCCCTCGAGCCTGAATAATATAACGACTTGAGATTGTTCAGGGTTGAATCGTATTTTACGGGTTATATCCCACATGCTTTGGTACCCACGATACCAGGATTCTTTCTGTCTCGGCTCTTTATTGTTTCCACTCACTATCTTTGTTCTGATAAGTTCCTGGATTATCGGGTTTTTCGAGACGTCTTCGAGATATTTTCATTAAGGTGGGGGTATTTCTGGTATTTGGGTGTAACTGTCGATTCGAAATTTAAAATTTGAACCTTTTGTCAGTTTCCATTTCCCCTCTTCCTCTTTTTTCTCCTTTTGATCCTATAGGCGGTTGGCATTCCTTTTATTCGGTGCGTTCTTCTTCTTCCTCCAGGTATTATTCTCTTTCTCTATTTTCCTTTCTTTCCCTGACTCTCTCACTTCGCGTCTCTAAGTTTTCCGTCATCGTCGCTTAGGGTTTCCTTCCCTCTCTCTCTTGGTATTCTATCCTCCTCCCATTGCAATTTGCACGATATGAATTTTGAGGGTTCCTCTTCTCCTCTTAGATCTCCTAGATCCCTTTCTCGTTCGATCGATTCTTCGCTTGGTAGTTCGAGGTCTTCTTCTTCACTTTTAGAGGAGTGTTCGGATCCCCCGTCTCCTTCCCGACTCACTTTTGATTAGAGGGTTGCCGATTTCATTTCTAATTTTACGTTGGAGTACAATCCTCAGATTGCTGACGCCGTTCCTAGGTTATTGGCTCATCTCGGAGAACTTCCACGATGGGACAAGGATGTCTCTTTTCCGCTGCCGAAGTCTCCTCGACTATCGATGATTATTGGTTAAGAAAGAGCACTGTCATTGCTCTCGGTAAATTTCAGTGTGGGGAAGGTATCAACTTCTTCCTTCCTTTTTCCGATGGCTGCATGTGTTATGCTCCGTCGAACGCTGTCGCATCCTACAAGTTGCAACTTGAGCTCGATCTCCAGTTTCCTCTTCATCCTTGCATCCGGAATATCTTCAAGTTTTGGGGTATAGCCCCTGTTCAATTGGCTCCTAACGGCTGGGCGGCTTTGATGGGGATTTTGGTTCTTTTTCGCAAGAAAAAGTACTCCTTCTTTACTACCGCTGAAATTAACTTCCTGTATCGTCTTACCCCAAATAATAGGATGAAATGATGTTATTATTTGGTACCTCGTCATGCCAATCTTGTTGTTTCTTTTCCCAGTTCGATTAAGGGATGGAAGAATACATGGTTTTGGGTTCGCGGGCCATGGAGGGGGACTTCCGTCTATGACCTCGGAGACCCTCGAAATCCCATAGTGCTCCCTAGAAGCTCCTTCTTCAAGCCCGTTCTCAGTGCGTGTATGTCTCTTTCGGCTCCCTTCTTTGTCATTTGGGATATTATAATATTTCCTTCTTTTGTTTTATGTAGTAGACGAATCGTGTGCTCTCGAGACGCTGCCGACAGAGTTCCAGGATGCCTTCTGTTGTATTCATGAACTCTCCGACAAAAAACACCATTACAAGCGTGTTCTCAGAGGGAAGAATCTTTTTCGAGCCGGCTTTACTACCTCCGCTATAGCTATGCCAGGTGACTTATTGCAGTTATTTCCTCGTCTGTGGTGCTCGCAGTATAGTCCTCCCTTTTGTATTAACCCTTCCTCCTATCTGTCGTGCCTAGGGGAAGAGAAGCTTCTTATGCCCGATATTGCCCGTATGGCTACTCTCCTTTCTGCTCGCCAAAGGGCCGCGCTCAACAAGGGGAAAAAGAAGGTTTCTAAGATTTTTTCTCATAAGGTCTCTGGAGCCCCTCTCGCCGTTCAGCCTCTTACGTCCGTCAGGATCGAAGAACCTTCAGATCCTGTCTCCTTGAGATTGGATGCCGACCTCGTGCGGGGGTCGGCTCAGGGTCCAGGAGAGAAAGTTTCTAAAAAAGCCCCTCGAGCCCCGAAGTCTAAAAAGGGAAGTCCGAGACCGCTGCTGCTAAGTATGTCGCCCACAAACGGAAGTCTAAGTTGTTGGATGAGAGTTTCGAGGAGGGCACCCATGACAGTACCGCTCTCCTATCCCATCCCTCGAAGAAGATTATGGATGATGATGTTGGTGTTGCTGGTGATTCCTCCGCTGCGCTTGGCATCGCTCCTCAGGTGACTATAGAAGTTTGTGATATCAACTCTTCTACCTCTCCTGAAGTCTTTGCTCGGTCTCCTTTCGTCGTTCTCGGTCAACCGGGTGGCTCTACCCCATCCATCATCCAGCGGATTTCGGGTGGTATTTCCAGTGAACCGACTTCTCGTTGCTCCCCCTCCGAGATGTGGCGATATTATCAGGGGAAAACCCCTTTGCATTTTTGGGAACACGGTGGATCTTCTGCTGAGGGTACCTCATCTACTCTGCCTTTGTCGAATGATGCTACTCCCTATCTTCCCATATATTCGATAGCCGACCGAGAACTTCTCCAGAGGTATAGACACCTGGACGAGGCTCGAAAAACCTTCCTCCGTAATCAGGAGCTTCTGTTTGATTTTGACGCTCCAGCGTGTCTGGCTCGTGCTGCCACATTTCCCTTAAAGGGCTGCACCGAGAGCTCTTCGGTCATATGGAGAATATGTCTGCCGAGGATTCTCTTCATAGTATCGCCAGTTACATCGGTCGACAAGCGCTCCATGCCGTTAATGCTCTGTACCGTATTTCTGAGTTAGAACGATGCGACTCCCGTTTGCAAAATAAGGTTACTTCGCTTGTTCAAAATGTGGAGGTTTGTGAGAAAAAAACATATGAAGCGAGGGCTGCCGAGGCTCTAATTAGAGGTAAGTTGAGGATTGAGCAGGACAAGAAGGCTGAGCTTCAAGAGAATTTCGAGACCCTTCGTGCTCGGTATGATAGTCTGTTGGCTAACTTGGAAGAAGAAAGGAGTACTTTGGAACTTCAAAATAAGGTACTTTTCGACAAGGTTGCAGCTTTGGACGTGAAATATCAGGAGAAGATCGCGGTGAAGGAAAACCAGTTCTGAGCCGAGTTATCTCGAGTCTAGAATAATCTTCATGCCTTCCAGACATCCTCCGAACAAGAGCTTGAAAGAGTGCGGCAGGAAAAGGAATCATCGGAGGCTTCATATGCTCAAAAGATTAGGGCCGTTGAGGATGTTGTAGCCGAGGTTCTGAAGGAACGTGATGGGGCCTTGGCCGAAGTAGATCGCGTGAAGGATGCATTCCTCATATCAGAGGCTGACAATCTCTGCTATAGAGAAGTTATCATTCCGAAGACCAAGATTCACTATTTTTGCTCTTGTGCTGCTGCTCTGGCACAGGCCTCTTCCGAGAAACTATATCTTGACTGCCTCGACGACATGCGTGATGTTCTCTGCCAGGCCCTTAGTGAAGAGAAGATGTCTCCTGGGGAGACTTTGAAAGATGATCTTGATTTTGGGGTGCTTGGCGAGTATTCTGACTTTATCACTGACATCCCTAAGGAATCTTACGAAGATTTTGAGGAGCACGGATCTGATGAGGAGTTTGCCGATGGTGTTTTGGATCTTGCCGCTGTTGATTCGGGCTGCGGATCTCCTTGTCATACTCCCCACCGAATCTGCAGGGGTACCTATCCGAGAGGCATCCATTGAGGCTGAACTTCCCAAATCCGGTGATGCTCGCGCTTCCAGTCAAGTTATCACTGCCGAGGCCTCCAAATTACTACCTTCCGAGACTGCTATGGTTCTCTCAATTCCTTCGATCCTAGAGGCCAATCTCCCTTCCGGTAGCACCTGGGAAGTTGATATTTCATTGGGGCCGGCGACCTCCGAGGTCCCTTTAGGTATCTCAGAAGATGTGCCGCCAGAGGTGGGGACCCAAAGTCTACAGATGCGGCTGATTCCGAACCCTCTTAGCTGATTGATGGAGTATTTCCGAGCCCCTGGTGTTGAATAGGATTCTGAATATTTCTTGTATTTTTTCCTTTTTTTTGAGTAGTATGATTTCTATGATCTCCACCTCATTTGTAATCCATCTCTTATGAATGGAATATTTTTTATTTATTATTGGTAAGTCTCGTAAGGGCTTTCTGATAATTTACCTTTACTTTATAATATAACCGCCATTTTTTATCGTGTACTGACACGTCCTAAATCAGGAGCTACGTGGACTAATCTGGGTCTTCCATCCTCCTTGGAAGTTGTAAAGCCTCTGTATCCTAGCCGTCGGATCTTAGCCGTTTTTGGTCCATTATTTCCAATGATAATATGTGCTGCCCTCCAGTTTTGTTAGACAGTTTCCATTTTGGTTTTTTAAAATTCAAATTCTTCGTATCCTTCTCGTATATCCTTGTATTTCTCTTTAACTGCGTTCTCCCGATATTCCTGCGATTTCTAAAAATCTCCCTTGTCTCTCTTTCTCATTAAACCCTAGTTCTTACGTCTCTGGTTAATAGAAGATGTCTGGTAAAGGTACTCCTCCCCCACCTGAAGTTCAAGAGGTGAACACTTCCGACACTACGCCGATGCTCCATGTGCGACTCGGCGTTGTAGTTCAAATCGTCTTCGTAGGATGCCACGCCCCAATTTGAGGGATTTGTCTACTTTTTCCTCCTCGGGTGGCAACCATGCTTCCGTTCTCTCTTCTGATTGGCAGCAGGTCCTCGTTGTGCAGGATATGGGTGCTGGCGGTGTGCCGATGCGGAATTAGGCACCATACTGCCTTTGAATGTGGGAGATTATCTTCCCGCTTATCGGGATACCAGAGATCTGGGGGCCGCTCTTCGAGGGATGGCTCAGCAGCTTGACTGGGTGCCACCTTCTAGGTTATCCCCGGGTCATTTAGAAGAACTCCACCGGTTGTAAGATAATCCCAATGTTACCTTTGAGCTTCCCCTAAACGGTATTCCCATTTTCGATCCCCCTCCGGGTTGTACTGCTTTTTACTATTCTCTCTTTCTTGCCGGTCTGATTCTGCCTATCCCCCCTGTTATTGGTCTGTTACCGCAGAGGTGGGATATGGCCATAGGTCAGTTGTTGGCCTCTTCCTGGTTACGTTTGATATCCAATATGTCGCTGTTTCACGTGTTGGGCCATACCATTAGAGACCCTTTCGAACTTGAGTTCCTTTTCTCTTATGCTCTATCTGGGCATTCCGGGGGCTTCTATCATTTGCTTCTTCGTAATAATAATCATTTCGTGGGGGCTTCTAATGTTGTCGGTAGAAATTGGGAGCAAGCTTGGTGCTGGCTGGACGGTAATTATCGTGTGCATGCGAATGGTGTTTTCGTGACTTTTCCTACCTGATTTCTTTCGCTGAATAAGTGTATGATTCTTCCCCGTCCTCTGAGCTCTAGACTGTTTCCTATAATTCCTAATGTTCTTTTTTGATACATATCGTGCAGGTCCCCCTCGTCATCCCCTTTTGTGGTTGAGTGATGGTTTTCGCCGCGTTTAAGAGGTTTTATCTCGTGGGGGGAATACTTAACGTGTCTCTCTATTGCTTTCAGAGCCGTCCTAGTTTCGGCTGGGTTGTCTACTCTCGGCCGTAGCGCGATAATTGGTACTCCCTTCTCTGATCCTCTGGGTGTCTCCTTTGTTTGTTCCAGTTCCCTTTATTCTGTGTCTGACCTCTCTTCCTTGATCTACAGGTGAGCTCCAAGGTGTCCTGTCTCCGGTAGGGTCTACTGCTTCTGTGGCTGGCTTATCACTAACTCCACACAAGTATGTATACCAGTTTTTCGACGAGGAAGCTGACTCCGACAATTCTGCTCATTCTTCTTCGCGTGATGAAGACGAAGAAATTGATGACCTGTCTATTGGGTCTGAAGACTTGAAACTTGGGGAAGATCTTTTAGTTGTGCAGCTTACTGAAAATAGGGTCTTGCCCCCTTTGTCTCCTCCTCGTGATCGGTTGCGGCATTCTCTTGTTACCCCTCCTGGTTTTCCTTCTGTCGATGGTTCGGGATCTACCTCTACCTCATTGCTCAAAAAGCGAGGAAGAGGCATTTATGAACATGGTGGGCCTTCTCGGCCAGCTGGAATTAGCTTCATGCCTCGTTAATCCCTATCCGTTAGTGAGTTCGACCTTCTTGCTGACAGGTTAAGGGGGATAATTGCCTCGGCTCGTGCCTCCTTATCCCTTCCGTGTTCACTACATTCTTACCTGTGGTGTCCTTTTGTAGATCCTCCTGTCGCTGAGTCCGAAGGTGAAGGAAATCCCGAGGAGGATCCAGACGAGGATACAGAAGAGGATCCCGAAGAGGATCCAGAAGAAGATGCCAAAGAGGATCCTGAAGAGGATCCAGAAGAGGATCCCGAGGAGGATCCCAAACTGATGGAAGCTCCCGACATTTAGGTGGGTAGTGGTTCCGAGACTGAGGACTATGATATGATGGTTAGGCCTAGGGTGAAGTCTGCCACCGTGGCTATTTCTGAGAAAGTGATTGATGCTAGTTCTGCTCCTTCTGTCCTCAGGTCATCCCGACAGTTCCTCCTCTTAATCCGAATCCTGCAGGTGTTGCCGCAACTACTGGTGCCTCCGACATCAATACCGAAGCCGTGAGGCTGGCCACTGAGAAGGCTCACGTTCGTGGAAAGAATATAGTTGAAGGAGGTGATGAGCCTGATTTGTCCGAGCTGCAGAAGCTAGGGACTCAGGGTTTTGTTGCAGGTGCTTCTCATCGGGTTATTCACCGTGTTCCTCCGGTTATTACTCCTGGTTCTCTTTCCCAGGACTCTTCTGGTTTGGCTGTGATGGCCGGGGCTGCTGTTGCTTCTCTTTCCTCTTCTCTGCAACTTATGGATCAATACCGTTTGTTTGCTAGTCAGCTTGTTGACCATTCTAAGGGGTCTTCCACCAGTTTCGAGGAGAGATTGAATGCCTTGGAGATCGAGAATGCCAAGCTAACCTCTCTTGTTGCACACTAGAAAGAACGATTGGAGGTTTCAGATTTTGAGGTTGAGGTAAGGCGGGCTACTCTCGAGTCTGTAGAGGCGAGTTTGACCGAGGCTGAGATTGCAAGAGATGCTGCGAGAGTTGAAGCTGCCAAAGCCTGAGCTAGGTTGGCCAAGGATGAGGACCGTATTCGTGCCCTGGAGCAGCGTATTCCGCACCCTGGCTCAGTAGAGGAGAGGGCTATCCGTGCCAAAACCCAGTTAAAGGAAATGGAGGATAAGATGGCGAGCATCTTCTATTCCCTTAGTAGTCAGAAAAAAGATTGAAGTCCATATGTTTCTTCTTTTTGTCCATTGACTTTGTTCTGTCCTCATCCCGGTGTTGCTTGGAATTTTACTTGCCATGACTGTGCATGAACTTTAGCTACTGATTTCCTCTATTTTTTTTGTTTTGCCTTTGTCTGGTAGACGGGTTCGTCGATGTGCTTTTGGTTTGTGAATTTGATCATTTATGAGCAGTTGATTTACCTTTATTTAATTCGCGGTTGTCGGTGTGCTTTGTTCTGAATTTATCACTTGTTATGCGTCTTGGTTTTGTTCACCTTCCGCATGGATGTTTGTGTTTTCGTTTGAGACCCTTCGTTTTCGCTGAGCGTTTGCAGTTTTGAAGCTCCGCCTGATACCAAGGTTCCAATCCTTCCCCTTGGTTCCGTTATCACCGGCTTTACTTAGATTCTGAAGTTTAGCCTTTTGCTTCTAATTCGCGTCTCGACTTTTATCCCGTATTGTACCTTCGTGCCATTTTATGCGTTATTCCAAAGCTCATTTTCTTAATCTCAAACCTGATCTTCCACCTTCCTATACATTCGCCATGTATACATATTCGTGTTTATTCCCTACAATATTCCGAAGTCCGCTCCATTTATTTCGAACCTTATATTCTGATCCTTATATATATCCGTTATATATATATATGTTTGCGTCCCTTTCCGACGCTATCCCGAGGTCTGTTGCTACCCTCTCATCCTGGTTCCGCTATTTCAATTTTTATCCGAAACAATCTATTCCAATTATACCGAGATTCCCTTGATTAGCCTTTTAGTTTTGATCTGATACCTTGACTTTGGTTTTGACTTTCGAGCCTGATACTTTGGCATCTTTATTCCGATTTCCCATAAATCCGACACTCAAGCCTTTTATTTCAATTCCGATCCTGTCTTTTTATTTCGGCGTGCCTTTCATTTTCCATTCTGATCGTTTTCCTCCGGTATATTTTATTCCTTAATCTCAGCTCTATTACCGGCATTGCTATTTCATAATCCTTTTATTTATGTATGTAGTATTCTTTCTAAGTTTATGGGGTGATGTTTACAAATTGACATTCATAAAGCAATGATATCCCAATAAATAATGACATCCTTAACCACATATCCCAAAAAGATTTTTGTACAATTTCCCTTTCCACAGAGTATGACCCAATGATATCCCAAAAAGATTTTTGTACAATTTCCATTTCCACAGAGTATGGCCTAATGCCTTGATTGAAAACTATAACAAAAGTTGTATCACCAACCTCATTCGTCCTGCTCTCTACTTCATTGATAGTACTTCTTAAAATGTTGTGCATTCCAGGGGTGTGGTATCTTCTTACCATCTACCTCCTCCAATTCGTATGCTCCCCTTTCCAAAACTCTCTTGATCACGTAGGGGCCTTCCCAGTTTTGGCCGTTACTCTGTGCCGGGCCCAATACTCTCCAGAGCACTAGTTCTCCTCCTTTAAATTTCCTCAGTATTATCTTAGAGTTGTAAAATCTCTCCGCTCTCTGCTTTTAGACCGCGTTATGCAATTCCTCATTCAATCTCTTTTCTTCCAATAGGTCTAGATTCTCCTGGATCAATTCATTATTTACCTCCTCCTGGTGGAGAGCAATCCTAGGATTGGGTTCTCCTATCTCCACTGGTATTACCGCCTCAGTACCAAAGGCCATTGAGAATGGGGTCTCATTGGTGGAGATTCTCGTTGTCGTCCTGTAGGACCACAGGACTCCCGGCAACTCCTCGGGCCATTTCCCGTCTAGTTTTTCCAACCTGGCTTTCAACGTGCATTTGATGATCTTGTTCACCATCTCGATCTGGCCGTTAGACTTTGGGTGGTATGGTGTCGAGGACCACTTCTTAATGTTGTAGTCTTCACAAAACTTCCTTAGTCTAGCGTTGTCAAATTGCTTGCCATTGTCGGTCACTATGGTAAAAGGTATCCGGAACCGGCATATGATATTTTCCCAGATGAATTTTTTGACCCGAGCCTCAGTGATCGTCGAGAGGGGTTCTGTCTCAGCCCACTTCGTGAAATAATCCACCGCCATGATAGAGAATTTATTTTCCCCTTTTCTTGTAGGCAGCGGTACGATTAAATCAATCCCCCATTTCGTGAAAGGCCATGGGCTGAACACTGAAGTCAGCTATTCTAAAGGTGCTCTAACTATCGGAGCCAGTCTTTGACAAGTTGGGCATGCCCTCGCGTATTGAGTGGCGTAATTTTTTAGCTTTGGCCAGAAATAACCTTGCTTAACCACTTTGTGTGCTAAAGCGATCCCACCTGTATGATTTCCGCATATGCCTTCATGTATCTCTGCTAGTACATAGCTCGTCTCTTCAGGAGTTAGGCATTTCAAGAGTGGTGATGAATATCCTCTCTTGTACAACTTTCCTTCTATTATTACGTTTCTCGCCGATCGATGCCTAATTTGCCGATCCTTGTCCTTATCCAAGAGTACTCTTCCTTCTTCCAGATATGCCCTGATCAGAGTCATCCATGACTCTTTCGTCGGGTTGTCATTTAGAACCCACACGGTGGTATCCGATGGGTTCTCCTGCCTCACGATATTGATGTTATTTAGATCCTCGGCATTTGATGCTCTGGCCAGCTTAGCCAATGCGTCGTCTCCCATATTATCTTTCCTATCGAGGCACTCTAAAAATACCTGTTTGAACATCTGCAGTATGCCTGCAGCCAATCCTCTATAGTGGCTCATGTGTTCTTCCTTGGCCTTGTATTCCCCTTTCATCTGGTTTACCACCAACTGCGAGTCGCTATATATCATCAACTCATCAGCTCCCATGGCCAGCGCCATTCTCAAACCATTCATTAGGGCCTCATATTCTGCTTCGTTGTTAGTGGCCAAAAAACTGAACCTGATTGCAGTAAAAAAGGTTTCCCCTGATAGAGTCCATATGATGATTTCGACTCCCGATGCTGCTGCCATTGCCGAACCGTCCACGTGCATGCCCCATGGTTTTCTTTTTTCCTCATCGGTTGGTACAGGGAAAGTCAATTCCACTATGAAGTCTGCCATGACTTGCCCCTTGACTGCATTCCTCGGCACGTACGTTATATCAAACTGCCTTAATTCGATGGACCATTTTAACAGTCTCCCTGCTGCGTATGGCCTTTGGAGTACTTGTCTCAAAGAGAATGTCATCAATACCTCAATGGTATGCTCCTAAAATATGGTCTCAGCTTCCTCGAGCTCATAACGAGAGCATATTTCATTTTCTCCATTATCGGGTATCTGAGTTTTGCGTCTATCAGGGATTGACTTACGAAGTACACTGGCTTTTGATTCTTCTCCTCCATTTTGACCAATACCGAACTGATTGTTGTTCCCAATACTGCCAGGTATAGTTGCAATGCCTCGCCCGGTGAGGGTTTGGAGAGAATCTTGGGATCTGATAGCTCACTTTTAATTTCGTTGAACGTTTTCCCGCACTCTTCCGTCCATTCAAACTTGACCTTTTTGATGACTTCAAAGAAGGGCTTACATTTATTTGATACTTTCGACATGAACCTATTTAAGGCGGCCAAACTACCCGTCAGATTCTGAACCTCTTTCATGTGCCTCGGGGAGTCCATTTTAGGATCGTCTCTACCTTTTCTGGGTTCATCTCGATCCCCCTTGAGCTGACCAAATATTCGAGGAAACTTTCCTTGCTCACCCCAAAGGTACATTTCTTTGAGTTTAGCTTCATTCCATAGTGTCAGAAAATTCCAAAAACCTTTTTTAAATGGTCGAAGTGATCCATCCTTTCCAGGCTCTTCACCACGGTATCATCCACGTATACCTCAACTATCTTCCCGATCCCTCCTTCAAACATTTTGTTAACCAATCTTTGATAGGTAGCCCTTACATTTCTTAGGCCGAATGACATGTTGTTCCATTCGTAAACTCCATTTCCGCAGAAAAAGTTGTGTTTGCCTTATCATCCGGGTGTATTGGGATCTGATGGTACCCCGAGAATGCATCCATGAATCTCATGATCTCATGTTCTGATGTGGCATTGACCATCTGGTCAATTGATGGGAGGGGGTAACTATCATTCGGGCACGCCTTGTTTAGGTCAGTAAAATCGATACACAGTCTCCACAATCCTTCTTTTTTTTTACCATAATTGGGTTTTGCACCCTCTTAGGGTATTTGCATTCGCTAATTCTTCCGCTCGCCAACAGCTTATGCACTTCCAATTCCATATCCGCATTCTTTTCAGGGCTAAATTTCCTCTTTTTCTGGTGGAATGGTGGGATACTGGGATCGATGTTCAACTTGTGGCAAGCGAACTTTGGGTTCACACCTGGTGTTTCATTTGGGTTCCAGGCGAACACGTCCTGATTCTTTTTTAGTAGCTGGGTCAGCTCTTCCTTGAATTCGTTTTCCCATTCTATCCCAATCTAACTTTGATATCAGCATTCTCCGGATCCAGCTGTACCACTTCTATTTTTCCTGCCGCCGAGGCTCTTTACCTTAGTTTCATCCTCGGATCCTCGTCAGGTGTCATTTGCTTTCGTCTCGGCTCCCTTGCTGCTGCCTCCTTCTTTTCCTTTTCTCGAATAATCAAATTTGGATGTGCTTCAGTTATTGTAAGGAGCATGTTATTCCCTCGTTCCTCTGCTTCTTCTCCTCCACCGATTGCCATGATCACGTCAGGTTCGTTCTCCCCTTGTTCCCCTTCTATCGGTTCTTCGATTCCTGTCCGCACTTCAGGGTTCTCTCCTTCTTCCATGATATCCTCAAAGCTTAACATCTTGTAATCCATGTCATGATAACTCAGACCTTCTACCTTTCCACGAATGATCATTCTCTCGCCCTCCTTTGATTTCCTATCACTGTCGCTACCCTGTCATCAGTTGTGACAAATTTGAGACATTGATGAAGGGTGGATGGAATAGCTCTGAAGGCGTGGATCAACGAGTGCCCTAGTATACAGTTGTAGGTGGAGGCTTGGTCTACAACCTTGAATGTCAGTTGTTTTTGGATCCGGGTCTCCCATCCGAACCTTCTAACTGAACTGATAAATCAACCTCCATGGTCGGCCTAGTCAACGCTTTACCGAACCCTTTGATCTCGTCATTACAAGGCCTCACCTTGTGATGACGCTCTCCTCCCAGATTATCAAATACCTCTTTAAAGGTTTTATTGGCATACGCCCCGGTATCTACCAAACATCTATGAACTTTGATTTTTGACATCACAGGCGAAATAACTAAGGGATCAGAATGGGAAGTACTTACCCTGTAGAAGTCCATTTCTGTGAAGATGATGTCGGCTTCCATTACCCCCTTCGGCGCCGAGGTTAACGACCACACTTGAGGGATTTGTTGGTCTAAGTCCCTTAGTTCTGCCTTCCTATTCCTTTTTGATGCAGTGGTCAGTGCTTGAGAGGTTCCAATGTAAGGAATTTCTTCTGTTGGCTCCATCATGTGTATTTTTCTGGGTCTGTCTCCCCTCGGGGCCTATCCTCCTATCCTGTTAAACACTGGTGGTCGTCCTGGAGGTAGAGGGGGTAGGGGCATCGGTCCTCTATTCCGTCCTCCGTCCGGGGATCTCGATCAACCCAGAGGAGGAGAAAGATTAACGTCTCTCCTGTACGCCCTCGGCCTCGGAGCCTGCAGCATTCTTCTCAATTTCCCTTTCTTAAACAACTTCCACAATTTCGTAATTAGATCTCAACATTGGTTAGTGTTATGCCCATGTGTCTGATGGTACATGCAGTACTTCCGTGGGTAGTAAGTTCCGAGGTTCGAAGGACTGGCCTTGGCATCCGAAGAACTTGTTGATCCTTAACATAGTAAAAGACCTCGGCAATATTTAGGTTAGTTCTCGACTTTAGCTTCTCATACATTTGCTGTACCTCGGTATCCTCCGTGAAAGGTTTGAAAGTGGCAGGTGTTTTGTATTCCTTCGTCCCTCCAGCGTTAACTCTCTTCTTGCTCGGTTCTGGCCGAGGTGCTTTGGTTACTGACCTTCTTTGCCATCTTATAAATGTTCTCTGCTTGGATGTACTCGTTTGCCATTACTATGAAGGCCGCGTAGGACACGGGTGGCTTAAACTGTACCGTTTTCCACAAGCTAGTCTCTAGGTGAAGTGCTCCCATCACCGTGATGAGGCAGACTTCGTCCCCCATGACTTCCCCCATTGACCTTTGCTCATTGAACCTTTTCAGAAAGTCTCGGAAGCTTTCTATTGAACCCTGTTGGATTTTAGCCAATTTGAACTTTGGTTCCTTCGGTGCCCCAAGATACGAGTATTGCATTAGGAAGACCTCCATCAGTTCTTCCCAGCTCTTGATGGAGGCTGCTGGGACCGCCCTAAACCAGGCGTGGGCCTTGTTTCCCAGGGTCAGAGGGAACATCCGGCATAACGTGATCTCGTTTGTACCTAGCGCCCTCATCCACATCCAGATATTTTTCCAGACATCTTCCTTTCCAGATCTGCGAAGCGTTTGTTCAGTTCCTCATTTATCAGGGCCTATAGATCTCTAGCCAGGGCATTCGAAAATGCCTTCCCATTCTCTAACCGCACTTCTTCCTAGGTCTCCCTTCGTCTCGTCCCTTTTCACTAGGCGGGCCTCCCGTTCCTTCTGGTCCGAGTTAAAGATAACTCAGTTGTGGGTAGGTCTTTCCATGAGGGATCTTGGCTCTCCTGTAAGTATGTGATGGGCCTTTTCTCAACACACAAAATTAATCCTCAAGTATAAGGATATCAATTGTAATTTCGATAGGTGACCAAGTGATTATCATACCCAAGAGACGGATTATTATCAGTTTTATTATGTTCTAATTTATTAAGATTATGTTTGGCAAATTGGTTTTGAATTGTTACGAAATTAAATAGAAATTGACTTAAATAGCAAATCAAATAAATAAACAAGCAATAGAAAATACGGTTGTGATTAAGTAAGAGATTAGGTAGTTCTGAGAGCATCCAGTTTTACTTATTAATTTCCTTTCCATGCGTTATTGTCCAACTCTGTCTTGTGGTTTATGAACGCATCACCAAACCATGCAAATTCACTCTATAGACACATGTAAACATGCGTTTGACACGTGTGAATATCCTCAGAGAAAGAGATATAATTCATCCCCCCTTTCTAGGTACTATCATTATCAATTATTTCCCGTGCACTTAGTACTCTAATTCGATATGATCTCCCTTTATAGGTACTATGACGTTATACTCTTAATTCTACTTATTAACCCGAATAATATTTAATTAATATGTATCTATATAAGATAGTTCCAATAAGACTTCGGAATCCCTTCACTTAGAATTATAACATGTAATCCTGTTCAGCACTGAACGCACTAAATTATTACTCAATATATGCATTCAGACTCTACATAACAGTTAATGATGCACAAAACGACCGTGAGTATGAATTGAAAAAACACAATCTTATATAAAATAAACCACAAGTAGTGTTGTACGGAGTTTACACATGGAAATTCAATTAACTCATAAAACTTTCATAACCCTAGAACTACCGGAGCGGTTCTAGCCCATGATTGATCTAAGAATAATCATGGTTGTTTGGTATGATCTTACTTGACGCGCCAGACGAACCTCTCTTCACGACCCTTTCGGATGATGGTAGGGTTTCGATGGTGGATTGATGATGAATGATGTGTGTCATTTCTTCTGCGAAAGCTCTTCTTTTATAGTGGTGGAACCTCCTTATGGGCTTTTGCTTAAAGCACACGTCAAATTTGATAAAAGACATCTGGAATTACCATAAATAGCATCATCGAGAATCCGTTCGACCAAGCTTGGACTGGTCGAGCAAAGCCTCTAACTCGAGCAATGGTCAAGCAAGCTCTCTGTAAATTTTCGCATATTTTGTTCTACTTCCCTCATCTACTCGACCAAGATGATTCTGGTCGAGCAACCTCTCCAAGTTGAGCAAGCTCTCTGGACGAATATGCATATTCTGCTTGACTTGGCCATCTTGTTCGACCTACGTGATAATGGTCGAGCAAGGTCTTGAAGTCGAATGGCCTTTGAAAATCACTTCAAAAATTGTGTCTTCCAATTCCGAGCCCTTTCTAGCTGTTTTCCTATACAAATATGCTAAAAAAGCCCTTGTACCCTCTGATTCGTGACTTTTCCATAAACGTACTGATTCGTCTCAATAAAAGACTCAATCGTACTCCATTTTCACGCAAATCAGAGCCCAAAATACGTGAATTTACACTCTCATCAGACCCCCAAACTTACATGTTGCTTGTCCCGAGGCAACGACAATCAAAACAAATCAGGGAGTGTAATCACGACATCACGCACAACCTATTCTAACACATAATATTATATCAATTCAAAACATGCAATCCATCATACCTTTCATTCACATAAAAACATCAATCAATCACAATACTTCTACGAGTGCTAAGTCATCTAACTCACGGGTAAGTATTTACTCTCTCTCTCAAGTGTAAAAGATGTACACTTTATGGTTAGTATCGACACTCAATTTCAATTCATATACTCGCGTAACCATAAGCTTGACAAGAGTCTCAAAAATCCATCTACAACTACTTCAATACTAGGATCACAAAGGACTTGCATATAGGTTGTACTGTTGGCTCTTTAGTAAAGGTAGGAGAATATAGATAAGTAACTAAATTTCTAGCAAAGAAGTACCTTGGAGATTCGCTCTTCCTTCTTTTCTCCTTCGTCTTTCTTATGATCACTCCAATACATGTTTCCTCCATCTTTACTTGGATCAACAACAATTTTTTCTTCGCAGTAGAATACCAATTCCAGTGTTCTTCAAGTATAAGGGTACCAGTTTCGGGCACTATACTTTTTAGCATTAGGGATACCGGTTTCAAGCACTATCCCTTACAAGATTTAACGTTTTGTCCTTCGATTTATATTTCACCAATTCCGTCCTTCCTTTTCCTCTTCAGACTTCATATAACATTAATTTACCTCCACTCTTTACTAGTAATAGGTGTCAAGGCTCAAGAAGGTAAATGGCTATTTATCAACAGCTTGCCAAAGAAAAAGCTTAAAGGCTCAAAAGGGCTTCCAATGATAATCATATAATAAGGTAGGATAAATTTGGGTAAGTAACTCAATTGACAATAATGACCTAAGATCATTTTCTAGTATCTATCAATTATAGACTTCAAACAAGACTACAAGTCAAGTTCTAGAATACAAGCATACAAACGACTCTCAAGAATAAACTATCATGCGTATAGCACGATCAAAAGGCTCAAATCCTCACATGGGCAATAGAATCCTAAGCACTCTTCAAAGCATGCAATCAATATCAATTTTCCTATGAACTACAAGTAAAATAGAACATGCTCGTCATCAACAAATCAACATGCATCAAAATAAGAGCACATGCATAACATGAATAATCCTCATCACTAACAATCCAAACCAAATAAATTCCAACAATCAGTCAATCATCATCACTATCAGATACATGCCACTCACACATGAATCACACACCACACACACAATAATCAAGCCTTCACCTGTAAAGTGTAAAAGAGAATGGGGATGAGAAGAATCAGAAAAATAAAAGACCTAGCAGCTCTCCATCTCCGGAGCATCACCATCATCCTCCTCATCTTCATCATCACTCCTGTCCGCTCGCCGCTGATCAAATGCTCTATGGAGGTCACTGATATTCTGATCCATCAAGCATTCACGATCTTGCATCTGCCTCAACCGACAATCTATCGCATCATAGCGTGCATTAAGTGTGGCATAGTTGGTATTCGCAAGCGCCAGCTGCCTGTTTATTTCTTGCTGGTTTGCATTGAGTGTGGCGAAGTGCTCGTGCATCAATCGGAATTGCTCCTGATAAAACTGATCCTGAGCTACCCAATAGTCCTGTTGTGCATGTGGCTGTGGTGGTGGCTCGAAAAACTCTTGCTTCATTGGCTGTTGAAGTTACACCGGAGGCATATCTATCCCTGGATAATCAAAAGCAGTTGGTGGCTACATCTCTTCATCTACAAAGTCAGCCGGATCTCCTATTATAACCATATCCTCATCTAACTCAATCCCATGAGCTCGCATATCAGCAAGGAGTCTCCAGTCTCCTCTTCCCAAGCATGTCTCCAAGATAACCGTGTGCTCCGTGGTATTCATCAATAAATTATTGTTCACCCGAACCGTATTGAGATCAATAATTACCATTGAAAAATTGAACGTACTAGGAATTTTTCCTCGAATGAACATCCACGTATCATCTTGCCTCTCAATCAGCCTCATCCTCACACATGATGTAAAGATCAAATCTGGATCCCCTCGGATAGGCCTGTGCCTGCTCAAATCAACTCTATAGTACTCAACAATCAAGGTGATGAGCCCTCAGATATTCACGTGATGAAATCCATGAGTCGTGAACTTGTGCAATTGATTGAAAATGTACGCTGCTACGTTGAAACGAACTCCGTGAAGCATGCACCACAACACATAAAGCTCCTCCCTCGGAATGCAACTTCTTTCGGACCTAGCAAACAATTCTGTCCATGTAAGCAATCACAGGGTTACGAATGAAGGCAACCTTGGAAGTGTTCAAATTATAACGCTCTTGCCTCCCCGAAATAGCTCTCCAAAACTCATTCGGATTGAAGTCATCATGCTCCACATCCAACTCATTCTCACAGCCAATCAATTTATTAAACTCCTGGGCCCACATCGTCTGCTCATGCCTGTCAATCTGCATCCGAATACCATAAGGAAGGTATCGATCTCCACGCTCAATCCTTAACGTGCACAAGACCTCCGCAATTATGTGGAAATATGTCTCTCTCTTCATCTCCATAAACGGGGTGATGCCCACCTGTTCGAACATCCAACGAATGTCGGTGAGAATATTCATTTCTCTCATAGCATGATCATCCTGATACCGCGTTCTTATTATCTTTTGCGCTATTGTAGTCCAAAGATTCTTCTTCTCCTCCCAATTGGGAATTTTCAACCCATAGTCGGATGGCCTCCTCTTCTCCATCCTCAATTTCTTGACTATTTCTCCAAGCGAAGGCGACCTAGGTCCCTTCCTCTTGGATGATGAAACAATCTCTTTTCCTACAAGAACAATACTTCAATACATACCCAAAAGAGATAAATATACTCCACCTAGACTAGCATGAATCCTACTCAAGACTTCAAATTCATGTGCTTCAACAACTTAATCTCAAGTGTTTATCAATCACAATTGCACTCCAAATCAACACTTCAATCAAGAATATTGAGGTTCAATTAGTATTATATTACTCCACACAAACACTATAAATTCCACCCATGCTTTCACCAAATCCACACATAAACATGTTCAAATTCTACCCTCAATTGCACCATAATAACACCCAAATCAATGAGCCCATAGGTAAACTTCGAAATTAAACCAAAGCCCATGCTTCATGCATCATCAATTTCACAAGAATTCCACAATTTGACGTAAAAAAATTCATGAAAATTCAAGTGCAAATTCGAATAAGAACTTCAACAATTCAACAATTAAATCCAACCTACATTAGCAAGAATCCACTCACCCATTCTTCACTAAGTATTCACATTACAATTCAAGAGTAAAAAGTGAGAGAAACATACCTTTGCTTGACATGGTGTGTGTGTGGTGATTGGCAACAAGAAACCCAAAAACTCAAGTGAAAAACCCTAGATTGGACTTGGAATCCCTCGAATTTAGATGTGGAAGTGTGTGGAATGGAGAATTTAGGTGTAGAAAAGAATTTGGAATGAAGGACTTACGGTTATGGATTGGTGCTCGAGAAAAGGTGACGGTTGTATGTCGAACGAAATAAAAACTGGCTCTGGCTCCGTTCGACTTGAGAGGACTTAGTCGAACAAGGGTTTAAAGTCGAGCGACCTGAAATTCTCCTTTAAAATTGGCGTTGTTCAACCTCCGTTCGACCAAAATGTGTTGGCCGAACATGTGATGGAAGTCGAGCAAACTGCCCAGTCGCACCCCCTGTTCTCCTCAATCCTGCTCGACCTTCGTTCGACTTCACACTTATGGTAGAGCAACAGCGGCGTGGTCGAACAAACTCTCTGTAAGAATTTGCATATTTTGTTCGATCGTTGCTCGACTACGGTATCTTGGTTGAATAGCAAAGTCCAAGACGAACAAACTCTCTGGAAGAATTTGCACATTTTGTTCAACTTCCATTCGACTTACCAATATAGTCGAAAAACCCTGTCCAGGTCAAACAACCCTACTAGAAGATTTACACATTTCGTTCGATCATTGCTCGATCAAACAGCATGGTCGAACAATCTTCCTGAAAGTCGAACGACACCTCGATCTTCATAAATGTCATACCTTTCTAGTATTTCCCTGCAACAATAAAACTATAGGACAATATCAAGTATCAAGATCACAATTTCTAAGACCGAGAACCACTTTCATACCAAATAACATCAAGTGTAATTCCGCAATGACACTAAAAAATAAAACACCAATAAACACTAGGCAAATTGCAAAAAAATCGATGCATCAAAACCGGCTAAAGTTTTAATATACCATAAAAAATCAACTTCCCTAGCAAATGTTACAAAGAAAAGACCATATTCTCCGCGCTATATGAGGTAAGTACATCACACCCCCCAAACTTAGTAGAAACTATAGTCGAAACTAAGTTTGCAAAGAGATGTAATTTCCGAATGATAAGCACATCAAATATGAAAATTTCTTACTCACACCAATGAAAATAAAACAATAAAATGGGAGGGAAAGCCCCCAACAGGCGCTCATGTTTAACGTTGGAGAGTCACGACGGTATCAATTTAGCGCAAGGTATCTTCAAAGACGACGCAAGCATCATCCGGCGACTTGTAATGCTTCAATCAATGGCCATTTACCGCTATGATGTCTCCATCTTTGTCCATCAACTCGAAACTCCCCCCTCCGCAGCTTTATGGATAATGAACAACCCTGTCCACTTCGATTTCAATTTTCCTGCGAAAAGCTTCAAACGCGAGTTAAAGAGTAATACCTCATCACCTTACTTGAACTCCTTGTATGAGATCTTTGAATCATGTAATTTCTTCATTCTCTCCTTAAAGATCTCCGAGTTCTTATAAGAACGATTTCTGAACTTGTCCAATTGATTGATATGAGTCATTCTCAACTCACTTTTTATCCTTGAGAGACAAGTTCAAACTCCTCAATGCCCAAAAAGCTTTGTGCCAAATCTCTACGGGTAAGTGGCACGGCTTCCCATAGACAATTTGGTATGGTGACATATCCAACACCGTTTTATAAATAGTCCAGAACCCCCACAAAACATCATCGAGCTTCATAGCCCAATCCTTCCTATTGGTCCCGACTACTTTTTCCAAAACTTGCTTCACTTGGCGGTTGGAGACTTCAGCTTGCCATTCGCTTGAGGGTGATAGGGTGTGGTAACCCTATGCTTGACTCCGTAATCCTTAAGCACCTTTCTAAGAAGCTTATTGACGAAGTGAGTACCTCCATCACTTACTAATGCTCTAGGAACTCCATAGCGGGCAAAGATATGTTTCTTCAAGAACGATAAAACTGTCCTTGAATCATTCACGCGAGGGGGAATGGCTTCCACCCACTTAGAAACATAATCCACTGCTAAAAGAATGTAGAGAAACCCATTAGATGCAGAAAAAGGCCCCATAAAATCGATCCCCCATACATCGAAGATCTCAACAACAATGCTTGGCTGAAGTGACATCTCATCTCTCCTACATATGTTCCCCATCCTTTGATATCTATCACATGACGCCACATAGGTTTCACAATCTTTAAATAAAGTAGGCCAATAAAGAGCAGATTGAAGTACCTTTGCTGCTGTCTTTTAAGCTCCAAAGTGTCCCCCGTTAGGTTGTGCATAGCAAAAATGAAGAATGCTCTCCATCTCCATCTCAGGCACATACCTACGTACTATGGAATCCGTACATATCTTGTAGACAAATGGATCATACCATATAAACTTATCAACATCCCTCTTAAATTTTGCAAGTTGATATCAGTTGAGATCTCTCGGAATTTCTCATACGGCAATGCAATTCACATAATCCGCATACTATGGATCCATCCCTTGGGCAGCCACCACACATGCTCTTTCCGCTCCTTCAACAAACACTGCCATTATCTTCTCATCGGGGAACATCTCTTCAATGTAATCAAAAGAATCATCACAGTGCTCTCTTGTCTCCAACCTCGATAGGTGATCCGCCAACACGTTCTTCATACCTTTCTTATCTCGGATCTCCATATCGAACTCCTGCAAAAGAAGGATCCATCTAATAATCATTGGCTTCGTTTCCTTCTTCTCCATCAAATATCAGATCGCAGAATGATCCGTATACACAATCGTCCTCATGTCAACCAAATACTGTCGAAACTTATTGAAAGCGTACACCACAGCTAAAAACTCATTTTCCGTCACCGTGTAGTTCTTTTATATAGCATCAAAAGTCTTACTCGCATAGTAAATGGCACAGAACTTTTTTTCCCTCAACTGCCCAAGCACCACTCCAAGTGACAAATCACTTGCATCACACATAAGTACAAACGGCTGAGTCCAATCTGATGTGATCAAGATAGGTGCAGTATTAAGCGTCTCTTTCAAAACTTGAAAAGCTGTTAGACACTCGTCATCAAAAATAAAAGGAACATCCTTTTCAAGTAAATGAGATAAGGGCTTGGAGTATTTCGAGAAGTCTTTTATGAATCTCCTATAAAAGTCGGCGTGTCCAAGGAAGGCCGCACTCCCTTTTCATTAGTAGGCGGTAGAAGCTTCTCGATCGCCACCACCTTTGCTCTATCCACCTGCAATTCTTTGGCCGAAATATGATGGCCAAGAACAATCTCATCTCTTACCATGAAGTGACACTTCTCCCAATTCAAGACAAGATTAGTTTCTTAGCATCTCTTCAACACAGTAGCAAGGTTAGATAAACAAATATCAAAAGAGGAACCAAACACAGAAAAATCGTCCATAAACACCTCCATGATCTTTTCTATCAACCCATCAAATATGGCCATCATGCAACCCTGAAATGTAGCAGACGTATTACATAATCCAAAAGGCATCTTCCTAAAAGCAAAAGTTCCATATGGGCAAGTAAAAGTAGTCTTTTCTTGATTCTCGGGAGCAATCATGATTTGATTATAACCCGAGTACCCATCCAAGAAACAATAATACTTACGCCCTGCAAGACGATCAACCATTTGATCCATGAAAGGAAGGGCAAAGTGGTCTTTGCATGTATTTTTATTCAGTTTCCTGTTATCCGTACACACACGTCATCCCGTAGGAATCCTATGGCTAATGTCTCTCCATCCTCGGCTTTCACAATAGTCTTGCTCCCCTTTTTAGCTACTACATGCAATGGACTCACATGGGGACAATCACTAATGGGATAAATAATTCCAGCATCTAGCCACGTTAGGATTTGCTTCCTAATCACTTTTAGAATAGCGGGATTCACCCTCCGCTAATTCTGAATACTACTCTTGGCCTCATCTAACAACCTTATTCTATGCATGCAATATGAAGGACTAATACCTTTCAAATCATCAAGAGACCATCCAATCACAGACTTATACTTCCTAAGCACATCTAACAATTCCCCAAGTTGATCATCATCAAGGGAAGAAGATACAATTACCAGATATTTTCTATTGTCACCAGGATATGCATACTTCAAGTGTTCTGGTAGCGGTTTCAACTCCTCTTTCTTCTCTTCTTGAGGGGCGCTCTCTCTATCCAATGGTAAGTATTTTCTAGTCCACTTGACCTTTTCAACTTTTGTCCTTTCCGATTGATACCTATCATCACCCAAAGCAAGCAAGTTTTCAAGTAAATCAATGCATACCTCGTTGGAGAGTTCATCTAGCTCCGTGGTGGGAAATGTAAGAGATTCCATCAAGCATGTCTCAAGAGGATCCTTAGAGAGAATCAGGGACTTTTCTTCATTAACAATCTCCTCCACCACATCAATGTTGTTACACTGCGTCTCCATCGGCATCTTCATTGCTTTATCGAGGTTGAATAAGATATATTCTTTATCCATTCTCAGCCTTAGTTCACCCTTTTGCACATCGATCATAGCTCTCGCAGTAGCAAGGAAAGGTCTCCCCAAGATTAGAGGAATATTATCCTTGTCATCTTTCATCTCAAGCACAAGAAAATCTACAGGAAAGACAAGCTTCTCTACTTTGACAAGAACATCTTCAATCACACCCTTCGGAAAGGTCATAGACCTATTTGCTAGTTGTAAAGCCACTGATGTGAGAGTTAACTCCTCCAAACCAAGCCTTTTAAAGATAGACAATGACATCAAATTGATACTTGCTCCAAGATCGCACAAGGCTCGTCGTGCCGGCCCCTTTCCAATTTCACATAAGATAGTGAAGCTTCCTGGATCTTTCAATTTAGCTGGCAACTTTCTTTGTATGATTGAGCTGCAATTCTCCGACAGATTCACGATTTCAATTCCGTTCAAGCTTTTCTTCTTCAAAAGTATATCCTTTAGAAAATGGGCATAATACGGCATCTCCAAGATTGCTTCAGAGAAAGGAATGTTCAAACTTATCCTGTTTATGATATCTAAAAACCTCTTGAACTTTTCTTCCAATTCCTTCTTGACAAGCTTGAAAGGAAATGGTGGAGTATCTTTGTTTTGGGAATCCCCATTCATCACGTTCAACCTTCTCCGCTTTATCCTTCTCGGCTCTCAATCTCTTGGCTCTTTCCCACTTTTTTCTACTACTGTAAGCTCGGTTTCTGCTCTAGAGATGTAGCTGGAGTATTCAGATCAGCAAGTGTCGCATTCGGTATCGAATTGGACTCTGAACTGTGCTGCTCGACCTCCGCTCGACCAAGGTGGTTTGGTCAAGCAGATAGGTTTTGGTCGAATAGATTGCCTAAACGTGTACTCTGTTCCTGGACGTGTTGCTCGACCTCTGCTCGACCAAGATGGTTTGGTCGAGCAAATAAATTTTGGTCGAACAACTTACTTGATCGTGAGCTCTCGTCACACTGCTGTTGTTCGACTTCCGTTCGACCTAGGTGGTCTGGTCGAACGGTGTTGTGCAAGTCGAACGGCTGGTCAGAAAATAGAGTATTGTAATTCTATTTCTTTGGAAGTTGTTCGACCTCTGCTCGACCAGATGATCTAGTCGAGCAAATCCAGTTTGATCGAGCAACTTCTCTGCTCCATTCGGTTTCACTTGCCGGCATCATAGGAACTCCATATTGCATTCCCGACCTCAATGTAATGGCATGGCAAGACTTTGGATTCTCAATACTTTGAGATGGAAAGTTCCCTTTCTCAATAGTTTGAATCAATTTGTTTACATTTCCAGCCATTTCCCCCATCAACAACATAAGGTCTTTCACTTGTGTAGACAAATCCTTATGATTATCATCAATCTTCTTCTCTAACTTGGCCTCAAGACGGTCTACTCTCACATCATTTCTCGCCATGTATTTGTTCACCGTATCCTCAAAGCCAGGCTTCCCTTCTACCATCTTTGCTCCCGGATCAACACCGATAGGAGGCTGCATCGCGTTATTCGGATTGATCTATGAATACTCCACCCTCCTTGGTTGTTGGTAATTATCCGGGGGACCACGGTTGTTGTAATTCTCCTGATAATTCCGGTTTCCTTGATTCGGGTACCTAGTTCCTTGAATACTTTGACCCATGGCATAGTTTGCCTCCTCGATCTCCTCTTGGCTAGCTCCTTCATAGCCACTATCCTGCTGCATCATTGGTACTCTCTGAGATAAATCAGTGATATGTTTTTGCTGAGACTCTAGTAACTTACTAATTTTAGCCAAGCCAGAGACGATCTCATCATCTCTTCCCGACTTCACCATAGTATGCTCAACTTGTGCTACTTTACCAAGGACATAAGTGTCTCTCACTCTATCAGTCGGCCAATCCCTTGAATTTATCAAAATAGCCTTGAAAAGCTTCTCGGCCTCAATGGGTGACTTCGTAAGCAATGCTCCATTAGAAGAAGCATCAAGTAACACTCAAGAATCGCAATCCAACCCATTGTAGAATATACTGATATATTGAGCTTTAGATAACCCATGTTGTGGACACTTAAGAAGCATGTCTTGAACCTGCCCCAAGCTTCATGAAATTTCTCATTACCATGGATAGCAAATTGATTGATCTCTTACTTCATCTTGAACACCTTTGAATGTGGCATGTATCGCTCCAAGAATTTCACTTTCAACTTCTTCCATGTATCACATTCAGTAGCATCAAGATTATCGTACCAATTTCTCGCATTTTCATTCAACGAGAACTTAAACAATATTATCTTCCTCGAATCCTCATGAGCTCCTGCATCTTTTTATGTACTTGCATATTCAAGGAACTTATTTAGATATTGCTGATGATCTTCAAAGGTTCCCCCAGAGAAGAGACTCTGTTCAACCATGGTGATAAGAGCAGGGTGTAAATCGAAATCAGCTCCGGTCCCTCTTGCTCCTAACAACCCAACATTGCCCCCACCGTTGTTCTTAAAGACTTCACGGGTGGAAAGTGTATCAGGATTTGGTGCCATGTTGACTGTCTCTACTTCCAAATTATCTTCGGTTGTAGCTTCAATCATTTCCGAATTCAGCACGTCAACTTCAACTCCTAAATCAAGATGTTCAGTTGGATCTACTTTCTTGTTCTTATTCTTCTTCTTCTTTGTCTTCCTCGATGATGCTCTAATCTCTGGATTATAAGGCTCTAATTCACCTATTTTAGATATCGTAAGCATACACCTAAGAAGAGTAAATGTTAGAATCAAAGACAAGAATAATATAATATCAATTAAACTAGAAATAATAAATTAATAATTATTCCGTCCCCGGCAGCGGCGCCAAGAACTTGATGGCCGTTTTCTCAACACACAAAATTAATCCTCAAGTATAAGGATATCAATTGTAGTTTCAATAGGTGAAAAAGTGATTATCATACCCAAGAGACAGATTATTATCAGTTTTATTATGTTCTAATTTATTAAGATTATGTTTGGCAAATTGGTTTTGAATTGTTACGAAATTAAATAGAAATTGACTTAAATAGCAAATCAAATAAACAAACAAGCAATAGAAAATACAGTTGTGATCAAGTAAGAGATTGGGTAGTTCTTCTGGCATCCGGTTTTACTTGTTAATTTCCTTTCCATGTGTTATTATCCGACTCTGCCTTGTGGTTTATGGATGCATCACTAAAGCATACAAGTTCACTCTATAGACACAAGTAAACATGTGTTTGACACGTATGACTATCCTCGGAGCAAGAGATATAATTCACCCCCCTTTCTAGGTACTATCATTATCAATTATTTCCCGTGCACTTAGTACTCTAATTCGATATGATCTCCCTTTATAGGTACTATGACGTTATACTCTTAATCCTACTTATTAACCCTAATAATATTCAATTAACATGTATTTATATAAGATAGTTCCAATAAGACTTCGGAATCCCTTCACTTAGAATTATAACATGTAATCCTGCTCAGCGCTAAACACACTCAATCATTACTCAATATATGCATTCAGACTCTACATAACAGTTAATGATGCACAAAACGACCGTGAGTATGAATTGAAAAAGCACAATCTTATATAAAATAAACCACAAGTAGTGTTGTATGGATTTTACACATGGAAATTCAATTAACTCATAAAACTTTCATAACCCTAGAACTACCGGAGTGGTTCTAGCCCATGATTGATCTAGGAACAATCATGGTTGTTTGGTATGATCTTACTTGATGCGCCAGACGAACCTCTCTTCATGACCCTTTTGGATGATGGTAGGTTCGGTCGTGGATGGATGATGAATAATGTGTGTCATTTCTTCTGCGAAAGCTCTTCTTTTATAGTGGTGGAACCTCCTTATGGGCTTGGGATGGGCTTTTGCTTGAAGCACACGTCAAATTTGATAAAAGACATCCGGAATTACCATAAATATCATCAGCAAGAATCCGTTCGACCAAGCTTGGACTGGTCGAGCAAGGCCTCCAACTCGAGCAATGGTCGAGCAAGCTCTCTGTAAGTTTTCGCACATTTTGTTCGACTTTCCTCATCTAATCGACCAAGATGATTCTAGTCGAGCAACCTCTCCAAGTCGAGAAAGCTCTCTGGACGAATCTACATATTCTGCTCGACTTGGCCATCTTGTTCGACCTACGTGATAATGGTCGAACAAGGTCTTGAAGGCGAACGGCCTTCGAAAATTGCTTCAAAAATCGTATCTTCCAATTTCGAGCTCTTTCTAGCTGTTTCCTGTACAAATATACTCAAAAAGCCCTTGTACCCTCTGATTCGTGACTTTTCCATAAACGTACCGATTCATCTCAATAAAAGACTCAATCATACTCAATTTCCACGCAAATCAGAGCCCAAAATACGTGAATTTACACTCTCATCAGTATGGTACCGAGGATAAGTAGGATCTCTGATTCCTTGGCCTTCTGCATCTGTTATGCCTTCTTTGAGAGGCAGATGGGGTTCTTCGTGGGACTTTGTTCTCCACCGGCATTTCTCGGGTTGGCGAGACTCTTCTCCTCTCAACCTCTCCCTCTCAACCTCTCCCTCGATGGGACTTCGTGGGACTTCGTTCTCTGTGAGTGAGGTTGGCGAGACTCTTCTCCTCTCAACCTCTCCCTCGATGGATGGTTCTCAGTCTCTTGATTCCGTCCAGGCCGTGGTTGCGTTCGAGCACCATTCCCCACTAGTACCTCCGGGGGTGGGGGGTTCCTCCTCTCTGGAGTACCTCCAAGTTTTGGCTGTCTTTGAGCTCCCGTTTCTGGATGAAGAAGGTATTCGTTGTGCCCACCTTCTGCCGGAGTCTCTTTCACACTTTTCCTTTCTTCAACATTCCTCCTTCATTTGAAGTTAATAGTTTCTTCGGTGTCCCCTCTACTGTGTTCCTTCCTAACATCTTTCCTCCTTTCGAGGTCTTCTCGTAGATCGTCGTGGCTTCCCCTGTGAGGACCGCTAAAGCTCAACCTCGCCGGTTGAACCGGGAAAGCTTTCGCGGCGTACTCGTCAATCACCCTTTAAATTTTCTCATTCATTTCTTTTGTCTTGTTAGGGTCACCCAAATTTGGAACAGGAATAGACCTTTCCGGAGTGGGCACTCCATGACTGGTGCACTGATTTGGACATTATTTCCATTTCTCATGATATTTCGTTGGGCTCTGGAACACTCTCCTCTTTCTTCATTTCCGTAGGTTGTAAAGCCTCCTTCTCCCATCTCGAATTCAAGAAGAAAAACAAGAACCCAGGGGTTTTTCTTACAGAATTAAACTAAAAAATTAAGAAAAACAGAACAGGGGTGGCTAATAGTTGCGTTTCCCACAGACAGCGCCAGATGTTGATGCGTATTCTTGGCTCGTTAATAAGTGTTTAAGAGATGAGATTATTTAGAAACAGAACCAAGAACGATCACAATCAAACATGGAACAGCCATGAACATGAGATTATAAATGATTTGGGAACCAATTTCCACCAAAGAACTATATCTGATTTTATTACTCTCCCATAGAACAACACTCATAAACCACCGATTCTTACAAGTGTAATGTCTAAAGTGAGCATCAGTTTCCTGCCTCTCTCATGTGAGAGAGGCTATTTATACTACCTACAAATCCTAATCCGGAGCCAATCGCTTTGTGCCACCTGGATGAAGACAAACCGTCTTCAATGAAGCTGTCTGGTACGCCGACCAGCCTGGGGAGGGATCTGGATGCCACGGGTTGCTTTTGCAGGGTTTTACTGGCCGCCCCTGTCCTTTGCTGGCTTTCTATTGGTCATTAGGTGAGGGTGCGCCAGTCGCTTACTGTCTTTTAGTTAGGATTGCTGCCCAAGATATCCCATCTTCCCGTTAGCCTTGTCTTCTAGCCTGCTGCACTTGTCAGTTTCCATGATGATGTTTGTTCTTTACTGCACTTCCTCTGTTATCGTTTGGTTCTCGGACAAGTTGACTTCCAATCGTTACGATCTTCCTCCGAGTCTTCGGACAGGGAGGGAAGGCTGCCGAGGGTGCCTCAGGCTTCTATCCCTTTAGTAGGCTCCTTCTTTGTCCTTTCCCTGATTGGGCCTTTGGACTGGTGACGATCTCTCTGGGCTGCCTTAGCCATCCATTTAGCACATATCCTCGAATTGAGCCGACTGAAGGTTGGGCCTCTTTCTTCAGGTATTTTAGAGGTTATTGGGCTTTGGGTCTACTAAGCATGGGGGATATGTTACCCATAACAATATCCATAGATTATCATGTAAGTCATAATAATTCGTAAAAGACAATTTATTTGAGACCATATCACAAAAAAAGTTATACAAGAAAAATTAAATATATTTTATAATTTAAGTCACTCAACTCAGTGAGGAGCCTACTGACTATATGGGCTAGCCCATCTGATCACCCACCAATCTTTTTGTGAATGAACTTGTGTTGAGTGAAATCGATTTATAATAAGATTTTATTTTATTTTTCATAGATATCATTTTCATCTATATTATTTGTTAGTAAATAAATCAATTGAAACCAGAATGTTGGAGAAATATACTATTAATTATATTTATTAATTAAAGTGAGATTTTACCGTTTAACAGGGTAGAAAACATCGGTTCGGATCTCCTGTTATATTTTGGTGGTACATCTCCTATTACAAACCGTTGGATGATTGACACGTAGGATAAATATTCTATACCCTAACAATCAACCCTAAGGGGAAAGGTTGAGATTTTCCTCTCCGCATACGTGTCACTCATCTAATGCGTGTAACAGGAGATGTAACACCAAAATGTAACAGGACATCCAAGATCAGAAAACATTGGTTATCTAGATGGAAGACTTTATAATTATAGAGTTAATTAAAAAAAAAAACCACGAACTTTACTCCTATTGCAAATTAATCCTCACTTTTGAGAAATTGTAAAAAAAAATCACAACCTTTAAGTATTGTTGCAAAACGCACCCAAATTCTGATTGAAAGTATAGTATTTTTGTGTTTTTTTTGCAATAGTACTTAAAGGTGGAGATTTTTTTTGCAATTTTTCAAAAGTAAAGATTAATTTGCAATAGGAGTAAAGTTCGTGATTTTTTTTGTAATTAACCCTATAATTATATAAAAAAGGTAAGAGAGTTATTAGAACATCCACGTTAGATATTTAGTTTAAACTCTCGTACTCTCCTCCATCTCAGATTTCACATATTTCAATTAATTAAACTCGAATCCACGTTCATATTTTAGTCTAAACTAACTATAAGAAATAAATTATTTACTACTTTTGTATTTAAATAATTATTTTATAAGGAGGGTTGGAAAAATGAGTTCGATTCTTTTTGGGAACGAATATGTGAGGAGGGTTGGAAAAATGAGTTCGATTCTTTTTGAGAACGAATATGTGAAGAGTCATAAGAAAACTTGAAAAAAGAGGATGTATGGATACTTGGTGACTAACTATTAACTTTGTTCGATAAAAAAAAAAAGATTGGTGGGATAGCGTTAAAATGAGTTGGGCCATTTATAAGGTGATTCATTTGTTAGGCAGATCAATTATGGCCATATTATTTGCGAGGGAGTTTTGAATGAATTTTGGTGTGATGCGATGTAAGTTGGGGTTAAATATTTTGATATGAATTTTGTTTGATGAGAATCTAAAATAAAATTATGAAAATATATAATTGGAATGGGCGATTCACAATTTAAAAAAAAAAAAAAAAAAACATTGATCACTGGATTATTAACAAAAATAGGGCATTTGAAGTAAAGACTTATTAAGAGAGATTATATGTAGGTGATAGTAGTGCGTGGGTTGATGGGGTGAGTTGGTGATGGATTTTTTTATGGATTGTGCAGGTTAACCTAAACACATTTAACGATCAATATGTTAAACTTTAAAAATTAATATATCAATTCAAAATTTTTAAAATATTATGGACTAATTTAACAAATAGTTTAAGACAATTAATAATAATAAGGGATAATTGGAAAAAAAAATTACGAATTCCTATTATAAATTAATTCTCATTTTTGAGATATTACAAAAAAAATTATTTTTAAATATTATTGCAAAACGCACACAATTTGTGACTAAAAGTAAGGTTTTGTTTTTTTTAGAAATTGGGTGCGATTTGTATTAAAAGTGGTGTTCTTTTTTATAATTTCTCGAAAGTGAGATTTAATTTGCAATAGAAGAGAAGTGTGTGGTTGTTTTTACCATTAATCCTAATAATAATAATAATAATAATAATAATAATAATAATAATAATAATAATAATAATAATAATAATTCACGATGTCAGAAATGGTAGACATTCGCAGTTTGGTGACATATTTTAATGGATTAATTGCAAAAAAATATCTCAACATTTACTTTTATTGCAAATAAATTTCAACCTTTGAGAATTTATAAAAAAAAACCTCGACCTTTAAGTTTCGTACAAAACGCACCCAACAGGCAGGAGAGGGTTGCCCGATGTCCGACGTGATGTTGACATTTGCTACGTCAGTTTTGAGTTATTGCAAAATAAAACCTCAACCTTTATTTCTATTACAAATAAATCCCAACCATTGAGATTTAGACAAAAAAAATCATTAGATTTTTTGCATGTTGATTAAGAAATATATTATTTTCATTATAGTGAGTTTAAATATATACTTATGCAAGTGGGTAAGTGTTATTATTGTAGTGGGTCCCATGGTAATATATTAATTGTTTTAGGTGGGCCATATGCCAAAAAGAGAAACGTAAAGATTGAAATGAGACGCCAAAAATATAAATATGTAAAGATTGAAATGGGCAGAGTGAGAACATGAAAATATGGTTTGTATAAATTAAAACTTAACTAATACTATTTTTTATCTGTATAAAACTATAAGTTTATAAATTAAGTCTACATGAATTATAACTATTTTTTGTACAATTTTTTTGTCATCTATATATATATAACATAAAATTACGAAAAAATCTTAAGATATGTTCAAGAATACTTTGATTTTATAAATTATAAAAATTTTATAATACATAAAATATTTTAAAAACTAAAATAAATTTATTATTTTATTATAATATTTTAGTATTTAAATTTTAAATATAAAATTTAATGGGTGTAATTTTAAAAAAAATTAAAAAAATTTTGATGGTTTTTTTGCCAAAATCTCCAAAGTTGGGATTAAATCGTAATTTAAGTAAATGTTTAGGTTTTTTCTGCGATAAACTCAAATCTAACATTGCAAAGGTCAATGCCAAGTCGGGCAAGCCTCTCCTGCCCATTTGGTGAGTTTTGCGCGAAACTTAAAGGTCGAGGTCTTTTTTTTGCAAATTCTCAAAGGTTGGGATTTATTTGCAATAGAAGTAAAGTTGGGGATTTTTTTTGCAATTAACCTTATTTTAATCGGTAACTTGATTGAAATTTTGAATTTGAAAATTATTACGTACCCATATAAGTGGTAACATTTTTCATATTAAGTTGTCCCACCAAAGTTGGCACATTTTAGGTATATGGGACTCACACAAAACAATTAATATATTCTTATGGGACCGCACATTCACCTCTAATACAACTAATCCACTATACATTAAACAACCCACTACACATTAAATTGTTATATTTCTTAATTTTCGTGTAAAAAAATGTTACAACTTCTCCGGATGGAAGAGTACCAATTTTATGGTCAAGTGTTAATTTAAAAAGATTATATATACTACTTCCTCCGTCAATCCAATAGGTATACATTTATTTTTTGCACATGAATTAAGAAATATTATTATTTAATGTGTAGTAGGTAGTTGTATTAGTGAGGTGAGTGAGACTCATATATTAAATGTATTAATGATGTGGTCTCATTTGTTTAAAAAGGGAAATATATACCTTTGGTGTGGAAGACCAAAATAGCAAAATGTATACATTTTTGGCGGACAGAGGGAATACTAAATAAAATAAAAGTAAAAATCTTAATTTAAATTGAATTATATTATTGTACACAATAAATTCATTAACTTTTGTATTTTAAAGAATAAGGCATTCGTATCACGGTAAGATTATTTTATACTTTTGTAATTAATTATTACTATTTTTTAAAAAAGTCATTATTTTTCTTTTAAAATGTTACTATCACTTATTACTTTATTATATTTGTTTATAAAATAATTTACAATATTATTATCAATATTCATAAATTAAATTTGACTTTTTATTATAAAACTTATTACTCTTTATTAAAAGTTAGAATAGTCTTTGCCTAAAGAATATTAGAGATACTAAATTCAGTTAGTTGCCTTTCGATTTCACACAATTTAAAATTCTAATCAAAATTAATTATGGTATCAATTATCATACAATATCATTGATGCAGATTTAACCTAACTCTAGCAAGTCTCACACTAAACGAGCTACTAACATGTCTGTGAATGAAAAAACAAATAATTAATATTCCCTCCATCCGGTTTTAAGGTATCTCTTTACTTTTTGCATGTTAATTAAGAAGTATTATTATTATATCTAAAGTGGGTAGTTGTATTAGAGGAAAGCGGTGAGTCATATTGTTTACTTTTTTTACTAAATAGGAAAAATAGATACCTTTGAAGCGAACGCCAAAAATAATAAAATTAATACATTAGAAGCGAACGAAGTGAGTACAATTTATAAATAAATAAACATTAAATATACATCAAAATTCTTTTCTAACATCAATAATAAAATATAAATTTAAACGTAAAAAATCTAAAAGAATTTTAGAATTTCAAATTCGTTAAATATAATTTTTGAACTGAGTTAGTTGGTTTTTAATATTATTATATTTTATTTTTTAATTTATTTTATTTTAAAATGATAAAAAAATAAGGTCAATAAATAGTAGGTACAAAACGTTCTTAATTATTACTAAATGATACATTCTCTTCAAAAAATTACTTATAAATACAATATTTTATTTTATTTTACCCATAATACTCATATTCATCTGAACATCAGTGTGCATCATTAAAAGAGAATAAAAAAAACTAGATTAAGTAATTATACTAATGTACCGATCATTGTGAGCAAAATAAATTTATGAGAGGGAAACAAAGAATAAACTATTAAAATCGTCATTGAAGAGCACATGTTGATGTACACCAATGTGCAATCTGACCAAAAGAAAGAATACGTCATTAAATTCTGATGTACACCCATGTGCAATCTGACCAAATGAATGAAAACGCATTAAATTCCCCAAAAATAAGAAACCCATTAAACTTTAACTTTATTGTCATTAGTTTCGGAGACATTAAATTCCCTCATAATAAGAAACACATTAAACTTTTATTTTACTATACATTAGAGTACAATTCGGAGAGAGAAATGCAGAAGATATTAAATTTTGATCGAAGAGTGAACGTTGATGTACATCAGTGTGCAATCTGGCCAGAGAAAATAACACGCCAATAATGTCACGCCCCGACCCCAGACAAAACGCGACAACTGCCACGTTAACCATAAATTTCGCAGAATGGGTGCACTCCACTCCACAAAGTTTATAGAAAACGTAAGGCTTGCTATCAAGTACCTGTAGAGCTGAACAACTGATAACAACGGGTACAACCCGAGGACATCATCTCAAAAAGTATCAACAAGGATTTACAAAGGTACGAAATACAATGGTGTAACTTAGTTTAAAGAAAATATACATGAACGATATAACATCGTGAAGGTACAACTGCTTTCACCATGCCCCCGCTTTAGAAACATCTCTTGCACCGTCAAATTTCGAAGTCCCCATGTTTTCAACTGCTTTCACCAATTCTGGTATAAAAAGTGCACCTCGAGAAGTAGAACCCCCTAAAGCCATTTTTGGAGTAAAAACTGGTACATTAGTTGTAGGTCGAATAGGTTCATTAGCACGAAGAACCTCTTCAATGACAGTCGTAGTCGTACGAGCCGTTGTAGGTGGTGAAACACCATGTATTCGAATGTGATCGTAATACAATTGGTACTGCTCGGGTGTCATCATGTGCTCAACCCGCAACTGGGCCCGTGGTTGCTCTACCTGGGAAACTGGCACCCTATGATCAAAATTGATAAGGTCCGTAACCGTCGGAGGAACGACATGATCAGAAGAAACATGTCCTCGAGGTCCACGAGGAACAGAAGAGAGTAGAGGACTCGGAGGATCACGAGGAACGTGTCCTCGACCTCGACCTCGACGACAAACTGGAGGTGCCATAATGACTGAAAGGAAGAAAGGAAAGAAAATGCAAGGTCAACGTCAAGGCAATACGATACCTTAGAATGACATAGAAACAATGTTGGACTCATTGGCTCGACTCAAAAAGAATGAGAATCATAAAACCAGGCTCTGATACCAAGAAAGTTGTCACACCCCGACCCCAGACAGAACGCGACAACCGCCACGTTAACCATAAATTTCGCAGAATGGGTGCACTCCACTCCACAAAGTTTATAGAAAACGTAAGGCTTGCTATCAAATACCTGTAGAGCTGAACAACTGATAACAACGGGTACAACCCGAGGACATCATCTCAAAAAGTATCAACAAGGATTTACAAAGGTACGAAATACAACGGTGTAACTTAGTTTAAAGAAAATATACATGAACGATATAACATCGCGAAGGTACAAAAAGAACATCAAGGGGGTCACCAAATATAAACTATACAATCTCGCCAATGAATCCGTCAATTTACATAAAAGAGAAAGTACCCAAAACACGGATTAGATGATGAGCAAACGATAGGAAAAACCTCCAACCAAAACGATATCAACAGCCTGAAAAGGAAAGAATGATGGGGGTGAGCAAAACCACTAGCTCAGTGAGGTGATAAGCCGGTCACCCCGACCCTTATACGAAGTATGTATTCCACTCGCGGTTCATAACATAAAATCCCACATTTCGTCCCACAATAACTATTTCTCACTCAGTATACATATTAATGAAAATAAAAACCTTAGTGCACATTTACGAATAACACAATTAGTTCAAACAACATGTTATCACATAAAAGACGCGTGGGTAGTCAATATCCTCCTCGAACTGAGCTCTCCGTCGAGAGACAGTCCAAGCCCGTCACCGTTACTCTAGATAAAATGCACATTAATATTCTTTCTCAACGCGCCAAGTGCTAAAGTTCACAATTTAATATCGACGTGAATACTTGAAATGATCAAACATATAAACATATATGATATGCATGTCCCACACCGGTGACCTTGACTGAGCCTATAATAGACTAATCCATCTAACGATCACCCTCCAGAGTATCAGTATTTGGCAAATGGACAGGTGCCCCGTTAGATCTAACTCACCCGGGTTTGCCAATCCCGGGCAACTTGGTTGTCACTCTAACTCACCCGAACCACGACAATTCGGGCTACTTAACCAATGTCGCTCCAACTCACCCGAACCGTGACCAATTTGGGCTACTTAGCCTTGGTACCAGGCATACATATGCATATGCATCATAAGATGAATAACGACTCAAGTTAGAGTCTTAATTGGCACACAAGAATAACCAGAAATCAATTCTCAAATAATTCACAATAAATGCTATCAGATATCGAGCCGATAAGGATCTTCAACATAAGTTAAAATCAATAATACTCATAAAATGGCTAATAGGACTCTAACCAGAGCAATCGAGTCAATCAGGCTCTTTACCACATAACACAATACCAAATAATTTTCTTGTCAATTAACTAAAACTAAAACAAATGCACATTTATCGAGGGTCCACACTTCCCACAAGAGAAGGCGTTCCCGAATTATCAACTCACAAGGAAGTGATTAACTCTCTCCAGAATATGAAGTCGGTCCCTTGCCCTTCGTCGATGGTTCTTTACCTAGAAAGGAGATGAGCAATTAAAGACAAATTATATAAACTATTAGCGGTAACATCCCTTTCATTGCTAAAAACAAATCCTAATTGAGTTCGAACAAGTCGATATTAAATAAAAATGGTATGTAACTCCTTAACATCAGTTCCCAATCCCACATAACCCGTTTCAATACATTGACTAAACGAAACGATAGAAAATAAGTTTGAATTCGACATAAAAATTCTGAAATTTTCCAGCTAGCGGCAGTTTACGAGAAAAATCATAACTAATTGTAGAATAATCGGATTGAGGCGTTTCAAGTGGCTACGGAAAGTTAACGAGATCAGCTATGTAAATAAATTAAGTTTGCAAACTTTCGAGGGTAATAGCTATGTCAAAATCAGTTCGAACAGTCTGCAAATTACCCACATACCAAAAAGAAAAACCCCACAAAATTACAAAATCATGGAAGAAGGAGCTTAATTCACACACCACTTACCTCAAAACAACTTAGAAACCACCTAGGATGAGGGTTGTTAGGGAGAATTTGATCAACAAGGGTTTCTCCTCTTCACTCTCTTCTTTCCCCTCTTTTGTTTTTCTTCTCCCGTTCTTCTCTCTTTTTTTTTTAACTTTAGCCTTAATAATTATATATCAGGCCATTTAAGTGGGCTGAAACTTTGGGCCACAAAATAAATAAATAAATAAGTTTGGGCTTTCTAAAAAAAATCTAGTTGGGCTAAGATAAGGTTGGCCTTTTGGGCCATATAAATAAATAAATAGGTTTTGGGCTTTCTAAAATAAATCTAGTTGGGCTAAGTTAGGGCTGGCCTTTTGGGCCATAAAAATAAATAAATAGATTTTGGGCTTTCTAAAAAAAATCTAGTTGAGCTAAGATATTATAAAGTATCCACTCCTCTAAAAAGTTTCGTCCTCGAAACATAAACGTACCTAGAGATGAAAAGAGATTTGGATGGTGTTGACGCATGACTGACTCTGGTTCCCATGTTTCTTCTTCAATTTGATCACTTCTCCATAGAATTCTCACCATAGGAATGGATTTGTTACGAAGCATTTTCTCTCGGCGATCTACAATTTGAACAGGTTGTACTTCGTACGATAGATTTTCCTTTAATACAACTGGGGGATCTTTGAGCACGTGCGAAGGATCTGGTTCATATTTTCTAAGCATAGAGACATGGAAGACATCGTGAATCTTCGACAATTCCGATGGTTCTCAAGTCGATACGCGACACGACCAATCCTTTGCACGATCGTAAACGGGCCAATATACCTTGGACTCAACTTTCCTCGACGGCGGAATCGCAACACGCCCTTCCATGGAGAAACTTTCAGAAAAACTTTGTCTCCTTCATTAAACTCCAAATCGCGCCTCCTATTATCTGCGTAGCTTTTCTGTCGATCTTGCGCTGCCTTAAGTCTGTCTCGAATAAGTTGTATTTTTGCCTTTGCATCTTCAATAAGCTCTACTTATTCGATTTGTCTCTCGTCAACCTCATCCCAAAAGAGTGGTGTTCGACACTTTCGGCCATACAGAGCTTCGTACGGGGGCATTCCAATGCTTGAATGATAACTGTTGTTATAAGCGAACTCCACCAAAGTCACGTACTTATCCTAGCTACCTCCCAAATTCAACACCACTGCACGTAGCATGTCTTCTAGTGTCTGTATAGTTCTCTCTGACTGTCCATCAGTCTGTGGATGAAACGAGATACTGAATAGTAATTTTGTACCTAGCGCTTTCTGCAGACTAGGCCAAAAACGGGAAGTGAATCTTGGATCACGGTCATATATGATTGACACTGGTACTCCGTGCAATCTCACGATCTCATCAACATATAACTTGGCAAGTTTCTCTAAAGATTCGTTGGTATGCACTGGAAGGAAATGTGCCGATTTTGTCAGACGATCGACAATGACCCAAATTGAGTCATGACCCTTTTGGGTTCGAGGTAAACCAGAAACAAAATCCATTGTGAGTTTTTCCATTTCCACTCAGGAATAGGTAGTGGTTGAAACATGCCGACTAGTTTTTGGTGTTCCGCTTTAATCTGTTGGCATGATAAGCACTTTGATACAAATTCAACAATGTCCCGTTTCATACCTGGCCACCAATAATGCTCCCAAAGTGTTCTGTACATTTTGGTACTACCAGGATGCATAGCATAGGCTGAAGAATGGACTTCCTCAAGAATAGCTCTACGAACATCAAGTTCTGATGGAACACAAACACGATTTTTAAGAGTAAGAAGTCCATCATCCCGAATTTGAAATTCTGTTTCTTTTCCTTGATTTAGCTTCGCCATCTTCTGTTGTAAATAAACATCGTGTGATTGTCTTTCTCGAATTTTCTCGAACAAGGTAGGTCTAACCTCGAATTTGGCGATTAAGGCGGAATCATTAGACTTTTCACAATCGAGCGAAATGTGTAAAGATTTAAATTGCTCCGACATAGGAAGATAAAAAGATTGAATCGAAGCAAGTGAGGTAGAAGACTTTCTAGTCAGAGCATCTGCAACAACGTTCGCCTTGCCAGGATGATAATCGATGACTAAGTCATAGTCACTAATCAACTCCATCCATCGCCTTTGCCTGAGGTTGAGCTCCTTTTGCATGGTGATATACTTTAAGCTCTTGTAATCAGTGAAAACCCGACAAGTTGCACCATACAGATAGTGCCTCCAGATCTTCAATGCAAAGACGATTGCAGCCAACTCTAAATCATGTGTAGGATAATTTTCTTCGTTCTTCTTCAATTGCCTTGAAGCGTAGGCAATAACCTTTCCTTCTTGCATAAGAATGCATCCTAATCCTTGTCTCGAGGCGTCGCTATATATGGTAAATTCTCCAATCGCTGGGTCTGGCAAAGCAAGAATATGAGCTGAAATGAGTCGTCTTTTTAATTCTTGAAATGCTTCGTCGCATTCTTCACTCCATTCAAATTTTACCCCTTTCCGAGTCAATTTAGTCAAGGATGAAGCCAATAACGAAAAGTCTTTGACAAACCGTCGATAATATCCAGCTAATCCCAGAAAACTACGAATCTCTATCACGTTCTTTGGACGCTCCCAATCTAGTATAGCTTGAATCTTCACTGGATCGACGTAGATTCCTTCTTTAGAAATGCGATGACCCAAAAAGCTTACCTCGCGAAGCCAAAATTCACACTTCGAGAATTTAGCATAAAGCTGATTTTCTCTGAGAATGTTCAGAGCAATTTTTTAGATGATGAGAATGCTCATCGTCCGATTTAGAATAAATAAGAATGTCATCAATAAAGATGATGACAAACTTATCTAAGTACGGCCGAAAGACCCGATTCATAAGATCCATAAAAGCTGCAGGAGCATTTGTGAGTCCAAAAGACATAACACAGAATTCAAAATGACCGTATCTGGTTCGAAAAGCAGACTTAGGGATATCAGATTCCCTAATCTTGAGTTGGTGATAACCGGATCGCAAATCAATTTTTGAGAACACAATTGCTCCTTGCAATTGATCAAACAGATCATCGATTCTTGGAAGAGGATATTTGTTCTTAATTGTCACCTTGTTCAATTGACGGTAGTCGACACATAGGCGAAGTGATCCATCTTTCTTCTTGACAAAAAGAACTGGAGCACCCCACGGAGATGTGCTAGGTCGTATGAACCCCTTCTCCAATAATTCCCCAAGCTGTGTCTGGAGTTCCTTGAGCTCAGCAGGCGACATTCGATATGGAGTAATCGATATAGGTGTGATTCCAGGAAGTACGTCAATGGAAAAATCAATCTCTCGATTTGGAGGTTGTCCTGGTAAGTCTTCGGGAAAGACATCAGGAAATTCATTCACGATCGGGATGTCATCTAGTTTAGTTTCAGAAAGAGAAGTATCGGTGACAAATGCCAAGAATGCCTCACAACCCTTACGCATTAATTTATGCGCAGTCAACATTGAAATAAAAGAGAGGGATCTTCTCATTTGAAGTTTATCTTCAAAAACAAGTTCTGAGAATCCTGGTCTACGAAAAATAACAAGCTTCTCGTGGCAATCGAGAATTGCATGATGAGAAGAAAGCCAATCCATGCCAAGAATAACATCAAGATCAATAAAAGGCAATGGTATCAATTCAGCCTCTAAAATGACATCTTTGATCTTCAATGGACAACCAAGGAATATCGAATCACGAATTAGACGCTCTCCAAGAGGGGTATGAACGATGATTCCAGGTGACAAATGAGAGATAGGATAATCTAAGATCGTAGTAAGATCATCCCGGATATAAGACCTATCAGAACCTGGGTCAAATAAAGCGTAGACCTGATGGTCTCCCACAAACACATGGCCTAAAGAAGCAATATTAGGTGAGATTGTGATTTAAAAAGTCAGAAAGATAAAATTTCTTACGAATGTTTTAATCGTAATCAAGTGGCATAACAAGGCGGGGTTAGATTTAGCATGTGAAAATACTCAGATTATAAATTACCTGTCACAACCTTCGGATCTGAGCGAGCCTCTTCCTGGGAATATGAAATACTCTAGTTTGCTTCCTTCCTTGCATAGGTGATTGAGTACTAGGGCCGCTTGAGGCATCGAGCACTCTGGTAACTGCAGATCGAGTATCTCTGGGTGTAGAATATGTTAGTTTACCACGAAGCTGACCAGAACCCTAACTGCTCGTTCCCATAAGCTGAGGACAAGAACTTCGCATATGCCCCGGCTATCGACATTGAAAACATACTTGAGGAGCCTTACAGGGGCCGTCGTGATATTTTAAGCAATTCTGGCACTTGCGATTTTCACCAACCGATCCCGAGACATTGCTCCCGCCTCTACTAAACTGCTCCCGAGGTTGAGGAAAACTAATAGATACCGAACTTGGTGCGCCACGCGAAGATCCCACACCCCTATACACCTTCGATGCATTTCCTGGAAATGCGCTCCCTTGCCTTTTCTTTTGAGATCGTTCTGCAAGCTTATGTCTCGCCTGAACTAAACCTTCTACCCTCAGGGCTTCTTCTACGAGATCGTCAAGACTCTCGTACTTGTCTCCAGACTTGATGCGATCTCTAATATTTAAATTAAGACCATCTTCAAATCTCTTGCATAAGTCTCTCGTCGTATATGACTCAGGAGCGAATTCTCGCAATTCCAGAAATTTGCTTTCGTACTCCACGATCGACATAATGCCTTGAAAGAGGTTGAAGAACTCCTTTCTCTTCTGATCCTTGATGTGCTGAGAGAAGTATCGATCTTTGAATCGTTCCACAAAGATAGCCCACGTAATAGTAACCGAAGATGTCTCTTTTAGATTCTGCCACCATCGTCGTGCATCTGGGCCTAACAGCTTGGTTGCAATGACCACACGATAACATTCTTCAATCATCAAAGTATCAAAGGTCTCTGTAATCTCCTTTAACCATGCCCCCGCTTTAGAAACATCTCTTGCACCGTCAAATTTTGAAGTCCCCATGTTTTCAACTGCTTTCACCAATTCTGGTATAAAAAGTGCACCTCGAGAAGTAGAACCTCCTAAAGCCATTTTTGGAGTAAAAACTGGTACATTAGTTTTAGGTCGAATCGGTTCATTAGCACGAAGAACCTCTTCAGTGACAGTCGTAGTCGTACGAGCCGTTGTAGGTGGTGAAACACCATGTATTCGAATGTGATCATAATACAATTGGTACTGCTCGGGTGTCATCATGTGCTCAACCCGCAACTGGGCCCGTGGTTGCTATACCTGGGAAACTGGCACCCTATGATCAAAATTGATAGGGTCCGTAACCGTCGGAGGAACGACATGATCAGAAGAAACATGTCCTTGAGGTCCACGAGGAACAGAAGAGAGTAGAGAACTCGGAGGATCACGAGGAGCGTGTCCTCGACCTCGACCTCGACGACGAACTGGAGGTGCCATAATGACTGAAAGGAAGAAAGGAAAGAAAATGCAAGGTCAACGTCAAGGCAATACGATACCTTAGAATGACATAGAAACAATGTTGGACTCATTGGCTCGACTCAAAAAGAATGAGAATCATAAAACCAGGCTCTGATACCAAGAAAGTTGTCACGCCCCGACCCCAGACAGAACGCGACAACCGCCACGTTAACCATAAATTTCGCAGAATGGGTGCACTCCACTCCATAAAGTTTATAGAAAACGTAAGGCTTGCTATCAAATACCTGTAGAGCTGAACAACTGATAACAACGGGTACAACCCGAGGACATCATCTCAAAAAGTATCAACAAGGATTTACAAAGGTACGAAATACAACGGTGTAACTTAGTTTAAAGAAAATATACATGAACGATATAACATCGCGAAGGTACAAAAAGAACATCAAGGGGGTCACCAAATATAAACTATACAATCTCGCCAATGAATCCGTCAATTTACATAAAAGAGAAAGTACCCAAAACACGGATTAGATGATGAGCAAACGATAGGAAAAACCTCCAACCAAAACGATATCAACAGCCTGAAAAGGAAAGAATGATGGGGGTGAGCAAAACCACTAGCTCAGTGAGGTGATAAGCCGGTCACCCCGACCCTTATACGAAGTATGTATTCCACTCGCGGTTCATAACATAAAATCCCACATTTCGTCCCACAATAACTATTTCTCACTCAGTATACATATTAATAAAAATAAAAACCTTAGTGCACATTTACGAATAACACAATTAGTTCAAACAACATGTTATCACATAAAAGACGCGTGGGTAGTCAATATCCTCCTCGAACTCAGCTCTCCGTCGAGAGACAGTCCAAGCCCATCACCGTTACTCTAGATAAAATGCACATTAATATTCTTTCTCAACGCGCCAAGTGCTAAAGTTCACAATTTAATATCGACGTGAATACTTGAAATGATCAAACATATAAACATATATGATATGCATGTCCCACACCGGTGACCTTGACTGAGCCTATAATAGACTAATCCATCTAACGATCACCCTCCAGAGTATCAGTATTTGGCAAATGGACAGGTGCCCCTTTAGATCTAACTCACCCGGGTTTGCCAATCCCGGGCAACTTGGTTGTGACTCTAATTCACCCGAACCGCGACAATTCGGGCTACTTAACCAATGTCGCTCCAACTCACCCGAACCGTGACCAATTCGGGCTACTTAGCCTTGGTACCAGGCATACATATGCATATGCATCATAAGATGAATAACGACTCAAGTTAGAGTCTTAATTGGCACACAAGAATAACCAGAAATCAATTCTCAAATAATTCACAATAAATGCTATCAGATATCGAGCCGACAAGGCTCTTCAACATAAGTTAAAATCAATAATACTCATAAAATGGCTAATAGGACTCTAACCAGAGCAATCGAGCCAATCAGGCTCTTTACCACATAACACAATACCAAATAATTTTCTTGTCAATTAACTAAAACTAAAACAAATGCACATTTATCGAGGGTCCACACTTCCCACAAGAGAAGGCGTTCCCGAATTATCAACTCACAAGGAAGTGATTAACTCTCTCCGGAATCTGAAGTCGGTCCCTTGCCCTTCGTCGATGGTTCCTTACCTAGAAAGGAGATGAGCAATTAAAGACAAATTATATATAACTAACTATTAGCGGTAACATCCCTTTCATTGCTAAAAACAAATCCTAATTGAGTTCGAACAAGTCGATATTAAATAAAAATGGTATGTAACTCCTTAACATCAGTTCCCAATCCCACATAACCCGTTTCAATACATTGACTAAACGAAACGATAGAAAATAAGTTTGAATTCGACATAAAAATTCTGAAATTTTCCAGCTAGCGGCAGTTTACGAGAAAAATCATAACTAATTGTAGAATAATCGGATTGAGGCGTTTCAAGTGGCTACGGAAACTAACGAGTTCAGCTACGTACAGAAATTAAGTTGCAAACTTTTGAGGGCAATAGCTATGTCAAAATCAGTTCGAACAGTCTGCAAATTACCCACATACCAAAAAGAAAAACCCCACAAAATTACAAAATCATGGAAGAAGGAAGCTTAATTCACACACCACTTACCTCAAAACAACTTAGAAACCACCTAGAATGAGGGTTGTAAGGGAGAATTTGATCAACAAGGGTTTCTCCTCTTCACTCTCTTCTTTCCCCTCTTTTGTTTTTCTTCTCCCGTTCTTCTCTCTTTTTTTTTTAACTTTAGCCTTAATAATTATATATCAGGCCATTTAAGTGGGCTGAAACTTTGCGCCACAAAATAAATAAATAAATAAGTTTGGGCTTTCTAAAAAAAATCTAGTTGGGCTAAGATAAGGCTGGCCTTTTGGGCCATATAAATAAATAAATAGGTTTTGGGCTTTCTAAAATAAATCTAGTTGGGCTAAGTTATGGCTGACCTTTTGGGCCATAAAAATAAATAAATAGATTTTGGGCTTTCTAAAAAAATCTAGTTGAGCTAAGATATTATAAATAAATTCCCCCAAAATAAGAAACCCATTAAAATTTTACATTAGCGTGCAATTCAGAGTGAGAAATAGAAGATATGGTGATTCCTGAAATTTCTCCTTAATGCGCGATTGATGAGTACAATGAGTAATGTTGGAAAATAAATTAGGCATTCTGTATCTATCGATAATTATATTTATTCAATGTATTTATTAATAATTAAGCTATACAAATGCGTACTTATCAGTAATAATAAAAAAAAATATAATAAATTATAGGGTATTAAATTATTAAATCAATAGAAATTATTTATTAATATAATATTAATAATTAAGTATATTATTGATTAACTTTTTATAATAAAAAAATAATCACTCTAATTATTGAGCTACTCTTTTAATCTATTGCTAGTTATATAGAGTCGCGGGCTAATCAGTTCGAGCAAAAAAAGATATTATTTAAACGGACCACTATTTATATAAATTTATCCCTGTATTTTCTTGGTTGTAACGATCCGGCTTAGGACCATATTAACATCTATTAATTCGTGTACAAAATATATGGACAAGAGGCTGATGATTCTCTCTTAGAAGGAATGTTTAGTATGTGAAAAATAATGTTTAAAATTGTCTTATTGAATGAATTATAAGTGATAAATTATTTTTCAAAAAATATAATTGATAAAAAGGGATAATAATAATGTAAAACTAAGTCATAATAAATTCTTAAATTTTGGAGTGATTTTGTGATGAACCTGAATTCAATAGTACTCCCTCCGTTCCGTTTACTTTTTGCATATAAATTAAGGAGTATAATAATTTAATGTATAGTAAAGTGAGAGAAATAATATTTTAATGTGTAGTGGGTAGTTGTATTAGTGTTAAGTGTGGGGTCATGTGTAGTGGTTGTGGGTCACATCAATCGAAAAAGGGAAATGAATACTTTGTAATGGGATTGACCAAAATAGAAAAATGGATAAGTATCATGGGACGGATGAAGTATTTGGTTTGATGGATTAAAGATAGAGTGTTGTTGGTAGTTTCTTTTTTTTTAAAAAAATCATTTATTTTATTTGTTGATGGTGATCGAATTAAAATTTAATCTAACTGTTAAGATCATCCAAGTACACCGTTGCACAAGATGCACATGCAGTTGGACTCTAAATTCATACTCCTTCTGTCCTGTTTTAATGTTTATGTTTGCTTTTTGCACGTTTATTAAGGAATATAGTATTTTGGTAGATGATGGGTTGAAATATATAATATTTAATGAAAAGTAGGTAAATGTATTAGGTGATGTTTGTTTTGGAGTTTTGGGGAGTTTAAAAATCATGAATAGTGATGTTGTGTTTGTTTTGAGTTTTTGATAGGGTATGTTTTAACTTTATATCAAATCAATGTGTAAGAATGTATTAATTTATGTAAGAAAGTAGATGAGAGATGAGAGATAAAGAGATAAAGTGTATTAATTGAGGAGATAGAATGTATATAGGTATATATAGGGGTGATTTTTAAAATTTGGGTGTGGAATTTCAATTCCAATTCCGAGTTTTAAAACCCGGAACAAACATCCCCTTAGTGTTGGATGTGGTGTCATGATGATATGTTAATTATTTTATGTGGGTCCTATAGACTAAAAAAGAAAATGTAAAAATTGAAATGAGACGCATAAAATAGAAATATATAAAAATTGAAATGGTACAAAAGGAGTATGTTAGATGAAAAAATGATACTAATATTTTAAAAATTTTAATTAAAAAAATAATGCTCCTCTATTCTCTTTATACATGCATATTTTCTTTTCGATAAAACGTGTGAGACATTTTGTAAGATGAATAAAAAATAATAATATTTTTTTAATGAAAAGTGATATTCAATTAATGAAAAATTATAATAGTATTGGAAACTATTTTATAAATAATTTATTATATAAATGAAAAGTAATAATATATTTATTAATAAAAAATAATAATCAATTAGGAAATTGTAAAATGGTCTCGATTTCACACAAGTGCGTCCTTTTTTTTATATATTTTTTTCTACCCTAGAATAACTTGTAATCTCCGAAAATGGTAATAACTCACAAGATTAATATTACTTACTTTGTCCAGTAAATTTTTGCCCATTTGTATAACATGTAGATTAAGAAATGTTGATTTTCAAATTATAATATAAAAAAAGTATAGATAAAGTTGAAAATAATGAATAAAGTGTAAAAAAAATAAATAAAGTTATTAGAATTGATGAATAAAGTATAAAAATATTGTGTAAGATATACAATGTATTTTTATTAGAATATGGATAAATTCATGTGACAACTCAAAATGAACGTGTGCATAAATATAGTAGGAACAGTTAGTATCACTTTTACAATAAATACATTATTTAACTATTCAAAATACTCTCTCTCTTTTTATAGATCGCACCAATTTTTTTTTTTTTTAGTTTTTCAATACAAGTTTCGAAAGATAGGTTAATTATCAATTAGGGACTGAAAATTTTTTTCTATTAGTTCATGAATCGAAAGATATAATATTATAATTTAGATCTAAAATCATAAAATTATTAAAAATTATATAACACAATCATATTAATTTGCTATTAATTAGTTATGTTATTTTAATAATAATAAATTATTATCTTAAAAAACAATTTTAATGTATAAAATTTTAATATAGTTATTATTATTTTATTTTAATTAATTTTATGGCTTTAGATTATGTGTTAATAATTTTATATCTTTCATGAATGGTAAAAAAAAATTTAGTCCCTAATAAATAGTTAATTTATCTTTTGAGTCTTTTATCAAAAGAACTCCTTTTTATTTTTTTTATTTTTTTTCTAAATTACTTGTAACTAAATATATACTATATATTAAGAAAAGGCAAAAATGTGTGTGCCCCGGAACACATGTTCTTTAATACTAAAATGTGTGGGCGGATGATGTGTCGGACACAAGAAACCAACTCTTAAGAAAAATAGATGATCTCGCCGCACGATTTCATGGACTTAATCTGAGCATATTTTAAAAAAAAATGTGAGTGAAAATTAATTATAAAAAAAAGTATAACTATCACCTTAATATATAATTAAAGATATAAAAATTCTTGCATTCATTTCATTTAAAATTCTATTGCTCTTAAATATAAATGAAATTTCTTAATTCTTATAATAATGGCTGTAATATGAATTTAAAATGAGTATTTCTTAATCCAAAAGAAGATAGTAACATAATTTGTTCATTTTCATCTCACTTGTATTGTCAATTTGTCATTTTAATAATTTAATTTAATAGTTAATTATTAACTTAGACAATTCTAAAATATAAAAGATGTAAATTCTATAACAATATTCCTTTATATGAAGAATATAAAATAACTTTTTATGACGTTATTGAATAAAATAGCTGCACTTGTGCACATGAGCTACATGTATGAAATATCAATTAGATCTGATCATACCTATTAACAAAATGATCTTAAAATAATAACATATTGGTCGTACAATATTTATATATTGGTTTTACACTGTTAATACATTAAGCTGGGTTGAACGAATTCAATTGAAATGGTTGAATAGGATCCAATTACAAGAATTTTAAATCTATGTAACTGATGCGCAAATTTTTTTTGTATGTATAAAATTATTCTTTAGTAATCTTACAAATTAAGGTATTGACTTAGAGAATGTTTGGTTCATTAAAGTTAATAAGTGAGTTAATTAAGCTTGTAGATGTGATAAGCAATGATAATTCACTTAATTCCATATTAGTTTCATGAAATATAGTAACACACTTTCCCTTAAGGTTGTATTTCACCGGCCCTTGCTTTTTACTAATGGATTTAGAAGAAAATTAAGCCCGTATAAATCCAATTAGTATATAAATTTTCTAAATTTTAGAAAATTTTTAAGGCCCAATGAGTATTATTAATTCAAAGTGAACCAAACACTCCCTTATATTATAAAATAAACCTAAACTGCATTTCTATATGAATAATATGTCACATAGAACCTTCGTCCAATTTCAATCTTTATATATTTTTTATTTGGACTTCTCATTTCAATCATTCCATCTTTTCTTTCTATAGATGAAATCCACACAAAACAATTAATAAATCTTCATATAACTCACACACAACACTAATATAACTATCCACCTTACATTGAATTTTAGTACATCTTTCAACCTACTAGTAGTATTAAAATACTATATACTCCCTCCGTCCGCTTTCAAGTATATCATTTTTCCATTTTGGGCATCCGCCCCCAAGGGTCTCATTTCCTTTTTTATACATATGGGACCTGCACACACCCACTAATACAATTAAAAAATTTGACTCATATTTTCACTAATACAAATACCCACTACACATTAAATAATAATACTCCGTGCAAAAAGTAAATGACACCCTTAAAGGCGGACGGATGGAGTATTTCTTAACCACACGTAAAAAAAAGCAAACGTAAAAATTGAAACAGGACGGAGGATTATATTTTACTTAAATCTTAAAACCTTGAGACTGGGGCCTTTAATTAAGGATGTAATCGAACCGAATCGAGTCAAACAATAATAGGTTTGAGTATCATTTATTAAGGAATTATCGAACTCGAGTCCGAGCTTGAACTCGTCAAGAAAAAAATATCAAATTCGAGCTCGAAATCAAACTGTTTTTTAAGATTCACGAACGTGTTCACGAACACATAAAGTAACTTGTTTATGAATATTTTTTCATGAACATTTAAATATTTTTGTTTGTAAATATTAAAAGGACGTTTTGTTTATAAACATCTAATGTTATTCATAATATTAAATAAACAAAGTAACAAAATATAATAATAAACGTTACAAAAATATTTAAATATTTAACTAATGACTTAAGTTATTATCATATTTGTGTGGTTTAATATAAAATATTTAATAATTGAATATTAATAAATAAATAAATAAATAATAATATATAATACTAAAAAATAATTATAAAAATTACGATCACGTTTGCAAGCCATTAACGAGCTCATTAACGAATATTTTCGCGAGCTTTCGAGCCGAACACCCTTATACTTGAATTTGGTTTGATAGACTATTCGAGCTCAAAATTTAAGTTTTATTTTATTTGTTAAGATTAACGAACGAACTCTAACGAACACATTATTAAACCGAAATCCGAATAGTTCGCGAACGGTTTGGTTCGCTTACATCCATACCTCTAATAGAAATACCTACTGTTGATACCTACACTAAAACAACTGTGCAGAAGCATTAGATGCATTAGGTGATTACACGTGTTCTTTTTCTTCCCCAAGCATTTAGAAAAACACAATACACACATAAATACACATTCAAAAACCTTCCACCAAATATTTTATATTTTCCCTCTATTCACTCTTCCTGTAATACAAAAATAAGAAAAGAACACTCCCAATTTTCAACCATCTCTGACTCAAAGAAACATTAAGGTATGAAGACTGTCCAATATTAACTGTTAATATTTAAGAACCTTCTCTGGAACTGGGCAAATACAGTGTGACAAAAGTAAATCACAGCAAACAATTAGATAACCTATTGACTCTAACAGTTTTCCTCCAACTGTTTCTAAATACCCTAAAAGATCCCTCATTGAAGAACATATACAACCAATATAGATATAAGTGAGGCACAAGCATAACAGAAGAGCTAAGAATCTAAAGAGACAATAAAATATCTTGCAGCTTAATGGAAAGGGGATGTATTTTGACCAAAGATTCAGGTAAATTCTCAATCATAAACCCAAACATGCATCCATTCCATCCACATTCTATGTTTCTTTATGCTTTGTTCCATAACTAAGAATTCCACAGCATTGAAGGCCAAAAACCACAACAGTTAAAATGGCAATAGTTTAAAGAACAGGAGATCTCATCCATTTTAAACAAGTAAACTAACAACATCATACACCAAGAAAAAAGTAGTTTGAATTGAAATAAAGGTTAATCCAACTACGTTTCTAACATTCTATGAAGTATGAAGTTCCCAGAAAGTAGACTTTGGAAAAGATAAATTGAAAGTGTTCTCACTAGATTTAGCAGCAATATTAGATGCAACAGAATTACCTGAATTTTGGCCGCTTGGAGGAACCACTGCTAGGACCTGCCTTCGACTTTCCAAAAGCCTTCATCTTTCTTTTCCGACGTTCATCCTCACTGTCTGATTCGTGCAACTTCTCCCTATCAGCATTAGAAGCTTCCCTCTCCAACTCCTCCCATGTTTTCCCCTTCTCTTCCTCTGAATCTTGCTCCGAATCTTCCTCATCATCTTCTGATTCTACCAATGATTCACTATCAGAATCTTCATCCTCTGACTCTGACTCAGGCTCTGCATCTGATGGTTCATACCCTTGATCAGACTCTGCTGAGTGATCAGAATCTGAATCTGTGGCTTCCAGGTTCAAGAATTCCCAGCCACCCTCATCTATGAATTGTTGTGGATCATCCGTGATGGTCTTTAGAATAGGCCGCCAATTGAGATTCAGCCTGCTCTCGTAGTACTTTATGTCAGTAGTGTCGAGCCATTCTTTGACACAATCGAGTGAAGAGGATGGGATGGAATCAATACGCATCACATCACGCTTGAAGTCCTTGAAGACAATGGCCATGTCAAAATTCTTCTGTGCGAGACCAACTCTTTCCAAGTTGACAATCTCAATATCACTCAGTGAAATCACAAGGAAAGGAGTCTCTACCAACTCAACCAAGCTACTGGAAGTAGGAACTATGAAAGCAGATGACTTGTACGGTACGCCATGAAAACCAAGTTCCCTTAGAGGCTGATCAAACTCCAAATCAAGGCTTTTAAACTGAGCCTGCCCCCACAGATCATTCACCCGATTAACAAAATTTTGGAATTCCGTATTAATTTTATTTTTCCTATCTCTCTCCCTCTGTTCCTCCTCAATCTCATCTGGATCATAAGCGGATCTCTTACTACCTCCAATACTCTGAACCATCTCCATAACCTCCACATAAAATTGAACATCCTTGGTCTTCTTGTTTCCAACCATTATATGATGGTGCAAGTGAAAGTGAACGAGCGTAATCATTTCTTTCTCAGCTGGTTGGAAAAAAGCATGTTTTATATTAGCGTACATGATGTCGACACGCTCATCTGCCCTTGAGGTAGAATACCGAAAGCCATTCATGTGTGCTTCTAAAGATCCACTCAACTTCCTTGCACGGCCTCCAAATGTCGGACGTATCCACAGCTCATGCAGTCTTATTGGCTTGAACTTATTCCCTGCAAGCACAAGTCTCTCCTGAGTGACCAGAGTCGCCCTCTCAGCCCTTTCAGACTCCCTAGCCATGACATTACGCCTGAGAGTTTTAATCTGCTGAACCACTTCACTAATGTGCCTTGGATCCTTTGAACGAAATGAAACCTCCTTCAAGTAAATGGCCCCCTGGTTCTTTTTAGAATTGGCATCATGAGGAGTAAAAGGGGTGCCAGGTACATTAAATATTATACGAATATAACAATTTCGGTTAGTGTCCTGTTGGCTAGACACAGTCTTCACCATAGCAACATGGAAGGGAACCATAATTCCGTAGATAGGAAGTAGAATGGCCTCATTCTTCTGGTCAACTTGAATCATCATATCTCTAGGCAGTGGGAGCTCATTAACATTCTTATAGGCAACAAGCTCACTTGAAGTTTTAACAGCAGCTCGTCCATCTCTATTAGCAGATAAATCGCCAGTAAGACGTCGAGCAGTCTCCTCATTCTTCTGCCGTGCAAGTTCAGCCTGGTGCTGCTTTCTAAGCTCTTCCTTAGAGATCTCCCCATTGTCCGAGCGAAGTGTTGCTTTGGAAAATACATCTTTGGCAATGGCTTGCCTCTTTGCCTTCGGTTGATCTTCTTCGTCCTCTTTGAAGGAATAGGCGATGTCTTTAATCAACTTTGAGCAAGCTGATGTAGCAACTTCCTGACCATCATCCTTCACAATAACTGTATCAGCAAGCAACAATGAGAAATTCTGACTCTTCGAATTACTCCCCTTTGATTCCAGATTCTGGAAGCCAAGTGATACATTGAAAACCATTCCTTCTTTCAGCACTCTGTCATTCTTCGCATTCAGACTTAACCCAGATTCTCGGAACTCCAAACCAATACCTGTCCCGGCAGATTTTGTCAATTTGAGGATGAGATACGGAGCATCCCTATCAACTACCGCTAAAGCAGCTTCATAAACAGCACTAATCCTATTCCCAGGCTTCAAAGCATGAATAGCAGCCTCATGAGCCTTAAGAAGAACTTCGTAGGCTTTGCTCTGAACTGAACTGGAGTCAATAAGATATGTTCTGGCCACATTTGAACAATAGCTATTATAGCGAGATCCAATTGCACAAACGATAACACTTTCAGGATCATAATATAGATCATCATCGCTGCTTACAGCACTAGGGCGGAGATCGAATTTACCACCACTCTGAAAGATTGGAGGGTAACAGATATCTACATTATCAGCCTTCAGCTTGACACCAATCTTGAGTGGGTCCATTATAGCCTTCTCCGTCTCCTCCATCAATGTGGCATGTGTTACTTTCTTCTCCTCATCAATCACCTTCTCAACTTTGGGAACAACAAAGTTCTTCATAGCAATAGCTGTCAAGTAAGCAGCTTTCCTTATACACAATATCTCATTTTTGTCCTTCACAGAGAAAAGGTCAGATAACCCATTGGATATATCTTTCAATGGAAGACATGAACCATTCAGCTTATCTGACCATAACTCCAAGAGCTTCCCCTCTGGAGCTTCTTTAGCTATGTACCCAACTGTTGGCACATCAGATGACTGGGAGCGAATAGCACGTAACACCGACTCCATTATACTACTTCCATCGTCACTTTTCTTCTTCACATGAATGACAACTTGTTTACCCACGACAGCTTTAGCTGACTTTTCAATAACCTTAAGCACCTCTGCTTTCTTTAGGCTACAAATAAAATAAATATGATTTTCCCCAAAAACCATAATAGTCTCTGGAAATTCATAACCAAGCAGCCAGATGTTCAAAGCTGAGGATTTCAGGTAGCGCAAATCATCAGAAAAAGGTGGTGTGGCCACAGTAAAAACATCAGAAGAACCCCAATATGCTTCTTTGTTGTCTCTCCAGTGTTCATACAGAACCTGCAACCGCCTAGTGAAAGTATTCAAGTCAATTACATATGCACTAACTTCCGATGCATTTCCATTTGAGGGTTTTTCTGGCATTATACCTGACAGGATTAAGCAGCAAAAATTAGCACTACAATTGGGTAAAATAGAGGCAAAACTGTTCGTTTTTTTATTATAACATCGTAATAAAGACTCAAAGCAATCCACAGAGCCTAAATTTCTGAAGCCATGTCCAAAGAGCAACCCCCAAATTTATTTTGACTACAGGCGCGCAAAGGAGGGTAGAGTATGCTAAAGCAACATACTGCATTCCAATTTCCATATCTATAAAAGGTTCACAACGACGTCGTATGTAGAAATACACTTCGCAATCGGGATACAAAGGAAGGATTCAGCAGAAAGGGAAAAAGAAAAAGAAGTACCTCGAGAAGAAGGGGCAGAGAAGAAGCGTCGGCAGCGGTGGAAGGTGTGAGTGGCGATGCAGAGTACAGGAGTATATTCTTTCGACAAAATTCCCTCCAAATCTGCAACCCTACTTCACCATTTTTCCCTCCAACCCCATTTTATCGCATATTCGACAACTTCGAAAATTTTTCTTTAATTGGTAACCATTTTTAAATTTCCTCAATTGGAATTGGGCTGGGTTTTTTAATTCTTTCTTGTGGGCTTTCGATCAGTTGGGCTTATTTCAATTTTTTTTTAAATTCTTTCTTGTGGGCTTTTCAAGTTATTTATTTTTCTGCTTTTCTTTCTTTATTTATTTCTCATTGTTTAATTGTTTGAAATTTTCATGTTCTTGTGATGAAGAACTTTTTTCAAACGAGTCTGATTTATATATGTGATGTTTTATGTTTTGACATTATGTATATGTTAAAAATTTATGTACGTAGAAAATTTAATAATTTTTAGTTGAATCAACATTATACGACTCTCCTGATTGTTTATCATGTATAATAAACTAATGTATATGTTTTGTGGAATTCTCGTAATAAACTCAATTAATAAAAATAGTATATGGGACAAAATCGATACAAATTTTTTTTTGTTGGGATAAAATTTAAAGTTTTAAAAGTTATGAGACAAAAAAAAATTTTAACTCTTGGGTTAATTCCTAAAAAATTCACCACCTTATTGGGAATTTTAAAATTTATCACGACCTTTTATTTTTGTCAATTTAATACACAATATATTTAATATTTTCAATTTTATCACGACTTTTTATTTTTGTTAATTCAATATGCGATATATTTAATATTTTTAATTCTATCACAATTTTTATTTTTGCAATTTCGTAACCCACTTATTTTATATTTTCACTTCAATTAAATTCATTATTATTATTATTATTATTATTATTATTATAGTGTTATTATTTTTAATAATAAAATTTATTTAAAAATTAATTAAAACACACAAGTCAATCATTTATTTAATAAGATTTTTTTTCTGTATCGTTGTTACAGTAAATTTACATTCGATTAAAAAATTATCTTAGTTGGTCGACCTTTATATAAAATTATTTTTATCCATAACAAATAAAATTCTATTATTATTATTATTATTATTTTTATTACTTTTGTTCGAACTTATCACTATTATTATATAGTAAATCCACAACTCTAATAAAAATATAATATAAATAAAATTATTTATTGAAAACTAAAATTTTATGGCAAAGGAAATTAATTAATAATTAATTTAAATTTAAAAATAAAAATAAAAAAATTGGATGGAGTATTAATTCCATTAATTAATAACTACATAGTTCTACTTTTATCATAATAATAATAATAATAATAATAATAATAATAATAATAATAATAATAATGAATTTAATTGAATTGAAAAAATAAAATAAGTGGTGTATCAAATAACAAAAAATAAAGGTTGTGATAGAATTGAAAATAATAAATAGATCGCGTATTAAATTGACAAAAATAAAAGTTCGTGAAAGAATTGAAAATATTAAATAGATCGTGTATTGAATTGACAAAAATAAAAGGTCGTGATAGATTTGAAAACCCCAAGGTGGTGAATTTTTTTAGGAATTAACTCAAGAGTTAAAAGTTTTTTTTGTCCCATAACTTTTTAAACTTTAAATTTTGTCTCAAAAAAGATATTTGTATCGATTTTGTCCCATAACTATGAGTTTTCTTTCAATTTTGCCCAATTTTCGTCGGAACCCTTGATTTCCGCCGGAACCCTCAAATTCATCAGTCACGTGCAACACACGTGACCAATAATCGACAAAAATTAGGGGTTACGGCGAAAATTGGGCAAAATTGAAAGAAAGCTCATAGTTATGGGACAAAATCGATACAAATATCTTTTTTGGGACAAAATCTAAAGTTTTAAATAGTTATGGGACAAAATAAACTTTTAACTCAATAAAAAGTGATAACATTTTAAAATAAATATAATAACATCTTTAATAAAAAGTAATAATTAATTACAAAAGTGATAATAAAAAAGTGATAAATTTTTTTGAAAAAAGGGTAAATTTTAATTAAATTATTTTATGAACAATTCATAAAATAAATAAAAAGTAACACTTTTAATATAAAGTGATATCTAAATCATAAACAAGATAAAGTGATACTAGAACATTAATTGAATTATTTAATGAAATTTAATAATAATAATAATTAAAATTAGGAAAAGCCTCGGGTGAGACCGTCTCACGGATCTCTTTATGTGAGACGGATCACCCCATTAACCCATTAATTATATTTTTAAGGGCTCTGTTTGATTATAGTTAAATTAGAATATCGAAAATTTAATTATATAAGTAAAATAATTAGGCCTTATATATATATATATATAATATATATATATATATATATATATATATATATATATATATATATATATATATATATATATATATATATATATATATATATACATGACAAAGTCTCTTGTGAGACGTTAGTTATGTGAGACATGTTAAAATATGTCAATTATATAGATAAAGTAGGTTTAATGAATGTTAAAGTATATTTTCTAAATTATGATAAATAATGAATTAAAGTATGATTGTAAAGTGTTATAATGTGATTGTAAAGTATGATTGAATATTTTCTCATTTTTTTGAATTTTTAAATTATTTTTTTTATATTTTCCTTATTTACTTATCATTAACTTCCTTATTTAATATTTTTTCTTATTTTATTTATTAAACTTTTAAGGCAATAAATTAATTAATATCAAATTAAATCATATAAATAAAGGGAAAGAATAATATTTCATATAATATTAATATTTCATATAATATTATCTCTCACTCCACCTATAAATAAGACTTTTTGGTTATTCATTCTAAATACACACATTCGATTCTCCAAGAGGAATAGGAGTTTTCTTCAAGTTACTCTATAGAATTGATTTATGAAAGTATAAAAATTTATTTCGATAGAGCGAATCAAGTAGAGATTCGATCTACCTCTAAAAAATTGATTCAAGTTTCTTCAAGAGGAAGATAATTGATTCAAGTATTATTGAATCGATTTACCTCTTAAAGAGAATTGATTAACGTATTCTTGAACAGATTTGCATCTTAAAAATCAATTTTTCAAGAGTAAGAGGATTGATTCAAGTATTCTTGAATCGATTTACATCTTAAAAATCAATTCTTCAAGAGAAAAAAATCGATTCAAGTATTCTTTAAGATCTACACCTTTAAAGTATTGATTCAAATATTCTTTAAGTGAAATAGGATCAACGATTCAAGTACTCTTGAATCGATATTAATTCATGTATAGAATAGAAAGCTTATGTTTTTTAAGTTAAATCATTATTTCATATCAAATAACATTAAAATTAAGTAAGTAAATATTTAATAATTATTCAATTATGACATAAAAATTATAAAATTTATTTTCTTTAGTTGTTTAAATAATTTAAAATTAATAAAATTAAATAAAAAAAATTAATAAATTCATTACAAATTTATGAATATTTAAAAGAATAATATATATATATATATATTGATTTTAATTATATTATATATATATATATATATATTACATTATTTACTTTTAATTAATTTCCTTATTTAATATTTTCTTTTTTAAATAATGTCTTTCTTATTTTTAATAATGATTAAATTTTTAATATTTTATATGTTTATTTGGGTATCATTAATTAATTACTAAATCTTTTAATGTAATAAATAAATTAAGTAATATCAAATTAAATTATATAAATATAAAGGGAAAAAGAATATTCCATATAATATTCTCTCACCCCACCTATAAATAAGACTTTTCGATTATTCATTCTAAATACACATATTCGATTCTCCAAGATGAATAGAAGCTTTCTTCAAGTTCCTCCAGAAAATTGATTTAAGAAAGTATAAAAACTTATTTCGATGGAGAGAATCAAGTGGAGATTCGATCTACCTCTAAAAAATCAATTCAAGTATTTTTCAAGAGTAAGAGAACTGATTCAAGTATTCTTAAATCGATTTACCTCTTAAGAATTAATTCTTTAAGAGGAAGAGAATCGATTCAAGAATTATTGAATAGATTTACATGTCAAAAATTGATTTTTCAAAAGTAAGAGGATCGATTCAAGTATTCTTGAATTGATTTACATCTTAAAAATCGATTCTTCAAGAGAAAAAAATTGATTCAAGTATTACCTCTTAAGAATTGATTCAAGTATTCTTTGAGATCTACCGCTAAAGTATTGATTCAAGTATTATTCAAGCGAAAGATGATCGACGATTCAAGTACTCTTGAACCGATTTACCTCTAGAAAATAAGAGATTGAAAAATTAATTCATGTATAGAATCGAAAGCTTAAATTCTTTAAGTTAAAAATATTATTTCATATCAAATAACATTAAATTGAGTTTGTAAATATTTGTTAATTTTATAATTTAGTATATTAAAATTTATTTATTACATATATCTTAATTATTCAATTATGACATATGAATTATAAAATTTATTTTCTTAGTTTTTATACAATTTGACACTAATAAAATGAATAAATTCATAACAAATTTATGAATATTTAAAAGAATATTATATATAAGTTAGTTTTATTTATATTATATTATATTATATATATATATATATATATTAGTTTCTTAAAATAACAATTAATGAAAATAGAATAATTATTATATAGTTATAAGAAATACTAAATCATAATCATGAGTAAAAAGTAATACTCCATTTAAATATTATTTATTATATATTATGTATATCTTAATATATATATATATATATATATATATATATATATATATATATATATATATATATATATATATATATATATATATATATATATCAACTATTTAAAACACTTTAATCATTTTTTTAATTAATTATAAATTGTTTGACCTTATTTTTCATAAATAAAGTCCTTTGTCATTTGATTCGTTCATGTAAAATTTTACTATTTATTTATTTTTCCTATACAATTATAAATTATTTACTTTAGTATCATTAATTGTAATCAATAAATAAATCATTCGATATAAATAAATTAATTAATATCAAATCAAATCATGTATGGAAAAAAAGGAATAAATTGAGATTTTTTTTATATATATAATTGATATTTATTTTAGACAAACAGTAAAATTAAGATTTATTACTAAGAGTTACATATTTTGATCATAATTGCACTTAAATAAATGCAATGAAAAAAATACTAACAACTATATAAATATACATCAAAGAGACAAAATTGTCCATATGTGGTTGCACATTTTTTTAAAGAGACAGGGGGAGCAAAAAATAGTTTTCATTTGTATTATGTTATAAAGTAACATTTAAAAAGATACAAGTCATAAATATTCTTTCAAATAATTAAAATATATGTACATATATATTAACTTTTTTACATAATTTAGTTATATGTTACATTATCAAAAGTCAAATCTTATAATTTGTTGTAAATTCTTTACATTGACGAAAGAAATTGTCTAGGTATAAGAAAAAAAATATCCTTAAATAATGTTGTTACGTAATATAATACGGATTATTTAATTACAAAAAATAGTAATAATTAAATAAATGATCCCGCATTGTACGCGGGTTTCATACTAATATATATATATATATATATATATATATATATATATATATATATATATATATATATATATATATATATATATATAATCTTATTTTTTAAATTATATTTTTATTATGAAAATTTTTATTAATTTAAATTTGTAAATTATTTTTTATTTAAATATTATAAATTTATAAAATTTGATAATCAATTGATGAAAAGTGATAACAGTGCTGTGAACTATTATATGAACAATTTATAATATAAATAAAAAGTGATAATATTTTAAACGAAAAATGATAACATCTTTAATAAAAAGTTATAACTAATTATCAAAGTATATTTTACAAATAATGTATAGAATGGATAAAATGTGATAATATTTTTAATAAAAAATGATTCCTAATCAAAGAAAAGTGATATCTGTATAATTGAATTATTTCACAAACAAATTAATGGAATAGTAAAAAGTGATAATATTTTTAATAAAAAGTGATATATGATAAACAAAGAGTGATAACCGTTTAATTAAATTATTTTTAAAATAATTCATAGGATGAATAAAAAGTGATAACTTTTTTAATATAAAGTGATATTGATAATAGAATAATAAAACTATTTAAAGAATAATTACTAATAATATTATTATTATTGAGTAATTAATAATAATAATGATAATAATAATAAATTATTAAGATTAATCTATCTATTTATACATATATAAAAGCAAATCTAAAATTCCACTTTTGTTTTTTTTTTTTTTTTTACTCTATTTAGATTTACTTCAATTTTAATCTTAACCATCCAATTAATGTTATTGATTTCAATAAAAAAAATCTAATTATACTAATGATGAATTTTATTATTTAAATTTTACTTTTTTATTTAACAATATAAATTTGGTAAATAAAAGAAATATTTTTGACATATTTAACTAATTTTTAATCAATATATGTTTAATTTCAATTAATATATCAATCAATATTCATTCAATATATTATAATTTAACTTAATTTAATATATATAAGACATATAATTTTTCTTTGATTTCAATCATAAAATTTAATTATACTAATAATAAATTTTATTATTTAAATTTTATTTTTTATTTATTTAACAATATAAATTTGACTAATTTTTAATCAATACTTCCTCCGTCCGCTTTTAAAAGTATCACTTTTCCATTTAGGGCATCCGCTCCCAAGGGTCTCATTTCTTTTTTTATCAACACACACCCACTAATACAACTAAAAAATGGGACTCACACCTCCACTAATACAACTACCCACTACACATAAATAATAATACTTCTTAATCCACGTGCAAAAAACAAATAACACTCTTAAAGGCGGACAGAGGGAGTATATGCTAATTTTAATTAATATATCAATCAATATTCATTTAATATATTATAATTGATTTAATATACATAAGACGTATGATTTTCCTTAACATCATCTTTTCAATTTTACTGTATTTAGTAACCATTTAATTTTAATCTTAATCGTCCATTTAATATTTTTGATCTCAATCTTAAATCCTATTAATGACAACAATATATATATATATTTTTAATTTTTTAATTAACAATATAAATTTGGTAATATAAGATCATCTCCATAAATATTATTTTAATTTAATTTTTATTGAATTGGTCCCGAGAACACACCATGTCCCCATGTGAACACAAGATTTTAAGAATTAAAACTCTTGTGTTCATATGGAGACACAGTGTGTCCCTGGGGTATAAGAATATTTGCCATCTTTAGTAGTAATGTATGAAATTTATTTTTTTTTGTTTTATAATTTATTTTAATTGTTCATTCAATGTTATTTTTATTAAAATCGTCTCTATAAATATTTGCTTTCAATCATGGTCGTTCATTCATTAAAATCATTCTATGTAAATCTTGAACGTCCATTTAATATTTTAGATCTCAATCATGAATCCTATTAATATCAATAATAATTTTTTTTAAAATTTTAATTAACAATATAAATTTGGTAATATAAGATCATCTCTATAAATATTCTTTTAATTCAATCTTTAGTATTAATGTATGGAATTTATTTTTTATATTTTGTAATTTATTTTAATTGTTCATTTAATTTTATTTTCATTATGATCTTCTCTATAAATATTTACTTTCAATCACGGTCGTAATTTCATTAAAATAAATCTATATAAATCTTTTCAATACCTAATCAAATTCTTACTTTCTCCCCCTTTTTGTTTTTGATTTTTTTTGGGAGACTTACTTTTAGGTACAATTTATTATTATTAGATACATGGACTCAAAATTATTATTATTATTATGTGCAAATTAAATTGTGCAATGTCAATTTTATCCCTTCACCAAATTATATTTAAAATAGTAAAGATATTAATATCCCTAAATTATATAATCTTTATATAATTTTATTTATTGCTGTTTAATAGCCAGATTTCAAAATATAATAACCAGATTTCAAAATATAATATTTTTTAAAATTTCTTGCCTTTTTAATTTACGCCATTTTTCCCCACATCACGTTTATTGCACAATCTACAAAATATATACAACAACACATTTATTTTTCTGCACAAATATACAACAACGACACAATATAGTTATATTGTTGTACAACCTAAAAAATTCATGTTTTTATATTAAAAAAATGAACGTGAAATTATATAAATAATAACTATAAATTAGATTATTGCTTATTATTACAAAAGTACATGAAACGTAATATTATTACATAATATAGTTACATTACTGTACAACTAATGTACATATTTTGGAGCGGCAGCATCGGCAGTGGGTGAGCAATGGCGTTCGTGGTTGACAAAGTCAGCAGGTAACATGTTAGTTCTTTTAACGATACAAACTTGAATGATCCTTGGTCGATGGCACGATGTGTGGCGAACTTGCAGCGACGGCGCAGGTCTGCTTCATTTTAATTAGCAATTTCGTCCGCCAGTTGCCGCTAATAGTGAAGAAAGTTAAAACATGGGAATAACAAATATTTTCATGAGGAAGAAAACTATCTGCCATTTGATACGTATGGTCTTACATATATACACCAGGTAAATAAAAAATAAATCAATCTAATTCCTAATGATTTACAAATCAATCTATTTCCTAAAATTAAGGAAGATCATATTTACTGATCATATATATTCCTATGCCTATCTAATTACTACACAAAATAACATCTAAATATAACTTAATACCCCCATCAAGTTGGGGCATGCGGATTACAAATGCCCAACTTGGAAAGTAGAAACTGAAATTGACGTGACCCTAAAGGCTGGGTAAAAATGTCTGCCAATTGAACTGTTGTAGGAACATACGAAGGAAGAATAGTTCCATCCTTAATAGCATCACAAACAAAGTGACAATCTACTTCAATGTGCTTTGTTCGTTCATGGAAGACGGGATTTTGAGCAATGTGTAAAGCTGACTGACTGTCACAGTACAAAGTAATAGTAGCAGCATGTTTAATTCCCAAGCTAAGAAGAAGATCCTTCAACCATTTCAATTCACAAGTAAGAGAAGCCATGGAGCGATATTCAGACTCCGCAGAAGAACGTGCCACAGTATGTTGTTTCTTAGTTTCCATGAAATGGGGGAATGACCAAGAAACACAAGCTAACCTGTGAGAGAGCGACGAGTAAGAGGGCAAGCAGCCCAGTCTAAATCACACCAACCTGTCAAAGAGAGAGAGCTATCAGCTCGAAGCAAAATACCTTGTCCGGGAGTACCCTTCAAATAACGGACAACACACAAAGCAGCTTTCCAATGCTCAGGCCTTGGTTCTTTTAGGAATTGTGATAAGACATGAACAGAGTATACCAAATCAGGACGAGTGACTGTTAAATAGATCAAACGACCAACCAAACGACGATAAGGTTCCGGATTAGATAAGACATCTTCTTAAGCATGAGAAAGGTGATGATTTTGCTCAATGGGAAAAGATGCATGCTTGGAAACTAGAAGACCAGTCTCGGAAATAATGTCAAGAGAATATTTGCGTTGACAAAGAAATATACCATCTGGATTTCGTGCCACTTCAATCCCGAGGATAAATTTAAGAACTCCCAAATCTATCATATGAAAACATGTGCTCAAACATTTCTTAAAAGTTTTCAAGGCAGCAGAATTATTCCAAGAAATTATTAAATCATCAATATACACCAAGACGTTGATTTGAATCCCACCCATGGTATAAGTAAACAACGAATAATCAGCATAGGATTGTAGAAATCCATATTCTTTTAAAGCAATAACAAGTTTGGCAAACCAACACCTCAGAGCCTGTTTTAAACCATAAAGAGATTTTTGAAGTCGACACACCATATCAGATTTAGAAGACCCAAAACCTAGAGGGAGTTTCATATAGACTTCCACGGTGAGATCACTGTGCAAAAAAGCATTATGTACGTCCATCTGATGCAACTCCCAATTTTTGGATTCTGCAATGGCTAAGAAAGCACGAATCATGACCATCTCTGCAACAGGTGCAAAAGTCTCGTTATAATCAATCCCAGCAGTTTGATGATTACCAAGAACAACCAAACGAGCTTTAAGTCATTCAATACTGCCATCAGAGTTGTACTTGATTTTATAAATCCACTGACTACCAATAGCATGTTTACCAGGAGGTAATTTTTCCATAGTCCAAGTACCGTTATCCTCTAAAGCACGAATTTTCGATTGCATAGCATGACGCCACCCTTCATCTGTCATGGCCTCTTTAAATGATCTTGGTTCACGACCGACAGTAACAGCAGCAAGAAATTTTCGATGGCTAATAGAAAATTTTGTACAATTAATATAATGTGTTATAGGAAAGGAATTACCTGAGGAAGTAGATGGCACGGCTGAACTTTGAGTGAGAGTAGATGGACTTTTTGAGATAACAGTGCTTGTAACATAATCACGTAACCGAGTGGATGGAACTTTTTCACGGAATCCACGTCCCATGTGAGTGTCATTGGTAGAATCCAAAGCAACTTCAATAGTCTCTCCAAAATAATACCCAACAAAAATACAATTTTGATTCCGACTTGCGAATGTATCACTCTTAGCCCGTTGATTATGAGCATAACACAAGCAACCAAATACTCGCAATTCATCAAAAGATGGCAAGGTATTGAAAAGAATTTCATATGGAGTTTTATTCTGAAGAACACTAGAGGGTGTACGATTAATCAAATGTGAGGCTGTTAAGACACACTCACCCCAAAAATATATAAGAAGATTGCTTTGAAAACGCAAAGCTCTTGCCACTGTCAAAATATGACGATGTTTGCGTTCGACTTTGCCATTTTGTTGCGGGTTCCCCACACATGAGGTTTGAAATAAAATCCCATTGGATAGAAAATAATCTATCAGACAATTAAACTCTGTCCCATTGTCACTCCTAAAAATCTTTACTTTTTGATCAAATTGTCGATCAACCATAGCCATAAAAGACATAAACATTTTGAATACCTCCAATTTATCAATCAACAAATAGACCCATACGGCTCGAGAAAAATCATCCACAATAGTAAAAAAGTAACGAGCACCACAAGAGGAAACTGTGTTATAAGGGCCCCACAAATCGCAATGAATCAACTCAAAAATTCTAGAGGCCTTATGATCGCCTAGAGAAAAATGATCACAACATTGTTTGGCACGAGGGCACACATCACATGCCTTATTGAACTTATCATTAGAATTATGCAAGAAAGGTAATGACTTTACTACTTTTTCTGAAGGATATCCAAGACGTCTATGCCAAAGATCTGACGATGATAAAGAACCTTCCACTGAGACAGCTTGCACTGTTGACGATTGCCGAAAGTGGTAAATTCCATCTCTCCGTTCACCCGTTCCAATCAGCTTCCTCGTATGAAGGTCCTGTACAACACACATATTTGAAGAAAATTGTACAAAACAATTCATGTCATCAATGAGTTGTGAGACAGATATTAAGTTGCAATGCAATTTAGGAACATAGAGAACATTTCTAAGATAAACTCCTTCCAAGAGTCTCACACTTCCCTCTTTCATAGTAGTTATAGTTTGGCCATTAGGAAGTCCAACTAGGCATGCAGTAATATCATGAACATCAAACAAGTATGATTCATCTCCCGTCACATGATTTGAAGCACCAGTATCAATAATCCAAGAAATTTTAGAAAACTCACCATGTAAACGTTCAACGGAATATTGAGTGTTACCAAACATTGTTGCTATAGTCTGCCATTGTTCCGAACTCAGATTTGGAAAAGAGACAGGATTGTTTGGCGTGCTAGTTTTAGTGTTGGCCGACAGTCCAGTCATTGAGTTGCTGCTGTCCACGGCCACTGCTCGCACATTAGTGGCTTTACCTCGACCCTCTACAGGTATGTTTGAACTGCTACCATCATTTCCTCTTCCACGAGTATGAATAGTTCCTTGAGTTCGAGGCCGATCACCCTACCATTCTGGATATCCAAGTAACTCAAAGCATGTGACAATTTCATGTCCTAATCGGTGACAATAAGAACACACCAATCCAGATTTGTCAATTTTATTTGGTTTTCCTCGCCCACGTCCTTCTAGACGAACAGAAAAACCCACCGCTTCAGGTTGGGATTCTCGAGCAAGAGTAATTCCACGAACACGTTCTTCTTGAGTAATTTGTTGATATGCACGTTCAAGAGAAGGTAAGGGTTTTTGAACAACAAAGTGGTATGAAGTTGAGCGTAGTAATCAGAATTTAAACCCATCAAAAACTGATGAAAACGCTCATTACTCCGTCGTTTTTCATGTGCCTTACCCAGATCACATGAACATTTCCCACACTTACATTTAATAATGGGTTCATGATTAGCCAATTCATCCCACAAAACTTTAAGCTTTCCAAAATATGTAGAAATAGACATATTCTTAGATTGCGCACACTTTGCTAAATCAGTTTTTAGCTGTTGAATTCGAGGGCCATTAACAATAGAGAAACGGGCCTGTAATTCATCCTACAGAAGTTTAACATCATCATAGAAAGAAATGGTGGATCTAACCTCTTGATCAATAGTGTTCATTAGCCAGGAAACAAGCATGGAGTGGATGGTAAGCCAATCCTCTGTTGTGAAAGGCTCTTTAGGTTCCGTAATAGTGCCATTGAGAAAACTGAATTTTCGGCGAGATAATAAAGCAAGACGTACAGATCTTGCCCATTCATCATAATTGTCATGTCGAAGACAAATTGGAGTGATCACATCTCCAGGTCTATCTTGAGAGCCAAGGAAGAAGGGAGATGTATGGTCATTTCGAGAGGGAGTAGTTGATGATTCGGTATCGTAAATCTTAGCCGTGTGGCTCTGGTACCATGAAGAAAGTTAAAACATGGGAATAACAAATATTTTCATGAGGAAGAAAACTATCTATCATTTGATACGTATGGTCTTACATATATACACCAGGTAAATCAAAAATAAATCAATCTAATTTCTAATGATTTACAAATCAATCTATTTCCTAAAATTAAGGAAGATCATATTTGCTGATCATATATTCATATGCCAATCTAATTACTACACAAAATAACATCTAAATATAACTTAATAATAGCCTCTCTGAATGATTTCGAATGGCTGGTAGGGGAGGCTGAATCTTTCGGCGGTGCCTTAGACTTGAAGGCTGAAATCGTGTAATATCCCAATATTTTTATATATTCTTAATCATGATAAATATTTTTATTTAAAGCCTATTAAACTTTTAATTATTCTAAAAGGGTTTTAATTTAAATCTTTTTCACTTCACATTATTGAATTTAAAAATTAACCTAAGCCCAAGCCCAAAAGGAAGCCCAATTTATTTATATTTTCATGTTAAATATTAGAAAGGGATCAATCTGTCCTTTTTAAAAATTGATTCTCTCCAACAACCGTTAGGGTTTACTAAAGAAGAAGAAATAAACTTTTCTTTACCTCTATTCTTTTCAAAACATACCTACAAAACCAAATCATTCCAATCATCAATCTTTCATAGAAATGAAGTTTTCAGAATTCAAACATATTTATACATTCAAGGTAATCTATTTCTAAAATTTTAAAACTATATCTATTTATTTCCAATGGACACAAAATTTTAATATGTTGTTTAATATTTGTCTTATACTCATATTTAAAATTTCATGATTTTTGAAGTTGTATTTTATTTTATACGAATTTTATACTTATTTCTGCTTCATAGTAAATTCTGTTTATTCTCTCTTGTTACAAATATTGAAGTATAACTTCCACTATTTTCTAAAGATTCAAACCTATTATATTATTCATATTTTAAGTTTTCATATTAATATGAGATAAGTATAGTTTTATGATAGATGAAACATATTACAAGACACAGATCATCATACACATTCAATTGCATCAATTCATCATCGATATTTTTTCAAGGTGGGAAAGTCTAAACTTTGTCTATCGTATGTGCTTATGTGTTTACATTGATAAGTTACTGCTTGCATCAAAATCATAGAGTATTACTCGTAGTACTGTTCACGGACATAGAGTATTCGTAATACTATTCACAGACATGAAGCCAGGGACTGTGACATGGATTCGGGACTGATAAAAAGGTCCTTGGAAGTTCCGCCGTGCTATTATATTCATTTAAGTCAAGGCACTTTCAGTGTCGGGATTTTAAAGTAATCCTCGGGTAACGCCCGCCGTACTTCATGATCGATCATTCACAGATATATTCACATATAAGATTTACGTGTTATTTGTAATTTATTAATGTTTATACGTGAGTTATATATTGTAGACAAATATTTTCCCACTGGGCCATGGTTTGCCCATCCCATCATTTACACATTTTACAGACAAAAGTAGATGGAGTACGGAGAGAGGTGATGGGTGATAAAGTAATTATTTAGTATTTATTTGGGTTTATTGTTTCATTGTTTATATACATCAACATGTTTATCATGATAAACTGATTTTATAGTTATTTAATAGCCAGAGCTTCCTAATTATTTATTTCATTAGGGGTGATTCAATTTAATGAGAATCTTTTAATGTATTTACCTCTCTTTAAATAAAGTGCTTAATGTTCAATTTCATGATCATTTATTTTTGAAAGAAAGTTCTCATTTTAAATATGCTATGTAATATGGTTCATTTTTAATTATTATTCTTTTAATTTTAAATTCCACTGCAAATAATTTTATATTTTCCTAAAATTTGTCAATCTATTTTAATTAAAACCTTATTGGACCTAAAATTTTCTCTTAAAATGTTATTTACATTTTTATGATAATGTGAGTCGCTTCAAATCGAGGCCGCCGTCTACGATTGAGGAACAGGATTGAGGCCGTCGTTGCGACTGAGGAACAGGATTGAGGCCGTCGTTACAGCTGAGGAACAAACACCATAGGCCATCGCAGAATTTCAGAAATTGAATTCTGCGACTGAACCGGGAGTGCTGAGTTTTGCGTTTTAATTAGATGAGGAGAGAGAGTAATAATTCTTAAAAAGAAAAGTTGGAGAGAAAGTGGGGAGGAGATAAAGGCGTAAAAATAGGAACGTGATTTGATAATAATATATAAGATCTAATTTTTAGATATTTAATTAATATTAGGGTTATATTAGGTATATTATTTCAATTTTTTGCATTGCATAGTAATAAATTTAAACCTAGTATCTGACAGTAATAATACTTAATAGGTTGTAGTTGAAAGTAATTAATGCTTCTTCTTTTTTTGTCTTTTATAGATTCTATTTTTATATTATTTATAATCTACTCTAATTTATTTTATCTTTTATATATTTATTTGATCTTATATGCAGATTCAATCATTCTTTTTGGAGGTATCATTATACTTTTTAATTTTTTGTTATCTTATTTTTTTCTTTTCGATTTTTGTGTTTTAATAAAAATCAAATTCTTACTCTCTTCCTCTTTTTGTTTTGTTGAAGACTTTCGACCTATCAATCTTTGCAATTTCTACTTCAAAATCTACACAAAGATAATTTCCAGCAGACTTGGTCCCATCTTACATAGGAAGCTCGGAATTTTTCAGTCCCTGGAAGGAGTATACATCATTGTATCGCTTTGGCATCAGAAAGCTTGAATTGTCTGGACAACTTGAATGATGGCATTGTGGCGTATAAGATCGATATTAGGAAAGCTTTTGACACAATTCGATGGGATTTTCTTTTAGAAGTTCTTTGTCGTATGGGATTCTCTAGTCATTTTATCAATATGATAAAAGTTGTTTTCTACTTTGCTAGAATTTCAGTTTTGATTAATGGCGCGCCCAAGGGTTTCTTTGGTTGTGTCAGAGGGGTTCGTCAGGGATATCCTCTATCTCCACTGTTATTCTGCATTGCGGAGGAGATCCTTGGCCTATGGATTATCAAACTTACCGAGGGCCAGGGGTGGTCGTGGATTTTATTTACCATCATATTGTTTTACGCTGATGATAGAATGTTGTTTTGTAATGCAGATAGGATCTCTATCAACGGATTGAAGACGGCCCTGTTCAGCTATGCTAAGATTTCTGGTCAATTCTTCAACCCACAGAAATCAATGGTATTCTTCGGAAAGCTTGTGAAGGAAGCTATCAAACGGCGAGTAAAAGGAGAATTGATGATTTCAGAGGACATCATGTCTTTCAAATATCTTGGCGTTTCTATTTTTAAAGGAGCTCCACGAAAATTATATTTCAAAGAAGCAACAGACAAGATACTTTCCAAATTTCAGAGATGGAAGGGGAAGTCTCTATCAATGGCAGGTCGAATTTGTCTTATAAATTCAGTAGTTATATCATCTACAGTGCATGTCATGATTATATATAGATGGCCAAAATACTATATTGGAAAGATTGAGAGAGCGTGCAGAAACTTCATATGGACTGGAGATGTTTCAAAAACTCATCATTTTACAGCTATTTGGAGTCGCATTTGTTGCCCTACGGGGGAGGGAGGATTGGGTATCCATTCTATCAAGGCAGCTAACGGGGCCTATCTCATGAAACTATCCTGGGACATACTTGGAGATGAGACATGTTTGCAGCTTATTAGGAACCGCTGGTTTGAAGGTACTAAACTCAAGGACTCCTATTTTCCTTCTTCCATTAAATCAACTTGCTGTTCTCATATCAAACAGCTTATGAAGAAGGATATTTGGATAGTTGGACATGACTCTAATGTGCTTTTTTGGCTAGACAATTGGATTGGTAAACTAACAAAAGATTGGGGACTACCTATTTGATGGAGATTGACATTTCACAATTGAGTTCACTAATGCTTTTCCTTTTATTGTTGATGCCATCCTCTCAACTCGTATGTCTCCAAACCTACGAGATCAAAGGTTTTGGACCAAAGCCACTTATGGAAAAGTTACGTCGAAGCTTGCTTATAATTATATATGGCCGAGCTTTCCCTCCACAAACTGGGGCTCGTGGATATGGGCAAGCTTCATTCCAGCTCGTCGTTCCATCACTCTTTTAAAGGCCATCTGGGGCATTCTTACTACATGGGACGTGTTGGTTCATAGAGGCTTCATTGGACCCTCACGCTGCTACTTGTATGAGGAGGATTCAGAGACTTTGGATCATCTATTCATACATTGCAAAGTTTCTCAGCAAGTTCTACGTTTTGTGTTAGCCGATTTTGAATTTGAGGGATTGATCCCTTTGGATCAGGATTTCACAGTTTTCCTCCTGCATGTTATGCGTATGACAGGAAGTTCTTAACTGATCAATATGTGGAGAGCTGTCATTGTCTCCTACTTCTGGATCATTTGGAGTACTAGGAATGAGATGATGATTATGGAAATAGATTCGGAAGGACACCACAAAACTTTACGAATTTCTGGCGTGATCTCAGTGTTGGCTGCACTAATCAAGGAAACGGGCAGGCTGTCGATTGGAACGATGTATAATACTGTGGGGAAATTAATCATTCTTCGATATTTTGGAGTAAAAGGAGTACCTAAGAAAGTCCTACTATTACTTCACTAAGATGGTAGCCACCACCACTGGCAGGATGAAATGCAACACCGATGGCCATGCTGCAGGAGCTCCGGGTTAATTTCAGGTGCTAGTATATTTCGAAATAGCATGGGTTTCGCAAGGGGTTGCTTTACGTGTGGCTATGGCATTGGCCATACTTTTGAGATGGAATTATCTATAGCTTTTACAGCAATTGAATTGGCATACGATAAGGGTTGGCGCACTCTGTGGTTTGAAACAGATTCAACATATGTTGTGTACGCATTGACAAGTTCTACTCCTAAGATTCCTTGGAGATTGTTGGCTGGGTGGAGGAGAGCTAAGAGTTTGATGACGCATATGAATCTTCATGTCTCTCATATTTACCGTGAGGGAAACACTGTTGCAGATGCCATGTCAGATATTGGTGGTGACTTTGATTGGCACAACACCGCTCCGCAGTTCGTTCAACATCACATCTTTAATGATATGAATTCAGAATATTTTCGCTTTAAGTAGATTAAGCCCTGTGTGGCTTCAGCCGCTTGTGGCGTGACTTTTGAACATCTTTTACTCCTTCTGTACTTTATTTTGGTTTTCTTTATATCATCATCAATTCGCCTCTTTTTGTTTTTTTTTGTTTTTTTTTCTAATGATTTTTCTTTTTCTTTTCTTTTACATATTCTACTTTCATATTATTTATATTTTTTTGTCTCTTATACTTTTATTTTATATTATATGCTGGTTCAATCATTTTCTTTGGAGGTATCATTATACTTTTTTAATTTTTTTCTATCTTATCTTTTTTCTCTTCGATTTTTGTGTTTTTTTTAAAATAATTCTATAAACCCTATTTTTATAATATATTTTATTTTATCTTATTTTATAATTTTATTTGATATTATTTTTAGGTTAAATCATTCTCGATCTAGTTTGTAGGTCCAATCATTCTCATTTAAGATATCATTCTTTTTTTTATCATTTTTTTCTTCAATTTTTGTGTTTGCTTAATAATTCTATGAACCCTATTTTTATATTTAAATATTCTATCTTTTATTTTTTTTCTTTATATATTTTAATATTCCATCTTTTATTTTTTTAATCTTATTTTCAGGGTTCAATCTTTATCATTGAGACATGATTCTTTTTTTTTTATTATCTTATGATTTATATATATATATATATATATATATATATATATATATATATATATATATTATTTTCTTTATATTTCATAAACTCTATTCTTATACTTTTTTTAATTTTATTGTTCTTATTTTTATTTGATCATATTTGTACTCGATCATTAAAAAAAAGTCATCGTATCACAAATTAACTTCAGAAATTTTAGAGTTAGAAAATTCAATGCACATGTCAACTTTTTTTTATTATTTTTTATTTCATCTTTAAGATTAATGTATGAAATTTATTTTTGAAATTTTGTAATTTATTCTAAGTTTTTATTTAATTTTATTTTGATTAGGATAATATATATATATATATATATATATATATATATATATATATATATATATATATATATATTCTTTTAAATTTAATATTTTGGATTAATTTATGAAATCTCTATTTTTTTTAAGTTTTGTAATTTATTTTAACTGTTCATTCAATTTTATTTTCATTAGTATGTCTCTATAAATATTTTAATATTTTTAATTTATTATATTAAGAGAATGACTATAGTAAAACTGGTCCTACCAAATATTTGGTACAACCGGATCCCTATTTCAATCTCGCGGATCCCTCTCCCTCCCCACCCAACTTTGCTTTCTTTTCCCTTCCCTTCTCCCTTCCCCCGCCATCCTCCGTTTCCTCCTCTGCTTCGTCGTCACCATTCCCCTCAGCTTCTTCCACCGCTTCATCTCGGCATACCCACCGCCTGCCATCTATACGCCGTCGCCACCGGCGCTATTCTCTCCTACCTCTCCTTTGGATTCTCTTCAGATATGCATTTCATCGTGCTTATGCTTCTAGGTTACGCCTCCATGGTGCTTTCATGCAAGTACTGTGTGATTATTACCTTCTTTTTGGCGTTTGGATACCTCATTGGATGGTCCGTCTGCTTTTTCCTTTTTCTAATTTATCGCTGATTTCTTTTCTCTTTGTACTTCTTTTTCAAGCATGCTACTTTGTGGATTGAATTCATGGAATTGCTTGAGATTGTGAACTCATTACACGTTTCAATTCTTTGTTATCTTTTGTTGTATTGATACCGCTGTGATAATATGGATGTGAACTTACATTTTCTTACACTTTCTATTGATAAAACAATTTTCGCGGATCTTAGCTACCTTTAAGTGATAATAGCAAATTGAACTAATAACAATGCAAAGGCTGAAAATTTATCATTAGTATTATTTTTATTTTATTTTTTTGGGGGCAGGGTGCTATTTACTATTGCATATGGGATTCATTCTCATTTAGTTGTCGATTATTTATATTTTTTCCATAGATAGACTCTCAAATATAGGGCCACTGTAATTTTCCTTACCTCATGAATGCAGGAAATTGCCTTAGTTGTTAATTTTAATAACAGAAAGGATGTAACCAATTAGTGTTAGGTCTTAGATCCACATAATCTTTTTGAAAGAAGATTTGGTTGCTGTTTCTTCTGTGAAATGAAATATTTATTTATTTATTTTGGATTTTTGTTTTGAATTTGAGTATGGATGTATTTCCCTATTTCTTCCTTTTTGGTATTGTATGATAATTTACAGAGTGAACATAATCTTATTAACAATTGCGTATTTTTTATACTTTCAGTAATCAAAGGAGGCATAATCCATGGATAGCATATTGAGGTTGACAGGATAGATGTTTCTATAATATCTTAGCTCAACTAGATTTTTTTTAGAAAGCCCAAAACCTATTTATTTATTTTTATGACCCAAAAGGCCAGCCCTATCTTAGCCCAACTAGATTTTTTTTAGAAAACCCAAAACCTATTTATTTATTTTTATGGCCCAAAAGGCCAGCCCTATCTTAGTCCAACTAGATTTTTTTAGAAAGCCCAAACTTATTTATTTATTTATTTTGTGGCCCAAAGTTTCAGCCCACTTAAATGGTCTGATATATAATTATTAAGGCCAAAGTTAAAAAAAAAAGAAAAGAAAGAAGAACGGGAGAAGAACAACAAAAGAGGGGAAAGAAGAGAGTGAAGAGGAGAAACCCTTGTTGATCAAATTCTCCCTTACAACCCTCATCCTAGGTGGTTTCTAAGTTGTTTTGAGGTAAGTGATATATGAATTAAGCTTCCTCCTTCCATGGTTTTGTAATTTTGTGGTGTTTTTCTTTTTGGTATGTGGGTAATTCGCAGACTGTTCGAACTGATTTTGACATAGTTATTGCCCTCGAAAGTTTACAAACTTAATTTCTGTACGTAGCTGAACTCGTTAGCTTTTCGTAGCCACTTGAAACGCCTCAATCCGATTATTCTACAATTAGTTATTCGATAAATGTGCACTAAGGTTTTTATTTTCATTAATATGTATACTGAGTGAAAAATTATTATTGTGGGACAAAATGTTGGATTTTATGTTATGAACCGCGAGTGGGAATACATGCTTTGTATATGGGTCGGGGTGAGCGACTTATCACCTCACTGAGCTAGTGGTTTTGCTCACCCCAATCATTCTTTCCTTTTCAGGCTATTGATATCGTTTTGGTTGGAGGTTTTCCTATCGTTTGCTCGTCATCCAATCAGTGTTTTGGGTACTTTCTCTTTTATGTAAATTGACGGATTCATTGGCGAGATTGTATAGTTTATATTTGGTGATCCCCTTGATATTCTTTTTGTACCTTCACGATGTTATATCGTTCATGTATATTTTCTTTAAACTAAGTTACACCGTTGTATTTTGTACCTTTGTAAATCCTTGTTGATACTTTATGAGATGATGTCCTCGGGTTGTACTCGTTGTTATCGGTTGTTCAGTTCTACAGGTACTTGATAGCAAGCTTTACATTTTTATAAACTTTGTGGAGTGGAGTGCACCCATTCCGCGAAATTTATGGTTAATGTGGCGGTTGTCGCGTTCTGTCTGGGGTCGGGGCGTGACAACTTTGTTGGTATCAGAGCCTGGTTTTATGATTCTCATTCTTTTTGAGTCATGCCAATGGGTCCAACTTTGTTTCTATGTCATCCTAAGGTATCGTATTGCCTTGACGTTGACCTTGCATTTTCTTTACTTTCTTCCTTTCAGTCATTATGGCACCTCCAGTTCATCGTCGAGGTCGAGGACACGCTCCTCGTGATCCTCCAAGTCCTCTACTCTCTTCTGTTCCTCGTTGACCTCGAGGACATGTTTCTTCTGATCATGCCGTTCCTCCGACGGCTACGGACCCTATCAATTCTGATCATAGGGTGCCGGTTTTTCAGGTAGAGCAACCACGGGCCCAGTTGCAGGTTGAGCACATGATGACACCTGAACAGTACCAATTGTATTATGATCATATTCGAATACATGGTGTTCCACCACCTACAACGGCTCATACGACTACGACTGTCACTAAAGAGGTTCTTCATGCTAATGAATCGATTCGACCTACAACTAATGTACCAATTTTTACTCCAGAAATGGCTTTAGGAGGTTCTACTTCTCGAAGTGCACTTTTTATACCTGATTTGGTGAAAGCAGTTAAAAACATGGGGACTTCGAAATTTGACGGAGCTAGAGATGCTTCTAAAGCGGGGGCATGGTTAAAGGAGATTAAAGAGACCTTTGACACCTTGATGATTGAAGAATGTTATCGTGTGGTCATTGCGACCAAGCTGTTAGGCCCAGATGCCGACGATGGTGGCAAAATCTAAAAGAGACATCTTCGGTTACTATTACGTGGGATATCTTTGTGGAACGATTCAAAGATCGATACTTCTCTCAGTACATCAAGGATCAGAAGAGAAAAGAGTTCTTCAACCTCTTCAAGGCATTATGTCGGTCGTGGAGTACGAAAGTAAATTTTTGGAATTGCGAGAATTCGCTCCTGAGTCATATACGACGAGAGACTTATGCAAGAGATTTGAAGATGGTCTTAACTTAAATATTCAAGATCGCATCAAGTCCTTAGACAAGTACGAGAGTCTTGACGATCTCGTAGAAGAAGCTCTGAGGGTAGAAGGTTTAGTTCAGGCGAGACATAAGCTTGTAGAACGATCTCAAAAGAAAATGCAAGGGAGCGCATTTCCAGAAAATGCATCGAAGGTGTATAGGGGTGTGGGATCTTCGCGTGGCGCACCAAGTTCGGTATCTATTAGTTTTCCTCAACCTCGGGAGCAATTTAGTAGAGGCGGGAGCAGTGTCTCGGGATCGATTGGTGAAAATCGCAAGTGCCAAAATTGCTTAAAATATCACGACGGCCCCTATAAGCTCCTCAAGTATGTTTTCAGTGTCGACAGCCGGGGTATATGCGAAGTTCTTGTCCTCAGCTTATGGGACTGAGCAGTCAGTGTTCTGGTCAGCTTCGTGGTAAACTAACATATTCTACACCCAGAGATACTCGATCTGCAGCTACCAGAGTGCCCGATGCCTCAAGCGGCCCTAGTACTCAATCACATATGCAAGGAAGGAAGCAAACTAGAGTATTTCATATTTCCCAAGAAGAGGCTCGCTCAGATCCGAAGGTTGTGATAGGTAATTTATAATCTCAGTATTTTAACATGCTAGATCTAACCCCGCCTTGTTATGCCACTTGATTACGAATAAAATATTCGTAAGAAATTCTATCTTTTTGAATTTTTAAATCACAATCTCACCTAATATTGCTTCTTTAGGCCATGTGTTTGTGGGAGACCATCAGGTCTACGCTTTATTTGACCTAGGTTCTGATAGGTTTTATATCCGGGATGATCTTACTGCGATCTTAGATTATCATATCTCTCATTTGTCACCTGGAATCATCGTTCATATCCCTCTTGGAGAGCGTCTAATTCGTGATTCAGTATTCCTTGGTTGTCTATGAAGATCAAAGATGTCATTCTAGAGGTTGAATTGATACCATTGCCTTTGATTGATCTTGATGTTATTCTTGGCATGGATTGGCTTTCTTCTCATCATACAATTCTCGACTGCCACAAGAAGCTTGTTATTTTTCGTAGACCAGGATTCTCAGAACTTGTTTTTGAAGGTAAAGTTCAAACGAGATCCCTCTCTTTTATTTCAATGTTGACTGCGCATAAATTAATGCGTAAGGGTTGTGAGGCATTCTTGGCATTTGTCATCGATACTACTCTTTCTGAAACTAACTAGATGACATCCCGATCGTGAATGAATTTCCTGATGTCTTTTCCGAAGACTTACCAAGACAACCTCCGAATCGAGAGATTGATTTTTCCATTGACGTACTTCTTGGAATCACACCTATATCGGTTACTCCATATCGAATGTCGTCTGCTGAGCTCAAGGAACTCCAGACACAACTTGGGGAATTATTGGAGAAGGGGTTCATAAGACCTAGCACATCTCCGTGGGGTGCTTCAGTTCTTTTTGTCAAGAAGAAAGATGGATCACTTCGCCTATGTGTCGACTACCGTCAATTGAACAAGGTGACAATTAAGATCAAATATCCTCTTCCAAGAATCGATGATCTGTTTGATCAATTGCAAGGAGCAACTGTGTTCTCAAAAATTGATTTGTGATCTGGTTATCACCAACTCAAGATTAGGGAATCTGATATCCCTAAGTCTGCTTTTCGAACCAGATACGGTCATTTTGAATTCTGTGTTATGCCTTTTGGACTCACAAATGCTCCTGCAGCTTTTATGGATCTTATGAATCGGGTCTTTCGGCCGTACTTAGATAAGTTTGTCATCATCTTCATTGATGACATTCTTATTTATTCTAAATCGGACGATGAGCATTCTCATCATCTAAGAATTGCTCTGAACATTCTCAGAGAAAATCAGCTTTATGCTAAATTCTCGAAGTGTGAATTTTGGCTTCGTGAGGTAAGCTTTTTGGGTCATCACATTTCTAAAGAAGGAATCTACGTCGATCCAGTGAAGATTCAAGCTATACTAGATTGGGAGCGTCCAAAGAACGTGACAGAGATTCGTAGTTTTCTGGGATTAGCTGGATATTATCGACGGTTTGTCAAAGACTTTTCGTTATTGGCTTCATCTTTGACTAAATTGACTCGGAAAGGGGTAAAATTTGAATGGAGTGAAGAATGCGAGGAAGCATTTCAAGAATTGAAAAGACGACTTGTTTCAGCTTCTATTCTTGCTTTGCCAGACCCAGCGATTGGAGAATTTACCATATATAGCGACGCATCGAGACAAGGATTAGGATGCGTTCTCATGCAAGAAGGAAATGTTATTGCCTACGCTTCAAGGCAATTGAAGAAGAACGAAGAAAATTATCCTACACATGATTTAGAGTTGGCAGCAATCGTCTTTGCATTGAAGATCTGGAGGCACTATCTGTACGGTGCAACTTGTTGGGTTTTCACTGATCACAAGAGCTTAAAGTATATCACCACGCAAAAGGAGCTCAACCTCAGGCAAAGGCGATGGATGGAGTTGATTAGTGACTATGACTTAATCATCGATTATCATCTTGGCAAGGCGAACGTTGTTACAGATGCTCTGAGTAGAAAGTCTTCTGCCTCACTTGCTTCGATTTAATCTTTTTATCTTCCTATGTTGGAGCAATTTAAATCTTTATACATTTCGCTCGATTGTGAAAAGTCTAATGATTCTGCCTTAATTGCCAAATTCGAGGTTAGACCTACCTTGTTCGAGCAAATTCAAGAAAGACAATCAGACGATGTTCATTTACAACAGAAGATGGCGAAGCTAAATCAAGGAAAAGAAACAGAATTTCAAATTCGGGATGATGGACTTCTTTCTTTTAAAAATCGTGTTTGTGTTCCATCAGAACTTGATGTTCGTAGAGCTATTCTTTAGGAAGCTCATTCTTCAGCCTATGCTATGCATCCTGGTAGTACCAAAATGTACAGAACACTTCGGGAGCATTATTGGTGGCCAGGTATGAAACGGGGCATTGTTGAATTTGTATCAAAGTGCTTATCATGCCAACAGATTAAAGCGGAACACCAAAAACTAGTCGGCATGTTTCAACCACTACCTATTCCTGGGTGGAAATGGAAAAACGTCACAATGGATTTTGTTTCTGGTTTACCTCGAACCCAAAAGGGTCATGACTCAATTTGGGACATTGTCGATCGTCTGACAACATCGGCACATTTCCTTCCAGTGCATACCAACGAATCTTTAGAGAAACTTGCCAAGTTATATGTTGATGAGATCGTGAGATTGAACGGAGTACCAGTGTCAATCATATCTGACCGTGATCCAAGATTCACTTCCCGTTTTTGGCCTAGTCTGCAGAAAGCGCTAGGTATAAAATTACTATTCAGTACCTCGTTTCATCCACAAACTGATGGACAGTCAGATAGAACTATACAGACACTAAAAGACATGCTACGTGCAGTGGTGTTGAATTTGGGAGGTAGCTGGGATAAGTACGTGACTTTGGTGGAGTTCGTTTATAACAACAGTTATCATTCAAGCATTGGAATGCCCCCGTACGAAGCTCTGTATGGCCGAAAGTGTCGAACACCGCTCTTTTGGGATGAGGTTGGCGAGAGACAAATCGAACAAGTAGAGCTTATCGAAGATGCGAAGGCAAAAATACAACTTATTCGAGACAGACATAAGGTAGTGCAAGATCGACAGAAAAGCTACGCAGATAATAGGAGGCGAGATTTGGAGTTTAATGAAGGAGACAAAGTTTTTCTGAAAGTTTCTCCATGGAAGGGCGTGTTGCGATTCCTCCGTCGAGGAAAGTTGAGTCCAAGGTATATTGGCGCGTTTACGATCGTGCAAAGGATTGGTTGTCGCGTATTAACTTGAGCTACCATCAGAATTGTCGAAGATTCACGATGTCTTCCATATCTCTATGCTTAGAAAATATGAACCAGATCCTTCGCACATGCTCAAATATCCCCCAGTTGTATTAAAGGAAAATCTATCGTACGAAGTACAACCTGTTCAAATTGTAGATCGCCGAGAGAAAATGCTTCGTAACAAATCCATTTCTATGGTGAGAGTTATATGGAGAAGTGATCAAATTGAAGAAGAAACATGGGAACCAGAGTCAGTCATACGTCAACACCATCCAAATCTTTTTTATCTCTAGGTACGTTTATGTTTCGAGGACGAAACTTTTTAAAGGAGAGGAAACTTTATAATATCTTAGCTCAACTAAATTTTTTTTTAGAAAGCCCAAAACCTATTTATTTATTTTTATGGCCCAAAAGGTCAGCCCTATCTTAGCCCAACTAGATTGTTTTTTAGAAAGCCCAAAACCTATTTATTTATTTTATGGCCCAAAAGGCCAGCCCTATCTTAGCCCAACTAGATTGTTTTTTAGAAAGCCCAAAACCTATTTATTTATTTTTATGGCCCAAAAGGCCAGCCCTATCTTAGCCCAACTAGATTTTTTTAGAAAGCCCAAACTTATTTATTTATTTATTTTATGGCCCAAAGTTTCAGCCCACTTAAATGGCCTGATATATAATTATTAAGACTAAAGTTTTAAAAAAAAAAGAGGGAAGAACGGGAGAAGAAAAACAAAAGAGGGAAAAGAAGAGAGTGAAGATGAGAAACCCCTGTTGATCAAATTCTCCCTTAAAACCCTCATCCTAGGTGGTTTCTAAGTTGTTTTGAGGTAAGTGGTGTGTGAATTAGCTTCCTTCTTCCATGGTTTTGTAATTTTGTGGGGTTTTTCTTTTTGGTATGTGGGTAATTCGCAGACTGTTCAAACTGATTTTGACATAGCTATTGCCCTCTAAAGTTTGCAAACTTAATTTCTGTACGTAGCTAAACTCGTTAGCTTTCCGTAGCCACTTGAAACGCCTCAATCTGATTATTCTACAATTAGTTATGATTTTTCTCTTAAACTGCCGCTAGATGGAAAATTTCAGAATTTTTATGTCGAATTCAAACTTATTTTCTATCGTTTCGTTTAGTTAATGTATTGAAACGGGTTATGTGGGATTGGGAACTGATGTTAAGGAGTTACATGCCATTTTTATTTAATATCGACTTGTTCGAACTCGATTAGGATTTATTTTTAGCAATTAAAGGGATGTTACCGCTAATTGTTAGTTATATTTAATTTATCTTTAATTGCTCATCTCCTTTCTAGGTAAAGAACCATCGACGAAGGGTAAGGGACCGACTTCAGATTCCGGAGAGAGTTAATCACTTCCTTGTGAGTTGATAATTCGGGAACGCCTTCTCTTGTGGGAAGTGTGGAACTCGATAAATGTGCATTTATTTTAGTTTTAGTTAGTTGATAAGAAAATTATTTGGTATTGTGTTATGTGGTAAAGAGCCTGATTGGCTCGATTGCTCTGGTTAGAGTCCTGTTAGCCATTTTATGACTATTATTGATTTTAACTTATGTTGAAGAGCCTTGCCGACTCGATATCTGATAGCATTTATTGTGAATTATTTAAGAATTGATTTCTGGTTATTCTTGTGTGCCAATTAAGACTCTAACTTGAGTCGTTATTCATCTTATGATGCACATGCATATGTATGTCTGGTACCAAGATTAAGTAGCCCGAATTGGTCATGGTTCGGGTGAGTTGGAGCGACATTGATTAAGCAGCCCGAATTGTCGCGGTTCGGGTGAGTTGGAGTGACAACCAAGTTGCTCGTTGCTTGGCAAACCCGGGTGAGTTAGATCTAACGGGGCACCTGTCCATTTGCCAAATACTGATACTCTGGAGGGTGATCGTTAGATGGATTAGTCTATTATAGGCTCAGTCAACGTCACCGGTGTGGGACATGCATGTTATATATGTTTATATGTTTGATCATTTCAAGTATTCACGTTAATATTGAATTGTGAACTTTAGCACTTGGCGTTTTGAGAAAGAATATTAATGTGCATTTTATCTAGAGTAACGGTGACGGGCTTGGACTGTCTCTCAACGGAGAGCTCAGTTCGAGGAGGATATTGACTACCCACGCGTCTTTTATGTGATAACATGTTGTTTGAACTAATTGTGTTATTCGATAAATGTGCACTAAGGTTTTTATTTTCATTAATATGTATACTGAGTGAGAAATTGTTATTGTGGGACGAAATGTTGGATTTTATGTTATGAACAGCGAGTGGGAATACATGTTTCGTATAAGGGTCGGGGTGAGCGACTTATCACCTCACTGAGCTAGTGGTTTTGCTCACCCCCATCATTCTTTCCTTTTCAGGCTGTTGATATCGTTTTGGTTGGAGGTTTTCCTATCGTTTGCTCGTCATCCAATCAATGTTTTGGGTACTTTCTCTTTTATGTAAATTGACGGATTCATTAGCGAGATTGTATAGTTTATATTTGGTGATCCCCTTGATGTTCTTTTTGTACCTTCACGATATTATATCGTTCATGTATATTTTCTTTAAACTAAGTTACACCGTTGTATTTTGTACCTTTGTAAATTCTTGTTGATACTTTATGAGATGATGTCCTCGGGTTGTACTCGTTGTTATCGGTTGTTCAGTTCTACAGGTACTTGATAGCAAGCCTTACGTTTTCTATAAACTTTGTGGAGTGGAGTGCACCCATTTCGCGAAATTTATGGTTAAAGTGGCGGTTGTCGCGTTCTGTCTGGGGATGACAGTTTCATTTTTGGTGGTTTTATTACTGTGTTATCTTTGGATTCAAAGTGTTTCTTACTTAATTTCTTCAAATGATGATGTGGATAATGCTGGTGTGCTAGCACTTAGAAAGAAAACACCTTCAGGAAGTTTAGGAATAGAGAATTTAGCTGAAGCTGTGATCAAGCAGCCTGAGGTTGGTTGGTTTGAGGAGGGCTTGGAATTAGTTACTCTTGAGGGACAACCCACATATTATTCTTGCAGCTGATATGCTAGGGTTTGGTTTAGAAGCATCTGGAATTTGCTCATTAAAGTAGCTTTGTTTATTGTATTACAACATATACTATTGTTGTTAGCTATTTAGGATTTTTTTTTCGCTAGTACGCTCTTTTGTGCATTCAAATATTCAATAGTGTTGTATTTGAATAGAGTATAGACTTTTCTTAGGAGATAGATTTTGTAATTTCTTTGTATTGAGGTGCTTTAGATGTATTTACTGTACAATTATCTCTAAAATATATTTACAATTTTAAAAAAATATATATTACGATATATAAAGAGTAATCCTATTTATTTTAAAAAGTTATCTAATTAATTTTAAAGAGTAATCTAATTATTGATGTAGAATGATCTATCTAATTATTCACAATATGTGGTTCATTTTTAGAAATTAGAGTTTCAAACAAAGGAGTGATCCAATTAATTTTAAAAAGTAATTTAATTATTTCTATAGAGTGATATATCAATTTACAAACTACATATAATTTAATCCTTTACAACATATGACTTCATTTTCAAAAAACCAGTCTAAAATTAAAGAGTAATCAAATTCATTATAAAGAGTAACCTAATTAATAATAAAAAGTACTAACATTTATTTCAGAAAATCAGAGTCTCAAATTAAAGAGTGAACCAATACACTATTAGAAGTAATCCAATTAATAAAAATGAGTAACCTAACAAATATTGATCAAACAGACCAATATATAAATAAATCAATATAAAGAGTAATCCAAAAAGTTGTTCATAATAATCTAAATCATTCTAAAGAGTAACCTAATTATTAATCCAAAATATTATTAAGAGTAACCTAAATTATTCTAAAGAGTAACTCAATTTATATGGTTTTATTTTTTTAAATCAAGGTCTAAAATTAAAGAGTAACGTCCCAAAATACTATTAAGAATTATTATAAAGAGTAGCCAAAAATATTATTAAGAGTAATATATATTATTCTAAAGAGTAACCCAATTTATAAAATAAAAAAGTGAATTAACATAAACAAATTAAAATAAGGAGTAATCCAAAATAAAAAAATGTTGATGAAACAGAGAGAGTAAATCAAATTCTTGTTCATAGTAATCTAATTTATTATATTGAATAACCCAAGTAATAGTAATCTAATTTATTATATTGAGTAACCCAAGTAATAGAATTTAAATTAACAACAAATTTGTCCATATTATTTTATCAAATGAACAATGAAATCCATTTGCATTTTTATATAAACAGTAAAATGTGGGAAGATTACATAAAATTATTACATGTAATGAAAACCACTCATCTGCATAACACAAACAAGAAAATTAATCAACATCAATAGCTTCTTGATTCGTAACTGAGCTCACTTCTTGAATATTTCAACCTCTACAATAATCGACAAAACAAGCATATACAAAATTATGAGCTAGGAAGAAGCATTATCAGTAATAGATTTCCATGGACACAAGATCAAGAAGCAGTAGGATTTTGATGCTTCCATGGCTTGCTCATGGCTACATCTCTCCCTTCCTCCATCTTGGTAAATCCTTAGCAAACAACAACTTCATTACATACATCTCATTCTTCCCAAGTCAACCTTAATTCCATCAAAAAACATGTCTCTCCAAAGGGCTCCATTTCCATCAAGCTCGTCGAGCTTCCTATCCCCCAGCATCAAGATCCAAGAATCAAGAACATAACGCATCAAAATTGAATCGATTTGATACGAAATGCATTCACATCTCACATAGTTTGTAAATGTATTTAAAAGTAGTAACAGATTAGCAATTATATCGCATAGTTTTTTTGTAACTAATTAACAAAAACAATGGATGACTTTCCTATGGACAAGATCCAATTTCCAGAGACACCTTAACATCCCCACCCTATCGTGCCTCCTCCGGTGCCGTTGACATCCATGGCTGTCTCTACCCTCAATCCCCTCTCCGACCACCCGACCTCCACCGCTGCTACATCTCTTCTCATCGCCACCATCACATCCTTTCTATCCCTCCCTTCCCACATCCCCCTCCCTCAGCTACCACCTATCGCCAACTCCACCCACCTTCTGGGCTACGTGTAAAATGAATCCGTAATAGAAATCTACGGGGCCCATTTTCATGGCTTTCACAGTTAATTCCTCAGCCATTTTCATGGCCGTCACATGCAATTTGCTTATCATATCTAGTAGTTTATTGAATCTCTCAATCTTTAGGTTCAACTCTTCTTACCTTAATTTGCGTAGTCTTGTTAGTGAAATGCAAAACCCATCGACGTTACTGCAAAATTTTGGAGAGTAGGCTTGTTTGGGCTGCATCTTTTCCATTGAGAAAGGACTGTATGTGTTGAATCATGGTTTTGGGGAGAAGAAATTCGACATTAATTTATTCGATTCTTTTGTGTTTCTCCATCAGAATCGTTTGGATTGGGGTTCAGACTAGTGCAGCTACTGGGGAGATGTAGAGTATTCTCTCGGTCCATGGTGGCGAGTAGTGAAGTGCCGCCATGATCAGATCTGCGGAAATGAGGGGAGTGAGGAACATGTTGACCTGATTCACATATTTAAGATCCGCTATATTTTGTTGAAGAAGTCCATTTGACCGGAAAAATAAAAATTGGCTATAAAAGGGATCGATTGTACCATTTTTTAAGAAAAAGATTGGTCCATTGAAGTCTTTGTCTTATATTAAATACTCCCTTCGTCCATCCCCAATCTATCCGTTTCATTTTTGCGCATGGATTAAGGAGTATTATTATTTAATTTGTAGTGGGTAGTTGTATTAGTGAGTGTGTAGGTCCCATATTTTAATTGTATTAGTGAGTGAGTGGGTCCATGTGTCTAAAAGTGGAAATGAATATATTAAGAGTGGACGATGCAAAATGGTAAAATTGATAGATTGACATTGGACAGAGGGAATAGTATTTTATAGTATTTTATTTTATTCATATGTTATTTAATTAGAAAAAATATATGTATTATAGTAAACTATATCTTTATTATAAAACAAAATAATAATTGAGTTTTATAGAGAAATTATATCTATTTCTTTAAAAGATAAATATCAATTAAAATAAAATAATTTTAATATAATTAATTATACAAAGTTAATATTTATCTTAAATTCCAAATAAAATCAATCAATGAAATTATCTATAGATAAATAATGTATTGATCTATTATATATATACTGAATATGGTAAATGTTTTTTTTTTTGTAGGTCTTGTGTGAGACCGTCTCACGTGAGACCATTTTTCACTTTTTAAAATAGTTATCACTTTTGCTATAAAACATTATCAATTTCCCTATAAAATATTATCACTTTTTATTTATACTATAAATTGTTCATGAAATATCATTATCACTTTTTAATAATTTATTATCGAGTTAAAATCTTTTTTGGTCTCATAACTATATAGAGAATTTTTTATTTCATCCCAAAAAAGATAAAATTTTCAATTTTGTCCCATAACTCCTGATGTTTGTAAATTTTGATCCCAAAATCACCGGAAATTGATCTTTTGACCGAAAAATTGGGGCTTTCCGGTAGCGTCATCCATCGTGGCAATGGAGGAAGAATTTGGATCACACTTTTGAGGGAATCCCTGGGGAAACCTTTTAGAATCAGTGGAGTAATTGTATTATGTAGTTTTGCTGCACCCATTTCAACCTCTCTTGTCTGGTGTTATCAAGCTATTGATTCAGCCACCCATTTCCCAAAGAAGCACAGGATGACGAACCGGCCGACCAAACATAGACGTCGGTGTTAAAGTTTCGGTAAGAGGCGGTGAAGGACGCGTGAGATCAGTCGGTCTTGACGAGGCCTCCCTTGGTGGCCCAGTCATCTGCATTCCAAAGACTGGAGTAGTTCTTCATTACCTGGTTCTTGGGGTAGGACACACCCACTGATTCTGGATTCTTATACTCCTTATTGGTGTTTCATCTATTGAAAAGTTGCAAATTAATTCAATCCCAAATTAATTTATATTCCATAAAATTAGTTTGAAGAGCTCTGTGTTTGCACTTGCTTACATGATGCGTTGAGGATTCCAGAGAAGGGAATAGTTTTGGAAATCTGCAGTGGGATCGAACCAGAGGAGGAACTGCTGCTCCCTGTTGCCTTTTCCCTGGCTAAAGACGTTGGTGTGAAGAGTGTAGGGATCGCTCGAAGTCTATTTCATCGTGGGTTGGTCCGGTGATTTGAGGCGTTGGATGAAGCTACCGGAAAGCCCCAATTTGAGGCGTCATGTGCGGTGCACATGCAATTTTCCGGCAAAAAATAATTTTCGGCGATTTTGGAACCAAAATTAGCCAATATCAGGAGTTACAAGACGAAATTAAAAATTTTATCTTTTTTGGGACGGAATCAAAAATTCTTTGTAGTTATGAGACCAAAATTGATTTTAACTCTTTATTATCACTTTTCTTTATAAAAGTTATCACTTTCTGACCGTCTCACGTAAGCCCTTACGTGAGACGCTCTCACACAAGTCTTTGCCTTTTTTATCAATTGCAACCAATTTAAATATTGTTTGATGCAATTAATTAAATAACGTTTCATCTTAATTTTAATAAATAATATAAATATTAATTAATTTATTAATAATTAATATAGTTAAATATTATACATAATTTAAGTTGCATTTATACATTAAGTATACTTAGATCATCATTAAAAATTTTGTAGGATATTATAATAAAGAGTCCAACTATGGTGCTTTAACCTATATATATTGAGTGCCCCAAAATCACTCTATGATTAATATATCTTTATATTTTATTTTGGGCATATCATAAATTATCTATCTATACATGCATATATAAAAACAAACCTAAATTTTTATTTTTATATTCAATTTTTTTCCTCTTTTCAATTTTATTATATTTATAAACTATGCAATTTTAATTTTGGTAGTCCATTTAATACATTAAATCTTAACCATTAATATTATGTGCTTCATTTTTAATTAGTAATATAATTTAGTAAATTTGAGTGTATATTCTATTTATTTTGAAATCTATCTTTGTCCACTCCAAAGTGTCTCATTTTTCTATTTTGGGCGTCCACCCTTAAGGGTCTAATTTCCCTTTTTATACACAAGGTACCAACACACGCCCATTAATACAATTACATTATAGGGCCCACACACACTAATATAAATACCCATTAAAAATTAAATAATAATACTCCTTAATTCACGTGCAAAAAAGAAAATTCATTCTTTTGGGGCAGACGGAGGGAATAGTATTAAATGGACGTTTAAGATTAAAATTGAATAAAAACTAAATACAGTAAAATTATGGATACGAGTAGCAGATATTTAAATGAATATGATATCTCTAAATAAGCGTGTAACTTATACGTTGTCTTTCCTAAATATAAGTAAAAATTAATATTATGAAAAAATAAGCATTTATACAATACTATTTAATTGATAAATTTAAAATTAAATTATATTAAAAAAATTACATTTATATATTATATATAAATAATTAAAAGTTTATAATGAAAATATGTTCTTAGCATGGTTTGAAGCAACTAAGAAATACCCCGTGGCAAGAAAAATGACATATACAGAATTTCCAAAGCACTTTGCTAAAAAAGTAACACGAGAGAATGGGTGAAAAGAAAATTTGGTAATTGGCCGTTGGTAGGATTTTTTATGTTTCTCCTGGTGCCGGATAATCTTATTATTTAAGAATTCTGCTAAATGTAGTGCGAGGACCAACATGTTATAAAGATTTCCGTAAATTTAGGAAAGAGACATGTTATATTTTTCAAGAAGCATGCTATGCAAGAGGGTATCATATGCGATGAACATAAACAAAAGTCAAGAACAATCTTTGAAGAATGTTGGATTGTACTTAAAAAGTCCAATATTTAGCCATGGTCAACTCTACATTGTTGTATCCAGAGTTACAACAAGGTAAGACTTGAAAATAATGCTTTGTAATGCTAATGATCGGACCACAAGTAGGTGTAAGAATGTTGTGTTCAGGGAGTTATTCAGAAATCTCTAGAAAGTAACAGCTGCAAAGCTCTATAAGGTAAAACACAGATTCTGGATCAGGTACGTCTTTCACCCACTATTTTTTATGTCTGATTCAAAGGTATCAATTTCCCATATTTAATAAAAATGTGCACAATATGACCCACCACTTCCATCTAATAAAACTACTCACTTTACATATAATAATAATACTCCTTAATCCACGTGTAAAATGCAAATGGACACCTTAGAACCGGACGGAGGGAGTATTTTAATGTATAGTGAATAGTTGTATTATAATTGTAGGTGGGTCATATGGAGATGTTTTAATCGTATTGTGTGGGTCTCATATATCAAAAACGAAAATAAAATCATTAGGAACTGATCCCCAAATTGAAAATGTGTAACTATAAGGCCGGGAGGACATATGAAGTATAAGAAAGAAAAAACCAATTATAGATAAAAAAATATTTATAATTATTTCCATGCAAAACACATATGGAATAATTATAAATATAAATAAAAAATAATACTATAAAAAAATTCAAACCAGACCAAAATCGGACGAGACATGCTAATATTATTAAAACTATAATATAATTAAAGGTCCATTACTTATAGGTATAATTTATTTATTTATATTATATAATATCTTAGCTCAACTAGATTTTTTTAGAAAGCCCAAAACCTATTTATTTATTTTTATGACCCAAAAGGTCAGCCATATCTTAGCCCAACTAGATTTTTTTTAGAAAGCCCAAAACCTATTTATTTATTTTTATGGCCCAAAAGGCCAGCCCTATCTTAGCCCACTAGATTTTTTAGAAAGCCCAAACTTATTTATTTATTTATTTTGTGGCCCAAAGTTTCAGCCCACTTAAATGGTCTGATATATAATTATTAAGGCCAAAGTTAAAAAAAAAAGAAAAGAAAGAAGAACGGGAGAAGAACAACAAAAGAGGAGAAAGAAGAGAGTGAAGAGGAGAAACCCTTGTTGATCAAATTCTCCCTTACAACCCTCATCCTAGGTGGTTTCTAAGTTGTTTTGAGGTAAGTGATGTATGAATTAAGCTTCCTCCTTCCATGGTTTTGTAATTTTGTGGTGTTTTTCTTTTTGGTATGTGGGTAATTCGCAGACTGTTCGAACTGATTTTGACATAGTTATTGCCCTCGAAAGTTTACAAACTTAATTTCTGTACGTAGCTGAACTCGTTAGCTTTTCGTAGCCACTTGAAACGCCTCAATCCGATTATTCTACAATTAGTTATGATTTTTCTTGTAAACTGTCGCTGCTGAAAATTTTCAGAATTTTTATGTCGAATTCAAACTTATTTTCTATCGTTTCGTTTAGTTAATGTATTGAAACGGGTTATGTGGGATTGGGAACTGATGTTAAGGAGTTACATGCCATTTTTATTTAATATCAACTCGTTCGAAGTCGATTAGGATTTGTTTTTAGCAATGAAAGGTGATGTTACCGCTAATAGTTAGTTATATTTGATTTGTCTTTAATTGCTCATCTCCTTTCTAGGTAAAGAACCATCGACGAAGGGCAAGGGACCGACTTCAGATTCTGGAGAGAGTTAATCACTTCCTTGTGAGTTGATAATTCGGGAACGCCTTCTCTTGTGGGAAGTGTGGAACTCGATAAATGTGTATTTATTTTAGTTTTAGTTAGTTGATAAGAAAATTATTTGGTATTGTGTTATGTGGTAAAGAGCCTGATTGGCTCGATTGCTCTGGTTAGAGTCCTGTTAGCCATTTTATGACTATTATTGATTTTAACTTATGTTGAAGAGCCTTGTCTGCTCGATATCTGATAGCATTTATTGTGAATTATTTGAGAATTGATTTCTAGTTATTCTTGTATGCCAATTAAGACTCTAACTTGAGTCGTTATTCATCTTATGATGCATATGCATATGTATGTCTGGTACCAAGGTTAAGAAGCCCGAATTGGTCACGGTTCGGGTGAGTTGGAGCGACATTGATTAAGTAGCCCAAATTGTCGCGGTTCGGGTGAGTTAGAGTGACAACCAAGTTGCCCGTTGCTTGGCAAACCCGAGTGAGTTAGATCCAACGGGGCACCTGTCCATTTGCCAAATACTGATACTCTGGAGGGTGATCTTTAGATGGATCAGTCTATTATAAGCTCAGTCAACGTCACCGGTGTGGGACATGCATGTCATATATGTTTATATGTTTGATCATTTCAAGTATTCACGTCGATATTGAATTGTGAACTTTAGCACTTGGCGTGTTGAGAAAGAATATTAATGTGCATTTTATCTAGAGTAACGGTGACGGGCTTGGACTATCTCTCGACGGAGAGCTCAGTTCGAGGAGGATATTGACTACCCACACGTCTTTTATGTGATAATATGTTGTTTGAACTAATTGTGTTATTCGATAAATGTGCACTAAGGTTTTTATTTTCATTAATATGTATACTGAGTAGAAATTGTTATTGTGGGAAGAAATGTTGGATTTTATGTTATGAACCGTGAGTGAGAATACATGCTTCGTATAAGGGTCGGGTGACCGGCTTATCACCTCACTGAGCTAGTGGTTTTGCTCACCCCCATCATTCTTTCCTTTTCAGGCTGTTGATATCGTTTTGGTTGGAGGTTTGCCTATCGTTTGCTCGTCATCCAATCAGTGTTTTGGGTACTTTCTCTTTTATGTAAATTGACGGATTCATTGGCGAGATTGTATAGTTTATATTTGGTGACCCCCTTGATGTTCTTTTTGGTATTCTCGCGATGTTATATCGTTCATGTATATTTTCTTTAAACTAAGTTACATCGTTGTATTTTGTACCTTTGTAAATCCTTATTGATACTTTATGAGATGATGTCATTGGGTTGTACCAGTTGTTATCAGTTGTTCAGTTCTACAGGTACTTGATAGCAAGCCTTACGTTTTCTATAAACTTTGTGGAGTGGAGTGCACCCATTCCGCGAAATTTATGGTTAACGTGGCGGTTGTCGCGTTCTGTCTGGGGTCTGGGCGTGACATATTACTAGTAGGTACATTATCTAAATTAAAATATTATTCACTACAAATTGAACCCATGAAATACCTTTTTTAACACTATTATAAGATTTATTGTATTAAAAAATTAATTAATTATTAATCTCTCTATAAAAATAGGAAATAGGTTGGAATTAGTCAATCTGATAAAAAAAAAGAGTATGATATTCAAATAATAAGTTGTATTAAAAAAGATTTATGCTCAACATATTTATATTCAATAAATTAAAATCTATGACATTTATTATTGTTTAAAATATATATATTCAGAAGTATTTATGTTCAATATATTAAAATATATTATGTTATAATGTTATGTATTATTTAAAACTTATGTATTCAGAAATATTAATATTTAATATATTTGTATTCATAAAGAATTATCTTCCAATATGTTATTCAAAACTTATTTATTCAGAAATATTAATATGTAATATATTTTTATTCAGAAAAAATTATCTTCGTGATTTACTCCATTAAACATCGCAACATACCACCCCTATTCACGGTTCAAAATAATTTTTGACATTAATTTTATTCAAATTTTATGTGTTCAAAACTATTTATGTTTAACATATTCAAATATATGATATTATTGTTGTTCAAAATATATGTATTCAGAAATATTTATGGCCAATATATTTAAATCTGTTACGTTTGGTATATAAAGTTATATATTATTCAAAATATATGTATTCAAAAATATTAATGTTTAATATATTTGTATTCAGAAAAACTTATTTTTACGGTATATTGTTCAAAACTTGAGGGATATATTGGGTATCATCTTAATATATTGTATCTATCAGTAATATTTTTATTGCATTGTATCTAACAATAATATAAGAGTATAATCTCTAGTAGATAGTAATAAATCGTATAATTAACAATAATCCTATAATAAAATGCTTAAAAATTATTCGCAAAATATAATTATTTCCATACAAATCATATATGAGATAATTATAAATATGAATAAAAAAATAATACTACAAAAAAATTCAAATAAGCCCAAAACCGGATGAGACAAGCTCAAATATATTCATAAACATACATAATACTATTAAAAAAATAAAAATAAATAACCAACAATCCAATAATAAAATAATTTTCGTGCAACGCGGACGGAAAAATAAAAAAAATAACCAACAATCCAATAATAAAATGATTTCCGTGCAACGCGGACGAGAAATACTAATTTTTATAAAAAGTGAAAAAATAATTGATGTAAAATAGCCTAATATTGCGTGGATGAGCAGCGATTTTCTTATATTTATTTACTAATCTTAATTTAGCAATTGACCCTTACTTTTCCTTAATTTTTTTTATTTTTTATTTTTATTTTGGTAGTTTTTTATTTTATATTAATGGATAGGATATGATCCGTCGCACATAAGAAGATTCGTGAGACGATATCACCTAAGACCTACCCAATTATGACAAAAACTTGTGTGAGACTGTCTCACATAAAAGTGATAATAAATTAATGAAAAGTGATAATGTTATTTCATGAACAATTTATAGTATAAATAAAAAGTGATAACATTTTATAGCGAAAGTGATAACGTGTTAGAGCGAAAGTGATAATTATTTTTAAAAAGTGAAAAACGATCTCACGTGAGACGATCTCACGCAAGACCTACCCACTTTGGCAAAGACTTGTGTGAGACCGTCTCACATAAGGGCTTACGTGAGACTGTCAGAAAGTGATAATTTTTATAAAAAAAGTGATAATATTATTTCATGAACAATTTATAGTATAAATAAAAAGTGATAACATTTTATAGAGAAAGTGATAACGTTTTATAGCGAAAGTAATAACTATTTTAAAAAGTGAAAAATGGTCTCACGTGAGACGGTCTCACGCAAGACCTACCCAACTAGGAAAAAACTCGGGTGAGACCATCTCACGGATCTCTTTATGTGAGACACATCACTCATTAACCCATTAATTATATTTGTAAGGGCTTTGTTTTGTTATAATCAAATTAGAAAATTAAAAATTTAATTATAAAAGTAAATTAATTAGCTCTTTTATATATATACTAGTGAAAATTCACCTCATTGCTGAGGTGCTAGCCCGTGTTGCACTGTGTATATGTATAACCTAATAAGAAAAAGCAGGCTACAACTTCAGTATACAAGCACAAGCATTTAAATTAAATCTATGCTAATTAAGCTTTTGTGCATACAGCTAGAAGTTTTATATCATTATTATTGTGTTAAAAACATGTGCAGTAGGATGTATAGGGTTGTCGTTATGTATGTGCAGGTGCTGGGGCTTTCAATCTTTGGTTGATGTGCTTTTTGTTGCCCCATTGTGTTGCAGCTTTAACACATCCAACTTCTCCCCCTACTTGGATCCTATCAGTTTCTCACATTGTATAATCCCTGTCAATAAATGATACAAGCCCAATTTAGAGTCCACATCTATACAGACACCCTAGGAGGTTAAACAAAGGGATTTAAAGAGTTATCAGTTATTAGAAATTGTACAAAAAAGAAAAATTATCAATTAAAGAGACTTAAATTGACTCAAGGTGGGAAAATCATTAATTAGTAGTCTATATGGCAAGCAATAATTTAAGAGAAACGAAAATGATGGCTTAATCGCAGAATTTAAATCCTGTCAAAAGGAATAATCAGATTTTCCCCTATCACAAACTTTAAGAGGTCATGATGTTGCATTGCACACTATCACAAACTTTAGACTTGGTCATGATGTTGCACTTGCAATGCATTGGTATACATACTTGTAAGAGTCAAGCATGAATTTAAGAAGTTCAAATTTAAAACTTGAACTCATGAACTATAATAGAACTAATAAGGCTATTAACAGCTCCACCAGCCCTAAAATATTTTAAGAGTTGAGATAGTTATTCATGTTATTTTATCTTTCAAGATCGTAATCATTATTATTCTTCACAATAAAAAATTATGTAATTGAAATTTGTTTCTCATGAATTTCCATGAATAAAAGAGGGGGAAGATCCAAACCTCATTTCTTGAAATCTAAACTTATTTTGAACAAGACCATTCATTTCTTTAAGACCCTCATTTCTTGAGAACTAAACTTACTTTGAACAAGACCATTAATTATTGTGAGAAGCTCATTTGAAATTGAGTGGGTTACACTGAAAATTTGGCATCATATCACAAATGAAAGAAATCAGAAAATGAGTAATAGATATATAACTAGCAGCTGATGCAATTTCATGAACGGGAAATAACATTTAATAAAAGTTTCCTCAATCTCTAACGGATCAACGACGTACCTTCATCCAAAGTACCGAACAATCAAAGTTTGTTAAGAACCTATTGTGTGCATTTATTTCAAATGAGTTGGTCTCTTCAACACCATTAACGTAGAGACGATATTCTGGATAGATACAAGCACCTCCAGCGTAAGCAGCGTGCACAAGAAACCAAAGTCCATTATCTGTTTATTGTTGTCATGCATCAGAAAATTTTTTTTCGTGACTAATAGTATGATTTAACAGATATAAATGTAATTACATGAAATTTCAAAATCCAAGTCTTTGCAAACTCTTTATTCAATGCGTTTTAACTTTTCAGGCTCATGATTGTTCTAGCTAAATAACTAGAGAATAACGTCCAAATAAGAAAAAAAATCTCTATTTCAACGTGAAAATATACGGTTGAAATTATTTCTAGAAAAATGAAATTAATAGGAACAAAACAAATAAAAATTAAAAACCGTACATATAGCTAAGTTCCCAGGAGGTAAAAATGATACATATGAAAAAAAAATAAGTCGCACTCTACTCAAAGTTATAAAAGTAAGAAAACTTCAAGCATGTCCATTAAATTCAATCACTCATGGACTTTTATACGCACGGACAAGTTATTTCACGGAAAGTGTTGCTAGTGATAATATTCTATATATTAAAGCTCTGATCTCATATGAAATAACCCGAAATAAGATGGAACATGGGCATGTCGAAGATATAAATCTTACCTAAGCATTTCGGTGTAGTAATACCAATTTTTACTCAAGTTTTTCTTAATAGTGAAGAACAAGTACGTGTAATATTAGTATGTAATATCTAAGGAGTCTAGAATCCCAAAATTCAGCCACTACAGGATTTATGGAAGAAACTTTTAGTTACTTAAGATCAGGGAGTAATTGTTTAATATACAAACATACTACCTATATTGTAAAGAGATTACGGTTCTTAAACTACACCTTAAAATAAAAGGATATAAGTGGTTAAGATGCCGACAAACTATGAATCAATTAATAAAATCATAGTGTCAACTTACACTGCATGGAGTTTGTGTTACCTATACTTCCAATACCAGTCATTAGCCAAAGGAATTCCTATCCGAGTCAACTAAGTTCATTATAACTTGCAGATAAAAATGAGAAAATACTGAAAAGATAGCAAGTCTATAGATAGCAAAGAGTTAAATCACTGATACCAACATAAATAAATTGGATCATGTTTTCACCTCCCCACAAGCAATTTATTGGGTCGATAAGCTGATATAAAGTGAGTTGCATGATACTTACGAGAGCATGAGATAGTGCTAGCAACATTAAGACAACTCTAAAGATATCTTTCGAGAGGCAAATAATCCATGTGTTGTCAGAAGCACATGCTCTTACCACCTGCATATACAGATCATTTTTCTTAGTCAGTATGTCAGTCTAGTTTACTTATAAAAAATTAAGATTTTATAAGGTAAATAAGAAATAATATGGGAAGAGACAAAGTGAATCATGCATGAAGAGTTGTAGTCCAACCTATAACATTGCACTATGGACAAAGCAAAGGTGAAATTATATTAGACTATCTGTTCATGTACCAAATTGTGAAGGGAATATAAGCACATCCTATAATAGAAAACCAGTTACCCAGGGGAACTGAAAACACTATAGTCCTGTAGAAAGAAATTCAACTAAGCGAAACAGAGCGCATAAGCAGTTTTCTCTCAGGAACCTAATTGAATGCTTATTGTTATGGGATGAATGCTCGGCCTAGTTGATGATGTTTAAGCGGCCCAATAAAGCAGGCCCAAGAAGATAGGAAGTCAATTAAAGCCCAGGTTTATCCTAATTATCCCAAGGAATAATGAAGGCCGCAAACCGGGAATAATTACTGGATAATCTCGGGAAATAACCTCAGACATCCGAATTTACTTTGGATGATGGCGAAAGAAAGACAGAGACAACAACAAATATATGATAAAGTGGTCCCCAATTGTTTGTTAGAAAAAGATTCCACATTAACCAATGAGGAATGAGAGTATTAAGAAGGCACCAAATCTGTTATAGGATGATTCTAGAATAGGACACTTGTCGATCGTTGATTAAGAGGAATAATCTAGAATGAAAAGGGGAATGACCTCCCATATAGAGGGGAGAAAAAATGAGGTAAAGGAGAGGTTAATAAGCAATATCACAATGAAAGATATACCAATGAGCTAGGAAATCCTACTTTTTCTTTAATCTATTTTCTTCTTTGATCGACCATCTGATAGTTGGGTTACATTGGAGTCTTTGTGACAAAAACTGACCACAACATTGGCGCCGTTTGTGGAAAACTATCGTTGTTTTGTTATCAAGCTTACATCTGATCGTGTTTCTCAGCAAAGATAACGGACGGAGATGAATCCTTTTATTCTCCAGGGGGAACCCGCCGGCAGAGGCGCGTGGTTCGAAGCTCTGGAAGCGTGCATGTCCAGATCCCGAATATGCCACAAGTGCAGCCTGCGGCAGATCCAATGATGTGCACACCTCCAACAGTAGTAAAAATATCTATCCTGGGCAATCTGGAGAAGACCCGAGAATTTTTAAAAAGATTACAGTCGATGTTCAACGAATATGTTGTTCATCCCGTTCTTCCAACGTGATTTAACTTTGAAGAAGTACAGCAAGCTCCAGTCAAATATCTACGTGAAAACCTCAATCGAAGAAGAGAAGTTCCGGCGGAGGATCTACGAGAAGATCTTAATAGACGCAAAAATGGCTCTGGTAGAAGACCTTCGAGAGAATGTCAACCGGAGAAAAGAAATGTCAGAGCAAAGGAGAGCAGATCCCCACCCAACGATGCCCAGCGAGTCATAAATGAGGCCCGGACTCGACAAAACCAACCAGAGGAAAGCGTAAACAATTCTTCCCGGGGAAGAGCGCATGATCGCCTGGGACCAAACGGATCGAGATACCAGTCTTATGCTGAAGGATCTGGTGAAACCCAACATGAGCGAGTATATGGAGAAGCTTCTAAGAAAAGGAAGTCAGTACCCTCAAGAAGAATGCACAGTTCTCCACTTTCCATCGTGCCCGAGGATGAACCATGAATTTCGGCGATAAATTCAAGGGATAGAGTCACAGAGCATGGGGATATTTCCCTAGTTAATCGCTTGCTCAAAAGGGTGGAGGATCTGGAAAAAAGGCAACGGCAAGGAGAAAATGGACGTTCTCAGGCCGATCTGGGTAAAACCCCATTCACGGAGAACATCCGTTCAGCACCTAGGCAAATGAAAATCAAGGTACCCAATGAAGCTTTATTCAATTGTGAGTCAGATCCATATCAACATATCAATACATATCTGCTATGGATAGGAGCTCAAGGGAGTTCGGAGGCGACTCAGTGTCGCATGTTTCCTTTAACTCTAGGAAATAAAGCTAATGATTGGTTCTCTACACTACCACCAAATTCGATCGGAAGTTGGGATGGTCTGGTGAGTGTCTTCATCACTTAATATTCCTATCTGGGAATAGTAAAGGAACCAAAGCACAAACTGGCAAGTATTAAATAGGGAGCAAATGAATCAATTCGTGTCTTCCTCAAAAGATTCAACGATCAAAGAGCCAAAGGGGAGTCCATAGGTGATGAAGCATATTTAGTCATTGCAATGGGAGCACTACACCCTGAGTCTGCACTATGGAAAGCAGTACAATTCAAACCACCAGCTACTTATGGCGCATTTCTGTCCTTGGCGAACGAGTATAGTCAAGCAGAGGAAACTCTGGCATTGGCCAAGAAAGTGGAAGAGCAAAACAAGAAAAAGTCCGTAAATCAAGAAAGCAAGGAGTATAAAATCCCAACAAATTTCAGGCCATTCACGAATACAGAGGAGCCACCCAATATCCAAGTCCTACATGAAGAAACCAGATGCTCGGTGGAGGAGATTTTTTATCAAGTAAGAAATCGGCAAATCTTGAGAGAACCCCGCCAGATCTGGGCACCCCCGGGACAATTAGATCCCAGGAGATTTTGCCAATATCATCAATATGCAGGACATAACGCCGACCAGTGCCGAGATCTGATATATGAACTATGGAGGCTATATAAGAGTGGAAGGTTAAAGGGAATACTGGTACCAACAGGTCATCGTCATAGAGGAGGAGGAAATCATCTCTAGAATCATGGCAGGCCACATGAGGTACCACAAGAAAGGTGAAATTTACCACCACCACCGGGGTTACCTCCCTTTGGAGCAGTTCAAATACAAATACCAGGGAATCATCCGCCTGGAGAAATCCATATGATGGAGATTCAACAGGAGGAAAAATATATTGGCACATCCCAAGTACTATCGGGATTGTCAAGGAAAAAGAGAAAGGCAGAACTTCGAGAACTGGATCAACAAGAGCCGAGGATGTATTCCCTGTACCCGGTGGAGGGACCGGATATTACCTTTTCTGAAGAGGATTTTTACGGGGTAAAGAACCCGCATACGGATTCTCTTGTGATATCAGCAAGCATCTCGGAGATAAAGGTCTATAGATGCTTAGTGGATACCGGAGCATACGCAAATATCATTTTCAAGTCAGTTTTCGATAAATTGGGAGGTGACAGACATCATTCGGTACGACCGTGCCAGGATGAAATCCGGGGATTCGGCAATACTGTGACCAAACAAATGGAGGAGGTAGATTTAATAGTTCAAGTTCAAAGTTTCAATGGAAAAGTGCAAGTCTCGTACTCAATCAACTTTAAAGTAGTGGATCAGATATCATCCTATAATGGCATACTAGGAAGACCATTCATTCATACTTTTGGTGCTGTCCCATCAACACTTCATCAGTACCTAAAGTTTCAAACTCTAGATGGAAGGATAGCTACCTTAATTGGAAATCAAAAGATGGAACGAGAATGTTCATTCATAGAAAAGATGGAGAGCTTAAACCGCTATGATCCGAGCTTTGAGATGTTCGCCTTCGAGGATATAATGGATATTGAGCCCCGGGACAAAAAGGATAAGGAGAAGCAATCTCGAGAAAAGAAAATGGTGAAAAAGGTTCCATCTTACCAAGATATCTATCAATTGATGGAGGATCCTATAGTTCCTGAAGTGGATCCCCGAGTTACATTACCAGAGATCTCCTCGGCAGGGGAAGAAACTGTCGAAATGCAGGTTGATCAAGAAAATCCCGAGATTAAAGTAAGGATGGGGTGACATTACAGGAAAATACAAGGAGGAGATGATGGTCCTACTTAAAGACAATTCAGATGTATTTGTGTGGGATCCTACTACTAAGCTAGGAGTAGATCCTAGCCAGGCATGCCATCGCCTGAATATAGATCTGCAAGCTCAACCTTTCTACTAGAAGAAAAGAAAATTTAGTCCCGAGAAAGATGCGGCTTTGGAAGCCGAAATTACATGACTATTGGCGGGAAAACTCATTCGAGAGGTAGAATATCCAAAAAGGTTACAAAACCCGGTGTTGATCAAGAAGGTGGCATCGAATACTTGGAGACTTTGTGTGGACTTTATCGATCTTAACAAGCAATGCCCAAAGGAAAGTTATCCACTACTAGCTATTGACAGACTGGTTGATTCCACCACCGAACATGAAATTATGAGCTTCATGGATGCCTTTTTGGGATATCATCAGATCCCCATGCATCCAGACGACCAAGAAGATACTGTCTTTTTTGCAGGAAGAGGAATATATTATTGGTGCAACATGCCTTTTAGGTTAAAAATGAAGGAGCCACCTATCAACGGCTGGTAAATAAAATGTTCAGGGATGTCATTGGAAAGTTTGTGGAGGTATACGTCGATGATACCCTGGTAAAGAGTTTAAAAAAGTAAGATCACTTTGAACATTTATCCAAAGTATTTTCAATTTTCAGGGAATATGACATGATGTTGAATCCCAAGAAGTGTACCTTTGGGGTATCCTCGGGAAAGTTCTTGAGATATATCATCAGCCAAAGAGGAATAGAGATGAACCCAACCAAGGTAAAGGCAATATTGAATATGCAGCCCCCGAAACATGGGAAAGAAGTCCAAAATCTGATAGGAAGGATAGCGGCATTGAGCCGGTTCATATCCAAAGCGGCGGACAAGTGCATGCCTTTCTTCGATATCTTAAGAAAGAAGAAGAAGTTTGAATGGACAGGGGAAAGTCAAGACGCCTTTGACAAGATCAAGGAAGAATTATCCAACCCCAAGATCCTATCAACGCCATTGCCAGGGGAAAAGCTGCAATTATATATTGGAGCCTCTGGAACCGCAGTGAGTACGGTTTTAGTCAAAATAGAAGGTATTGAATGTACCCCAGTGTATTATGTCAGCCAGGAGTTAAGAGAGGTCGAGTTTCGCTACCCGGTGTTAGAAAAGATGGCATTGGCGTTGGTCATGAGCTCAAGAAAACTGAGCCCGTATTTCTTGGAGTATACAATTGAAGTATTAACAGCATTACCATTGCGTCAAGTGTTGCAAAGGCCTGATGCAGCTGGAAGACTTTTAAAATGGTCAGTGGAATTAGGGCAGTATGACATCATATATACCCCAAGACCCACCATAAAAGCGCAGGTTTAAGCAGATTTTATGGTGGAGTTAACCCTACCTGTCCCTTAAGAGAATAAGGTAGAAGAGCCATGGAAACTATATGTGGATGACTCTGCCACAACTTTAGCTTCGGGCGCCGGGATCGTACTGGAAAGCCAGCATGGGAAAAGTTCTCATCTGCTATAAAATATGGATTCAAGGCAACAAATAATGAAGCAGAATATGAGGCCCTGTTAAATTGTTTAAGAATAGCAATGTCATTGGGGGTGAAAGCCTTGATAGTCTTTAGCGATTCCCAGCTAGTGGTGAATCAAATCAAAGGAGATTTCGCTACAAAAGATGGTCAAATAGAAAAATACAGAGATTTAGTAGTAGAGGCAATGAAAAAATTTGGTCAGATTTTCATCAAATATATTGGGAGAGAAAGAAATTTAGAGACAGATGCATTAGCCTGATTAGCAACGGCTGTAAATGCGGAGGAACTGAATAACATCAACATTACCCGACAAGATAAGCCCAGTGATAACATGATCTTAATAGTGGAAGAGGAAGCCAAGGATAATTGGATGACTCCAATAATCAAATTCCTAAACTCAGGAGAACAGCCAGGGGATACCACTAAAGCCAGACAATTGAGATCAAGAGCAGCAAGATATACCATGTTGGAAGGAGTCCTGTATAAAAGAGGCTACATGACACCGCTACTGAATTGCTTGGCTCCTGAAGAAGCAGAATACATACTAAGGGAAATTCATGAGGGTATTTGTGGCAATCATACCGGAGGATGGTCCTTAGCACACAAAGTTATGAGACAAGGATATTTTTGGCCGACATTAAAGAAGGAAGCTATACAATATGTTAGGGCTTGTAAAAATTGCCAGAGGTTTGCTCCAATAATTCGATCCCCTCCAGAAGAGTTACTATCAATCTTTAGCCCCTAGCCATTCGCTAAATGGAGAGTGGATATCATAGGGCCACTACCAACGGGAAAATGGGGAGTCAAATTTGCTGTAGTAGCAGTGGATTATTTCACAAAATGGGCAGAAGCAGAACCGTTAGCCACCATTAATAAAGCAAAGATGGAGGATTTTCTGTGGAAAAATATTGTATCTCGTTTTGGGATCCCAAATGCCATAGTGACAGACAATGGGAAGTAATTCGACAACGCTAAAATCAGAAAGTTCTATGAAAATTTAAAGATCAAGAAACTATACTCTATGCCCTACCACCAGCAATGCAATGGACAGGTTGAAGCAGTTAACAAGATCATAAAGCACACTCTTAAAGCCAGGTTGGAAGGGCTTGATGGGAGTTGGCCGGAGATGTTACCCGGGGAGTTATGGGCTTATAGAACCACCTTGAAGAATGCAACGGGAGAAACCCCTTTCTCCATGGCATATGGAGTGGAGGCAATTATCCCTGTAGAAATTAGAGAACCAAGCTTCAGAGTTTCCCATTTTTCAGAAGAAGGAAATCAGGAGGCTTTAAAGTTGGAATTGGACTTGTTAGAGGAAAAAAGGTTGGCAGCAGATATCCATAATCAGGTGCTAAAAGGAAGATAGGAAAGAGACTACAATTCAAAAGTGAAACTGAGGGAGTTCAAGCAAGGAGATCTAGTCCTGCGAAGGATATAAGAAACAACCCCAGGAACATTTGGGAAAGAATGGGAACGTCCTTTCAAGATTGCTAGAAGATTGAAAGGTGGAGCATACAGATTGAGCAAAGAGAAACAGAAGGAGGAGCCACACCCCTGGAATGCGCAACGTCTGAGGAAATTTTACCAGTAAGTCTAAAGAAAAGAAAGTTATGCAATTTTCATCTTACTTCAATTAAATATCATGATGTATGGAAGAAAAGTACTCATTATGAGAAAGATCATGAGAAATTAGTTCAAATAAAATGTTAGTGTTAAAACATGTTCGGGTAGTTAGAAGCACAAGTAAAGTATATGAGGAAAACAAAAGTAAGTTATAAAAACCAGTACTATCAATATTCTTATCAAAAAAAAAAAAAGAGAGACCAGAAATTCGAAAGCATAGTGATAGAGGAAAAATAGAAATAAAGTTGTCAGAATCCAAGGGCGAACACAGCGCCACAAATGTCAAAAGAAAATTAATAAAAACAGGTTCAGCAAACATAATCGGGGAATCAAGGAAAGCTTAAATCACGGAAGACTTTAAGTTTAGCCTCGGCAGCCTCAGCCCGAGCAATCACTTCCTTCATACGATCACATCTTCATAAGGAACCAGAGACAGAAATAGCTTTCTTAAAACTGCGACTGAGACTATCAAAATCGGGATGTTCAGGACCTGCAGAACAGATTGTAATATCATAAAGAGATAGATATACCCTAGCCAACAAAGATCGGGTCAGGAAAAAAAATTCAGGGAGAAAATGAAAAGCTTACTCGTATTACCAGAAGGTAAAGGGCGGAATAGCAAAGAGGATAACGGAGAACTATTGAAATCAGACGAAGCTCGATAATGACCCTGCAGCCAAAACCAGCAGGATTCCCATTTGCCACCAACAATGTCGCTTCCTCCTATCAATTTTGGCCCCCGGGGCATCAGACAATAATAACCGGCGTGACGAAGAGAAAAAGTAAACAGGAAGTCAATTTCTCGGGGCTCAACAAAATGATGCCCAATCACACGAAATAAACAGATAACAGCAAGAAGATTCACCCAAGAAGCAGAAAGAATTTGAACAGGGGTTATCCTCCAGTGCAAACACAAATGCATAATAAAAGAAGCCAAAGGTAATCGAAGTCTGGCAGTGAACAACACTTCATTAAAATGAATGGCACCAGCAGGGGAGACATTAATCCTAACATCAGAACTAGGGGCAAGAAACTAAACATGATTATACCCGTGAACGTCATGAAGGAGATCCACGTCAGCCTGAGTAACTACACTGGGCTAAGAATAGGCGTCTTTAGTTGCAGGAGAGCTTTGGGAAAGATGAACGGATAGAACAGTACTAGGCTCAGGGGCTTGCCTAGGGCGAGGAGTGACAGGCACACGAGAAGTCAAACCACCACCACGAACGCGGACACCACCGCGGCCGCGACCATGACCGCGGCAACAGCCACGAGAGGCACCGTGACGGTTAGAGCACCGTAAAGCACGAGCGGAAGGTTCATCGGTGCTGGCATTAGATGAATTCACAGACACAATGAACTCTTGCGAGGCACCAGAATTACTACGAGCCATTATAGAAAATAACTGAAAAAGAAACAAGAGAATAGGGTAAGCAGAAGAGAAGAAGAAAGAGAGAAGAAGGAAAAAGAAAAAGGGAATTGACATATATTATTTGACCGAGAAGTTGAAAGGATGGGTACGAAACCCTAGGCAAACAGTTGGGCTAAGGACAGAGAGATTCAAATTTTAAAATTTGAATAGTTAAAATGTGGGATCGTGTGACCCATTAAAAAAAAGGGTGGAGAATAGGGGGGTGTAGAACCCAGAAAATACCGGGAATATTTTCTATTAATATTCGAAACGACTGACAGAATACAGGAAAAGGATAATCAAATTCAAAGTATATCAAGATTCGGCTGCGATATCTGATGGCTTGGAGGGAATATTTTCTGATAATTCAAGGAAGTCGTTTGTATTTGTCTGAACTGGAGCTGAAATGACCAGAGGATACATTTGCGAAGAAGGTGAAGGATCTTTCTCGGGAAGCTCGGCATTGGCCGCTTCTTCTTGAACCTCAGAAAAGAAGGCATTATCAGGCAATAAATGCACTTCTAGAGAAACCGCAACACCAGAAGTATTCTCTGCTAGAACTCCAGAGGAAATGAAGTTCTTTGACTGAGCATCTTTTTCAAGAGGACGCTCAGTGATGAAGTCCGAGTAAGCGCCAAGGACGACGAAATCAAGGTCTCCTTTCAAACTAGCTCCTGGAGGCATGGGCACCTCATCCAGTCTTTCTTTCAACTCTAGACGAATGATTTCCAAGTCCTCAGAAGTTAGCTTCTCAGTCAATTTTTCAACAACAGCTATATAGCATAACAGAAACAAAAGATGCGGGCAACAGGCAAGTCATGCTCACGAGCTTGAGTCAGGGATTTAAAAACGATCATATACCCAGTGTGCCAAAATGTACGAGCCTCGACTGCAACCTGCACTTGATCAGATAGCTTTTTTCTTTCGGTGGACGCACTTATACGCAAAGCTTGGAATTCTTCCTCTAAGCGAGAAAGATTTTTCTGACAACGGTCATGTTTCCTTGAAAGATCGGCAAAAGATTTTTCAGAACGATGGCGAATTTCTTTTTTAGATTCAAACTGATTGTGGAAATAATCTCGAGCTTTCAACAATTCTGATTTCTCCTGCTCAATCGAGGAAAGCTTCGTTTTCAGGTCTTCTAACTCCTGGGAGTAAGCTTCATAATCCCGGGACAGTTTCACTATATCCTCGGAGAGGTTGGCTATAAAACTGGAGGCTTAACTAAGATGGCCCATAGCACACATCGACTTAGCTTGGGGGCTCATTTGAGTGATGGCAGTCGCATTTTCCTCTGTCCACGACCGGGAGGGATAGTTCATGGTGGTCTTCAAATAGTTCGGTAAACTGGCATGGATTTTGGAATCCACTGATCGGAAATAGGTGGCTCTCGCACCATCCAGAGAAACAGTGGATTTGGAGAGGGCCGCATTCCTTTTAGGGTTCACAGGACAAAAAGGAGTGGATTGACACTCGAATGAAGCAACTCCAGAGGGTGACTTGGAGGAACCCTCTAGAGGTTTGATAGAAACTTTCCGAGAGCCTCCTTTGACAGATTTACCTTTGGATCGGGGGGAAGTAGTTTTCACAGGAGCCAGGACATCACTCCCTAAATTGGGAAGAGGATCTTCGGGGATTTCAATCAAGCCAGGAGTGTTGGAGGACATAGGCTTATCGGAGACAAGGTCAGAGGGAGAAACCCGGGGCTTCTTTAAGGTCGAGATATTCTCAGGAAGACTGATTATAGGCCTCTTTGAAATAGAAGGGGCTGAGGATGATGTCAGACGTTCACTGGCCAGAACTAAACAAGAACGCTTCCCTAAAAATAGTATTAACAATAACAAGAGAGAAAAAGAAGATCATCATACAAGCATAAAAAAGAGTAAAGTACGTAAAGGGAATGAAAGAAATTAAGAGCCTAACCAGTGTTAGAGGCCATGGGAGAAGTCTCAGGGGATAGCTGATAGAGCTGAAGATTGTGGTCGGTCAGGAGACGATTCAAATGATGCTGGGCAGGCGGTAGCGAGGAAATAATATCTAAATGAGTTTTGAAACTGCGAGAGAGACGATCCAATAAAGGAATGCCAGAAGCTGTGAATAGAAAACGTCAAGAAAAACATTAGATACTGGAGATATAAGGATTATGCCTCAAGGAAAAGACCAAAAACTACACTTACAAGGAGGAGAATCCTGAAAATAATTAGGAAGGACGTCTTTCTGGGAAGCCGAAGAACTACTATCTAAGAAAATAGGGGTATCCCCGCCCCAAGGACCAGAAACCCAGAACCACTTATTCTTCCAGCCCTTATTAGAGCTGGGGATACCAGTTATAAGGCCAGGACGACTACGAGGAAACAAATAGTAACATCCCCGGGTGTTATTCTCTGTAGTAAGGGAATAGAGGTATTCGACTTCTAGAGGGGAAAGAAAAGAATACCCAGATTGGCGAAATAAAATAAGCTGGCAATATAGAATGGATCATCCGTTAGGAGCGAGCTGGACTGGAGAAATTCTCCAGTAAAGAAGGAAGCGAAAAATAACAGCAGGAAGAGGAAAACGCACGCCATTATGTAACATCAGTTCATATGCGCCGACAAAACCTCGGGGAGGCCAACACATACGACCTTGTGGATTAGGTCTATGGAGAGTAATTGAGGGTGGACAGTATAGCTTCAGAACATCCAATTTCTTCATAGAAATTGTTTAATGGCAAATACTAACCCCGAAATCTGACCCACCCGCACAAGTGGTCATGTCAACATTGGGAGATACATCAATGGGTGTCTCGTCTTCGCTAAGAGATAAATTAGAGGAGGTGTTTGGGGAAAGAGCCCCAGATCCAGAGGAAAAAAGAGAAGGAGTGTAATCGCTATCGAGATCCATAAATGAAAGAGAAAATTGAGTACCTGGAAGTGAAGACTAAAAGGTCGCAGTTGGTCCATGCGAAGAAGAGAAGAGCAGATGAAAACCCTAGGAATACGAAGTGGAGGAACAGAGCGATAGAGTCGGAAAGAGAAGGATGAGCAGTCAGATTGGAGTTGGGCCACTTGTAAAGTCCAGCATAAAGAAAAGTATTGAAAGAAGAAACAACACATTTGACTAAAGTTTCAACCTTGAAAAACGTTGTTACACATCATTTTCCGAGATTGAGGGGCTAGTGTTATGGGATGAATGTTCGGCCCAGTTGATGATGTTTAAGCTGCCCAATAAAGCAGGTCCAAGAAGGTAGGAAGTCAATTAAAGCCCAGGTTTATCCTGATTATCCCCGGAATAATGAAGGCCGCAAACCCGGGAATAATTACTGGATAACCTCGGGAATAACCCTAGACATCCTGATTTACTTTGGATAATGGCGAAAGAAAGATAGAGGCAGCAACAAAGATATGATATAGTGGTCCCCAATTGTTTGTTAGAAAAAGATTCCACATTAACCAATGAGAAATGAGAGTATCAAGAAGGCACCAAATCTGTTATAGGATGATTCTAGAATAGGACACTTGTCGATCGTTGATTAGGAGGAATAATCTAGAATGAAAAGGAGAATGACCTCCCATATAGAGGGGAGAAAAATTGAGGTAAATGAGAGGCCAATAAGCAATATCACAATGAAAGATACACCAATGAGCTAGGAAATCCTACTTTTTCTTTCTTCTATTTTCTTCTTTGATCGACCATCTGATAGTTGGGTTACGTTAGAGTCTTTGCGATGAAAACTGACCACAACACTTATTTAAGTTCAGACCTCTCAAAGCCAAACTAAGACACTTTTTTTTATCCTGTAAAAAGAGAAATATCTCTCCCTCACGCTTTAAAATACTAACTAATGAAGAGGAAGTAAATGTTTTAGATGAGGGGTTACCAGTTCAATAGAGAGACTGAAACAACCGAGCATGTTGGCAGCGAGGAGCTAGGGTTTCCCGTAAATCTGGCGTGCGGCAGACAAACCCAAGAGCTAGGGTTTCTCGTACCGGTGAACCCAACGAAATCGAAGGAAAAGAAACGTAATTACTGAGTAATTTCAAAATTATGAATTATGACAGTAAAGAGTAAGAAAGTCATGGGCGTTAAGCATAAATTACCAGGAGAGGATGACCGACGGATGCAGGATTGTTGAAGGTTTACTTGGTGGCGGAAAATTGAAGAAGGGGATCCGGAGAGATGGAATGGAACAGGAAGTGAGATGAGCTGTGGAGTGAGAGCTTTGTGTGTGAAGGTGTCTCACAGTCGAACATGTGGATGGAAAGAGAAGGGGAAAGCAGCGCACGCGGCAAGAAGGATGACCGGTTAAGGGAAAAATACTACTCCGTTTTGAAGTTATTTTTAAATTATATTTTATTATTAAAATTTTTATTAATTTAAAATTTAAAATTATTTAATTTATTTTTTTTATTTAAATATTATAAATTTATAAATTGTAATTATCAATTGATGAAAAGTGATAATAGTGCGGTGAATTATTACATGAATAATTTATAATATAAATGAAAAATAATAATATTTTAAACGAGATGTGATAACATCTTTAATAAAAAGTGATAACTAATTATCAAAGTATACTTCACAAATAATTTATAGAATGAATAAAATGTGATAATATTTTTAATAAAAATAATTCCTAATCAAAGAAAAGTGATATCTTGTATAATTGAATTATTTCACAAACAAATCAAGGTAATAATAAAAAGTGATAATATTTTTAATAAAAAGTGATATATGATAAACAAAAAGTGATAACCGTTTAATTAAATTATTTTATGAATAATTTATAGGATGAATAAAAAGTGATCACGTTTTTAATATAAAGTGATATCCGTTTAAAATAAAGTGAATAGAATAATAAAACTATTTAAAGAATAATTACTAATAATATTATTATTATTGAGTAATTAATAATAATAATAATAATTAATAATAATAATAATAATTAGAGTTACTTACTATTGGATACATAAAATAATGCATAATTATTGTAAATTACATGACTCAAAGTACTATTACTCATAACTACACAATTATGATTGTGATACCATAAATACCCCTATATATTTGCACAATTTGGTTTTGCACAATTTGGTTCTGCATAATTTGCTTTGCACAATTTTGTTTTTGCACATTTTAAATTCCGGCAGCAGTGAGCGGCTGTCCGGCCGGTGGGCAACGCCGGTCAACGGTCGGTCAACGCTGGTCAACGGTTGGTCAACGCGATCAACGCTGGTCAACGGTTGGTTAACTCCGGTCAACGTTGGTGGGTGGATGAGGGGTAGGTTTGGTGGTTTAAAAGTGTATGAGATTATAAGGTTATATTTGATATTTTATTTTAATATTTTGTTTGTGAGAGTAATTATTTGAATTCCTTGTATCTCATAGTAATTTAGGTTAAAAGTGTGTATCTATTAGTGATTTTCCCTAATAATTATTATTATAATAATAATTAATTATTAAGATTAATTTTTATAAAGAGTGAAAAAATAATTGATGTAAAATAGCCGAATATTGCGTGAAGGAGCAGCGATTTTCTTATATTTATTTACTAATCTTAATTAAGCAAATCAAACCAGACCCTTACTTTTCCTTAATTTTTTTTATTTTTTATTAATGAATAAGATATGATCCGTCTCACAAATTTTTTTATTTTTATTTTCTATTAATGGATAAGATATAATCCGTCTCACATAAGAAGATTCGTGAGACGATCTCACTCAAGACCTACCCTTAATATTATGACAAAGACTTGTGTGAGACCGTCTCACGTGATACGGTCAGAAAGTGATAACTTTTATATAAAAAAATGATAATAAATTAATGAAAAGTGATAATGCTATTTAATGCACAATATATATTATAAATTAAAAGTGATAACATTTTATAGCGAAAGTGATAATATTTTATAACGAAAGTAATAACTATTTTAAAGAGTGAAAAATAGCCTCACGTGAAACGGTCTCACGCAAGACCTATCCAAATTATAATATATTAAAAAAACTGTTTAAAATTTATTTTGTATATCAGCCGGCCGCTAGACATTTTAGTGAAGCACTAAATTTAATGTTCATGGAATTCGCGCTTTTAGTTAAAACAAAACCAAAGGGCAAAGAGTCATGTGAGACCTTCTTACGTAAGGACTTATGTGAGACGGTCAGAAAGTGTGAAACTTTTATAAAGAAAAATAATACTCCCTCCGTCCCATAATACTTTTCTCACTTTCCTCATTAGTTTATCCCACAAAACCTTTCACCCCAAAAAAAGGAAACACCATTTTATCCAACAACCTCAAAAGTTACTTTAATTTCAAATTTGTCACTCCTTTTTCACACACATATCATTACTTTATACTCCCTCCGTCCCCCAAAGTATTTCACACTTTCCTTTTTCATCCGTCCCTCAAAGTATTTCACACTTTACTTTTACTAAATTTGGTAAAAAAATACATTATAACAATACTCATTTTTTACACACATCCCAATATAATACTTACTTTTTCATATTTCCCAACAAATTTACACACCTCCCAACAACTTTACACACTTTTTTTATTAAATCAACTAAAATATATATTCTCTTTCTTACTTTATACATAAAAATACAAAATTTTCTTAAACTCCGCGCACACCAATACGTGAAATACTTGTTGGGATGGAGGGAGTACTTTTTAATTACCTAAAAATACTACAATACCCTTCAAAGTCAATAAAGTTGGTCAAAAAGTGCAACTTTTCTTAAACAACGTGGAACAGTAAACGTGAAAAGTTTTCCGGGACGGATGGAGTAATAAATTAATGAAAAGTGATAATGTTATTTCATAAACAATTTATATGAGTAGTATAAATAAAAAGTGATAACAATTTATAGCGAAAATAATAACGTTTTATATCGAAAGTAATAACTATTTTGAAAAGTGAAAAATAATCTCACGTGAGACGGTCTCACGACCTATCCAAACCAAAGAGCCCTTTCTTTCCTTAATTTTCTTTTAATTTAAATTAAATTAATAGGGCTAATGAAATAGTCCATCTCACGGATTTCACACAAGACTCACTCTAAAATGAAAATAAAAGTGATTTAGTATTTTATCATTGTTGCCTACAAATTTTGCCAAAGTGAATAAATAGCCATCATGCATCATCAAAGTGAAAAAATAGCACATCAGCTCGAAAGTAAATTTCCAGAACTTAAAAATAATTTTAAAATAAGAAATTGGATTCAAAATTCCATGGAAAGATGCATTTGATGAGATGTTTAGAGGTAAGAAAGTCAATCAAAAACAAAAGGGAGTTTTCATCTTAACAGAATAACAGAACGATTGGGGGAAAATACTTCAAGATTAGAAACTGTAGTTATGGCCAGTATACATAGAGAAAGAGAGGCATGCTTGCGTGAAATTTCATGTAAATCCTTCTAGATTGAATAGACAATTATACCTTAACTCTAGGAATATAATAAGTAAAATACATAAACCGAGAAATTACAATTATTCCCATGTATTAATACTAAACTTTAAGGGAAAATTTTAAACCCTACGGATAAATAAAACATGAACCAAAAATTCTCGTGAACCTTGTTGCATAGAAATCTGCTATAGAAACATACACACGAGACGCTTTTGGTGTTTGTGTTTGTGTCGCGTGTCTGCGAATGTACCAGAGAAGGTAGAATATGTGGATTTGTTTAAAGAGAGAATTAAGTAGACAGAATGCAGAATTTCACAGAAATATCCACAAGAAATTCATATCATAGCATGAGCAGAAATTTCATAGTTTAAACAACAATGCCAGTGGCGATCCCTCCAGCATTATTTTCTCGGTGCACAAAATAGTTTTTCGAAAGATGAAAAATTCAAAGACTGCAGGAAACCTGGTTGTAAAACGATCTTTAATGCATCACTAGAGACAGCACATGGTCGAACTATGCTTCGGACATGATGCAATCAATTGCTTGCTTACAAATTCCAGTCATTGTAGCCTCAGGCCCGTACACCTATATCAATAATGTCCACATTAATAATACATGAGCCGTATAAATCTCCTTGCATAGAACAAAATTTGCTAGCTAATTTTATCTAAAAAAGAACGAACTCACATTGTACGCATTGTCTTTTATTACGAGGCTTAAAGTAAGCACTTTGCAATCCTATTAAATGGAATTCTATTAAAGTAAGCACTTTGCAAGAAAAGTAGAAAAAAAACATGGGAGAAAAGACAAATTTTCTCTTTGGATTAATATTAAACTAGAGAGAGTGTATGGTTCATAAAAGTTAATAAGTAGGTTAATATAGCTTATAAACGTGTGTTAAACAAGGGGTGAGCATTAGGAATTTCCTTAATTTTTCCATTTGATAGTGTAACCCACCTCCTCCGGTTCTATTAAATTGCCCCCCTTGTATTTTATTAACGGGCTTAGAAGTTACATAAGCCCGCATAAGTGTAATTAGAGTGTAAAGTCCCCTATTTTTTATATTTTTTAGGCTTATTGTGTAATATTAACTTAATATAAACCAAACACACACTAAAGGTTTAGATTAAACCAAGGAAATAAAATAGTATGTGAACCAAAAGGGTGAAAATACAATTATGCTAAAAGAAATTAACATTAAATCATAACCCTAGGTGTAAAATAGCACAGGAACCATCAGAAAAAAATAGAACAAGGGTGAAAATATGAAAAAACCCCAAGAATTAACACTAAACCCTAAAGAATATATATTAAATCCTAAGGTTAAAATAGTGTGTGAACCATTGGGTGAATGATAATGATATGGTACAACGGTTCAATTCAATCATTTGCTTTCAAACGAATCCCATATTTCAACGCAATTAACAAAAAGAGAATAATACCTTTATCACTTTTTCACAATCCTACCCTAAAAAATCTCATGACATGCATTTTAACTACTGTATTTATCAAATTTTCAAATAGCATTATAGTAAGATTTTGAAGTCCGGAATCTCAAAAGAAACATACCTAAGGATACCCACATTATGAATGAAGCCAAGGCATAGAAGGATTATTAGATAAATACCATTAAGATTAAGTCTAATCACGAAAAGGAAACACAAGCTTTGTTTAACTAAAAAATGCACCGAAGGGGGGAATTTTAAGAAAGGCTTAAACTAGTGGGGTGTGGATGTAATGCAATGATGAATGATTTTTATGAATGGAAGTATTTTTCCATAGAAATTTCAAAGGTTCCTTTTGAGCAAAGAAAGGTTTTCAGCAGTCCCAAAGTCAAAGCTAGAAACCAGTCTAAAGTAATAGATGAGACTTTATTGTATACCTCAATTGGAACTCCCAATTCCTCACCCAAGACCCTCATTTTAGCCAAACCAGTCTGATAGTTGGGACCGCCTCTACGAACATATAGGTGCATTCTAGCTGCTTTCAACTTTGATTCCTGCATAAGAGAAGACAGGGAATTGTCATTTCTCATGAAAGCAAAACTATCTCATAGTAATAAGAAAGGAGCAAGCAAACCTTTTCTTTCAAAGCTCTGATAATTCCATTAAAAGTAGCAGCAACATCAGTAAAGTTTGCTATGCCTCCTCCAATGAGAAGAGCCCTCTTACGACCATCAGGGTCAGCAGTGGCACACTGAAAGCAGCAATGACAGAGTAGTATTTATAACTTGTAAGATTAGTAGATTAAAAGAAATTGTAGATGCTGACAACTTGAATGAATACAAATCTTATTTCTTACATCAATAACCACCCTGGCATATTGCAAAACTTCTTCTTCATTTGGGGCTCCACTATACTCAGCATAATTACCAAGCTCCATTGCATATCCCAAATCTCCAACCTTATTATTTTTCCAAATGTTCAATGGAAACGCATATAAATATTGCACAAGAATATTACAGATTAAGAACATAATGCAGAATCAGTAGTAATTCTGGAAACTCACAGTATCAGCATATATTACACTTGCACCACCTCCAGCCACCATTGTCCAAATACGACCTTTTGGATTCAAGACAGTAAATTTCAAAGATGCACTAGTCTACAACAGGAGATACAATTCAAACAAACACATTTTACTTAGTAGGTGCGCAGATTGGCTCATCATATCAATGCAATAGATTATTAAATTTTTGCCAAACAAGATTCACCCATGCCATGCATACATCTAAGCAGTTCTTTTAAGATCAACAATATTGAAGCACAAAGCATCTCAATAGAAGCTACTCCGTTATAAACTTACAGGATCAAAGTTTGTTAATGAAATCATGTTTCTTGCTACTAAAAGGAGGAACTTCGATAATGGCATCACTGAGTTTTTCTACTCAATTTTAGTTATTAAGATGTAGAACAATTTCTAAATGTAAGCATTGCAGCACAAACAAAATCACCATTGCTGGACCAATAAAATGCAAACAAAGCAAGTTTACCAAGATCTGTAAAAGCAATGAGCTACATAGAATATATAAGCGACTTACTTTTTCATCCAGCGAATGAATAAAACCCTCTGTTGGACTGAGAACTCTTCCAAAAGGTAGAGGAAATTCTATATTACCCCACCTGAAATCAATAAGATTTAAGAAGAGAAAGGCATACATATTATCGAAGATGTCGATGTGTTGTAGCAACATACTTTTTAAAGTTTTTAAAAGCAGCTGTGTCATCCAGCTCTCCTCGCATGTCCAATGGATAAGGCTCCCCATTCACTAGTGTAAATGGGTTCATCTCAAGGAAACTAAAATCCAAATCTGTGGATAATGCAGTGGATTCAGATTAAGTTTGAATGTAAAAATTTCTCAATTTAAAAGTCTCCAGACAACATCTTATGCAATACTCGCAGCAATAAAAATATTACAAAATAAAAACTCATCAAGGTGGATCAGGGGGAGAAAGGGGGTGAGGGTGTCGTCAGGAGGACTAGAAATATAGAAAGAATACATTACTGACTCCGAGGTAAGATGGAAGGAGTTCTATATATCCATAGAAACATATTTTGATTATTATGTCAAGAAATGGATAATTAGGAAAAGAAAAGAAAAAAGACCTGTTCTTTTTAAGTTGAACTTTTAACTGCAAGGATGATGTAACAATCAGTTTTCTTAGGAATGTAATACCTTGAAACACGGAGAAGACACTGGTTATAAAATCACCAATTTTTCCCCGTACCTGAACCAAATAATGAAGAATTACATATCATGAGGACAATTGAAGAATTTTATACCATGAAATATTTCTAAATTAAATATGAATGTAAAAAGGACAGACAAAAAGCTTAAGAATGCAAAGGCTCTCGGTTGCATTCTTTAAATAATGCAATCTACTAACTTTAGGATAACTTACATAATGACAAATAGATAAATGTACAACAAAATCTACCTCTAATGGCAGAGTGGCAATCAACGGCGCACATGCCTCTAAGTTCATAGGTTTCTCAGTTGGAAGGAATATAGTTTTAACCTGTAGAGTAATAAATTATTGTCTTATATCTTTGAACTCAGCCTATAGTAATTTCAAAAGCAGAAAAAGAAGATAGTAGAAACAATATCATTTTATGGAAATTTACCTTGTTCCAGTTCTCTTCAATTTCAATACCTCCACACTCGGAGAAGCTGATGGTGCATCCTAACCTCTCAGATACTATGGAAAGGTAATATTCATCATCATGGGGGACAAAAGGTTCGATGATGAACGTAGTTATAGGTGCTTTGCAACCACCCATCTCAACCTGGAAAACAAGACAAAATGAGTTCGCAATATAGATATACCAATGATCAATTTACTTGAATTTTCAGTAAACCTCTAAACCAAGGCGCTCTTTAACAAATGAAGCAACTTGTGCGAGATCCAAATTCAAGGCTACCAGACCACTCTTCCCACGTTTCCCAAACAACATGTCGGGTTTCACAACCAACTTCGTCGATGAGAGCCATGGTTCTTGGTTTGTTAACTCAGCAAAATCTGTTGATTGCGTCACCTGAGGGCAAGAGCAATTATATAATCATCAGCAGGTTGGATCAAGTTAAGCTACCCCAATTTTTCAATGAATATGAAAGCACTCCCATGAACATTGGAACATATCAGAGATGAGCATCTCGCGTGCAACTGCACGGATAAGGAGGCTGGAGAAACAATGTCAAGGACACCCAAATACATCACACCTAGTGACATATAGATCCCAATTTTGTACATACATGCATAATATATCATTCACTGTTTATATACTTAAATAATGCTCTCTACCGCATCATCGGAATGTCTCTTATTATCAAAAATATTCTCCACACAATTATTTTCCCAGAAGATTACTTCTAAACTAATAGCTCAAATAAAATAATCTTTTAGCCAATCCAAATGGCCAACTTTACTAATCCTGCTACATGGCAATTTAGCACAAAAAGGATTTGTAGCATAGTGATCTACAATAATTAATCCTAGATCAAATTCTGACTTGTTCTGGTACAAAAAACACGAAAAACTCCGAAAGTGTAAAAGATAGCACGGGGATCCAAAAAGCAAAGTAAAAATTACCAGTATATTCATTCAAAGATCATGGGAACGAGCATTAAAGCAAAAATAAAAAAATGCAGAATCGAGATATCATGTATGCATACCTGAGCAGAGCATATCTGCTGATCAATTCCAGATAATCTTTTCAAATGTTCTTTGAATAGCCTCTTAGAATCGTACTCTCTGATCTTCTTTCTTGCCATTGATTCCCCTTATCTTAAAGAAAAATCAAGAAATAGCTAGAGAGATCTGATGAGTATATCAGTGTCCTATGAGATATTCGCGAAAATAAAGGTAGGGCAGAGTACTAGTGATCGTAGGTAAGGACCGTAAGGTGGTTCAGTAGGTAAGGAGAGTGGGGCTGAGGAAGAGTGACTACAGGTTGTTGGGCGATATTAACATTTAGTACTCAAAATGTACAAAAACTGTAGCAAGTCTTTCTTGACAAATTAGTTTGGTAGGGATCTTCTATTACTCCCCTTGTATCTTTTCAAGTATACTAGTAATGACATAATGTCCATGCACGATTATTGAAAGAAAATAAAAATTTGTTATTTTAATACTCCCTTCGTTCCGCATTGAGATCTCTTTTTTCGATTTTGGTCGTCCCACCCAAAGGGTCATCTTTTCGTTTTTATACATATGGGTCCAATACTCACCCACTAATACAATTAAAATATGGGGCTCACACTCCCACTAATACAACTACACACTACACATTAAATAATAATACTCCTTAATTCACGTGAAAAAAGCAAAATGCACCCTTGGTGCGGGATGAAGGGAGTAAGTGATATTCAATTGAGGAATAAAATTGAAATTTTTGAATTTAAAAATATAATAAATAAGATTTTTTTCTTTCTAATGAGTTTCGAATAAGTGTTGCACCCGTGTGTGATGCACGGATAAACAAAATTATAAAAATTAAAATTGTGTGATTATAAAAGAAAATATTAGTGGAAGAATATATACTCCCTCCGTCCCGCCCATATTGCACCGTTTACTGTAACTTTTATGAGAGCTTTATGCAGTCAAACGGTGCAATTTGACCGGGTCGGAGGGAGTATGTTCTTTCAAAGGTATAATAGCAATATTGTCCCTTTAACTATGATGCTACTTATATATATATTTTTTAAAAATACGATTACGAAAGAAAATTGGATAAGTCGTGTCTTAGACCGTCTCACATGAGATCATTTTACACTTTTTAAATTAGTAATTACTTTCTCTATAAAATATTACTACTTTTACTATAAAATGTTGTCACTTCTTATTTAAATTATAAATTGTTTGAAATAATATTATCACATTTTATTATAGTAAGTTATCACTTTTTATTCATTTTACGTAAGTTTTTACATAATACACTCGCACACAAACCTTTACTAAGAAAATTAGAAATATAAAATTTATAATATAAGAATATGTATGTTATTAAAAATATAATAATATGAACTTGTCTAATTTAAATTTGGATTATGTGGGGGAAAATATGAATAAAATAATATAATATCTTAAATAAAGATTAAAAAAAATCATATGAGTAAAAAATAGAACATGAATAGCATTGGTAAAAATATGATTTGAACTCCTATTCATAAATTACTATTATGGATCAATAATTAAATGAAATTGTATTTTCACCCAAATGTTAATATTAAATATTGTCCTTATTCTGTGCATATTTTATATTTTCACATTCTCAAAACATCATGTTTCAATTAATATTTTCTTTATATATTGAAGAATAAATGAGATCCTATCCTTTTTTTCATTATTAGTAGTATTATATTATTTTCAATAAATAATGTCTTTTATTTCTTAAAGATCAGATCATATATATCTTATAAATTAGAAATCAGCAATATAAAAACATCTATATATATTTCAAGTGGAATGGTTATTTATTATATATTTATATATATATATATATATATATATATATATATATATATATATATATATATATATATATATATATATATGAAATACTAAATAACAATTCCACTTGAATTTTGTATATTAATAAATCAATCAATTTAACATTATCCAGTTGTATTATTGAAAAAAAGCTCTCCATAAACACATTTATTTGTATACATAAGTAGAGAAAAGAATAAAAAAATAAGTGAGATCTCTAATTAATCCACTCAATCTCCTAAAATAAGCTTAGATCTTCTTTCTCTAGTTAAAGAATAGTGTATCTTTATCTTCCAATATCTAATTAATCCACTCAATTTTCTTTATTAGCTTAGATTTTACTTCTTTCTCTTGTTAAAAGAAAATCTTTCCTTTATCTTTCTCAACATTTTTTGAATTCAATTTTAGAGGAAGGTACAAAATCTTTGATCTCTTTTCATTTCCCTTGTGAAACTTGTACTACTACGATCCATTCATTTTTCTACTTAGAGAACTTGCAAATTTCTTCGTTCTCTAATCCACTATTCCTTTTAAATCAGGGCTTAAAGGAAGCAACCCACCATCCATTTACTCAGAATTTTTTTTAAAAAAAAAATCATCACAACCTCAATCACACCCTGCCTGCAGAATCGATGGATTTAAGATCTAAAGCAAGCACCGGCATCCCCACTCCTCCGCCGTCCAATGGGGGAGAAAATCGAATATAGGGGTGCAGTGATTTCTACAATAGGGGAGAAGAGTTAGGTAGAGAGAGAATGAGAGCAAAGAGAAAGTTGAAGAGACCTTTGAATAGTTCGAAAGGTTATTTATAAAAACAGGTGAAACCTCCACCACAATCTTCTGCCACATATGTATAGTGAAAAATTAATTATTTATCTTTGTTCTCCTAATTTTTTTCTTCATTTTGGCGCTAACTTCCATGTCAAGCTATACTTTATATGTTACATAGATAGATATAGATTTTTATATATTTTTTTTATTTTAATCATAAAATTTTCTATTAATAAAATATAGAGTTTAAATGTGGTGCACCTTTAGGTACCGTTGCACCTAAATAATCTTAGTCGTTAGATCGAATTTGTATTTAATCTTCACCACTCAATAAATAAAATAATAATAAAAATTTTAAAAACTATCCCAATACACCCTATTTTTAGCATATAAACTACCAAGTGCACTAGTGCACCCGGTGCACTACAGAATAACCCCAAAATATAACTATCTTAATAGATAAAACCACCACATGTTAAATATTTAATAGTATATAATATACATAAATAAATATTAAAAAATTAAAAAAAATGCATGACTAAATTTATTTGACAAAATAAAAAATTTTATGATTGAAAAGATTTAAAAATATTGTATATTTAATTGATAAAATGATAATTCATGATTAAATTGAGAGAAGATAAAAAGATCAGGTATTTTTTTAATAAAAAGAAAAGTTCGTGATTAAATTGACAACCATAAAAACTTTGTGTATATCAACACAATTAATCCATATTTTAATGTATAGTTGATAGTTTTATGAGTGTTATATGTGAGTTTTATTGATATATAGAGTAATTATTTTGTGTGAGATTTATATATACTAAAAAGATAAATATAATTATTAAATTGAGACAATCAAATAAAAAATACTCTCTCCGTCCCGGAAAAGTTTGCTCCCCTCTTTTCGGCATGAAGATTAAGAAAGTGATGACTTTTAGGGGTATAATGATATTTTTTATAATAAATAAATGATAAGTATGTTAGGTAGAGATAATTTTTTTGTAAATAAAGTGTATGAGAAAGAGTAATTGTTTTTTACTTTTTGTTTTTTTTTGGATGTGCAAATTTTGTGGGACAGCCCAAAATGAAAAGTGTGTCATCTGAAAGGAATATATAATTATTGTGGAGTGGAAAAATTATAATAGTTATTTTAAGTTAATAATTAAAAAAAAATACTAATTTACCTTTAAAAAATTCAATAAAATTTGTAAAAAATAACCATTTTTTTCCCAAGGTGTGAACTTAAATGAAGTGAGTTTTTTATTTTTATTTTTTTCATTTTAACGCTTTCGCTCCACGGCCCACTTAAATGAATTGTGAACCATTTTTATTTTTATTTTATTTTAATATTTTTCCCAAAGTGTGGACACTTTATTCCTTGATTAATTTGATCAAATTGTTTCTGGGGAGTCGTCGCCAACGCCGGGCGCGCACTGCTGCCCTACTCGCCACCAGCCAACAACACAGTTCCGCCGGCGCCGCCACGCCGCACCCAGCTGTAGTCATTCCTCCAGCCACTACCCCGCCTCCTTCGTCATCCTACCTCCTCCCATCCCCACCGTTCCTTCGGCTTCCACTCCACCTCCCAGCACCAGCCCGCCGTCCCCACCTCTACCGGGATCTCCGGATATGCCGTCGCCGCCCAGCGGTGGTTCTCCTCCGAAAACGGTCTCAACCGTGCTTCTCAGGTGATTTGCCTTGTTTACTGAATTCATCACTTCATTCGAATTCTTCTTAATTGTATACTTTTGCGTTGTAATTTCTTTCTCAGGTGATTTGCCTTGTCCACGAAATTGATAAATAGTACTTTTGTTTTGTATTATAATTTTCAAGCTTTTGAGCCATTAGGGCCATTACTCTATTTCGCTTTCTTCCAACCTATATCATATATGGCTCAAATTGAATCTTCATGAGTTCTTTAAGTGTATCTAACACACTGCTAATCTCATGTACGTTCCTTCAATTAAAAAGAATTAGATCGATGAAGCTTTGCGAATAGTATCTCGTAATCTATGTATTTCTAGATGGATTGATAAGCAGTTGTAAAATTTTTAGATACTTGTCAACACGTTGAAAGACTAGATGGAAGTTTGGTCTCTCTCTTCTGAAGAAGCTAAAATTTAGCTGCAAGTTCCCATGTATAGTGGGAAGATTTGCTCCATATTTTAATGCTTTCTTTCAGAAAATAATTTAATGCTTTAATTAAAATTTTATTATACTTATTGAAAAGTGACTCGATGACTTATTAGTCAAACAGCCTACCTGCAGCTGTAATGTTAAAGTTGTTAAAATTGTGTCAGCCAGCTGCAATGTAATAATTATTGAAACATAGTCAGACTACCCATTTAATTAATATTTTTCTTCTTTTTATATATAAAATACGTTTTGACGGGATTATACTAAAAATAGAACTATTGTGATTATATATATATATATATATATATATATATATATATATATATATATAGATTCAACGTCCGCCTTTTGCTATTTTAATGAGTTCCGTGCACAATATATAATTTTTTATTTTATATTGTATATATATTTTTTAATAATTATATATATTTTTTTCATATTCACTTTTTTATTAAAAAAATTAGTATTCATATATGTATAAATTTTTATTTAATAGTATATACATATTTTTTAATAATTGTATATTTTTTTACACTCAATTTTTCATTAAAAAACTAACAAACAAAGTGTATATATTTTTGATCATAATTTTATATATTTTTTTATCATAATTATATATGTTTCTGAAATTGGGTGCACCGTATCCCGAGATGCACAGTAGTAATAGCCATTTTGATCACTTTCAATTAGGGTAGTAAATAAATTGAATCAATCGAATAGTAAGATAGTTAAAAGGTATTTAATTAAATATTCGTATTCAATTATTATTCGAATTCGAAATCAAATCATATTCAATTCGAAAGTAATAAATGAATTATTCGAATATTTAAATTTGAACATTCAAAATTAAATATTCGAATTTGATTCGAAATTGTAAATTTATATTTTATTTTTAAAAAATACTAGTATTTAATTTTTATTATAAATAATAAAATTTAGTTTGACTAGGGTGCACCTGTGTGATACTAACTGTTAGATTATTTTTTTTTAAATCTCTACTATTAAATAAAATAATACACTAATTTTTTTTTTTTAAATTAAAACCACCCACTACCCTTCATTTAAACCTATAAATTAGGGGATGCACTCAAAAATCACCTTAAAATTTATTCTATAACATTTTTCTTTAATTTCTTGTACTATTAATTAATTTTAATTTAATTAAAAAACTCAGTAATTACCAATATACCATGAAATTATTAAAAATAATTTACATGATATATAAAAATAAACTAAAAAATATATCTTCTATTCCTCTTTATTTTTAAGAAAGTGTAATAAATTTAGATAATATATGTATGTATTTATATTTATAAATAAAATACTATATTTAATATATATATATATATATAAATTTAATAAATAGTATTTTATTTAAATTCTTATTTAAATATTTTGAATTCAAGTATATTTTTTATTTATAAAATAATTTAATGTTAATAATATATAATTAATATATTAATGATATATAATTATTCGAATATATTCGTGAATATTCGATTCGAATAAATCGAATCAAAATAATTGTTCGAATTCGTATTCGTATTCGAATTTTACGAATTCGAATTATTTGATTGTTTTACAACTCTACTTTCAATATAAAGTGTGCATTTTATTTCTTCGTAAAGAGACTCATACAAATTAAAAACTTCTCTTGAACCTACACATTACACTAATACATCTACTCACTTTATATTAAAAAAATTATCAAATAAATTAACAGATTAATATATTGAGCTTTTTTACTGCACATAATATTTTTTGTCGACATAACAATTATAATTTTTTTGCTACACATAACATTTTTATTGCACATAACACTTACAATTCACATAATATTTGTTGCACATAAAATTTTTTGTTGCATAATTATTCGTGTGCAGCATAAATATTTATGTGCTACATTAAATGTTATATGAAGAACAATGCAAAATATTAAAATATCATTATATATCTAGTTTGTAATATTTTTTTTATTTTTTTTATCTCATAATACTAAAAGAGTTTTTAGTGTACCTTAATACCCTAAAATAAATAAACAAATAAATAATCGAATGGCAGTATAAGTAATAATAACTCTCAACTGTTGTTATAAATTTTTGTAATTTAGTAATGATTTATTTTGAATAAATTGTTAATTTATTAAATAAATATTGAATAGGTAATTATTTTTCAAAAAAAAATTTATAGCTTATACCATAAATGTAATACTCTTTCTTTAGGGATATTGGCGCTTTTTTTTTTTGCTAAAATTTGTGTGCTCTCGGGGACACTGGCGCCCAGACTTCCTTTAGTATTAAATGATATATCATTTGGTATAAGGATGTGTACCATTTATTTCCTGAAAAAAATAATAATGAAAATATATATCTTTTAGAATAAAATGTTGTACCCTTATTAATTAAATTGTATACTCTTTAGAACGAAATATGTACGCTTACACACTTTGTGCACCTGGGGACACAATAGACCAACTCTTTTTTTTCACGGTGATTAAGAAAGTTCACTTTTAAAAAAAAATAACTTTTCAACCTATTTTTTGAGGGTATAGTTGTTCATTTAAGTTAGAATAATGGTTGGATTAATTTTATCATTAAATTTCAATAATATGTTAAAATTAAAATATCACAAATTGACCAAAATAAAAATTAAAATTTCTAAAATAAATAAATAAATGCATAGAAAATCATTTTTTTTTGTTGGCCAATGCAAATAGATAAACTTTTTTTTAACAACCAAAAAAGAAAAGAAACATAATTTAAAATACAGCTTTACAAAACAACAAAACAAAGATATGTATAAATTAAAATAAATGGTAAAGACTTGTATGAGACCATTTCACGGATCTTAATTTATGAGACGGATTTCAAAATACCCCTTTAGAAGTGTGTGTGATCCGAGATAATTATCAAAACATAGGCAACAATCTCACCACATGTATTTAATTTTTCTTTAAATTTTCTCAACGTTTTCATTTTACCTATTATATTAATTTTCAGTGTTATTTTATTACTTAAAAAATATGATGATAAATTTTTTCATTCTTCTAATTTAATTTTTGATTAAAATACTATAAATTCATAAGAAAATGATAATATTTTTAATAAAAGTGATACTGGCGTGCTGTCGCCGGCACCCAAAAATAAGATTTATAATTTTTCCAAACAAACTCACTAAGAATGTAGTAGGGTAAGTAAGGGTCGAACCCACAGGGAATAATCGAATTTCAATTGAATTAATTGTGCTTTTAAAAGTAACCGAAGGGGGGTTGGATTGAGTTCTAACTAATGAACATAAAACATAAATAATTAAAATTGCAGTAAATATAAAATAAGATAAATAAATAAAATAACAACCTAGTCCAAGGATTTGATCTCCTCCTGTATCCTAATTCACATAGATGAAATTCATAAAACACCAACAAGTTCATAAACTCAAGCCCCTAAACTAACGGTATGACCAATTAACTCGAAATATCCTTAAGTTTAATAACTTAGGGTATGACCTCTAAATTAAACTATTCCCGAGTGACCCCATGGATTCGAACTCGACAATGCATTAGAGTTTAGATATTAGGACTACTAGGCTATGAAAACGGGGGTAGCGAATCATACAACCTTGGTTTCGTGATTTCAAGAGGTACTCCCTCATTTTGCTACTCGGTTCACAAATTATAACAATTACGAATTACAATATGTAAATAGCTATTGAAAAATCAATCACCTATTAGAGGAGTAGTCCAAACAAGCAATTGAAAATTCAAGATTCCCATCAAAGTCAATCATAAAATAAATTCATAAAACATGTCGGTAATTTTATTCCTAATCAAACATTAAAATTAATATACGGAGGTTCACAATCCCTGGACTAGAAACGAAATTACATAATTAAAATTAAATAAAATAAATTAAAAGACTAAACTGATGTTCTAAGTGGTGGAGTTCTTCCCGTCGCCTCCTAATCTGCTTCTCAGCGTGTCTGATCCGTGAGTTTGTGATCTCCCAAGATTAATATATTCCATAAAGAATCATGAATTAATTTATCTTTAACCTTCCTTCTTGAAGAGTGTCCAAGTTCATTGGATCTTTTCATCTTTGGTAAGTTTTCTTTTGCTCTCCAAATCAAATCCCTCTTTTATTTTGCCTTGTCAAATCTTTAATTTTCCTGTAATAAAAATTATTGTATCAGTCACACAAAATAAATTATTGTGACTATACAATTTATCTCAATTTTGGCATGTTTCAATAAGAAATAAAACAATTAAGTATAAGTGTATAAAATATATATAAGTCGTAATTAGTATTAAATAATTCACAACTCACGAGTAAAGAAGTGAATTACATCCAAAATAATCGTGTAAAATTACGACTTATCAGATACCCGAATAAAGAAAAGTGATAATTGTTTACTTGACACTACAAAAAAATTATTTTTTACCAACGTAATATTCTGTTGGTAAAAGCCTTAATTCCATTGTTAAATTGACTTACGAACGGATTAGCAACGGTATCCGTTGGTAAAGTGATGGTTGATAAATTTTTAGCAATAAAAAATCAATTTCACTGGTAAATAATTTCGTTGGTAATCAATTGCTAATAATTCTGTTGCTAATTATATAATGATTCCCTTGGTAATCCATTGGTAATTACCAACTGATTGTACTTCGTTGCTAAAATAGAGAATAAATCTGTTGGCATTCCGTTGCTAAAATAAAAATATCATTTTGTTGCTAATCCATTGGTAATTACCAACAGATTGAATTCCGTTGGTAAATTCGATTGCTAAAAAATAATCCCTCCGTCCCCTTGAAACATAACCATTTGCTTTTTGCACGTGAATTAAGGAGTATAATAATTTAATGTATTTTGAGGTGAGAGAAATAATATTTTAAAGTGTAGTATATAATTATATTAGTGTTGTGTGTGGGGTCATGTGTGGTCACATCAATCTAAAAAAAGAAATTGATACTTTGTAATGGGACGGACCAAAATGGCAAAATGGATACGTATCAAATGGACGGAGGAAACACTTTTTTTGTAGTGTTGAATTATTTCGTAAATAATCCGTAGAACAAAAAAATGATAATACTTTTAATCATGAGTGATATTTAAATAAGGAGAGGTAATTTAGAGGATGATAAAAAAAGTGAACATTCTTAGTAAAATGTGATATCTGATTAAGAAAATGTGGTATTCGTCTAATTGAACTATTTAATTAACAATTTTTAGGATACATAAAAAGTGATAATGCTTTTAATAAAATAGTTATATATGATAAAAAAGTGATAATCATTCAATCGAACTTTTTTATTAATAATTTGCATGACGATTAAAAAGTGATAACGATTTAAATAAAAAGTGATATTCAGTCAAGAAAATGATAATCTAGCAACTAAATCATGAATAATTAATAGGAAAAATAAAAAGTGATAATTTTTTAATTAAAAGTGATAACCATATAATTGAACTATATTATGAGTAATTTCTAACAAATAAAAAGTTATAATATTTTAAATAAAAATAATATCAAATTATGAATAAGTGATATAAACAAATAAATAATAAAGAAACATATCACTTTTAATAATTAAAGATAATTAATAATAAATAATATATATAAAATTTTAAAAACAAAACTAAATAATAATACGTCTCATGGAATGAGATCTGTGGGAGAGTCTCGTGCAAAACTCACACAAAATAAAGATACAGCCTTATATTTCTTTTTATTTTTTGTTTCATCATTGGATGTGTTCTTTTCACAAGATGCTATCGCATCATTTTTGCCTCAAACTTTTTTTTTTGTCTTTTCTCTCTAATTCCCTGCAAACAAGCTTTTTACTTTACAATTCCTTCCAAATTAGTACTATATTTACTCCCTGCAAACAGTCTTTAATATTCTCTCATAAATGTAAACAACCAACATTGGATAGAAGTGAGTCATGGAAAAATCAGAGCATGATCTTTCACCCAAAACCAAAAATATTATTGCACAATATATCCTAACAAACGGCAAAAAAGGCAGAATAGATCATGGAAAGGTAGAAGAGGCTTCAAAGATTTTTGGGTCACTAAAAGATATATTCAATATGTTTGGGCTGAAGTAAGGAAGCAATATGAAGCAAACATTCCAATCAACCTAAAATTTAACAAAGCAGGACTTCTACGTGAAAAGAAGGTGCAATTTGATGTTGAGGCAGTGAAAGATAATCCATTTGAGAGTAGAAAAACTATTAGAATCATTGCTACAAAGCTGCATGTGAGCAAGTCCACCGCGGGAAGATAGATCAATAGAGGAGAAATTAAAGCACGCATAAACGCCATCAAACCTGAGCTAACTTCGAAGAACAATCTTCAAAGGCTCAACTTTTGTTTAAGTGCTCTAACTTTAAACAGGTACACAAACAACATTAAATAAGTTTGATAAAATGCGAAATGTAGTGCATATTGATGAGAAATTGTTCTATATGACTAGAGAAAGTGAGAGGTATTACTTACTCCCAAGAGAAGAGGAGCCCCATAGAACTTTCAAGTCAAAACATTTCATAGCTAAAGTGATGTTCGTGTATGGCGTAAGTAGACCTATTTTTTTTTGTGATGATGGACATATTTTATTTGATGGGAAAATTAGAATTTTTCCATTCACTGAGATTGTGCCAGCTAGAAAGAATTCAAAAAACAGAGTGAGAGATACTATATTGACCAAAACTATAAATACTGTGAATAAGATTGTGATAAATGATCACATTGTGAACAACGTACATTGACAACCTTTAATCTAAGGTCATAATCTAGTGTTGAACCTCTTTAAAGTCACTAATACTTTTGAATTCTTGAGAGAATTAATATGATTTTTTATCCTTTGGATCACAAGTTATTCCAGCAATTAAGGAAAAGTGGCCTTCTAATATGATCAAGAACATAGTAATACAACAAGATAATGCGAAGCCCCATATATCAGATACTGATCTAGAATTTAGAGAAGCTGCAAATTCTGATGATTTCAACATTAGAATTTTAAGCCAAGCCCCCAAACTCCCATGATACAAACATCAATGAATTGGGGTGGTTTAGGGCTATTCAATCTTGCTACTTAAAACAATGTTTTTATAAGTCTACAAGAATACCTAATTAAGATTATGAGAGTGAATGGTGGCAACAGCTACAAACTACCTCACATGGGAAAAGCAAAGATGATTGGGGAAAATATTTTGCCAAGTTGTTTAGAAGTAGATAAAGGAATTGTGAGGCAGTGCATCAGTGCTCTACTTGAAGGTTTGGAGGTCTTTGAACCAATATATGATATTTCACATCTGATGCAAGGGTTAGGGTTTGATAATTAGCATAAGAATGTTGCTTTGTTTGTGCATTTTTTACAGCATAAACAGGGCATTTAAGGTTTGGCCTTTTTGCTAGTATGGTTTATTTAAGCTTTAAACAAGGAATATTTTGTGCAATCAAGTTTACGTATGCTTAATGCCTCAGGAATTTCATCATTGGCCAATCCTAGTGGTGACTCTATACAATAATTGTCTTCAAAATAGGCCATTAACCTATTGGTGACGCATTACTTATTCATCACAGGTAACACATTTACAATTAAATTGGACATAAAAACGATCATATTCCATTCCCCTCATAGATATAGGTAATCATAGCAATATTTCACATCCTGCATTATCAAGACCGATTTCCCTCCGAAAGTTTTCATCATTGGGCTCATAGCAATCTCAATGTATACATTTATCACATAATAGGCCTCAACCATCAAGAATCTGCATGGAAAATACCTCACAGGGTATCATTAATCAACAACCATAATGCTCACGGACCACAGTTCATTTAGACATAGTTATTTTGCCTAATTATGCACTGAGGAATCTATCAAAAGTTGTTCATATATATATATATATATATATATATGAATGGGCCGCCAAAGCACTAATGAGGTATTTCTTCACTGTTTTTGACTAGTAGAGTTATACTTAGTGTAACAATAACCACGACGACGCAGGATTTGTTCACGAATAAAAATGAGATACTCTAACGCTAATTTACTATTCCATTCTTCACAACTGACCATCTCATCTAACAAACCATCATATTCTTAACTTAGGCCTAACATGCAGGCAATGACGGCGCCACGTTGGGGCCAAGGGGGCACTGGGCCCTCCTCAACTTTTTTTTATTTTTAGTATATATGTGATATTAATTACCAATAAATGTGGATGGCTTAATGGAATCTGCGCTCATGCCTCAATGGGAGGTCACAAGTTCGAACTTGGATGGTTACATCCTCTTCAACAAACAACATGCAGGTATGGTTGATATTATCCCACATGTGCTTATGAAATCATGACCTAGCCTAATTTTAAAACTTATTTCTTATAGTATTAGTATTATTTTTATCTCGACAAACAACATGCAGATAGGATCAATCAATTAATCTATAATCTAGACACTATATCTATTAAGCATTTAATAATTTTTATTTAGTTATACATGGAATAATTATGAGGATTTACACTTATAAATTTTAATAATAATCTTTCTACAGCTTATAGCATGAGAGAAATTGTGCAGAATTGAATAAGGGGCTAGAATATTGTCACCCAAAACATTGCTGAGAGCACCCAAATCCCAGAAAATATAATAATGAAATTTATATTATACCTCTACAACTAAAATTTCTCTTACACTAACTATAACCAACCTATTTTGCTAAACCCACCCAAAACCATTACTAAACCCTCCCAAATCATTACTTCATGCATCAAACTATAAACCCTAAATACACATATGTGAAACTTAATTAGAAGAAGAACAAAAAGAATACGATCGAAAGTAATAATTTAAGTTGATATATATTGTTTTCCATTCTTTTTTTATACATTAACACTCATCCACATTAAAAAAATAAAAATTAGAATTTCAAATTATTAGAACCTGATTCCTCATTTTTGTAATTTAATTGTCGGGGTATGAATGATCAATTCTAACAATAAAATTTCAATCAGTTGTTGTTTATGAAGTGATCGAAGAAGGTTGTGTGAATCTATTCATAAAAAATACCCTTTAGAACGAAATGTTGCACCCTTACATACTTTGTGTATCTGGGGACACAAGAGACCAACTCTTTTTTTTTTCACGGTGATTAGGAAAGTTCACTTAAAAAAAACTTTTCAACCTATTTTTTGAGGGTATAGTTGTCCATTTAAGTTAGATTAATGATTGTGATTAATTTTATCATTAAAGTTCAATCACATGTTAAAATTAAAATATCACAAATTGACCAAAATCAAAATTAAATCTAAAATTTTCAAAATAAATAAATAAATAAATACATAGAAAATCATATTTTTTTTGCTGGTCAATGCAAATAGATAAACTTTTTTTTAACAACCAAAAAAAGAAAAGAAACATAATTTAAAATACAGCTTTACAAAACAACAAAACAAATATATGTGTAAATTAAAATAAAGGGTAAAGACTTGTATGAGACAATTTCACGGATCTTAATTCGTGAGACGGATTTCAAAATACCCCTTTAGAAGCATGTGTGATCCGAGACAATTATCAAAACATAGGCAACAATCTCACCGCATGTATTTCATTTTTTTTAATTCTCTGTATTATATTTTAAATTATTAATTTCTTTTAAAGAACACCTTTTTAAAAAATAAAAATTAAAATTGACTTGCTAATTAATAGGTATACTTATACTTATGAAGTGTCCTATAAAATTATACAATAATAGGACACTTTAAAGTGATTTAATTATCTTGTAATGAGACACTTTTGTCTATTATGACTCAAGCCAAATGGACACTTTAAAGTGTTTTAATTATCATATAATGATTGTAACTCAATTAAAAAGAACACTTTAAATTGTTTTAGTTATCATATAATGAGATATTTTTACTTTTTATGACTCAAGAAAAAATGGACACTTTAAAACTTGATAAATTCATTGATATTGTGTTGCTAAAAGAAAAATATAAATTTTGTTGGCAATTCATTGGTAAATTCCATTGCTAAAAATGTGTTTTTTTGTAGTGTTACTAAAATTGGAATAGTACTATTTTTTTTAAGATGATTGATGAGAGTGAAAATTCATGTGTTTTTAGCTCTGATTTTCTTAGTAATTGTGTAGAATTTGATCTTAAATTGAGACGAATCAGATTGTTTAGTGAATAATCAAAAATCAGATGCTATGATGGTTAATTGAGCTATTTTTTGGCAGGTTAACGGGAAAAAAAGCGGCCAAATCAGAAGAGAGATTTTTCGGAGGTTCGTTCGACCATGGAAAGAGTCGTTCGACCATGGGAGGATTCGTTCGACCAGGACTGTTGGTCTAACAGTGGTCGAACGAGATCCCTAGAGGTTCTTCAGATCGCCGATGTTTTGTTCGAGTGTCGTTCGACCAAGTGGAGTGTCGTTCGACCATGACCCAAGGTCCAACGGGCACATGGAATACTCCAGATCTATACTTTTTACACCCCATTGTGTGTAAGTACGTATTTTGACGTGAAAAGCCCGTTAGAGGTCATTTGGAAGAGTCTGCAAGTATAAAAGACATAATTCACATCCAGAAACATAACACCATACACCAGGCCATACCCTACATCCATTCCATTATCCGTCTTCACTGTGGGGATACGTCTGTTGAATCAAGAGGATAACTGAGAAGAAGATTCAAGACGAAGGAAGAAGCGGCGACTACCACACTTAGGGTTTTCCATGTTTCTTAATCTTTCTTGTGATTTTCCATACTATAGGTAAGATTTATCCTAACCCTATGCGAGTTACTTGTAACACCATGGACTAAATCCTTTTTGATAGTGCTAGGGTTACGAAGATTGTATGAATTGATTGAACTCTCTTATGTACCCTACTGACAACACTACTTGTGGATTATTTTAGATTTGATTGTGCTTTTTAAACCCATATTCACGATCTTTTTGTGCATATTCAATTGTTATATAGAGTTTGAATATATATTTGATTGTGGATTTAGTGCATTCATTATTGAACAGGGTTGTATGTTATGATTCTAAGGAAGGGACCAATACTCCCGATGCTTCACTAAAATGGTCAAATATGGATGTTTGTTAATAGCGTGAATTGTGGGTTAATAGTTTTATAGTTCTAAAAAGGGAGATCATATCGGGGTTGAGTACTAACAATAGGGGAAAGAATTGATACTGATAGTACCTAGAAAGGGGGGAGTGAAATTATATCCCTTACTCCGTGGTGATTCACATGTTTTACATGCTTACTTGCTTGTGTTTATAGAGTAAGTTTGCATGGTTTAGCATACGTTCATAATTTACAAGGTAGAGTTGGTCGGTACACTTGAGATGAAAATTAAGGAGTAAAATTGGATTACCCTAGGGCTACCTATTTTCTATTCTTGAAATACTTTCATATTCTTTTAGTGCTATTTTATTTTTAATTGTTATTTAATTAATTTGCTTAGTAGTTTAATAATTTGATAATACACTTTTATTGCCAACACTTGTCTTGATTAATTTAGTAAGTAATTTAATTAGTAGTACTCCATCCTTTGGGTTCGATATTAAACTTGGTAACTGCTGAGCTACAATTGATATCCTTATTACTTGGGGATTAATTTGGTGTGCAAAGAAAATGCGTAACAAGTTTTTGGCATCGTTGTCGAGGACGACAATTATTATTGATTTTATTATTTCTAGTTTAATTGAGACTCTCCCATACCAATTTTAATTTTCTAACTTTAAATTTTTCTCAGGTGCATGCACACTAGATCAAAGGGAGCTAGCTTAGTACCTTTTGATCCGGAGATAGAAGCATCAGCTAGGAATATGCAAGGAAAGAAAAGAAGGAATAATAAAGTAGGCACGATTGAGATTGTTGATGCAGTAGTTGAAGTCGAAGAGCAGAATATTGAAAAGTTTGGAGCTGAATCAGAAACAGAAGAAGTCGACATGGCCGGAGAGCAGAGGAATCCAGATAATGTTGCAATTCGTAAAGTTTACAAACACAAAGGGGTTGTGGGGCTGTTAGGAGCAAGAGGGGATAATGATGATTTTGAACTACCTCTACTCTTATCAACATGGTGGAGAGGAACCCTTTCTCTGGGGTTCTTTCGATGATCCTCAATAGAATCTCAATTAGTTCTTGGATATGCAAGCACACAGAAAAACACAAGAGCTAATGAAGATGCATGGAGGATTGTTTTGTTCGAATTCTCTCTTATTTATAGAGCGTGAGACTGGTATGACACTCTTATTACTATAGACCGCACTACATGAGACCAACTGAGGCTGAAGTTCTTGGAAAGATACATGCCACCCTCTAAGGTGTTTAGAATGAAGTATGACATCACCTAATTTGTTATGTATCAGGGTGAGAAATTTCATAAGGCGCGGGATAGGTTTAAAGACATGTTTAGGAGGTGCCCACAATATGGGATATCTAAGGCTCAGTACATTAGTATCTTCTGCAACAGGTTGGACTGTGATTCACGTGTTCTGCTTGATGCATCATCAGGAGGAGCACTTTTAGCTAAGACACCAGTGGAGGCAAAAAGGCTTTCTGAGGATATTTCCATGAATTCACGTGACTGGCCTACGAAAAGAATGAGAGGATCTTATGTACTATGGAAGGTAGCCCAGGTTGGACATATAATCATGAAGCTGGACAAGACTAATAAGATAGTCTTCTAGTCTAGCTAACATCAACAAGCTAATAGAATCTCTATAGAAGAAGATTACTGAGTAGGCACAGAGAGGACCAGTTATGCAGCAGCAGGATGGTGGTGATGAAAGGTCAATCCAAGAGGGGTTGGAAGAGGAAAACTTCGCCATGGGTCAAAGCATTCAGGGTACCAGATTTCAGAACCAACATGAAACATGATTTAGCTAGAGAACTTCAATAATCGTGGTCTCTAAGGTAATTATCAGAATCAAAGGAGACAAGATAATTTTTCATAGAGCAATCCTAATGCAGCAGTGCAACCTCCTCCTTGGTTTTGATCTTGGTGCTAAGAATGAAGAAAGAAAAGCTGGTATTGAGGATACTTTAAACATATACATGTTGGCGTTTGGATCTATTGGTTAACGTGAACTGTTAGGGTTCCATGTAATTCTATCACAGCGAAAGTATAAACATATATTGATTACCTTTCACCAGGGTTGATGTAGAGGTTGAATTCTCGCCGACAGTCTGCGCAACCTCATAGTTTTGGGCATAACTCTCTCATCCAATATCGAAATCGAGTGATCTATGCACTAAAACAATCCTCTTTTCAGTGGCTTTCCAATAGTATATCACACAATTGGTGAATTTGATGGATAGAAACAACAAACGACCTTCCGATCTTCTATTGTATTCCTAAGCCACGTCTTGACGTTGGTGTGGGCAATGATCTACAAGACAAACTTAGTCTACAATCCTAATCTACCTTTCACGTGTGTTATGCATGTGACTCAGATTCCGGATTGATAAGATTGACTATTATATAGGCTACAACAGGGACTAGGAGGAGAAATTAGGATTTGAGCCTCCATTTGGCTTAAGCATCCAAGTTTAGCCCAAAACTTATACTTAAGTCCCAATAATAATAAATCATTCTACTAAAGAAATATTACTGCACTGCCACCCTAATCCCAAATTATGTTTATGGGCTCCTTCTTATTATGAGTCCGTTAGTCTCCCCGTGTTTAAGATTCAATGCCCATTAATTAATTAAGTTATTGACAACTCCATTAATTAATATAATTACCAAGAGTAGTACCACTCAACCTTATTATTATGTCAGAATAAATCCACCTGCAGGGTTTACATGATAATCATTATGAGTTCCTCAAAGGGACATCATCAACCAATTCCGTTAGGAAAAATATTCTTCTACAATCAACAGCACACCATAGAGACAACACCATCTCTTAACTCACCGAGCATATTGATTTAATAATTAAATATCACCCATTGATGAATTAAAAAAATAAATATTGGCATACATGTCGAGGTTATTGTATAGGGATTAAAAGGACGAACTTCAATAATAACTGAGATCTAGTTTTATTATATAGTCAGTATAAACTGAACGATCTCACCTCGGTCTTGCTCAATGCACTCAAAGTGCACTAGTGCAATTTTATAGTCAAGACAGACTAAAGCCAAATCACACTACAACCATACCGATAGATAGTCCCCATCTATCTCGGTTGTGAACACTGTTTATACTTTATAAGGAACCGATAATATGATCTTCCATGTGATGCCGCTGATGAGAGTGTAATTTCACATATTTTGAGCTCTGATTTACATGGAAATGGAGTACGATTTAGTCTTTTATTGAGACGAATCGGTATGTTTATGGGAAAGTCACGAATCAGAGGGTACAACGGATGTTTGAGCATATTTGTATAGGAAAACAGGTGTAAAAGGCTCAGAATTGAAAGACATGATTTTAGAGGCAATATTCGAGTGTCGTTCGCCCTAGATGGTTTGTTCGACCAACATCACTTTGGTCGAATAGAGGAGGCTAAGTCGAGTGGATTGTACAGACCCGTCCAGAAAGGAGCTCAACTTGGAGGTGTTGCTCTACCAACATCGGCTTGGTCGAACAAATGAGCAGAGGTCGAACAAAGTGAACAAAACTTATAGTGAGTTTGTTCGACTTGAAGGTCTTGCTCGACCAATATCAATATGGTCGAGCAAGAGAGGGTTGGTAGAGCAGAATGTCAAAAGTGTCCAGAGAGCTTGCTCGACTAGTTGCTCGAGTTGGAGGCCTTGTTCGACCAGTCAGGCTTGGTTGAACGGTGTTTCACTGCTGCTATTTATGATAATTTCGGATGTCTTTTACCAAATTTGACGTGTACTTCAAGCAAAAGCCCATCCTAAGCCCATAAGGAGGTCATATGAGTATAAAAGAAGAGCTTTCGCAGGAAAAAAAGGGAGAGAACACATATCTTCCATCATTCATCTACCACCAAAACCCTACCATCCAAAGGGGTCGTGAGAGAGGTTTGTCTGGCGCGTCAAGTAAGATCATACCAATCACCCATTATTGTTCCTAAATCAATCATGGGCTAGAACCACCCCGGTAGTTCTAGGGTTATGAAAGTTTTATGAGTTAATTGAATTTCCATGTGTAAACTCCGTACAACACTACTTGTGATTTATTTTATATAAGATTGTGCTTTTTCAATTCATACTCACGGTCGTTTTGTGCATCATTAACTGTTATGTAGAGTCTGGATACATCTCTCGGTTATTGATTGAGTGCGTTTACCGCTGAGCAGGATTACATGTTATAATTCTAAGTGAAAGAATTCCGAAGTATTATTAGAACTATCTTATATAGATACCTGTTAATTGAATCTTATTCGGGTTAATAAGTAGGATAAAGATTATAGCTTTATAGTACCTAAAAAGGAAGATCAAATCGGGTTAGAGTACTAAGTGCACTGGAAATAATTGATTATGATAGTACCTAGAAAGGGGGTAAAGTATACGTCTTGCTCCGAGGATATTCAAACGTGTCACACGTTTGCTTACTTGTGTCTATAGAGTATGCTTGCATGGTTTAGTGATGTGTCCATAAATCATAAGATAGAGTCGGACATCAACACATAGAAAGGAAAATAACAAGTAAAACTGGATGACATGAAGAACTACTCTATTACTTACTTGATCACAACCGGAATTTCTCTATTGCTTTCTTATTTACTTTGCTATTTCAGTTATATGTTATTTAGTTTCACAACCAAACCAAATCAAATTTGCCAACATGATCTTAGTTAATATAATTAAATTGATAATCATCCGTCCCTTGGGTTCGATAATCACTTGGTTGCCTATCAAAACTACAATTAATATCCTTTATACTTGAGGATTAATTTTGTATGTTGAGAAAATGCTCATCAAGTTCTTGACGCCATTGCCGGGGACGACATAGATTATTAGTTCATTATTTCTAGTTAAATTGAGATTATTATTCTTGTTTTCAATTTCTAACACTTATTCTTCTTAGAAGAATGCTGATAAGATCAAAGAAAGGTGAATTAGAGCCATATAATCTAGAGATCGAAGCATCGTCACGGAAGAAAAAGAAGAAGAAGAGTAAGAACAAGAACGTAGACCCAACTGAAGCTCTTAATTTAGGAGTTGAAGTTTACGTGCTAAATTCGCAAACGATTGAAGCTGCAACCAAAGATACTTTGGAAGTAGAGACAGTCAACATGGCAGCAAATCCTGATACACTTGCCATCCGTGAAGTCTTTAAGAATAATGGAGGGGGCAATGCTAGGTTGTTAGGAGCAAGAGGGACCGGAGCCGATTTCGATTTACACCTTGCTCTTATCACCATGATTGAAAGGAGTCCCTTCTCTGGGGGAACATTCGAAGATCCTCAGCAACATCTGAATAAGTTCCTAGGGTATGCAAGTACACAAAAAGATACAGGAGCTCATGAGGATGCGAAGAAGATCATATTATTTAAGTTCTCGTTGAATGAAAAGGCGAGAGATTGGTACAATAATCTTGATGCTGCTGAATGTGATACATGGGAGAAGTTGAAAGTGAAATTCTTGGAGCGATACATGCCACCTTCAAAGGTGTTCAAGATGAAACAAGAAATAAATCAATTTTCTGTCCATGACAATGAGAAGTTTCATGAAGCTTGGGACAAGTTCAAGGACATGTTTCGTAAGTGTCCACAACATGGGCTATCTAAGGCTCAATATATCAGTATATTCTACAATGGGTTGGATTGCTACTCCCGAGTGTTACTTAATGCTTCTTCTAATGGAGCATTGCTTACGAAGTCACCCATTGAGGCCGAGAAGCTTTTCGAGGATATTTTGATGAACTCAAGAGATTGGCCGACTGATAGAGTGAGAGACACTTATGTCCTGGTAAAGTACCACAAGTTGAGCACACTATGGTGAAGTCGGGGAGAGATGATGAGATCGTCTCTAGCTTGGCTAATATTAGTAAGCTACTAGAGTCTCAACAAAAGCAGATCATTGATTTATCTCAGAGAGTACCAATGATGCAGCAGGATATTGGGTATGAAGGAGCGAGCCAAGAGGAGATCGAAGAGGCAAACTACGCCATGGGTCAAAGTATTCAAGGAACTAGGTACCCGAATCAAGAAAACCGGAATTATCAGGGGAATTACAACAACTGTGGTCCCCTTGGTAATTACCAACAACAAAGGAGGCTGGAGTTTTCATGGAGCAATCCGAATAATGCGATGCAACCTCCTATCGGTGTTGATCCGGAAGCTAAGGTAGGAATACCGGGCTTTGAGGATACAATGAACAGGTACATGGCGAGGAATGATGCGAGAGTAGACCGTCTCGAGGCCAAGTTAGAGAAGAAAATTGATGATAATCATAAAGACTTGTCTACGCAAGTGAAAGACCTCATGTTGTTGATGAGGGAGATGGCTGAGAATGTAAAAAAATTGACTCAATCTATTGAGAGGGGGAAGTTTCCATCTTAAAGTATTGAGAATCCAAAGACTTGCCATGCCATCACATTGAGGTCAGGAACGTAATATGAAGGTCCGATGATGCCGGCGAGTGAAACCGAAGGGAACAGAGCAGTTGCTCGATCAGACTGGAGTTGCTCGATCAGACCATCTGATCGAGCAGAGGTCGAACAACTTCCAAAGAAACATAATTATGATACTCTATTTTTTCTGACCAACCGTTCGACCAGCATAATTCCATTCGACCAAACCATCTTGGTAGAGCAGAGGTTGAGCAACATGTTCAGGAACAGAGTATGCGATCTGACGGGTTGCTCGACCAAAACCAATCTGCTCGACCAAACCACCTTGGTCGAGCAACATGTTCAGGAATAGAGTATGCGATCAGATGGGTTGCTCGACCAAAACCAAGTTGTTCGACCAAACTACTCTGGTCGAACGGAGGTCGAGCAGAACAGTTCAGAGCCCGATTCGATACTGAATGTGATACCTACTAATCGGAATACTCCAGCTACATCTCATGAGTAGAATACCGAGCTCACAGTAGTAGAAAAGAAGTGGGAAAGAGCCAAGAGGTTGAGAGCCGAGAAGGATAAAGCGGAGAAGGTTGAACGTGATGAATGTGGGATTCCCAAAACAAAGATACCTTCCATTTCCTCTCAAGCTAGTTAAGAAGGGATTAGAGGAGAAGTTCAAGAAGTTTTCTGAGATCATACACAAAATAAGCTTGAACATTCCTTTCTCTGAAGCAATATTGGAGATGTCGTATTACGCCCACTTTCTGAATGATATTCTTTTGAAGAAGAGAAGCTTGAACGGAATCGAAATGGTGAGTTTGTCTGATAACTGCAGCTCGATCATACAAAGGAAGCTACCAGCTAAGCTAAAGGATCCGGGAAACTTTACAATTTTATGTGAAATTGGAAAGGGGCCGGCACATTGTGCCTTGTGTGATCTAGGGGAAAGCATCAATTTGATGACGTTGTCCACTTTAAAAGGCTTGGTTTGGGGGAGTTAACTCCCACAACAGTTGCTTTGCAGCTAGCGGATAGATCTATGACCTTTCCGAAAGGTGTGATCGAAGACGTTCTAGTCAAAGTGGAGAAGCTAGTCTTTCCTGTGGACTTTATTATGCTTGAGATGGAAGACGACAAGGATAATACTCCCTTGATCTTAGGGAGACCATTCCTTGCGACTGTTGGAGCTATGATAGATGTGAAAAAGGGTGAGCTACGGTTGAGGATGGATAAAAAAGAGGTTTTGCTTAACTTGGATAAAGCAATGAAGATGTCGATGGAGATGCAGTGTAACACTATTGATATGGTGGAGGAGATTGTTAATGAAGACATGTCTTTGATCCTCTCTAAGGATCCTCTTGATACATGCTTGATGAGTCTCTTATTTTTCCCACTACGGAGCTAGATGAGCTCTCCAATGAGGTATGTATTGAATTTCTTGAAAACTTGCTTGCTTTGGGTGATGATAGGTATGAATCACAAAAGACAAATATTGAAGAAATCAAGTGGGCTAGGAAGTACTTGGCTTTGGACAGAGAGAGTGCACCTCAAGAAGAAAAGAAAGAGGAGTTGAAACCACTACCGGACACTTGAAGTATGCCTACCTAGGTGACGATGAAAAATATCTGGTAATTGTATCTTCTTCTCTTGATGATGATCAACTTGAGGAATTGTTGGATGTGCTTAGGAAGTATAAGTCTGCGATAGGATGGTCTCTTGAAGATTTAAAAGGTATTAGCCCTTCATATTGCATGCATAGAATAAGATTGTTAGATGAGGCCAAGAGTAGCATTCAGAATCAGCGGAGGGTGAATCCCGCTATTCAAGAAGTGATTAGGAAGCAAATCCTAATGTGGCTAGATGCTGGAATTATTTATCCTATTAGTGATAGTCCCCACGTGAGTCAATTGCATGTTGTACTAAAAAGGGGAGCATGACTATAGTGAAAGCCAAGGATGATGAGACGTTAGCTACTAGGATTTCTACGGGATGACGTGTATGTACGGATTACAGGAAACTGAATGAAAATACATGCAAAGACCATTTTTCCATTTCTTTCATGGATCAAATGCTTGATCGTCTTGCAGGGTATGAGTATTATTGCTTCTTGGATGGGTACTCGGGTTACAATCAAATCATGATTGCATCCGAGGATCAAGAAAAGACTACTTTTACTTGCCTTTATGGAACTTTTGCCTTTAGGAAGATGCCCTTTGGATTACGTAATGCGCCTGCTACATTTCAACGTTGCATGATGGCCATATTTGATGGGTTGATAGAAAAGATCATGGAGGTGTTCATGGATGATTTTTCTGTGTTTGGTTCCTCTTATGATGTTTGTTTATCAAACCTTGCTACTGTTTTAAAAAGATGCCAAGAAACTAATCTTGTCTTGAATTGGGAGAAGTGTCACTTCATGGTAAGAGATGTGATTGTTCTTGTCCATCATATTTTGGCCAAGGGATTGCAGGTAGATAGAGCAAAGGTGGTGGAAATCGACAAGCTTCCACCACCTACTAATGAAAGAGGAGTGCGGTCTTTCCTTGGACACGCCGGTTTTTATAGAAGATTCATAAAAGACTTCTCGAAATACTCCAAGCCCTTATCTCATTTACTTGAAAAGGATGTTCCTTTTATTTTTGATGAAGAATGTGTAACAGCTTTTCAGATTTTGAAAGAGGCGCTTATTACTGCACTATCTTAATCACACCAGATTAGACTCAGCCGTTTGTACTTATATGTGATGTGAGTGATTTAGCACTTGGAGTGGTGCTTGTGCAGTTGAGGGATAAGAAGTTCTGCGCCATTTACTATGCGAGTAAGACTTTTGATGCGGCACAAAAGAACTACACGGTGACTGAAAATGAATTTCTTGCTATGGTGTACGCATTCAATAAGTTTCGACAGTATTTTGTTGGCATGAAGACTATAGTGTACACGGATCACTCTGCGATTCGGTACTTGATGGAGAAGAAGGAAACAAAGCCAAGGATCATTAGATGGATTCTTCTTCTGCAGGAGTTCGATATGGAGATCCGAGATAAGAAAGGTACAGAAAACGTTTTGGCGAATCACTTATCAAGATTGGAGATAAGGAAGCATTGTGATGATTCTTTTGATTACATAGAAGAGATGTTCCCTGATGAGAAGATCATGGCGGTGTTTGTTGAAGGGGCTGAGAGAGCATGTGTAGTGGCTGCCTAGGGGATGGATCCATGGTATGCGGATTATGTCAATTACATTGCTGTAGGAGAAATCTCGAGAGATCTCAACTGTTATCAACTTGCGAAATTCAAGCGAAATGTTGAGGCATTCATATGGTATGATCCGTTTGTCTACAAGATATGTACGGATTCCATAGTCCGTAGGTATGTGCCTGAGAAGGAGATGGAGAGCGTTCTTGATTTTTGCCGTGCACAGCCTAACAGGGGGAACTTCAGAGCTCAAAAGATGGTAACAAAGGTACTTCAATCTGCTCTTTATTGGCCTACCTTGTTTAAAGATTGTGAGACCTATGTGGCGTCATGCGATAGATGTCAAAGGATGGGGAACATAAGTCAAAAAGATGAGATGCCACTCCAACCAAGCATTGTTATTGAGATCTTTGATGTATGGGGGATCGATTTTATGGGGCATTTTCCTCCATCTAATGGGTTTCTCTACATTCTCTTAGCAGTGGATTATGTTTCTAAGTAGGTGGAAGCCATTCCCAATCGCGTGAATGATTCAAGGACTGTTTTATCTTTCTTGAAGAAACTTATCTTTGCCCGTTATGGAGTTCCTAGAGCACTAGTGAGTGATGGAGGGTCTCACATTGTTAACAAACTTCTTGAAAAGGTGCTTAAGGATTATGGAGTTAAGCATATGGTTACTACACCCTATAACCCTCAAGCGAATGGGCAAGCGGAAGTCTCCAACCGACAAGTGAAGCAAATATTAGAGAAGATAGTTGGAACCAATAGGAAGGATTGGGCTATGAAGCTCGATGATATTTTGTGGGGATTCCGGACTGCTTATAAGACAGTGTTGGACATGTCACCATACCAAATTGTCTATGGGAAGCCGTGCCACTTGCCCGTAGAGATTCAGCACAAAGCTTTTTGGGCATTGAGAAGTTTGAACTTGTCTTTAAAGATCAAAGGGAGTTGAGGATAACTCATATTAATCAATTGGATGAGTTCAGAAATCGTGCTTATAAGAACTCGGAGATTTTTAAGGAAAGAATGAAGAAATGGCATGACTCAAAGGTCTCCTACAAAGAGTTCAAGCAAGGTGATGAGGTATTACTTTTTAATTCTCGCTTGAAGCTCTTCGCAGGGAAATTAAAATCGAAGTGGATGGGACCGTTCATTATCCATAGAGCCTGCGGAGGGGGGAGTTTTGAGCTTATGGACAAAGATGGAGACATCATAACAGCGAATGGACATCGTTTGAAGCATTACAAGTCGCCGGATGATGCTTGTGTCATCTTTGAGGATACCTTGCACTAGATTGGTACCGTTGTGACTCTCCAATGTTAAACATGAGCGCCTATTGGGGGCTTTCCCTCCCGTTTATTGCTTTAATTTCATTGGTGTGAGTAAGAAATTTTTATATTTGACGTGCTTATCATTCGAAAATTACATCTCTTTACAAACTTAGTTTTGCCTATAGTTTCTACTAAGTTTGGGGGGTGTGATGTACTTACATCATCATAGCGTGGAGAATATAATATTTTATTTGTAATGTTTGATAGGGGAGTTGAATTTTTGTGGTATATTAAAACTTTAACCGGTTTTGATGTATCGATTTTTTTTTAATTTGCTTAGTGTTTAGTGGTGTGTTGTTTTTTTGTGTAATTGCGAGTTACACCTGAAGTTATATGGTTTTAAAGAGTCTCTCTAGCTTAATCTTTGGATATCTTGATACTTGATATTGTCCTAGAGTTGAATGATGCAGGGAAACACGAGAAGGGTACGAAGTTTAGTAGTTCAAGGGATGTTCGACCTTCAGGTGAGCAGTTCGACCAAGGCTATTTGATCGAGCATTGGTCGAGCAATGTGCATAAATCTTTTAGAGAGGTCGTTTGGCTTGAACCTTGCAGCTCGATCAAGAGGCTGGAGTCGAGCAATGGTCAAACAAAGTGAAAAAAACTTACAGAGACTTTGTTCGACCGAATAGTGGTTGCTCGACAGGGAGTGTGAAGTCAAACAACTGTCGAGCAAGACGGAGAAGAAAAGGGGGCACGATGAGGCAAGTTACTCAACTTCCAGCACCTATTCGACCAACAAATTTAGGTCTAACGAAGGTCGAGTAGAATGCACAAATTGTCCAGAAAGGTTGTTCGACGTAGGAATCTAAGTCGAGCAAAGGTTGAGCAAATGGTGAAAAACTTATATAGAGACCTTGTTCGACTTAACATAGGCTGCTAGACCAAGACTTGAAAGTCGAGCAGAAGTCGAGCAAGTCAGGGCAAAACAGGGACTCGATCACACACGTTGCTCGACTTCCACATGCTGTTCGACCAAGAGATTCAAGTCGAACGGAGGTCGAGCTAGGCAATTTTAAGGTCATATCTGGGTCTTTCGATCTACAGACTTTGTTCGACCATCCCTCGCAAGTTAAATTGCGATCGAACGGGGTCTGGGGACAATTTTTAAAAAGGTATTTCATTCCGTTCGTCACACCCACTTCCATCACCCTTTCTCGAGCACCACCGTAACCGTAAGGTCTTCTTCCCAATCTATTTCTTGCGCTTTAATCTTCCATTCCACACACTTTCACATCCAAATTCGAGTGCTCTAAAGTCTGATTTAGGGCTAGATTCGAATTTTTGGAGTTGTTTTCGTTGCCTTCACCACACGCACACCATGACAAGCAAAGGTATATTTTCTCCTCACTTTTTACTCGTGGGTTGTGTTGATAATGCTTAGTGAAGAATGGGTGAGTGGATTCATGCTAGTCTGGGTTGGTTTGATTGTTGAGTTGCTTGAGTTTTTATCCAACATTGCATTCGAAATTTTCTTGAATGGTGCTTCGTTAAATTGTGGAATTTTTGTGAAATTGATGTTGTATGAAGCATGGGCTTTTGTTTAATTTTGAATTATTCATTTTGGCTCATTGAAATTGGGTATTAATGTGATGCAATTGAGGGTGGAAGTTGAGCATGTTTAAAGTGTTGACTTGGTGAAATTCGGAATTGATTAGATATTGTGTTTGTGTGTAGTGCTAGATTCTTGATTAAAAGTGTTGGTTTAGAGTGCAATTGTGATTGATAAACACTTAAATTTGAGTTAAATTGGATACATGAATTTGAAGTCTTGAGTAGGATTCATGTTAGACGTAGGCTTGGTAGTGTTAATACCTTTTTGTTGCGTATTGAAGTACAAATTTTGTAGGAAAAGAGGTTGCTTCTTCTTCAAAGAGGAAGGAAAATAAGTCACCCCTGTTGGTAGAGATAATCAAGAAGATGAAAATGGACAAAGGAAAAATGCCAGCGGATTTCGGGATCAAGATTGGCGATTGGGAAGATAAACAGGAGCTGTGGAATGCTATCTTGCTAAAGATCAGAAGGACGAGGTATCAAGATGATCGTGCCATGACGAACATGAACATTATCAACGATATTCGTTGGTTATTTAATCAAGTGGGCATCACAAGATTCATGGAGATGAAGAGGGAGACGTATTTTCACATTACTGCGGAGGTCTTATGCACGCTGAGAGTGGAGCGTGGTGATGGATATCTTCCGTATGGTATTCATATGCAAATAGGTGGACATGAGCAAACTATGTGAGCTCGAGAGTTTAATGAGATAATTGGCTGTGAAAACGTGGTTGGGACAGAGAGTGATGACTTCAAGCCGAACGAGTTTTGGAGAGCTATCACGGGGAGGTGAGAAGATTATAATTCCAATACTTCAAAGGTTGCTTTCATTCGCAACCCCGTGATTGCTTACATGGACCGGATTTTTGGGGAACACATTGTTTGCAAGGTCTGAAGGAAGCTGTATTCTGAGAGGGGAGCTCTATGTCTTATGGTGCATGCTCAACGGAGTTCGCTTCAATGTAGCAGCTTACTTTTTCCATCAGCTTTACAAGTTTACCACGCATGGATTTCAAAGAGTAAACATTGGATGGCTGATCACCATTATAGCGGAGTATTATAGGGTTGACTTGAGTAGGTACGCTCCTGTTCGAGGCGATCCGGACTTGATCTTGAAATCATGTGTCAGGATGGGGCTTATTGAGCGAGTGGATGATGCTTGGATGTTCATCCTAGGGAAGAAGCCTCGAACACTTCAGTTTTCGTTGGTGATAGCTGACCTTACCACTGTGAGGAACAACAATAACTTATTGATGAATACTACGGAGCACACAGTGATCTCAGAGACATGATTGGGACGAGGAAATTGGAGATTGCTAGTAGAGTTACGTGTGCAGGGAATCGGCTTGGATGAGGACATGATTCTGATTGGAGACCCAGTTGCTTTTGAAGAAGAGGAGCCACAACCACCACCTGTTTTGATTATCAGGAGGATATGCCTCCGGTGCAGCCTCAACAGCAACTTGAGTAAGAGTTTTTCGAGCCACCACCACAGCCGCAGCCACAGCAAGATTATTGGGTGGATTTTTTCAGGAGCAATTCCGATTGATGTACGAGCATTTTGCCACACTCAATGCGAACCAGCATGAAACAAATAGACAGTTGGCGCTTGCGAATGATACTATGCTGCTCTCAACACGCGTTATGATGTAATGGATGGACGGTTGCTGCAGATGCAAGACCATGGGCGCATGATGGATAGGAATCTCACTGCTCTTCATATAGATATGGACCGGTGGCGGTTGGAGTCGGGAGATGGTAATGATGAAGAGGGTTCAGATGATGATGATGCTCCGGAGGAGTAATTAGCATCAGGTTTTTATCCATTTATGATTCTTCTCATTCCCATTCTCTTTTACACTTTACAGGTGCATGCTTAAGTGTTTGGGTGTAGTTGTGATTCATGTGTGAATGGTCTGTATTTGATAGTGATGATGATTGAATGTTGGATATTACGTGCTTGGGATTGTTTAGTAAAGATTCATGATATGTATAGGCTCTTATTTTGATGCATGTTGATTTGCTAATGACAAGCATGTTCTATTTGTAATTGTAGTTCATAGAAAATTTAGGTTGATTGCATGCTTTGAAGAGTGCTTAGGATTCTATTAACTTGTGAGGATTTGAGCCTTTTGATCGTGTTATACTCATGATCGTTTTTTCTTGAGAGTCGTTTGTATATTCGTATTCTAGAACTTGACTTGGAGTGTTGTGTGAAATCTATAATTGATAGATTCTAGGAAATGATCTTAGGTCATTATTGTTAATTGAGTTACTTAGCCAAATTTATCCTATCCTATTATATGATTTTCATTGGAAGCCTTTTTGAGCCGTTAAGCTTTTTCTTTGGCAAGCCTTGATAATGAGTCGTTTACCTTTTGAGCCTTAAACACCTATTACTAGTAAAGAGTGAAGGTAGACGAATGCTACACGAAGATTTAAAGAGGAATAGAAGGAGAGATTTGGTGAAAGCAAAATCGAGAGACAAGAGATTAAATCTTGTGAGGGTTAGTGCCTGAAATTGGTATCCCGAATACTAGAGAGGGTAGTGCCCGAAACAGGTACCCTTATACTTGAAGAGCACCGGAGTTGGCATTACTGCGCAAAAGAAGTTGATCCAAGTAAAAATGGAGGAATGTTGTATGAACATGATCGTTGAGACGAAGAAGTAAAGAAGGAAGCAACTGAAAAGCAATATACCAAGGTAATTCTTTACTAGTAAAGTTAGTCACTTATCTATATTCTTCCACCTTTACCAAAGAGCCAACATTACAAACTTGAAGCAAGTCCTTTGTGATCCTAGTATTGAGTCGTTTATGGATGGATTTTTTAGACCATTATCAAGCTTATGGTTACGCGAGTATATGAATTGAAATTGAGTGTCGATACTAACAGTAAGGTGTACATTTTTTACACTTGAGTGAGAGAGTAAATACTTACCCGTGAGTTAGATGACTTAGCACTCATAAAAGTATTATGATTAATTGATGTTTTTATGTGAATGAAAGGTATGATGGTTGCATGTTTTGAGTTGATATAATTGCATGTGTTAGGATATGTTGTACCTTGTGATTACACTCTCTAGATTGTTTGATTTTCGTTGCCTCGGGATGAGCAACATGTAAGTTTGGGAGTTTGATGAGAGTGTAATTTCACGTATTTTGGGCTCTGATTTGCATGGAAATGGAGTACGATTTAGTCTTTTATTGAGACGAATCGGTACGTTTATGGGAAAGTCATGAATCAGAGGGTACAAGGGCTGTTTGAGCATATTTCTATAGGAAAACATGTGTAAAAGGCTCGGAATCGGAAGACAAGATTTTAGAGGCAAGATTCGAGTGCCGTTCGACCTAGATGGTTTGTTCGACCAACATCACTTTGGTCGAACAGAGGAGGCCAAGTCGAGGTGTTGCTCGACCAACATCGGCTTGGTTGAGCAAATGAGCAGAGGTCGAACAAAGCGAACAAAATTTACAGTGAGTTTGTTCGACTTGAAGGTCTTGCTCGACCAACATCAACGTGGAGGAGCAAGAGAGGGTTGGTCGAGCAGAATGTCGAAAGTGTCCAGAGAGCTTGCTCGACTAATTGCTCGAGTTGGAGGCCTTGTTTGACCAGTCAGGCTTGGTCGAATAGTGTTTTGCTGCTACTATTTATGATAATTTCAGATGTCTTTTACCAAATTTGACGTGTGCTTCAAGCAAAAGCTCATTCTAAGCCCATAAGGTGGCCCTATGTGTATAAAAGAAGAGCTTTCGCAGGAGAAAATGGAGATAACGCACATCTTCCATCATTCATCTACCACAGAAACCCTACCATCCAAAGGGGTCGTGAGAGAGGTTCGTCTGGCGCGTCAAGTAAGATCATACCAATCACCCATGATTGTTCTTAGATTAATCATGGGCTAGAACCACCCCGGTAGTTCTAGGTTTATGAAAATTTTATGAGTTAATTGAATTTCCATGTGTAAACTCCGTAAAACACTACTTGTGGTTTATTTTATATAAGATTGTGCCTTTTCAATTCATACTCACGATCGTTTGTACATCATTAACTGTTATGTTGAGTCTGGATACATCTCTCGGTTATTGATTGAGTGTGTTCACCGCTGAGCAGGATTATATGTTCTAATTCTAAGTGAAGGGATTCCGAAGTCTTATTAGAACTATCTTATATAGATACTTGTTAATTGAATCTTATTCAGGTTAATAAGTAGGATAAATAGTATAGCTTTATAGTACCTTAAAAGGAAGATCAAATCGGGTTAGAGTACTAAGTGCACGGGAAATAATTGATTATGATAGTACCTAGAAAGTGAGTGAAGTATACGTCTTGCTTCGAGGATATTCACACGTGTCACACGCTTGCTTATTCTTGTCTATAGAGTACGCTTGCATGGTTTAGTGATGTGTCCATAAATCACAAGGCATAGTCGGACATCAATACATGGAAAGGAAATTAACAAGTAAAACTGGATGACCTGAAGAACTACTCTATTACTTACTTGATCACAACCGAAATTTTTCTATTGCTTGCTTATTTACTTTGTTATTTCAGTTATATGTTTTTTAGTTTCACAACCTAACCAAATCAAATTTGCCAACATAATCTTAGTTAATTAGAATATAATTAAATTGATAATCATCCGTTCATTGGGTTCGATAATCACTTGGTTGCCTATCAAAACTACAATTGATATCCTTTATACTTGAGGATTAATTTTGTGTGTTGAGAAAACGCTCATCAGCTGCACACCATATTATCTACAGTATAAAGTAAATGGACTTTTGCAACTATAAATAATTGCAAACGTTTGATCACATGATTCTCATTTCAAATATTGTCTAATCATTGTTCATACAAAAAGCAAGACTTTTAGTATACAATTCAACAATCTCGCACTTATACTAAAAGACTATGCTGCCATATTCGCTGCCATACATCTGAATACCACTCCCACCATTTGACCATTAAAAGCTTTCACCTTAAAGTCCTTGTAAAAGGATTACTAGATTATCATCCGATGCAATTTAGGCGACAGCAACCTTTCCCTCATATATACAATTTCTTGTATCAGGTAGTACTAGCTATCAATGTGTTTAATTTCCTTATGGAATCGTGATTCCTTCAAGTTAGCAACTGTACCATTATTATCACAATAAAATGTGATTACCTTGGGCAAACTCAGAATCACATCTAAGTCTATTACGAAGTTTCTAGAACTATACAGATACTTTGGCTGCCACAAGGCTCTAATATTATCCTTTTTCATGGTGAAGTCCGAAATATATTTCTATATGACACTCCTCCATACTATGGATCTACTTCCATTAAACACATAACCTTGAGGTGGATTTACTGCCGTCCCTATGATTTGAAAAAACTCGAATCTAAGTAACCACCAAGAAGTAATGAATTATTCTGGTAAGCTTACATATAATTTCTAGTTCTCTTCAGGCACTTCAAATATGTATTACCATAATTCTATATTCTTATTCCGGGTTATCTTGATACTTACTGACTATGCCATTGGCAATACAGATATCCAATCTCGTGCATAGCATTCCATAGATTAAGCTTCCTAATTGCAGAAGCATAGGAAACCGCCTTTATCTATTTTATCTTATTATGCGTCTTAAGACACAAATCCTTAGATAAAGTCACATGTTAAACGAGTAAGGATTGTATCTATTTATGAAGCTTGAGATAAGCACAACATCCTATCTTGTGATCACTATCACTACGATCGAAAGGATATACCTTGCTTCTCTTAAGTCCTTCATTTCATACTGCTTTATTAAACCATATTGATATGCCTGACAATACTCTTTCATTGTCTCCAATGAGCAAGATACCATCTACGTACGTACAAGAAATACCACCACGTTTCTGTCACTCTTTTCAATACACAAGACCCATCCAAGCATTCATAAATCCATATTACTAGATTTCCTAATCAAAACGGATGTTGCATGATATTGAAGCTTGCTTTAGTCCATCGATGGACACTTTTAAGCTTACACTCAAAATGCTCTTAGCTCTATGCAATGAATCACTCTGGTTGCTTCACATAGATGTTTTTCTCAAGACTTCCAATCAGGAAAGCTGTCTTGACATCTATTTGCCTTACGTCATATTCAATATGAGCAGTAACAAATAAAAGAATCCGGATCGACACAATGTGATCGATCCTCTTTTAATTTTGTAGACCTACTTCTAATTATTTTTACACCATTTAGTTGTTCTTCAAGCTCCCAGATTTAATTTCAGAAAAACATTGCAACTTGCTAAGATGCTGCATTTCGATCTAGTAGTGCTTCGTCATGTCCATGAGCCGATTTCATGTTTACTAGGGACCAAGTCTCACGACTCTCCCAAAATATAAATCTTTTCGGTTGTAAAACCATCCTCCCACTACGACAAGACACTACAAGCAATTATGTATCAGATGTGACACGCTATGCAGTTTACCTGTGGTATATCCTCTTGTATTCTTAGTACTAAAACTTGTGTTTTCTTTCTCACAGCTTTTAGAACATTTTATACATGGCTATGTTATTTATTACATAGTCGTTCTTCAAAAAATTTAGTGATCGTGTTAACAATCACTTTCTGATCTTTTTGAACTATTAAATAAACCACCCTTCATTTTTCTAGGATAAACCACAAACATCAATTCGACATGTGTTTCTAGGGCTTACCCATAAAATGAATTTAGTAATTTTAAATAATTCATCATCTATCAAATCATATCCATAAGAGCCTTATTCCTTCTTTCCGCCATACCATTCAGGTGGGGTATGCCCGGTATAGACAACTTGAGATTCATTCTCATCCTCTGATTAACAACTCCTAAACTATCCTAAGAGGTGCTCGCCACTACGATTGGATCGCAGTGATTTGATATATTTTCCATGATGCTTCATTGCATCAGTCATGTACTTCTTGAATTAATCATAGTACTTAAACTTGCAGTGCATCAAATAAATATATCTTGTTACTAGAATAATCTTTGAATATTCATAAACACCTCTCGCCAGGATAATCTTAGGATCGCTTAAATTAGAATGAACAATTTCCAACATATCTTTCCATGGCTCTATACCCCCTTGCCTTGAAAAAGGTAATTAATCATTTTACTTCCAAGTAAGACTCACTAGTTCGATAGTTTCCACTTTCAATAAACCTAACAGTCCATCGGCTATCAACTTTCTAGTCGTACTTAAGTAAAATGATCTAGTTTTAGATTCCAAAAGTATGTTTAGTTCATCTCCGAAGGTTCCTTTCTCTTAATAAGTTTAGAAAATGCATTATTAATTACTATTTGTTGCATCCGTGGGATAAACATGATTTAAGAGTGTACAAATTGTCACTATCGTACCATAATAAATTATAGCTCAATCCTTCATTATAATGACCATGTCATTTAAATGATTGAAGTATCCATCCGTAAATTCATAGAAATTGAAATTAAATTATTTCAATGATAACATACATACAGACAATTTCTCAAAATCAAACGTTTATTCCTATCAAAAGATAAATAAACAACTCCCACTGCAACAACCACTACTTTTGTAGTTTACCCATGTATTAAATTATCTTATCATCACTATGTTTAAAATGTTTAATGATTCTGGTATTTACACAACGTGTCAGTAAACGCCATAATTAATCATGTTTCAACAACTAGTGAATAAAATACTTACCTTGTTCACCTCTTGATGAAATTGGTTTTCCCTTGCCACACGTTTTGTCAGAAGTTTCCCACCATATACAATCTTTTGTAATTCAGGTGAAACTTGCTCAAAACGTTAAGGCAAACTATGAAAACAAATTGAGCCAGGTTTCTCCTTCAATTTCTATTCCAAGTATTTCCGATTCATTCATCAAGTTAACCCTGACCTCTTACCTTTCTCACTTACTCAAGTATCTGAAGAGTCTCATGAGACCATCATATTTCTATAAACCTCTCACCTCTTCACTAAAGATTTAAATAGGTATCAGAAGACATCCTTAGTGAGAACACATTTTAATTTTCTTAAGCAGTAAGAATTAAAAACAAGATTCTTTTCTAATCATTTGTTTTGGACAAGTAAATATATTTTCTTTCAGTTAACATTAAGTGAAATAAATTATTCGAAAATTCAGAGAATCAAGTAAATAAATACGATGATCAAATACTTCGAATTTAAATTTTATATTGATTCCCTCAATAAACAATATAAAATAAATTCACCGACATCTCAAGTACCCTGAATTTGCATGCCACGTTAGTGTGGACGTATACAAACCCTAACATTTACAAGAGAATGTTTTACCCATTAATTTCATACATCATAATTAACCTTATGACTCAATGATTAATAGTCGGTTATCCTTTAGCCATGCAATTTAATAGCAGTTACTCCGTTGGGGAGGATACATATTAATTGCACCTAAGTGTATACCATTATTTGGTATTAAGTATGTTACCCAAGTTTGTGTGTCTTACAGTTGGAGAAGTCCACACGCCCTCAAATAATTTCCTACAATCATCAATTATTAATTTGTACCAGTGATCCGCAAATAAAACTCATCCGTTGGGGAGGAAGACACTATAGTCGACTCATAAGCTTACTTGCATCACATTACAAATAATAATTATTTAATGAAATTTATTCCCGTGATCCACAAATAAAACTCATCCGTTGGGGTGGAATGCACTATAGCCGACTCATAAGCTTACTTGCATCACACAATAAATCAATATTGGAGGTCATTGGATCATGACCAATCCCTCTCCCACGTAGTTATTTAACAATATGGTTTTGCATGCATGCAATATAACATATATAATTATGTAAATAAACATGCTATTATTACGGCAAATTAGGTAGTAAATCAAATATCATATGCAATCCAATTACATAATAATAATTGACAAATAAAATAATTATAGCAATTATATACAAGGAAATAAAATAATTGCCAAATAAAAAGTTGACTTGGTCAACAAACCAATTAAGCAATTCAATAAATGACTTGTGCAAGAAGAAAACTTGATATAACGGTTCTAGCAGAAAAAATCCGCTCAAGTTGTACCCCCAATCCACCCTTGCCACGTCACCTCATTATTGGCCCATCTGTAAATAGAAACCACAAAAAACGATCATGCACAAGCTCCCTCATTCCTGCCCATCGTCGGAACCTACCGCCCAGCCGAACTGCTGCCGGAGGCCACTTCCAGCAAATGCAACAACATTGCAGCCACGTGACAACCCACCGGAAAAACTGCCAATATTCTGACATGCCCGCGCGCCACTCATCAGCGAGCAGCAGCCTTCGAGTGACATCCTACGAAGTTCTTTCTCGACAATTCGCTTGGAAACTACCCTTACAGAACCAGCCATCTTTCAAGCCATCATCTGCACTGGCGAGTCAACTTCCAATCACGCGATAACACTCCTCGCCGGCAAGAAGCAATAGCTGGTCAGACTGTCGAATAATCCGCTTCCCAGCTTGCTGGCCCGCCATCGTTACTCCTGAATCAGATATAGCCTGCATGCCGAACAACAGCGTTCCATGGCCGCCGCTTCAGGGCCGATAACTGGCTGTCGCGTTTCTCCATGCCAGCGCCGGAAAAATAAAGCCGTCACCCAGCCACGCCTTTCCGATCATCCCATCCACTTCCAGCCCAGGTAAACACCTTACCGTATCACACGCCGACTGCATGTCGACCAGCCACCCAGGGGACCAGCCCGAAAACAAGATGGACTCGATCAAAAATTACCCAGACCCGATCGAAAACCCATATGGACCCATTCGAAACCTTGTCGGACTCGATCGGTGATCTCACGTGGCTGATTTCGATTCTGTCTGGTATGGTCTTGCAGCAGTCGGGATTCTGTCACCACCGTGCCCTATTTGCATCAGGGCCGGCTGCAAACTGCCATGCCTCGGTGTCGATCTCGTGCACCAGCCATGCCACCGGTGAGACTCGTGTCTTCTTCCGCATGGTTTCTTTGCTGGGTTACCAACGAACTTCGTCGATCCGCTAGCAAACCAATTCACCGTGGGTATTTCTATGAAACCCTAGCGCCATGGATTGCCTTGCCCTTCACCCACACCATTGTTAAGAAAAATAGATTCCTTTCACAACCAACCAGGCATGTCATCCAAGGCGTCGCCGTCGTGTATCAGTGATCAACATGCCGTCTCATTTCATCATTCGTCCACATACAATTTCTTTCGCCGGAGAATCAAACCAAAGTACATCGTCAGCCCCATCACAACGTTCATCCGCTCAACACTTCCACCAGGGGATATCAATCATCCGCCATCAACAACCCTAGAATTCAATCGCTGGTCACGACTTTCACAATGTGATACCAGCGTGGCTCATAGATAATCGTCATGTATGGGAAGGGGTTTAAATGAATTACACATAGGGTTTTCACAGGATATCTATCAATAACTCAATAAACCAAAACCATAATATTTCATGTGATTCTATTCCAAATAAAAGCACATAATTCACATATACCCTAGCCTAACGTGTCACGTTAAGCCATAGAACCTTGTTCTGATACCAATTGTTGGCGTTTGGATCTTTTGGTTAATGTGAATCGTTAGGTTCCATGCAATTCTATCACAGTGGAAGCATAAACATAGAATTGATTGCCTTTCACTAGGGTTGATGTAGAGGTTGAATTCTCGCTGACTGCCTGTGCAGCCTCACGGTTTTGAGCATAACTCTCTCATTCAATATCGGAATCGAGTGATCTATGCACCAAAATGATCCTCTCTTCATTGGCTTTCCAATAGTATATCACACATACAGTTTTGACTTACACACGATTTTAGAAAAATCGGTGAAGTTGACAGACAGAAACAGCAAACGACCTTCCGGTCTTTTGTTGTATTCCTAAACCATGTCTTGACGTTGGTGTGGGCAACAATCTACAAGAAAAACTCAGTCTACAACCCTAATCTGCCTTTCATGTGTGTTATGCGTGTGATTAAGATTCTGGATTGATAAGATTGACTATTATATAGGCTACAACAGGGACAGGAGGAGAAATTAGGGTTTGGGCCTCCATTGGGCTTAAGCATCCAAGTTTAGCCCAAAACTTATACTTAAGTCCAATAATGATAAATCATTCCACTAAAGAAATATTACTGCACTACCACCCTAATCCCAAATTACGTTTATGGGCTCCTTCTTATTATGAGCCCGTTAGTCTCCCCGTATTTAAGATTCAATGCCCATTAATTAATTAAGTTACTGAAAACTCCATTAATTAATATAATTACCAAGAGTAGTATCAACCAATTCCTTTAGGACACAAATTCCTTCTACAATCAACAGCACACCATAGAGACAGTATCATCTCTTAACTCACCGAGCATATTGATTTAATAATTAAATCTCACCCATTGATGAATTAAAGAAATAAATATTGGCTTACGTGTCGAGGTTATTGTATAGGGATTAAGAGGACAAACTTCCATAATAACTGAGATCTAGTTCTATTATATAGTCAGTATAAACCGAACGATCTCACTGCGGTCCTGTTCAATGCACTCAAAATGCACTAGTGCAATTTTATAGTTAAGATAGACTAATGCCAAATCACACTACAACCATACCGGTAGATAGTCCCTGTCTATCTCGGTTGTAAACACTGTTTATACATTATAAAAAACTGATAATATGATCTTCCTTGTGACGCCGCATACCATATTATCTATAGTATAAAGTAAATGGACTTTTGCAACTATAAATAATTGCAAACGTTTGATCACATGATTCTCATTTCAAATATTGTCTAATCATTGTTCATACAAAAAGAAAGACTTTTAGTATACACTCCAACAATACATGGTTAGGAATGATGCAAGAGTGGATAGACTTGAGCTACAATGAATGCTAACCAAGCAGATTTATTTAAGCAATTGAAGGATCTTACTTTGTTGATGGGACATATGCCTAAAAATATTAATGAGCTGAAGCAGCAGATGGTGAAAGGGAAATTCTCTTCTCAAGGCGTTATGAACCCAAAAGAGTCCTGCAAAGTTATCACATTGAGGTTTGGAACGCAGTATGATGGTCCTAAGATACCAGAATCATATTCTGGAGTTGCAAAAGTATCATTATGAAGGAATTGAGCATTATGATGAAGAAAATAAGCATCATGATGAAGGAAATAAGCATAATAATGGAGTTGAATTGGTAGTTAGATGGCCAGATGTCAGCAATGTTGCATCGGAGCTGACTTCAAGCAACAAAGGCAATTCTCGGCTCCACAATCCTTTGAACTATGTATTTGAATATCCACCAAGCATCACGATAAAGGAAATAAGTATCATGATGAAAGAAAATAGTATAAATATAAATAGGAATGATTTAAATGTAAAAGTTAGTTTTTGTGATTAAACAGAGAACCTATAAATGGAACACCTAATATAGTAAAATGGGGGCTTTTCGGTGGGACGGATGGAGTATTATATGAAAGAGGATGCTCGCTTGTGAATCTCTTGAACGGATGTTAGTCGAGATGTGGTAGGGCGAGTACCCGCAGGCCGGGTCGAAATTGTCATTCATATCTCCTTCATTTCATCTTTTTTTTTCTTCTTTTTTGTGTTTTTCTATAAAGGTAAATAAACTTTTTTGTCCATTAAATTTATCAATTTTTGAAAGTACTCCATAGGATTTTAAGTTTTTGAAATCGTTCCATTAAATTTTCAAAATTCGACATTTTAGTCCATTTATCGGTTGGAGTAGGTCACTCAACTGGTAATGCTACGTGGCACTTCTAACATGGCGAGAAATTTTGATTTTTTAGTCCTTTAAGTTTGCCAATTTTTTAAATTAGTACATGATATTCTAAAATTTTGAAATTAATCCATTAACTTTTAAAATTCAACAACATAGTGTTAAAGGTATCAAAATAAGCATAATACAGTGAATTAATCCGCACAACCAACAAAAATTCACCATTAACCCGCTCTATGAATGGCCCATACTGCAAATGATCTGTTCCTAAAATAACTCGCATTATTAAAACTCGAATATAACCTGCCCCATGCAAGGTCTGTACTCTAATTCGATGTAGCAATAACCCCCACATATATAAATAAAAAATAATATTTTTATAAATTATGCATTGTTCATTTTGATAACATATATTTTTTTAATTTTATTTTAGGTTCATATTTTTTTAAAAAGATAATCCATATAAAAATATCAAAATGAGTTTGACGTGTTGCCAACTTGCTATGCTCTGCTAAAATTTATCCAATGGCCGCCTCGCAAATAACCAGCCCGACAAATATCTTATCTTATCAAACCTAACGAACTCTAACCTAGTAAATGATGGGTTGTAGTGAGTTGATATAGGTTAATTCAACGTACTTTTACATATCTGATTGGTCTAATTATCGGTTACATGACATTTCCTTTTTTAATTTTCTGTCATGATTTCAATGATATACAATAATTTAATGGTAAAAATGAATACATGTAGAAAGAAAAATCACGTGTATCTTTAGAGAAAACATTCCGAATCTTGAAATACCAAATTGATCAACCACAATCTTAAAATACATCAGACCAAATCTCCTAATTTAAAGAACCTAGCAAATTTATTTTTTATTAGTTCATGAACCCATGAAGATATATCATCTACTATTCATTCTCTATTGCATAAGTTAAGTTTACATGAAATTACTCCCTTCGTCGCATCCATAAATCTTCATTTGCCTTGCACGTGAATTAAAGAGTATTATTATTTTATATGTAATGAGTAGTTGCATTTATAGTGAGTGGTGATCATATATGAAGTCCTTTACTAAAAGAGGATTGTCAGCCGTTATGCACCTTTACGCATCCTCCTCTTCTCTATGTGGATTCTTAAACTGAAACGTTCGAACCCGCCTTTCCCTCTTAAATGGTTGAATCAGGTGAATTTAGAATAGTTTAGTACTAAAATGTTCACTGATTACCAGTGTCATCACCTTCAGGAGTTTTGTGCATGAGCTCATGCTTTGCGCAGATGGACTAAGAAAGTCAAAATCCATTCTATGGCTAGAATTATTTTCTCATTTCCGATGGAATAAAGATCTACGATTGACCGGCCTTTCTGCCATTAAGATAAAGACGTATGCAAGGACTATGCCCTCCATGAAGGTCGGGAAAGCAAGAGATAGACTTGCTCACTAGTGCCCTCCTTAAGTGCTCTTAGAAGTTTTACTATTCAAAAGCATTCCAGATGTGCTTTTAGAAGTTTTACAGATGGAGTATTATGAAAGAGGATGCTTGCTTGTGAATCTCTTAAATGTATGCTAGTCTAGATGTGCTTTTTACAATTGAAAATCATGACGGCTAAGTTTCGTGCTAAAAATTTAGTTAGTGAAAAAGAGGGTGACAACATTCTAAAGTTCAACCCAAATGAAATGAACTCCCTCCGTCCCATTTCAAACTTTACATTTGTTTTTTGCCTGTAGATAAGGAATGTAGTATTTTAATGTGTAGTGAGATGAGATAAAATAATTTTTTAATGTAAAGTGGTTAGGTGTATTAATGTGATGTGTGGGTCCGTATGAAGAGAAATAATTAATTTGTGTGAGTCTCATCTACCAAAAAGGAAAAGAAAAATGTAAATATTGAAATGAGATACACAAATTGAAAATATTTAAAGATTGAAATGAGATGGAGGTAGTATTTCTATAAATTAAGTTGAATGTAAAATTTAGAAAATGAAAAGATAAATGTCACGTACTTAAACCAGTAAGACGACTCATTCTTGTTGATAAATGGACCAATTTCTTGAAAATTTGAAATCAATTCAAAATTTTGGAATATTATGGACTAATTTTAAAAAACAACAAACTTAAAGGCATAAAAAAAATTTTCTTGCCACGTCAGAAGTGCCATGTGGCATTACCGGTTAAGTGAGTTGCTCCATCATGTAAATGGACTAAAATGTAGAAATTTTGAAAGTTAATGGACCATACTAAAAAACTCAAATAATTTCAAAAATTGATACACTTAATAGTTAAAAAAATTTATTTACCTTTTTTTAATTTAATATAACTTTGTGGTATTAATTGTAAATATTTCAATGGGTATAGAATTGTAGGATTTATGGTATAATTATAATTTTATACTTGCATTTAGATTACATTTTATTTTTAGATTTTGAATTTAGTAAATTGTGATCCTTTATATTAATAATTAATATTAAAAAGGCTAATTATACTATGCACCTATGTGCACCCCAAGATACAATGGACTCACTTTAGAAAATGTATATTAATATATAAACGAAAACAAATACTCTAATTATGAACAAAAATGTATGCAATTTAATTGTTAGTTTTTAATGAAAATTTGAGCGTAAAAAAATATACAATTACTAAAAACATGTATACACTGTTGAATATAAAGTTATACACATATGGATGCTAGTTTTTTAATGAAAAACTTAGTGTGAAAAAATATACAATTATTAAGAAAATCGTATACAAATAGAATAACATGTACGCAAAATAGAATAAAAAAGTTATACACATATGAGTGCATCATTCCACCCGAGTGCACCTAATATCAACTTTATAAAAAACTAAAAACTAAAAACAAGCAAAAGATATTGTTGATTAAAGGAATTATTACTATCTAGTGCAAAATATACCTTAATATTACTATTAGATAGATTTTATATATTTTTTTACTACCAACTACAAAAATATCTGTTGAAAAGTCATAACTACCCTTTTTATACATAACTAATTAATAGGATAGGTAGAAATTTATTTTTAAATTATCACTTCAATTCCTATATTCTAGTTCTCTCTCTACAAGAATAAATTAATTTCACGCTTTCTAATTCTCTCTCCAAAGTGAATACGCATCGGAGTGTAGGAAATCATTGTCGATTGTTAACGCTAGAAACCATCATCGTTGCAGCACCTCTGGATCAACCATCTCTGTTCGAAATTGTTGGGATAAACCACGAATAATCAAATAATAAACTATTTGTCTACGCAGCGGAATGATTAATTATCTCTCTCTTGTGTGAATCTAGCAGGAAACAATCCTAATAATATAATGTACGATAAAGCAAGTAATCAATAAAGCACAACACAACAATTTAACGTGGAAAACCTTCTCAATGTGAGAAGGTAAAAAACCACGGGACCGAAGCCCACCAAAAACTTCACTATGAGACAAAAATCCAAGAGTTACAATCTGCCACCACAGACACTCTATCACAAACATATCAAGATGCTCAATACTTGATAACAAACAACGAGATTAGAAAGACCTCACCAAAGTACACCATGTGCCGTCCAGAGTTCACAACTGTAAGAATATGAGAATTCGATCTCCACCTTCTAGAATCAACCCCTATGAGTTTTGAACGTGCTGTCCAATTTACAGCTTGATCCAACGGTTAGTTTGTGATAAACGACTCTTTCCCCTCGACTGCGCAGAACAGAATCGCCCAAAAACCTGCTTCTGTTTTTGGCCTATTCCCGTCAACACAATGCTCCAAACACGATCTCCACCATTCAGAATGTATTTCCACTAGTTCCAAACGTGCTGACAAAAATTCAACTCGATTCGACAGTTGAAACTCCGGTTATTGCCTCTGCAATATTACTGCGCTGGATTCTCTCTTAAAAACGTGAATTTTATTTTTGCCCTCTTTTTCTTCTCTCTTCCGTCAATAATTTACGGGACAAGATAACACCAAGTATCGGGCTTACTTGGGCTTTTCAACCTTGTTGGATATTGGGCTCTTCACATATTTGGAAACCCAACCCAACAAATCTCCCCCTTTCCGATTATGTGGAGAGACTAGCCATTCCGGCTATCACACGACATACCTCGAGCTTCTCTCTAGGCAATGCCTTCGTCATCATGTCAGCACCATTATTATCCGTATGAATCTTTTCAAGCTCAAACAACTTATCATTGATGACATCCCTCATCCAATGATATCTCACGTGAATATGCTTCGATCTTGAATGAAATACAACATTCTTGCTGAGATGGATAACACTTTGACTATCACAAAATACTACATATCTCTCTTGCTTAAGTCCAATCTCCTCCATAAACCGTTTGAACCATAACACCTCTTTGCATGCTTCCGTTGTAGCGAATGTCACTAGGTAGGCAAAAATTGACTTTCTGGTGTCCATATCAGATCCCATATCTGAATCGGTATAGCCAACTAACTCGAGCTTCTCACCTCCAAAGGTGAGTCTCAAACTAGACGTACCTCATAGATATCTCATTATCCACTTCACAACATTGCAATGTTCCTTTCCCGGATTAGACAAATAGCGGCTAACAACACCAACTGCATGTGCTATGTCTAGCTTCGTACACACCATTGCATACATCAAGCTTCCCACGGCTGAAGTTTATGGGACTCTTCTCATCGCTTCCTTCTCTTTATCGGTTTAAGGACTATGATGAGCACCAAGCTTAAAATGAGTGGCAATAGGAGAACTAACCACTTTAGCTTTGCTCATATTGAATTTTTCAAGCTCATATTGAATTTTTCAAGCACTTTCTCAATATACTTCTCCTGTGACAAGTGCAACTTCTTGTTTGCTCTATCTCGAGTGATGTTGATACTAAGGATTTTCTTTGCTGGCCCCAAATCCTTCATGGCAAAGGATTTGCTCAAATGTTTCTTCAACCTGTCAATTCTTGAAACATTCCTGCCAACAATCAATATATCATCAACATACAGTAATAATATAATAAAATCATCATCCGAAAACTTCTGAACAAACACACAATGATCAGAAATGGTCTTCTGGTAGCCTTGCTCCCCCATAACTGACTCAAATTTCTGATACCACAATCTAGGTGCTTGTTTCAAACCATAGAGACTTTTCTTCAGTTTGCACACATGGTCTTATTTTCCCTTCACCTTGAAACCTTCAGGTTGCACCATGTAAATCTCTTTATCTAGCTCACCATGAAGAAAAGCAATTTTAACATCCATCTGCTCATCTTGTTTTATCCTGTACACCCACTTGTTCTTCAAAGCATGCTTTCCCTTTGGTAGTTTCACCAGATCAAATGTGTCATTTTCATGCAAGGACTTCATCTCATCTTGCATTCCTTCCAACCACTCATTCCTGTGTTCTCCACGAACTGCTTCTCCATAGCATTCAGGCTCTCTATCATCGGTCAAGAACACATACTGATCAGGAGGATACATCCTAGAAGGTACACGAGCTCTACTACTTCTTCTAGGTGGTTCTTGAACCTCCTGTTCTTGAACATCAGGTAGTTGCGGTTGATCGATATCCTCTTCATCATGCAAAGGATGATCAAAATGCTCATCATTACCGAAATCAGGCTGATCCAGATTCTCCTCTTCAAATTCTGCTTGACCTTGACCGTGAGGAACAATTTCCGAGTCAATCAAGTCATCAGCATGTGTAGAAACTGAGTTATCTGTCTTCTCAATATCTCTTATGGTTTGATCCTCAACAAACACAACATCCCGACTTCTTACAAGCTTCTTTACGGATCATAAAGACTGTAACCAAACTCATCTTGGCCATAACCAAGTAACACACACTGTCGAGTCTTCATATTTAACTTAGACCTCTCATCTTTGGGAATATGTACAAATGCCTTACATCTAAAGACCCATAAATGATTATAGGAAACATCTTTTCCTGACCAGACTCTATCTAGAACATCAGTCTAAAGGAACACACAGAGTAAGATTTAAAACATGTACAACAGTACTCAGAGCTTCACCCCAGAATGATGAAGACAATCCTACTTCTGATAGCAGACATCTTACTCTCTCAACCAATGTTCTGTTCAACCTTTCTGCAAGCCCATTCAACTATTCAACTGAGGAGTCTTTGGAGAAGTCTTTTGATGTTGAATACCTTGCTCTCTGTAATACTCATCAAAAGGACCAATGTATTCCCCTCCATTATCCGATTAGATGCATTTCAACTTCTTCCAGTCTGTCTCTCAACTAAGGCATGAAACTGCTTAAATGAATTAAGCACCTGATCTTTCGTCTTCAACGTGTAGATCCAGGTCTTTCTTGAGTGATCATCTATAAAAGTAACAAAATATAAAGCACCACCAAGAGTTCTTGTTTTCATAGGACCACAAACATCAGAATAAATTAAATTGAGTATACCTGTTGCTCTGGTAGGAGTTGAGGTCTTGAAAGCAACTCGAGTTTGCTTTCCCGCCAAACAGTGAAAGCATTTCTTTAAAGATGCATTCTTCAAGTCTGGAATGAGATTTCTCTTCTCTAAAATCTTCAATCCCTTTTCACTGATATGACTGAGTCTGCTGTGCCACAACTCAACTATCCCCTCATTCTTAACTGTATTAATAGAGCCATCAAGTAACTTTGCTTGCATCAAGTATAACGAAGAATGTTTTTGACCTCTAGCAACAACTAAAGAACCTCTTGTAAGCTTCCACTGACCATCGAAGAACACACTGCAAAAACCTTCATCATCAAGTCTCCCAACAGATATCATGTTCAATCGAAGATCAGGTTTGATGTAGAGGATGAACAGTGAACGACCTTCTGCTCTTCTGTTGTATTTTTAAGTCTCTCCTTGACATTGTGTGGGCAACGATCACCAAGGAGAACTCAATCTGCAGCTCCTCTCCTTCTCACAATTTTTCTCAAATGTTGAGTATTGAGTTGCAAGTTCAAGGGGCTGCTGAGGGTGGCTATATATAGACTACAACAGGGACCAGAAGAAGAAATTAGGGTTTGGGCCTCCCATTGGTTAAGTATCCAAGTTTAGCCCAAAACTTATACATAAGTCCAATAATAATAAATCATTCCACTAAAGAAATATTATTGTACTGCCACCCTAATCCCAAATTACGTTTATAGGCTCCTTCTTATTATGAGCACGTTAATCTCCCCGTGTTTAAGATTCAATGCCCATTAATTAATTAAGTTACTGACAACTTTATTAATTAATATATTTACCGAGAGTAGTACCACTCAACCTTATTATCATGCCGGAATAAATCCACCTGCAGGGTTTACATGATAATCATTATGAGCTCCTCAAGGGGACATCATCAACCAATTCCATTAGGACACAGATTCCTTCTATAATCAACAGCACACCATAGAGACAACACTATTTCCCAACTCACCGAGCATATTAATTTAACTATTAAATCTCATTCATTGATGAATTAAAGAAATAAATACTGGCTTACATGTCGAGGTTATTGTATAGGGATTAGGATACAAACTTTCATAATAATAGAGATCAAGTTCTATTATATAGTCAGTATAAATCGAACGATCTCAATAGCGGTCCTTCTCAATACACTCAAAGTGCACTAGTGTAATTTTATAGTCAAGACAGACTAATGTCAAATCACACTACAACCATACCGATAGATAGTCCCCATCTATCTTGATTGTGAACATCTATTTTTACTTTATAAGGAGCCGATAATGTGATCTTCCGTGTGACGCCGCACACCACATTATCTACAGTATAAAGTAAATAAACTTTTGCAACAAAATTATTATTGCAAATATTTGATCACATGATTCTCATTTCAAATATTATCATATACATTGTTCATACCAAAAGCAAGACTTTTAGTATACAATCTAACAATCTTTCACTTATACTAAAAGACTATGCTGCCATATATGCTGCTATACATCTAATTACCAATCCCACTACTTGACCATTAAAAGCTTTCGCCTTAATGTTCTTGTAAAAGGATTACTAGGTTATCATCCGATGCAATCTAGGCGACAACAACCTTCCCCTCATCATACGATTTCTCGTATCAGGTAGTACTAGCTATCAATGTATTTAATTTCCTTATGGACTCGTGATTTTTCAAGTTTGCAACTGCACCATATTTATCACAATAAATTGTGGTAAACTTAGGCAAACTCAGAATCACATCTAAGTCCATTATGAAGTTTCTAGAACCATACAAATACTTTGGCTGCCTCTAGGCTCCAATTTATCATCTTTTCATGGTGGAGTCTGAAATATATTTATATATAATCACTCCTCTATTGTATGGATCTACTTCCGTTAAAAACATAACCTTGAGGTGGATTTACTGCAGTCCCTATGATTTGAAAAATCCGAATCTAAGTAACCATCAAGAAATAATGAATCAATCTGGTAAGCTTACATATTATTTCTAGTCCTCTTCAAGCACTTCAAATATGTCTTACCATAATTCAATATTCTTGTTTCGGGTTACCTTGATACTCACTGACTATGAAATGAATTCAAGTGATCAGTCATTGGAGTGCTATCTTTGAATTTCAGATTCATCAACTGCTTGATTAGAAATAACTTGTTGTTCCCAGTTTTTCTAGCATACAGTTCCTCCAACATTTTCAACAATGTTCGTGCATGTGTTTCTCCACTAACATGATTCAATACATTATCATCCACCCAATGCCTAATGTAACCACATACTTGACGATACAATATATTCCATTGATCATCTGTTTTATCATCAGGCTTTTTAGTTTCAAATACAGGCAAATAATAATCTTTCACATAGAGAAGATCCTCCATCTTGCCTTTCCACACATGATAATTAGAACCATTGAGATTCACCATTCTACTAATATTGGATTTGATATTCACCACAAGGCACAGAGCAGCAACCTGCTCTGATACCAATTTATTGGGATAAACCACGAATAATCAAATAATAAATTATTCGTCTACGCAGCGGAATGATCAATTATACCTCTCTTGTGTGAATCTAGCAGGAAACTATCCTAATAATATGATGCACGATAAAGCAAGTAATCAATAAAGCACAACACCAACAATTTAACGTGGAAAACCTCCTCAATATGAGAAGGTAAAAAACCACTGGACCGAAGCCTACCAAAAACTTCACTATGAGACAAAAATCCAAGAGTTACAATCTGCCACCACACACTCTATCACAAATGTATCAAGGCGCTCAATACTTGATAACAAACAACGAGATTAGAAAGACCTCACCAAACTACACCAACTGCCGTTTATAGTTCACAACTGTAGGAGGCTGAGAATCCGATCTCCACCATTCAGAATCAACCACTATGAGTCCTGAACGTGCTGTCCAAATTACAGCTCGATCCAACGGTTAGTTTGTGAGAAATTACTCTTTCCCCTCGACTGCGCAGAACAGAATCGCCCAAAAACCTTCTTCTGTTTTCGGTCTATTCCCGTCAACACAAAGCTCCAAACATGTTCTCCAACGTTGAAAATGTACTTCCACTAGTTCCGAACGTGCTGACCAAAATTCAACTCGAACCGACGGTTGAAACTCTGGTTATTGCCACTGCAATATTACTGCGCTAGATTCTCTCTCAAAAACGTGAATTTTGTTTTTGCCCTTTTTTTCTTCTCTCTTCCGTCAATGACTTACGAGACAAGATAACACCAAGTATCGGACCTACTTGGGCTTTTCAACCTTGTTGGCTATTGGGCTCTTCACATATTTGGAAACCAAACTCAACAGAAATTGCAACTTGCAAGTATTTGTTTAATTTTGAAGATTATAATTTTAAAGTGAATACGCAGACTCCCGACGGCCTTACCGTCAGCCGCCGCTTCACAGGGCTTCGGGTCGTAGGCATCGATTTGATCCAGATTTGGGCATCGAGCTTTTTCTCGCTGCCACCACGTCTACGCTGCCTATTCTGGAATTCTAGGTCACGATCCCGCCGCCGACCTTCCCTTGCAGCTGCTTCCGCCGCCTACGACAGCCATCACCGGTGCCTGAAGCGGTGTCGCGACTTCAGATCTCACTAGCAGCTGTACCTGCCGCCTCGTACAGCCTTCATCGCCGCCTATAGCGGCTGGTCCACTAGACACGGCTATGGCATGGATTCTCAGCCGCTGCTGCCTTCCGATGCGGCCCTGTCCTGCACGCCGTCAGAGCGCAGTGGTGCTCTGTTTCTACTCATCTAAACGGCTTCGTTCCTCTGTCTTGCTCGTTGTTTCAAGCTCCCATCTCTATGTCTATTTTTGCCCATCCGACCACTCTCGGCTGCCTCTAGCTCCTCACCGGTTCTGTCACGGCTTGATGTTTTCCAGCCACTCTCGGCTGCTCTATTAGCTACCTCCGGTCTGTATCCTAGCTTCTAACTGGTTCTGAATTTGTACGTTCACTCTCTTACTAAGTATGAGAGTTTGATGAATTGATGATACACTCTTTTATTTTCTTGCTTCTAATTTACAGTCTCCTACTGCTCTATAATTTACACACATTGTTCATGTTTCTATCTTATTTTCGTAATATATGGGAGGAACCATCTTAATGCTCTAAATATTTTGCACCTCCTAGATAGTTAAAATATGTTGCACCTCCTTGTAGAGATTAAAATTCTACTCCCTCCGGCCACTTACAAGGTATTCATTTTACCATTTTGGGCATCCACTTCAAAGGTATCTATTTTCTTTATTTAGCAAAAAGTACAACCTATGACCCACCACTTCCCTCTAATACAACTACCCACTTTACATATAATAATAATACTCCTTAATCCACATGCAAAAAGCAAACGGTGACCTTTAAAGTGGCCGGAGGAAGTATTTATTTAGAATACATTCGCGTATTCTTGGGCATGAAGTTTAAGAAAAGTAACTTTTTGGTGGTGTTAGTAAGAAAGAGAATGGGTATTTTGGATTATTGAGTGAATAAAGTGTATGATATAGTTGACTTTGACTAAATTGTGTGTAAAAAGAATGTGGTATTTTTGTAATATTTAGTATTGTAAGATTATTGATATTGTGTATTGTTTCCATTTTTAGGGGGTGAATGTATTATTAGGACAAACCAAAATGGAAAGGGCGAATGTATTCTTGGGACTGAAGGAATATTCAATAATGATGTATTTAAAATTATTTTCTCAATATTCTACAAAATATTCAGAATGTCTTCAATATATTTCAGATTCATTCCTTGAAATGTTTTTATATATAAAATTAATAGGTATTCGAAATATTTAACGTTCAGTAACATGTATTTAGAAATTAAATACCCAGAATATGGGGCTCAAAGTATGCTTCTTATAAACGTGGAATAAGATGAATTAACGAATTTTTTTGGATAAAAAGATGGAATAAACTATATTTTTTTAATTTCAATATAAAATATCTTTACATTTTAATATATTATTGAATACAATCACATTAAGAATATAGAATATTTAAAATATTTCAATAAAATCAAAAAGTGTTTAGAATATTTAATGTTATGTATTCGTTAATATTTTCCATAAAATATTCATAATGTATTCAATATTCAATATATTTCAAATTCATAAATTGAAAAGCTTTTGTATTCAAAATTAGTAGTTATTCAGAATCTTTAAGGTTCGGTAACTTCTGAATACATAAATTTTGAATAACATATACAATCATAACGTAACAGATTATATTGACTAATCTCAACTTATTTTCTAAATAATAGATTTTAGTAGATTAAATATAAATATATTGAACATAAATACTTCTGAATATATAAAATTTGAATAACATACTTCTGAATAAATAAATTTTGACTTATCTCAACATATCTCCTACTTTCATGGAGAGATTAAAGTTTAATTAATTTTTGAATACAATTAAACTTATAATAGGGTTAAAATGGGCATTTGATGGGTTTAATTTGTATTGGATAATATTTTAATTTGGATATAGTACCTGCTAGTAATATAGGTAGATTAATTGTAAGTAATGGACCGTTGTTTAAAAAATGTTAATTACTTAATTAATTATGGATGGCGTGTTATACCCAAATTTTCTATTTCTCACTCTCCCAAAGCCCTATTTCTTCTTATCCATCACACCATCCAATTCGATTCGTTGATCAATCATTCTCAATCGCCTATATTCTATCTATTCCCACAGACGGTGGAGAAATAGTTGGTTTTAGCCTTCTCTCCTTGATTTTAAATTGCAATCCGGTGGAGTATTGGATATCTAGAATTTTGTAGCAGAGATTTAACGGTTCGTAGTGTTTTCTTGGATCCGTGTGATTTCTAGTCAATTGGTGGAGTCTTGCGGTCAATCGGTGGAGTACGCAATCTGTGGAGTCTTGGATTGAAATCCAGATAATCACTTTTCTCCGCAAAAGATTAACACGTGTTGGAGTACATGAACGATTAGAAATCCATAATCAATATTGAAGGATTAGAAGGCCATAATCAATCTTTCTTGTTTAGTTTTTTTATCATGTTAAGTTCAGGGTTGTATTTCTGTTATTGTTAAGTTAAGTTTCCTCTGTACTTTTGTTATTATTCTTTTATAAAATTTTTGAGTTAAATACTGGCCTTATATTTGTTATTACTTGACTATTTCAATTTTTGTGGTTGTTTCTCTCTGAGTGTTTTATAAAAATTTAAAAGTGCAAAAGATTATGAATTATGAATCAGTTGCCTTTGATGGCCACTTTATATCCGTTGGAGACCTGAAAGCAATAATATTTGAACTAAAGCAATTGGGCATGGGTACTGATTATGACCTCGTGGTCACCAATGCCCACACCAATGAAGAGTCCCCCGATGAAAAAATATTAATTCCTAGAAATACTTCAGTTTTACTTCGCCGAATTCTGGTCTTCATCGTGACCCCATAGCTATTGTAGCTGTTGCTGAGCAAGAAGAGTCCAATGTTGAGATAATTTCTGATGATGTTGAAGCCATAAAAGGTAGCCTTGGTGGTGGATCAGGTTAATCTGCCATAAATTATGATGAAGACTTGGAATGGGATGATGAATTTGAAAATGCGCTTTATGCAATGCCTGAAGCTGCTATATCTAGAAACCCTGTTCAGGATGCTACCCCTGTTAGTAAAGAGGATGAGGAGAGCAAGATCAAAGCTTTGATCACCTCTTCGCGCCGATCTTCGGAGGTCGGACATTTTATTCAGGTGCCTTTGAGAAAGAGATGTCGGGGATGTCATCAAGTCGATCAATTGGTGAAGTTCCACCAGCATTGAAGTGCCCACTGTGTAAACAAGTGATGCAAGATGGTGTCCTTACAAGCAAATATTATTTTAGTAGCTTCTGTGATGAATGTATAAAAGATTACACTATTTCAAAATCAAATCAATGTGTGTTTGTGGGGTATGGATCTCCTGTGACACTTTGGTGACACTCCATTGGATGAGTGAAATATAAGAGAGAGAAGAGAAACTATACCCTAAGTCAACCAGTCAACCCAACCCTTTGGGCAAGGGATTGGATTTCTCCTCTCAGACACGTGTCATTCCATAAGCAGGTGTTACAAGAGATGTCACATCAATGTGTCACATTACATCCATGCCGTGTTTGTGGGGGCTAAAGGTGTTTTGGCAGATGATCTTTTTCCGAACAAAACATTGAGGGATACTATCAATCAAATTTTGGAATGTAACAACAACAGCTCAAAAAATGGTGGTTGTGCATTTCAAGACCAAGACATGGAGTCACACAATCTGCAAGCTAAGGTTGCATCCCCCACACACTCTGCTGCCTCTGCTCCCCCACCTCAACAGGAAGAAACTCCAAAGATGGTAGATGAAACTAAATCTGCAATGAAACTTGACAAAGGGAGATCACTTGCGAAAGTGGACGATGATATCCTCAAGGAAGCAACATCTCCTTTGGCCGATGAACAGAAACCAAGTTCTGGGGAAGCAGGAAAAAAGAAGAAGAAAACACGCCTTCTTCCCGGTGCTGCAGAGATGCAGTGGAGAGCTTAGAATTATATGATGCCTATGGGTCCTTGTTCATTTAGTCCTTATTGGAATGGAATGGATTTAGGGTTTTGTTGTTGGATTGTATACTAAAAGTCTAGCTTTAGTATGAACAATGTTATAACAATATATTTGAAATGAGAATCATATGATCAAATGATTACATCTTATAATTTATTTATATGTTCGATGCAATAGTCCACTTGCTTTATACTGTAGATAATATGTTGTGCGACAACACTTAGAAGATCATATTATCGGTTTCCTTATAAAGTATAAACAGATGCTCACAACTGAGATAGATGGGGACTCTCTATAGGGATGGTTGCAGTGTGGTTTGGTATTAGCTTGTCTTGGCTATAGAATCACACTAGTGCACTTTGTGTGTATTGAGCAGGACCGCTTGAGATCGTTTGACTTATACTGACTTATAGGAGAACTTGATCTCAGTTATTATTGATGTTCGCGTTCTTAATCCCTATACAATAATCTCGACACGTAGGGCAGTATGTATTTCTTTGATTCATCAAGGGTGAGATTTACATGTAATTAAATCAACAAACTCAGTGAGTTGGGAAATAGTGATGTCTCTATGGTGTTCTGTTGATTGTAGAAGGAATTCATGTCCATTATAGGTTGATGATGTCCCCTTGAGGAGCTCATAAAGATTATCATGTAAACCCTGCAGGTGGATTTATTTCGGCATGATAATGAGGTTGAGTGGTACTACTCTTAGATGAGATATTAACTAATGCCGTTGTCATTAACTTAACTAATTAATGGACATTGTATATCTTAAACATGGGGAGACTGTCAGGCTCATAATAAGAAGGAGCTCATAACATAATTATGGAATTAGAATGGTAGTACAGTAAAAATATTTTAGTGGAATATATTATTATTATTATTGGACTTAAGTATAAGCTTTGGGCTAAGCTTGGATACTTAAGCCCAATGGAGGCCCAACTCTAATTTCTTCTCCTGGTTCCTATTGTAGCCCATATATAAGTCATCTCTGCTGTTCTAACCCTAAGAGAGACATACCTAACACGTGAAGAGGGTAGATGGAACAACAAGTTTTATGATTTTGGAAATACAATAGAAGATCAAGAGGTCGTTTGTTGCTACTGTCCGCCAAATTTTATGATTTTTATAAAATCGTATAGACCTTGGAATTCAACATGAGATATACTGACGGAAAGCCATGGAAGAGATGATCGTTTTAGCATGTAGATCACTCAAATCTGATATCGAATGAGAGAGTTATGCCCAAAACGGTGAGGCTGCGCAGGCTGGTGGCGAGAATTCGTCTTCTCCAACATACCCTGGTGAAAGGTAATATGTTTCTTGTTTTTTGCTTCTGCTGACTGTTAAAAACGTATGAAATCCTAACGGTTCATGTTAACCAAATGATCGAACGCCAACAATTGGTGTAAGAGTTTTGGTTTCGTGGTGAAGCGTGAAACGTTAGGCTAGGGTTTATGTCAAAAGGTGAATGGGTTTAAGTATTCATGTTATGCTAGAATACCCTATTCAGATACCATATACCTGTATCAAACGTGGACTATGATTTAGAAATTATTGTTTCTTGTTGAATACTCTATACGTTTGACGAAAAATTTTGATAATCTGGATATATTTTGAAATTTTGATAATTTGGATATTTTCGAAAATTGGATAATTTGGATATTTTTAAAATTTTGATAATCTGGAAATTTCGAAAATTTGATAATCTGGAAATTTTTGAAAATTTGATAATCTGGAAATTTAGAAAATTTGATAATTTGGATATTTTTGAAATTTTGATAATCCGGAAATTTTTGAAAATTTGATAATCTGGAAATTTCTAAAATTTGACAATCTGGATATTTTCGAAAATTTGATAATCTGGAAATTTTTGAAAATTTAATAATTTGGAAATTTCAAAATTTTGATAATCTGGATATTTTTAAAATTTTGATAATTTGGAAATTTTATAAATTTGATAATCTGGAAATTTTTCGAAAATTTAATAATCTGGAAGTTTTCAAAAATTTGATAATCTGGAAATTTTTGAAAATTTGATAATCTGGTCGATATCGATGATTTCGATAATCTGGATGATATCGACGGTCGATATCGATGATTTCGATAATTTAGACGATATCGACGGTTGATATCGATAGTTTCGAAATTTTGATAATCTGAAAGTTTTTTGAAAATTTGATAATCTGGTCGATATCGGTGGTCGATATCGATAGTTTCAAAATTCTGTAATCTGGAGATTTTCGAAAGTTCGATAATCTGGAGTTTTTGCCGACACTTGTGCTTGGTGGAGAACAATCGAATCCGTTGATATATAACTGAAATAATTGATTTTATTATCGGATTATTGTTATATATGTATGCATGTTCTCTGTGATTTATTGCCTTATTTGCCGTAAAAGAAGCATGCTAGGTTGCGTATTTTATTTTTAATATTATATGCTTGTAAAAACCCTCGGTGTTAAATTACTTAGTGTGAGAGGGGATTGATAAATAATTCCCACGGCCTCCATTATTGGTTTGTAAGTGATGTGAGTAAACTTGCGTGTTGGTAATAGGCCTTCCTCCCTAACAGATGAGTTTATTCACGGATCACTGGTAAAGACTTCATTAAATAATTATTATTTGTAATGTGGCACATGAACTTACGTGTTGGCATAGACCTTCCTCCCTAACGGATGAGTTTATATGCGGTTCACTAGTACAAATATATAATCGATGATTGTAGGAAGTTATCCGAGCGCGTGTGTACTTCTCCAACTATAAGACACATAAGCTTGGGCCGCGGACTTGGGATCAAATAATGGTGTACAGTTAGGTATAAATAATTACTATCCTCCCCAATGAAGTTACTGCTATTATTTGCATGGCTAAAGAGGAACCGACTATTAATTATTTTGTCATGAGGTTAGGTTGACAAATAAAATTAATGGGTAAAACCTTCTCTTGTAAATGTTCGGGTTTGTAAACATCCACACTAACGTGGCTTGCAGACTCACGGTGCTTGAGATGTCGGTGAATTTTAATTTTATATTATTTTGAGGGAATCAATATAAATGGATAAAATTTAAAGATTTGATCTGTGTATTTATTTGTGATTCTCTGAATTTCAAATGGTTTTATCTCACTTATTGTTTACTGAAAGAAATTATATTTACTTGTCTAAAATTAGATAATAAGAAAAGAATGTTGGTTTCGAACTTTACTGCTTAGGAAAATATAAATGTATTCTCACTAAGGATGTCCCATGATGCCTATTAAAGTCTCTAGTGGAGAGGTGAGAAGTTCATTGAAATATGATGGTCTCATGCGACTCTTCAGATACTTGAGTAAGTAAGAAAGTCAAGAGGTCATGGATAAGTTGATGAATGAATTGGGAATGCTTGGAGTAGAAATTGAAGGGGAAACCTAGATCAATTTATTCTCCATAATTTACCTATATGTTTAGAGCAAGTTCTACCTGAAATACGAGAGGTTGTATATGGTGGGGAACTTCTGACAAAACATGTGGCGAAGGAAAGCCATTTTCATCAAGAAGTGAACAAGGTTAGTATCTCATTCACTAGTCATTGAAGCATGATTAGTAATGGCATCTACTGACACGCTGTGTGTAGATACCGAAATTACTAAAAGCGTGTAACTAAGTGATGATGAGATTATTACGGACATGGGTAATGCTATGAAAGTAGTGGCTGTTGCAGTGGGAGTTGTTTATTTATCTTACGATATGAATAAATGTTTGATTTTGAAAAATTATCTTTACGTACGTTTTCATAGAAATAATTTCATTTCAGTTTCTATACATTTATGGATGGATACTCCATTTTATTTAAATGACATGGTCATAGTAATGAAGGATGGAGCTATAATCTGTTGTGGTACATTGGCGGACAATTTTTACACTCTTAAGTCATGTTTATACCACGGATGCAAAAATAGTAATTAATAATGCATCTTCTAATCTTAGTAAGAGAAAGGAACCTTCAGAGATGTACTAAACATACTTTTGGCATCTAAGACTAGATCAATTTTACTTAAGTAGGATTCAAAGGTTCATAGCCGATGGACCGTTGTTTATCTGAAGTGGAAACTATCTGACTTGCGAGTCTTGCTTGAAAGTAAAATGATTAAAGGCCTTTCAAGGCAAAAGGGTATAGAGCCATGCAAAGATATGTTGGAAATAATTCATATTGATTTAAGCGGTCCTAAAACTAAATCGACGAGAGGTGGTCATTACGATTTAAATCATAAACCCATGTATAAATTGTTCTAAAGGAAGTGAGAGGGAAAACACAAGGTAAACTGCAACGCGTGTCACGTCTGATACACAATTGCAAGTAGTGTTTTGTCGTAGTGGGAGGGTTGTTTGACAACAGGTAAGATATATGTTTTGGGAGAGTCGTGAGACTTGGTCCCTAGTAAACATGGAATGGACTCACGGATACGACGAAGCACTACAAGATAGAAATGCTGAATCTTAGCAAAGTGCAATGAATGTTGAAATAGAATCGATGAATTCTAATCTTGTCTGGGAGCCTATATAACCTCTAAATGATGTAGAAGCCATTGGAAGTGGTCATACAAAATAAAAGAGGATCAAATGGTAAGGTGAAAACCTTGGAAGCAAAGATTGTTGCGAAGAGGTATACTCAGAAAGAATTATGATAAAACCTATTCGCCGATAGCTATGCCTATGTTGATCCGAACTCTTTTATCTGTTGCTACTCATATGAAATATGAGGGATAGCAAATAGATGTCAAGACAGCTTTCCTGATTGGAAGTCTTGGGGAAAACATCTATGTGAAGCAACTAGAGTGATTCATTGCAAAGGGCTAAGAGCATTTGAGTATGAGCTTAAAAGTGTTAATCGATGGACTAAAGCAAGCTTCAATATCACGAAACATCCGTTTTGATGAGGAAATCCAGACATATGGATTTATTCAATGCGCGGATGTATCTTGTATATTGAAAAGAGTGATCGAAACGTGGTGGTATTTCTTGTACTGTACGTAGATGATATATTGCTTATTGGAGACAATGAAAGAGTATTGTCGGACGTATGGGTATGGTTGATAAAGCGGTATGAGATGAAGGACTTAAGAGAAGCAAAAATATCTTTTTGATCACTGTAATACAGATCACAAGAAAGGATGTTATGCTTGTCTCAAGTTCATGCGATGATACGATCATTATTTGTTTAGCATGTGACTTTATCTAAGAAAATGTGTCTTGAGACATTAAAAGAAGATAAAGGTGATGAAAGCGGTTGCTTATGCTTCGGTGAATAAGGAAGCTTAATCTAAGGAATGCTATGCAGGAGTATAGATAACTATTTTGCCGAAGGCGTGAACTGTGGGTATTAAGGTAACCCGAAATAAGAATGTTGAACTGTGGTAACACATAATTTTGAAATACCTGAGAAGGACTAGAAACTATATATGGACTTATGGAACAAATTCACTATTTCTTATGGGTTACATAGATTCAGATTTTTCAAATCAGATAGGGACGGCAGTAAATCCACCTCAAAAGTTATGTGTTTAATTTGAGGAAGTTGAGTCATAATGTAGAGGAGTGTTATATAGCCGGACTCCATCATGGAAAGATGATAATAATGGAGCCTATGAGGCAGCCAAAGTATCTATATGATTCTAGAAACTTCATGATGGACTTCGAAGTGATTCTGAGTTTGCCCAAGGTTATCACAATTTATTTTGATGATAATGGTATAGTTGCAAACTTGAAGGAATCACGAGCCCATAAGCAATTAAACACATAGAGTGCGAGTACCACCTGTTACGAGAAATCGTATGATGAGGGGAAGGTTGTTGTCGCCTAGATTGCATCGGATGATAACCTAGTAAATCCATTTATAAAGACCTTAAAGTGAGAGCTTTTGACGGCCGTGTAATGGGAGTGGAAATCAGATGTATGACAGAAGACATGACAACATAGTCTTTTATTATAAGTGGGAGATTGTTGGATTGTATACTAAAAGTCTAGCTTTAGTATGAACAATGTTATAACAATCTATTTGAAATGAGAATCATATGATCAAATAATTGCGTCTTATAATTTTTTTATATGTTCGATTAAATAGTCCACTTACTTTTATATTGTAGATAATATATTGTGCGACAACACGTAGAAGATCATATTATCGGATTTCTTATAAAGTATAAACAGATGCTCACAACTGAGATAGATGGGGACTCTCTATCGGGATGGTTGTAGTGTGGTTTGGTATTAGCTTGTCTTGGCTATAGAATCACATTAGTGCACTTTGTGTGTATTGAGCATGACCGCTTGAGATCGTTCGACTTATACTGACATATAGCAGAACTTGATCTCAGTTATTATGGATGTTCATGCTCTTAATCCCTATACAATAACCTCGACACGTAGGGCAATATGTATTTCTTTGATTCATCAATGGGTGAGATTTACATGTAATTAAATCAACAATCTTGGTGAGTTGGGAAATAGTGATGTATCTATGATGTGCTGTTGATTGTAGAAAGAATTCGTGTCCATTATAAGTTGATGATGTCCCCTTGAGGAGCTCATAAGGATTATCATGTAAACCCTGCAAGTGGATTTATTCCGGCATGATAATGAGATTGAGTGGTACTATTCTCGGATGAGATATTAATTAATGGAGTTGTCAGTAACTTAATTAATTAATGAGCATTGTATATGTTAAAATTGGGAAGACTGTCGGGCTCATAATAAGAAGGAGTCCATAACGTAATTATGGGATTAGAATGGTAGTACAATAATAATATTTTAGTGGAGTATATTATTATTATTATTGGACTTAAGTATAAGTTTTGAGCTAAGCTTAGATACTTAAGCCCAATGGAGGCCCAACTCTAATTTCTTCTCCTGGTTCCTGTTGTAGCCCATATATAAGTCATCTCAACTGTTCTAACCCTAAGAGAGACATGCCTAACACGTGAAGAGGGTAGACGAAACAGCAGGTTGAGAAGATTTCGAGGATCGTCGCCTACACGACGTCAAGATTGGATTTGGGAATACATCAGAAGATCAAGAGGTCGTTTGCTGCTGCTGTCCACCAACTTTTACTATTTTTATAAAATCTTACAGACCTTGGAATTCAACGTGAGATATACTGACGGAAAGCCACGGAAGAGAGGATCGTTTTGACATATAGATCACTCAAATCTGATATCGGATGAGAGAGTTATGCCCAAAACGGTGAGGCTGCGCAGGCTGGTGGCAAGAATTCGTCTTCTCCAACATACCCTGGTGAAAGGTAACATGTTTCTTGTTTTCTTGCTTCCGCTGACTGTCGTATAGAACTCTAATGGTTCAAGTTAATCAAATGATCGAATGCCAACATATGCTTTCCTATGGTGGTCCAATGCCCTATATGGGTTATAAAGTCAACCCTATGGATGTTGGTTTTAATACATTTGGGATTGTATTTTGGGCTTATGGTGGCCCTGTCCCTACTCAAAGGGACCTGGCTGAGTTAGCAGTGGGATTCAATACTTTTAGAGGGAAATTTATAGTTCACAAAGTGGATCTGAATAGGAAGCATGATATTTCTAAAGAGCGGGAATGTGGAAGAGAGGGGAGCAGTAGAATTAATGTTTCATCATGCAAATCTAAGTCGATTGGTGGCTCTGATCGATCACTCCCACGGCCATGTTTCAATAAAAAATCTGAGTATGAGCAACACAACCACTAGCGTCATCATGAGAAAACTCACGGAGTGAGGGAGCACAGGAGCAGCAGCACCTAGCCTTCTTCAGACGAGAAATACGAGGCCAATAGTTTCGTCTCTGGCATTTGCTTCCCTGATATCGACCGAGAGGATAAGAGGCGGCCATCAGAGGAGGAACACCCTCACTCTAGAGGGTTGTGGGATAGTGAACGTCCAAGTCATAGCAAGTGTAGATGCACTCTAGATTCTAGCCAAAAGGGCAGTATGCATCGACCCATTGTGGGGGAGTTTAGCTTTTAACATGTTTTGCTCCTCCTTTGCCTTTTATATTGTGCATAAACTTTATCAACCATTTTAATTGATGCTATTTTTTAACATTTCATAATTTGCTTCTTTTTTTAAAAAAAAATATTATATTGAGATACAATTCAAATTTATATATAACATTTAAGTCCCCTTATTTGTTATTAAACGGGCTTAGAAAGAAATCAAATCAAGTTAAGTGAGTTAATTAATACATAAACTCTTTTAGTTTTAGTAAAATTTTAAAGTTCATCTAGTATTATTAACCCATGTACCAAATACTCCCTGATCGTTTCTACAACTTCTACATCAAATCGTATTACTCTTAGATTAATGCTAATAAACAAAACCATGAGTTACTCCTTTGATGTTTGATCTCATCATTGGCTTGTACTAACAACTCAACAACTTGATGTAAAATTTTGAACTAGGAAATGAAGAATAATGTACATTATTATATAAAAAAATAAATATTTCAGCCCAATTCATTATACAGTTAAAGCCCACTTTAAAATTATAATTTAAGGGAATACATAAATAAAAATTTTTAAATAAATGTATTCATTGAAGTTGGAACTTGTGATCTCCTCAAAATTATCCAATAAATCACACTAAGCCACCTCACAAATTTATAAAAATCATAAATGATAAACTCACCATAATTTGACACATCACATTTTGCAAAATCTAAATTGGGAAACTTATTTTGTTTTAATATATCGTAATAAGATAAGATTTTCTTGTAAAAAAAAAATATATATATATATATATATATATATATATATATATATATATATATAAGATTTCCTTAAGACTTTTGTATATATTTATTTATTTTAAAAATCCAAATCCGTTGTAATAATAGAAAGTTAAAAAGCATATATTTTCTCGCCGAGAATCCATTCTCGCCAACCAGCGGGAACTTTGCGGCCTTATCCATACTCCCAGGGGGGAGCTCCTAGGGGAGAGAACCTACCTGGGCTACGTAGCCCAGAGAAGGTCCCGGGGTACCCGGGTTAGTGTTCCCTATCGGCGTGTTATGTGTTATGAGAGCGGTTAACGCCTACGATCTCCTATTGGAGCGTAGGCGCTAATTCTTGTCATGATTTCCGGTATGTAGCTGGCTTGTAAGGGTATCATTAGTTTTTTGCACATAAATTAAATACTATTATAATATTATTACTTTAAATGTAGTGGTTAATTGTATTTGGCCATTAGTAGGCAGTGGTAGGTCATGGGTGAGCCATTTTTTTAAAATAGTTAATTTTAAATATTTGAACAAATTTATAATGAAAAATTAAAATAAAAATTAGGGCTATTCTGTTGTGCACCTATTGCACTGATGCCTCAGAGAATTTATAGGGTAATTGGGATAGGATGTGGATGGTTATTATTTTTATTTTTAATTACTTTATTTTATTTAGTAGTTAGGATTAAATATAAATATGATCTAATGACTTAGATAATTTAGTTGCACCGGTGCACTGCAATTTGACTCTAAGAATTTATCAAGCATCACTTATTATTTAAGGATTCAGTAGTGCACCATTGCAGAATTATCATAAAATTTAATAAATTTTAAAATTTAGGGTCTCACTAGCTACACACCTCCTTTTATTAAATACACACCACATTAATATAAAATTAAAATATATATTTTTTAAAAGTCTAAATAGCCCTTAATTTATTAAATACACACCCTTATTTATTTTATACTAAATTAATACTCTTAAACTGATCAACAAATTATACGTATGCATTATCAGGATCTTTCATTGAAAAAATACATATCAAGAAGATAATAGAAAGCAAAAAGAATCCAGATAAAAAAATGTTGATTGAAAAAAATAGCAAGACCAATTAATTAGTTTATTGACATTTACAATAAATAGTGTTAGAACATGGCGTGTGTGCCTAGTGGAAAACTGACTGGAGTGTACATTGTCTTATAGAATGTTGGATCAAACTCAGAAATAATGCACAACGGAAAATAAAAAAAAGGAGAGAACACAACAAGCAATTTCAAAACTTATCTACTGGGTGTTTCACCAGTAGGGCCTTCAGGGCAAAATATATATCATAGAAGACATGTTCATGAACAGATACAAGTTGACTCTTGACAAGAAAAAACTTGAACACCAACACACTTCAAGGAAGTGTAAAACTATGAGAACACAATCTATCCCACAACAACAAATAACCTAATTTTTGTTAACTCCCAACTAAAGAGACAAGTCTCCCGACTATCTACTCTTGAGTACAAACAGGATAGATTACAATTCTAAAAAATATAGATTTCTCGCTTGTATGACCAAATTATTTTGTATTCTCTACCGAACTATAACACCATTATATCTTATTTATAGATATGAATAGATGGATTTGGTTCATGGGAGTTTCGGCAGTTCATCCTTCAAATTTGAATACCCCGGGCATATTTGAATTCTCCACCAAGAAAACTCCCAAATGATCAAGACAACAGACCACAACATTATCCCATTTAAATTTGAATTTCCACAGTTGCCTAACCGCAGATCCTTATCCAAAAGCTTTAACCGGATATATTGCAACAACCTGAAAGAACAAAAATATAAAAACACGAAAAGGCAAAAAAAACATAAGGAGTAAAAATAACACGTCAACAATCTCCCCCTTTTTGCCTTTCTTCCCAAGCAAAAACAAAAATTCTGAAACAAACAACGAGTATATAAAAAGAACTAAGATAACAAGAAAGACAAAGAACAATAAACAAAAGACAAACTCCCCTGACAAGGAAAGCAAAAGAAATAAACAACCAAACTAAACTACAAACAACTAATACCCTGACCAAAAATACTAAAACTCCCCCTGACTGCAACAACTCTAGCCACTTTTAATATCATCCTCAGCCTGTCTAGAAGTACCAATATCAGCCTCTCTATCTTCTTCTTCATCAACCTCAATATCAGTGCCATCATCATCACCACCTACTCCCCCTGCTTGAGAAGAAAGGAAATCTTCCCAGCTTTGCATCAAGGTCTTAAGTTGGCGAATGTGAGTGCGGATGAATTTTTTTGGAATTAACACGTTTCTAGTACCAGATGCTCCAGCAGAAAGAGGCACAAATGAAGTTCGAGGGAAATCATTCAACCTCTCAACACTAAACAAGCATGTCGAGATAACCATGTCTCGGAGAGTCTTAGAGAACAAATCCCCCTTTTTGGTTTTGAACTTTTGCTTAATCAGTATACCAAACACCAAATCTGGAAAATGAATGGAACCAGCTTCTTTAGAACGCTAAGCGACACGTGACATAGTCCGAAACACAATGCTCTCCAGATTAAGCTTGGCTTTTACCCCCAACTTATACAAAAAAAGTGCTTACTCAGATGTCTGTTGTGTTATTAGTTGAGGGAAGCCAATTTTGGCACATCAGTTTGTTCAAAGTTTCATAGATAGTGGTCAGTTTTGAAGCTTGGAACACTTGCTTCCAAACTCTCAGTTTTCCTCTGGTGATCTCATTTATAACATCATCACTTTGATCAATTACATCCTCCTCCCCCTCAAACTCATAATCAAGGAACTCATTAATAGCACTTGGAAAGAAGTCAAAGACAGAACCACACACGTAGATTTTTCCAAACTTCTTAGATCGAGTGTCACAGAAGCAAGGCACAACATTGGAATAAGCCTTACAGACAATTGCAGGAACATATGGAGTGGCATATGTGACACTTCCCATAAATCCATGATCTGCCAGATACCTAACCATCCCATACTCCTCAAAATTCTTAACACTAATCTTGCGATCATCTATAAATGGCTTCTTAGCACTTTGAATTGGAGAAGTAAAAAGGATGAGGCATTTCAGTAGAAAAATCAGAGCTAGATGAACGAACAGAACCTATAGGAGAAGAATGTCTCGATGGAGAACCTTTGGCATCAGAGGATGACCCATAAGAAAGACTACCTGGGGAGTAAATATTCTTAGCACTGCCAGAAACCTTTCCTTTACCTCTACCTTCAGAAACTGATGAACTAGTAGCCTTACATTTTGAAGCAGATCTAGTCGAAACACCCACAGAGACAGAGACCTTCGCTGCGGATTAAATTTCAGATGAACTTATCCTCTTCTTCTTTGAGATACTGCCAGACAAACGTACACTTTTCCTCTTCAGAGAAGTGCCTCCAGGTGTACCAGAGGGAACCTTCTTCAACCAGGTTTTAGTTTCAGATGAAACGATTCCCAACCCCTGTACCCTTCTTTTCTTGAGTGGGACATCTATTGGTGCACCAGAGTCTGAAACATTTGGTTTTACTGTTAGAGAAGGCTCAGATGGAATGTCATTCAAAATTCTCAACTCTGCCCCATCAATGTCAGAGGCAGCTTTCTTCAGAGACTCTACAAAGGCTGCAATCGTCTCCTCAAGATCATCTTCATCCTCGTCAATTAACTTAAAAGATCTCAGAGACTTTGGAAAATGCTGGACACCCAATGGTTCTGGCAAAAGAGGGGTGACATACTCGAATATAAACTCCTCTTTATCTCTAGAGGACTGAGAATCACGAAGAGAGATAGAATTTGAAGCCTTACCAGACTCATTTGAATCAATCCTGACAACCTTACACGTATAATTCAGCTTTGGCCCTCTTCTTGCCTTAATTCTCCCTGATCGTCTAGTTCCAGAAGAGACTGGACCTGAAGAATTTCCCTTGGACTTACCACTATTTGGGCAAGATGGGCCAGAGGTTTTTTCTTTAGATCTGAGCATATGAGCACTTACTTTTCCTTTTCTTGTGTGGTCACTGCTTTGACGAGATGCCGATGGAAGTTGAGCCGAAGGTGTCTCAGAAGTATCAGGGTTCGAGGGAAGAACAACTTCAGAGGAATCTGGAACATACATGGCAAGTGGAACAGGGCTAGGAATATGATCTTCGGTAGGTTTGGCCATGGAAGATGAAGTGATATTTGTGGAGGAAACGGAATGAGGAAGATCTGGAGGATTTGTAGAGATAGGGGAACCAAAGGAAAAAGGAAAATATGAAGATGACTCTTGATTGTTGGACATAATGATGGGACAATTCAAAACTTAATGACGTCAGTTACTGGTTATAAGAGAGATTAAAAGACAAACACGCTAATAAATGTAGAGTGATAATTTGAATAATAAAAAAAATGATACACTATATAATAAGGAATGAGATGCAGTTCACAAGGATGTGTAAGTTGATAAAAGCACGATCACGAACAAAAATAATTGCTAGACAACCAACACAAAGCCCACGATAAGAAAAGAAAAACACAACAAAAAAAACGAAAAGAAACAAAGAGAAAATAATATGATAATATATATATATTCATAGTTTTAAATTGCAGAAGATATTATTTTGAATTTTTTCCTTTTTTTTAAAAGTAAAGCGGCACACACATACCTTTCGTACTTTGCTAGTACGGATGATATTTTTAAGGAGAAAAAAAATTCAATCACTTTTAATGAGGAGAATCACATAAGAAGCTACATATAATATAGGTTTATGTGTGATGAATCTTTACATTCCCTGAGATATATGAATCTTGTTATGGCTTTTTCATCTCAATATCATAAAAAATATAAATTTTTTAAATATATGCCTCTTTTTTTTCGAAGGTATGTCTCCAGAATAAAAGGAATCCAGAACATCTTATGAAATTAAAGAATAATAATGTATATATTATCATATAAACAAACACGCACACAAATAAAAACAACAACAAAAAGAACAAAGAGAAAAATCAGAACACACAGACACCGAGAGATTTCCTTAAGGAAGTAAATCTCTCAAAATCAAGGGCTTTGGTAAAAATATCAGCTAACTGTTTCTCCGTGGAAATATATTCTTACTTAACCACATCTTATTCAACTAAATCACGTATAAAATGATGATGTATATTAATATGTTTTGTGCGAGAATGTTGAACAGGATTTTTAGAAATGTTAATAGCACTTGAATTATCACAATACACAGTAAGCATAGTACTCTCGTACCCGTAATCATGTAACATTTGTTTGAGCAGATCAACTGTGTGCAACAACTTCCAAGAGCCACATATTCAGACTCTGCAGTAGACAAGGAAACACAATTTTATTTTCTGCAATGCCATGACATGAGGTTATTACCAAGAAAGAAACAACCACCACTAGTACTTTTCCGATCATTCACATCACCGGCCCAATCTGAATCACTGAAACCAACCAACTCAACATTAGTACTCCTAGAAAAATACATTCCAAACCCCCCAGTTCCAGCCACATATCTAATTATTCTTTTCACAGCTTGAAGGTGAGACATCTTAGGATAAGACTGATATCGGGCACAAACACCAACACTATAAACAATGTCAGGACGGCTTGCTGTAAGAAATAAGAGACTACCAATCATGGACATGTAAAGACTATTGTCAACCTTTTCACCACCTTCATCTCTGGAAAACTTATGAGAAGATCCCATAGGTGTACGTGCACTTTTAGAGTTCTCCAAACCAAACCTCTTTACAAGATTTTTTGCATATTTGGATTGAGAGAAGAAGATTCCTTCTTGTGACTGATGTACTTGCATGCCAAGGAAGAAGTTTAGGTCACCAACAAGAGTCATTTCAAAGGTATTTGTCATGGATGTGACAAATAGTTCATTCAACCTAGTCGAAGTAGACCCAAACACAATATCATCAACATAGATTTGAGCAATCAGAATATTACTCCCTTCATGCTTAATGAATAAAGTACGATCTACCATGCCTCTAGAAAAACCAAATTCAAGAAGAAAATCAGTTAAACGGCCATGCCATGCACGAGGTGCCTGTTTCAAACCATAGAGAGCCTTTTTCAACCTAAACACATGCAATGGTTTGGAAGAATCTTCAAAACCTTTAGGTTGTTCAACATACACTTCTTCATTTAAAACACCATTTAAAAAAACACCTTTGACATCCATCTGAAACAACTTGATTTTGAGAAAACAAGCAATAGCAAAAACGCATCTAATAGATTCAATTCGAGCAACAGGAGCAAAAGTGTCATCAAAATCAATTCCTTCCACTTGAGTATAGGCCTGGGCGACCAACCTAGCTTTGTTTCGAACAATCTTACCACATTCATCAGATTTGTTTTTGAAAATCCACTTAGTTCCTATGACGTTCTTATCAGTAGTTCTAGGAACTAAGTACCAAACATCATTCCTAACAAACTGATTTAACTCTTCATGCATGGCCTCTACCCAAAACTCATCTTTTAAGGCTTCATTCACATTTTTTTGGTTCTTACATAGACACAAAACAGCCAATGTTTATAAAATTTGTCAAAGAAGACATACTCACAAACTCAGAAAGATTGTCAAATTTAACCGTAGACAAACAGGATGGTCGAACCATATTTCTGTAATCCATCGATTCTTTTCGGCGAGTGGTAATCCCTTCATTTGAGTCCCCTATGATCAGAGATGACGGATGATTTCGTTGAATTCTGCTTTAGGGTTCTTTTCGTGAATCCCTGAATATGTTATCTGAATTTTTAGGAATATCTGTAATTGGGGATGTAGTCTCACTTGTTCCAACATCCTGAACAACATTCTGTTCCTGTACATCATCCTCAAGGTTTTTCCAGGTATCTACTGGATCTGCATCAACTGTCTCCTCTGTCATACCTGTGACACTTAACATATCATCAAATACAACATTTATGCTTTCTTGGACAATATGATGTTTCAGATTGAACACCCATAAGCACGACTGTTTTGGGAATAACCAAGAAATATACAACGCTCACTCCTGGAATTAAATTTTGTCAACTGCTCATGATCATTTAGAACAAAACAAACACATCCAAACACAAGAAAGTATTTAAGATTTGGCTTTCTATCATGTAACTTCATAGGAAGTTTTATTATGTCCAGATCTCAAATACGTTCTGTTGATAATATGACAAGCAGTATTGATCGCTTCAGCTAAAAAATGTTTATACAAATTTTTTGATACCAACATAACACGAGCCATTTCTTGAAGAGCTGGTTTTTCCGTTCAACAATACCATTTTGCTGAGGGGTTTTAGGAGAAGAAAACTCATGTGAGATTTCCTTTTTTATCACAAAAAATTCGAAAAAATTTATTCTTAAATTCTTTGCCATGATCACTTTTTATCCTGCCTATTTTAAGCTCATATATATTCTCAAGTCGTTTCACAAGTTTTTTAAATAAATTGAAGGCTTCAGACTTTTCCTTTAAGAAATCAACCCATGTGAAACGTGAGAAATCATCAACACAAATCAAAATATACTTCTTACCTCCTAGGCTTGCCATGTCAATAGGACCCATCAAGTCCAAATGGATAAGTTGTAGACAACGAGCAGTGGTACAATGTGATAACATTGTGTGAGATACGTGAGTTTGCTTACCACGCATACAAGGACCACATACATTCTTCTCTTGAAATGACAAACTAGGAACTCCTTTTACGTCATTATACTTAACAAGCTTTCTCAAGTTTCTAAAATTCACATGTCCAAGTTTGAAGTGTCAAATTACAGATTCATCAACACGTGAATTTAAACGTGAGATTGAATTAGGTAGCAATTGTCACTAGTACGCTTGCCAATCATAATACAAACATTTTTATCATCAAACACTTGACAGGAATGTTTATCAAACATCACATGAAGTTTGTCATCACACAATTGACTTATACTAATAAGATTAGCATACAATCCTTCGACATGAAGAACATTAGATAACTTAGGGAAACCTTCAACATTAAGACTGCCTTTTCCAACAATCTTTCCTTTCGCTCCTCCACCAAAAATAATGTTAACCCCATCTACTACTTGGTAACCCTTCAAGTATTCCATAGAACCTGTCATGTGTCGCGAACATCCACTATCAAAGTACCAGCAACCTGGAACTGCAGCTTTCAAAGAAGCACAAATCATGTTACAAAAAACCTTTTGAGCAGCAAAAATTTCCTTATGATGTTGCACAGAATGTACTAATTTCCCAAAGAACAATTTCTTATTCTGAAAGTCTTTCTGAAACTTGAAACAAAATGATTTTATATGTCCAGGAGAGAAACAATAATGACACACAAATCTCTTCTTCCGATTCTTAGCAGAGCTAGAATTTTAAGACGATTTAAATGCCTTATCAGATTCTAGACTACAAAACCCTAAACCAAATTTTCCATGCTGACCTGTCATGAGTATCTCATCTAAATCAGACGTACCCTTTCTAAACTTCTTAAAGCTTAAGGTAGAAGATTCCAGCTTAACCTTAAGATTTGAAATTTCAAGATCCTTCTTGGTAAGAGATATTTCTAACCTAGTTATGACATTACACTGCTCATCACACTCATGATTAAGATTAGAACATTTATTACGCAAGATTTTGTATTTCTCATGAAGTTTTAAAAATCAAGGTTAGAACACGAATCTAACACATCATGAGAAGAAACAGAGACTGGATATGACTCTAAGGGATTAAAAACATACCTCTTATCTGAGTCTCTGTCTGCATCAACGTAGGAACCATCATCTGATGAGACTTGATTTTTATCATTAACATGTGCCATCATAGCAGACCGATCATTCCTCTCTTCAGTCTCTTCTTCCGATTCATCATACAATGTGGCTTTCATATTCCTTTTCTTCCTTCTTCGACGAAGAGCAGTTGGACATTCATTTGCATAATGTCCCATCTCCTGACAAGCACGGCATTGTACAGTTTCGATATAATCAGAGGCATACTCCATTTCCTCATTCTTCGAAAAAGATTCTGAATTTTTGAACGAGATTTTGAGTTGATTTTTGTTAGTATTTGATTTGAACTTTGCCTTCGACTTGAAATCTTTCTTTTGGTTTGTTAACTTCGGAAAATTTGAATTGAACTTCTTTGTCAAAAAAGCCACATCATCTTCATCTTCTCCTGCCTGAACTTTTCCAGACTCACTCTCCTTTTCTACAGCAGACTCGGCTTCACTTTTCAAGGCAATGGTCTTTCCTTTTGCCAGTGCTTTCTGTTATGAAATATTCATTTCATGACACGTAAGAATAATTACCAGTTCATTCATTGAGATGACATCTGTGTTATGGGCTTCTTCAATGGAAGACACTTTCACATTGAACCTTTCAGGAAGTGTTCTCAAGGTATTGTTTACGAGCCTTTCATTACTGATTGGATCTCCAAGGGTTGTGCTTCGTTTGCAATATCATATAGTTTTTCAGTATAAGACATGATATCCTCATCATCCTTCATGCGCAAATTTTCAAACTGAGTTCCCAGAAATCTCAATTTTGTGTGACGAACACTGTTTGAGCCTTCGCAGTGTTCCTAAAGAATACTCCATGCATCCATTGTTGTAATACAGTTAGTGATTAATTTAAACATGTTAGCATCAATTGAAACAGAGATAGCATACAAAGCCTTGGAATTTGGATTTGCTGCCATTTTTTCTTCACGAGTCCATTCATACTCGTGTTTAATCACTGGATCATTGTCACCATCTTGAGTTCTAGGAGGAGACCATCCTGCAAGGACACTGATCCATGAAGACTCATCCATGAATTTTAAATACTGACGCATCTTGACTTTCCAAATAGAGCAATTAGTTCCATTGAGAACAGAAGGACGAAATGATGCATCCATCATGACACACAACACGACACCAAGGATATATACTAAGTGACGTCTAGTAGTGGCTCTGATACCACTTGTTAGAACATGGCGTGTGTGCATAGTGGAAAACTGACTGGAGTGTACATTGTTTTATAGAATGTTGGATCAAACCCAGAAACAGTGCACAGCGGAAAATAAAAAAAAGGAGAGAACACAATAAGCAATTTCAAAACTTATCTACTGGGTGTTTTACTAGTAGGGCCTTCAGAGAAAAATACATATCATAGATGACATGTTCATGAACAGATACAAGTTGACTCTTGACAAGAAAAAACTTGAACACCAACACACTTCAAGGAAGTGTAAAACTATGAGAACACAATCTATCCCACAACAACAAATAACCTAATTGTTGTTAACTCCCAACTAAAGAGACAAGTCTCCCGACTATCTACTCTTGAGTACAAACAGGACAGATTACATTTCTCAAAAATATGGATTTCTCGCTTGTATGACCAAATTATTTTGTACTCTCTACCAAACCTTAACACCATCATATCTTATTTATAGACATGAATAAATGGATTTGGTTCATGGGAGTTTCGGCAGTTCATCCTTCAAATTTGAATACCCCGGGCATATTTGAATTCTCCGCCAAGAAAACTCCCAAATGATCAAGACAACAGACCACAACATTATCCCATTTAAATTCAAATTTCCACAGTTGCCTAACTGCAGATCCTTATCCAAAAGCTTTAACCGGATATGTTGCAACAACTTGAAAGAATAAAAATAAAAAAACACGAAAAGGCAAAACAACCAAAAAAACATGAGTAAAAATAACACGTCAACAAATAGCAGAAGTAATTAAATAGATGTAAATCAAAAGAGAGGGGAAGTGTTGTTTATTGATAATAACACCGAGCACATAGATTTTTATTTCTATACTATGCAATCGTTGATAGTGAAGCCTTTTCCTGAATCTTACAGACAACTTTCACTAAATTTTGGCCATCCCCAATCAGTAGAAGTTGGGAACCAATGGGAATCTGCAATAATAATAAATATAATTTGAGAACATGTGTTTTCTCTTTTATTAATTTGATCTTGTGGTTGTCAGTGTGATTTCTTAATCATATCTTAAAACATGCCATTACTCTTTCACATGAAAGTGGTAGAGTTTGTGAAGAAGGTGCCGTGTAAATTTACATAGCGTGTTTTAGCAATGTATAATCTTAAAAATATCATTGAAGGTGTGTATAATATTAAAATTAAAGGGGTAAATTTGGATATTTAAGGGTGTGTATAAAATAAAATTAAGATTTAAAAAATTAAAAAGGGGGTGTGTATTCAATAAGGGGTGTGCATTTAATAATAAAGGGTATGTATTTAACAACACTCTAAGATTTATTTTATTTTATAAAATATTATACAAAATTAATTTTATAAAATATAAATATTAAAATTAAATGATGTATGTTACATGCTAGTATATATTATGGTAAAGACTCGTGTGAGACCGTCTCACGTAAGGGCTTATGTAAGATGACCAGAAAGTAATAACTTTTATAAAGGAAAGTGATAATAAATCAATGAAAATTGATAATGTTATTTTATGAACAATTTATAGTATAAATAAAAAGTGATAACAATTTATTGCGAAAGTGATAATAATTTATAGCGAAAATAAGTAATAATTTAAAAATTGAAAAATAGTCTCACGTGAGATGATCTCGCAAGACCTACCCATATATTATAATGCGAAAAAATATTATCATAAATTTTAATAATCTAATGGATTGCGGACATAAATACAAGAGCTAGTCTTCAAGAGTGGAGATACCCGTATTGGAGCTCGAGTCAGTGAGAAATCACATCAATTTCTATTTTATTGCAACATTTACAAATGTGTGAATAATTTTTTTTTAATGATAAATAGTACAAATGTGTTAATAAACCATTTTTTTTTCAAACTTTAAAGTATGGTAATAGACATAGTTTATCCCCACATCAGAACGAATCACATTAAAAATCAACATTGTTATAGATAAAATGCGTTAATATATTATCTATTACAATACTCTCAAATGTCTTTAAAAGCATTTTTTTAATTTACTTTCATGATATTTAGTATGAAATAATTAGTTAAATATGTTCAAAACTTTATATCGAAAGGTAAGTTAGTTCATAATCAAAATTATTAATTAAATATGTTCAAAACTTTATATTGAAAGGTAAGTTAGTTCATAATCAAAATTATTAATTCAAAATTTAGTACTCCATGTAAATATATATAGATTTGCCTTTACTTTTGGAATGTTATAAATATATATTTATAAAATGTGGTTATATTAACAAATTAATTTTATTCATTTATTTTACTAAAAATTTTATTAATGCACGTTTTAAGTTGAAGAAAAATTTTATAGATGGGATGTAGGGAATATAAAATTATGTTTTCTTTTTAGTTATAAATAAATGGTAAAGACTTGGGTGAGACCGTCTCACGGATCCCCTTATGTGAGACAGATCACCCATTAACCCAATTGTATATTTTTCAAAGGTCATGTTTGGTTGTTAGGAAACTAGAAAATTGAATAATTAGGTATAGAGTAAAATTAATTGGGTTTAAGTAATTTAAAGAGCCTTGTTTGATTCATAACAAATTAAAAATTTTAAAAATTAATTATGAATGAGAAATTAAGTGCATTTATATATTCCCTCTGTCCCATAATTGTTGTCGTAATTACTGTAGACACATAGTTTAAGAAAAATTATTTTTTGACAACTTTATTAACTTTTTAGGAGTATTGTGGTATTTTTAAGTAATAAATAAATTATAAAGTATGTTATGTGTGTTAGGTGGGAGATGTATTTTTGAAATTAAGATAACTTTTCAGGTTGTTTGTTAATGTGAATATTCCATTTTTGCAGTGTGACAGTTATTGTGGGATGTACGAAAATAGAAAGTAAGACGGTTATTATGGAACGGAGGGAGTATTTATTTTTTTTAATGTTTTTCATATTTTATTTATATTTTTTATTATTTAAAATGTAATAATTTAAAATTTATTATTCGTTTAATTTATTTTTTAATTTAAATATTATAAATTTATAAAATGTGATAAAAAGTAATATTTTTTTAATATAAAAAAATATTGATAAAATAAAAGTGATAACTCTTTATTTGAATAAGATTATGAATAATTCATAATGTTAAAAGAATTATGTGAGTCTACCTTCAAAATGACTTTCGTGAGTAGGATAAGAAGTGATAATCTCTATAAGGAAAAGTGATAACTAATTGATGAAAAGTGATAACGATAATGTGTATTATTTCATGAATAATTTATACTATAAATGAAACGTGATAATATTTTTTAAAAATGTGATAACATCGTTAATAAAAAGTGATAAATATTTACAAACTTGAATTTCACAAACAATTTATAGAATTGATAAAACGTGATAATATTTTTCTATAAAAGTGATTTCAGATCAATGAAAAGTGACAACTTAATAATTGAATTATTTCACAAATAATTAGTAAGATGAATACAAAGTGATAATATTTTTAAAGAAAAGTGATAATTAACCAATTAAACTATTTCGTGATTAATAATTAGTAGGGCGAATAAAAATATATAACATTTTAATTAAACATGATATGTGATCAATAAAAAGTGATAAAAAGTAATATTTTTTAAAATAGAAAAATATAAAAAGTAATTTTTTTAATAATTAATAAAATACCGTATAAAAAAATGAGGAGAATAAATTTGGCAAAAACTCATGTGCACCCAGCGCACGGACCACATTTCGTGCGCCTTTAGAATTTTGTGTTAAATTATATACCCTTTAGTATACAGATGTGTACCTTTTATTTTCTAAAGAAAATTATTGTGTGTATCTGGGCGCATGGACAACAATCCGTGCGACTTTAAAATTTTGTGTTAAATTGTATACTCATTAGTATAAAAATGTGTGCCCTTTATTTTCTAAAGAAAAAAAATATTAATGAAAAGTGTATACCCTTTAGAACAAAATGGTGTATCTTTTATTAATTAAAGTTTATACCCTTTAGACCAAATCAATGTACCATTACCCATAATACTAAATTTCTAAAGGCGCATAGAATGTGTTCCCGTGCGCCCGGGCGCACGCAAGCCTCACTCAATAAATTTTTAAAAAATTTCGATGGTTTACGCCATCAGCGCCTCCAATCCTTCCAGTTATCCTTATTCATAATTGTAATTCATTATGAAAACCAAACGCAGCCCTTCTTTTTATTTAATAATATTTTAACATAATTTAAAATGTACTTATTTTTGTTTATGGATGATCCGTCTCATATAGCTGGATTCGTGAGACGGTCATCCGAGACTTACCCTAAATAAATTTGTGTATACCATTTTCAAAGAAGAACTAATAAAATGGGAATCAAAATGAAAAGGGATTAGATTAAATTAAAATATTTCATCAAGAATTTGTAAATTAGATGGAAAGCTACAACATCTTTAATAAAAAAGAAAATTCTTTACCAAACATCAAGTTCAGGTTTACTACTTGTTTGCACTATTATTAATATTTTGGCATGTTTTATAGGATAATTTAATATTTTTTAAAATTAAATTGATTTTTGTGGAAATATTAATTAGGTCTCATTTTTTAAATAAATATTGGCGTAAGTAGATCTGAAGACTTGCTCTTTCTTTTAAGTCCGGCTAGACACTCTCTGGCTTCGGTGGTTTACTATCACGGAAACTTTATTACATTAATAAGATAATTACGAAATTACGGAAATATAGCTACACCAAATACTATCATTAAATTGAAACGAACAAACATTTTTGTAATGTATATACATTAAATTAAATGATTGCAAGGTTGTAGTTTGCATTAACGATAGTACTATGCATCCACCCTCCATGATACAATTTTCTATTACATTTTGTGTTGCATTTTCTACAACAAAATCATTGAATTAATTATATATAAAAGAGTTATAGATAAAATCTATACCTTAAAAAGATAATGTAAATCCTAAGGGAAAATTATGTTTAGATTTTTCCTTTAGCATATGTATCCGGTATCATTAATTGCATGTAACATGAAATGTGTTGAATGTGTATTATTAGCTAGTTAATTTTAGGATTAAGGAAGAATAGAAGGTTGTATAATTGAAATAAGAACGATCACAATCAAACATAATAAATCAATAAGTAAGTGAGAGATGAGGATTCGACCAAAGACCTTAATTTTATTACTCTCCTCAAGAACAACACTCATAAATTCCTCTCAATTACAAGTATAATGTCAAGTATGAGAATGAATAATCTACCTCTCTCTTGTGAGAGAAGCTATTTATACTACCAATAAACCCTAGCGATTGTCCAATCCTTTATCGCCACCTGGACGAAGATAAGCAGCAATAAATGGAGTTGGCTGGTACACCGACGACTTTAGGGCTGGTGCAGGGAGCTGCCAGATGTCTTGCAGGGTGCAGCAGGTCTCCTTTTGTCCTTTACTTGCTTCATATTGGCGGATGAAGAGGGATGTACCTGTTGTGTGTTGTCTTCTAGTTGGGAGTATTGTCCAAGACATCCCTTCTTACCGTTATTCTTGTCCTTTAGCCTGCCACTACTAGCTGTTCTTTCAGTAGTGTCTGTACTTTGCCCAGCAGGTCTGATAATCCCTTTAGCCATCGGATAGATAGGTTTCCGAGAGTATGTTGTCCATCCGAGTCCCTGAACGTCTACTTTGGCTTCGGACCCGAGGTGTCCTGTCGAGATGTCTCGGCTGCCTATTCCCTGGGTGCGCTTCCTGCCTCTCGGCCCTCTCCTGTTTCATCATTGTAGGTTCTTCGGCCCCTGATGATGGACTTGTCTCTTGGGCTGCTTCTCGGTTATTCCTCGGGTTCCTTTTGGGCTATTCTTTGGGCCGCCATCATCCCATAAGTTATCATTCATTCCTACTCTTGCGCCTCTCCGTAGTCGAGCCTTTTGTTCATGGCGGACTAGTTTGTTGGGTTTTCGGCCCTTTTGGCATGGAGATATAATACCCATAACAAAATATAATACTAAAATATAATAAAAAATTAGGTTATGACATTTATTATACGTACACAAAATCAACCACAAACTAACAATTTCTTTTAATAAAAAGGGTTTTATGCAAAACTCTATAGACCACACTTCTTAGAGCAGAGTGGGAGAAAAAAAAAAAGTTCAAGAATGAAGGGTTTTGTGAAGGTGATGCTCACCCTCACCGTATTTCTTGGTGTGCTCTCAATCCATGCCAATGGTGTAAGAACACTCAATGGAAAAGAGGAGGTTGTTGATCACCCTCAGATCTTCGGTAGCTTCGGGTGTTTGACACTTTCGATGCTACCAGGTTTTTCGAACCCAAACAAGGGATTCGGTTCGTCGGCATTCTGTAGCTTCTTCCCTAGGTTACAATGCTCTCCGGCCGATCCCAATAGCCCATCTCAATCCAATGAGGGTAGTTGTCACACCCCAATTTTCTAAATAAAGAGATTTACGTTTATTTTTTTAAATAAAATAATTTATAAGGCATGACTAAAATTTTTCAACAAATAAATATTTAATATTTCAGAATAAAAGATTTTAAATAAGAACTGATCGTATAAGTTTCCAAGCAAATTTTAAACATTTAATGCAAAATAGAAAGAAGTTGGATAGGTATTAAGTCATATAAGTTTCAGAAATATTAATACAATTCATTCCAAATAAGATAAGTTAAATAAAAAGGCAGGTCCTTTAAGTTTGTAGAATTCTACAAAAATTTAGAAGAAAGGACATTAAATCTTTTTTTTTTTCAAATTCATGATCATATAAACATGTAGGACCTGTCAATAATTTAATAAATAAAAACTAAACATGCTGAAGTACCCTACTACTTTTTATAAATAAATGAATAGGTGACATAGCAAAGAGGAAGGAAGAATTAAAGTAAGAGTCAATCCTGTAAATCTGCAATGAGCCTTTTTAAGAATCAATACCCACTAAATTCTTAACAATACTAAAATAAATTTGCACTCAACTCTACCACTCTAAACTCAACATGCTGGCATGCATACTCAAATCTGTATTTTTCTGCCATCGACATGTAACTACTACAAATTTCAAACATTACTCCTAGGCTGACCAAGTAGGCAATTCAATTATGATTGGTTGTGAGTATAAAATTTCAGCAGTTGTTTATTCATGCATAATTAATTATTAACTTATGGCCAATTTAGAATCAACTCACACCAGCAAACACGTAATTATCCCACTACCATAAAAGGTAGACAATTTGAACTTTACTTCTTACTAAGTATAAAAATTGGCCAACATATATAGAGAAAAAGTGGCCGACATATTTGATTGGCTTCCATATTTTAGGCTTCCACTCATTACAGAAGAAACATGAATTTTCCAAATATTTTGATTTAAATCAACTACTAATTGAAGAAGACAAAATGACATATTGATTTGATATTGCAGACAAACACGTATGCTTGTAATTTACTATCAAACGCCACAAATTTCAATTCTACAGCTACCACTTCAAATAAAATATCCTTTCTCTCTCATGCAACTTACACCCCATGTGAGCCTTCCATAGCATTTTACTCAATCAACTCAAAACAATTTATAAATTAATAAGGTAAGTAAAGATTTCTTGGACCAACAAATCCAAGTGGACCCAATTTTTATTTTTGACTAACAACAGAAAACTCAATTATCATGCCATACAACATGTTTATTACAATTTAAAAATGTCAAGTAAACATCATTGTACAGTAGAGAAGTAAGACAAACTTAACAAATCCACCACCACATCTTACTAATATTTTGCAAACACGAAAAATAAAGTCAAATAATAGTACTTCATAAAAATTTTAATCCAAACTGGTACTGCATTAAACTGAAGTTTTCATTATTAAATCTCCTCACACTTGCTCCCCACTCATACGCTTTCGCCACGCTTAACCTGAGATAAAAATAATTATCGGGGTGAGCAACCACAAGCTCAATGAGAACTTAAACATGCTTACATAAGCAAATAATTCATGTGCGAGAATTAAATTTCACTTACAATACAATCCTGTCATGTCAAAATAAGGCACCTTTCGGCCCCTATTCATGTAACGTTACGATATCGCTATTCTTTAGTAAGGCACCCCTTTACGTCCCTTACCCATGCTATAGTATGGCACTTTTTACAGACCATACCCATGCTATAATATGGCACTTTTACAGCCCATACTTGTGTATTACTATGGCACTTTTATAGCTCATATACGTGTATTAGTATGACACTTTTATAGCCCATACCCGTATAATTTACAATTTCATAAAGTTCAAGTACGATCACAGACTCACAGTGTGATACAAAATTTCTAATTTATTTCAATCATCACATATGAAATCAATTAACACATACAAGAATGAGAAAATCCCCACCTTAAACACTTGCTTAGTCTTAAGCTTGCATACTAACGTCACGATCGGAGTCTCCTTCAAAACCTATAAATATATTGACTGATCGTTACGAACGTATTTCATACAACTACAGAGAATGAAATCTGTAGATTCAAGAGTTGCAGTTTACCAGCTTTAGGATCTTCGGTTAGAAGTCGAAAGGAAAAGAAAGGAAAGAAAAGAGTAAACTGTGTTACCTCTATTCTTTTGCAGCGTGTGAACGAGAATATTTAGTGAGGATGAGTGAAATATGAAATTGTTCAATTATTTATAGTTTATGTCTGCAAGATCCTTGCGAATATTCTCCCAGCAGACAAACTTTCCCCAAATTGGGGAGATGATAATAGGAAAAAGTTTTTTCTTAATGGATAAAGAAAATATCAACATGATTCTTGGGAATTGACATGAGGAAAAGGTCCTTTTCTTTCCTTAATGGATATCCAGCTAATGATGTTTTTGGAAAGTAAGAATTTAAAATTCTGTTTTCTTTTGAACTTTCGGCTGAATAAAACAAAGAATGGGCTGGGCTTGAATATGGGCTTCAAAGAGTTAGAAAAAGTTGGCTTTAAAGATTAGGCCATGAATGAAATTACAGTTTAAAATTACGGGGTATTACATCCTACCCTCCTAATAAAAATTTCGCCCTCAAAATTCCATAATGATATAAATGTCTTACCCGTAATGAAAGAGGGGTATCTTGCTTGAATTTCATCTTCCCTTTCCCATATAGCTTCATCTTTCGTGTGTCGACTCCATTGAACTTTGATGAGTGGCACATCATGATTTCGAATTCTTTAGATCTTTCGCTCCAAAATTGAGACATGTTCTTCTTCATATGTTAGATCGTTGCCAATCTCCATCGTCGAAAAGTTCACCACATGGCTAGGATCATGAACATATTTTCTCAACATTGAAATATGAAAAACATTATGCACGGAGGATAACTCGGGTGACAAAGCCAAACGATAGGCTAGATCTCCAACTCTCTCAAGAATTTGAAATGGACCAACGAAATGAGGTCTAAGCTTTTCTCTTCTTCCAAAACGTATGACACCCTTCATGGGAGCCACCTTAAAAAAGACATGATCTCCGACTTCAAAATATAAATCTTTTCTTCTTTGATCAGCATATGACTTTTATCTATCTTGAGCAGTCTAGATCCTTTCTCGAATGATTCTGACCTTGTCCTCTGCTTCTTCTATTAGCTTAGGGCCTAGGACATCTTTCTCACCAACATCATCCCAATACAATGGTTATCTACACTTCCTTCCATAGAGCGCCTCATAAGGAGCCATCTTGATAGTGACTTGATAGCTGTTATTATAAGCAAACTCGACTAGGGGTAGAAACTTTTCCCACGCTTCATGCAAGTAAAGTGTGCAGGCTCTTAACATGCCTTCCAAAGTCTGAATTATTCTTTCCGATTGCCCATCAGTTTGTGGGTGATAAGCTGTGCTGAAGTTTAGTCTAGTTCCCATGGCCTTGTGCAAACTTACCCAAAATCTTGAAGTAAAACGTGTATCTCTATCAGACACTATTAACACTAGCACGCCGTGAAGCTTCACTATCTCTTAAATGTACAACTGTGCAAACTGCTCCATCTTGAATGTCATCTTTACGGGTAAGAAGTGAGCTGACTTGGTCAATCGATCAACGATGACCCATATGGCATGATTTTCCTTTGAGGACCTTGGCAATCCCACGACGAAGTCCATGGCAATTTGCTACCATTTCCACTTAGGAATCTCGAGTGGTTTAAGCTTTCTGGCTGGTCGATGGTGTTCAATCTTAACTTGTTGGCAAGTTAAACATCTTTCAACAAAGTATCCAATGTCTCGTTTCATACTTCTCCACTAAAATCTTTCCTTCAAATCATGGTGCATCTTTGTTCCTCCCGGATGAGCGGTGTATGGCGCTCCATATGCTTCAATTAAAATCTTTTCTCTCAATTCCTCAACCATCAGAACACATAATCTCCCATTCAATGTCAATACTGTTGGATTGTATACTGAAAGTCTAGCTTTGTGTATGAACAATGTTATAACAATTATTTTGAAATGAGAATCATATGATCAAATGATTGCGTCTTATAATTTATTTATATGTATGATGCAATAGTCCACTTACTTTATACTGTAGATAGTATGTTGTGCGACAACACGCGGAAGATCATATTATCGGTTTCCTTATAAAGTATAAACAGATGCTCACAACCGAGATAAACGGGGACTCTCTATCGGGATGGTTGTAGTATGGTTTGGTATTACCTTGTCTTGGCTATAGATCACATTAGTGCACTTGTGTGTATTGAGCATGACTGCATGAGATCGTTCGACTTATACTGACTTATAGAAGAACTTGATCTCTGTTATTATGGATGTTCATGCTCTTAATCCCTATACAATAACCTCGACACGTAAGGCAGTGTGTATTTCTTTGATTCATCAATGGGTGAGATTTACATGTAATTAAATCAATAAACTCGGTGAGTTGGGAAGTAGTGATGTCTCTATGGTGTGTTGTTGATTATAGAAGGAATCCATGTCCGTCATGGGTTGATGATGTCCCCTTGAGGAGTTCATAAGGATTATAATGTAAACCCTGCAGGTGGATTTATTCCGGCATGATAATGAGGTTGAGTGGTACTACTCTCGGATGAGATATTAATTAATGGTGTTGTCAGTAACTTATTTAATTAATGGACATTGTATATCTTAAACATGCAGAGACTAACGGGGCTCATAATAAGAAGGAGCCCAAAACGTAATTTTTGGGATTAGAACGGTAGTGCAGTAATAATATTTTAGTGGTATATATTATTATTATTGGACTTAAGTATAAGCTTTGGGCTAAACTTGGATACTTAAGCCCAATGGAGGCCCAACTCTAATTTCTCCTCCTGATCCCTACTGTAGCCCATATATAAGTCATCTCAGCTGTTCTAAACCTAACTCTCTGTGCCTAACATACATGAGATAGAGAGTAAACAACAGATTGAGAAAATCTCGAGGATCGTCGCCCATACGACGTCGACATTGGACTTGGGAATACAGCAGAAGACCGGAAGGTCGTTTGCTACTGCTGTCTGCCACGTTGTATAATTTTTATAAAATTGTACAGACCTTAGAATTGAACGTGTAATATACTGACGGAAAGCCACGCAAAAGAGGATCATCTGAGCGCATAGATCATCCCAATTGGAGATTGGATGAGGAAGTTATGGCCATTCTCGTGAGGTTGCACAGGCAGCCGGCGAGAATTCTTCTTCTCCAACATATCCTGGTAAAAGGTAATGTGTTTCTTGTTTACTTGCTTCCGCTGCTTGTTAGAAACATATGGAACCCTAACGAATCACGTTAACCAATTGATCAAATGCCATCAAAGCTTCGGTTTCGTGGTGAAGCGCGAAACATTAGGCTAGGGTTTATGTGTACATGAATTAGGGCTTTAGAACTTGTTTCTTGTTATACACCCTACACTGTACACGGCTCCCGCTTCACTGCTTGGGATCACGATGACGGTAAGGGCAGGCTGGAGATGAAAGGGTGGTGGCGGATGGCTGCATTATGAACGATGAATGGTGGCGATGGCGTATGTTGACGGTGGAAGCGCCACGCATTGGCTATCACAGTACTGGTGGTCGATCAAAGGTTTTGAAATTCGACACCACCAGCATCGGCAAGGAAGCATGGGGGCTGCATTGCGGTGATCGCCGCACGAAGGCTGGAAAGCAGACAGGATGGTGAAGTCGCTGGGCGTGACACGGTGGGCATGCACCGATACCAGCATTCACGATTGGAGCTTTTACTTATGATGTGAACGGCGGGTTCAGCAGCTCACACGGGAAGGCAGGCGCTCAGCAGATGGCGGCGAGCCTATTCGCGGTGTTTCCAGCAGATGGCGATGGCGTGGCTGGATGACTGGCGGGCATGGCGAGGCACTGAAGATGACGGTGGCTGGGTCTGGTTGCTGGCCGACGACGACACTAATCGCTGAAGATCGACCGCAGAATGAACATGCCGGCAAAGCCGATGGATGCAGTCACGATAGGCATGCGATGCTACTGCAGCTCATGGCTGGATTTTTCAGCGGTGGCATGAGCTGTTCGCGGAAGTTCCGACAGGGAGGGTAGCTTGGCCAGCACTGAGCTGTTAACATGTGGAAAAGGCAGCTTCGCTGTCGGAGAAGAAGCAGGCCAGTGGTTGTTGGCATAAGCTACGTAAGCGATAATGATGTCTGAAGCACACTGCACCGGACTAGCGGACGATCGCCGGCGTGTGGGAGTCGCATGGTTGGAACCAGCAGCGGACGATCGCTGGCGTGTGGCAGTCGCATGGTTGGAACCAGTAGGGGACGACGGCGGCGGGACTGATCACAGGAAATCGCTAATGATCGGCGCTGATGGTTTGGCGAACAGTTTCTGGTGGGCCGTGAGGTACCTGGAGTGGGTTGCTTCAAGCAACGAGGTTCCGCGGATGGGCGATTTTCTAGTGGTCATCTTGGATTTTCGGTGGCGAAAGCACAGTGAGGAGCGGCAGAGATGCTGTGGCTCTGCGTGTGTTACATGACTTAGGGCCCAAGTCTTTCCTTCTTGCGCAAGTCATGGTTATATTGCTTGGAAGTGTAGACTTATTCAATTCACTTTTTTGGCAATTTTTTATCCTATATATAATTATTATAATTGTTTTATTTGTCAATTATTGTTATATATTTGGATTGGATGCATGATACTCCTTGATTCATTGCTTTATTTGCCATAATAGGAGAATGCCAGGTTGCGTATTTTATTTTTGAATATTATATGCATGTAAAAACCCTCGGTATTAAATAACTAAGTGGGAGAGGGGATTGGTAAATAATTTCTGCGGCCTCCATTATTGTTTTGTAAGTGATGTGAGTAAACTTGCGTGTTGACAATAGGCCTTCCTCCCTAACGGATAAATTTATTCACAGATCAATTGTACAGACTTCATTAAATAATTATTGTTTGTAATGTGGCACATGAACTTGCGTGTTGGCAATAGGCCTTCCTCCCTAGCGGGTGAGTTTATATGCGGTTCACTGGTACAAACATATAATTGATGATTGTAGGAAGTTATTCGAGTCCGTGTGTACTTCTCCAAATGTAAGGCACATAAGCTTGTGCAATGGACTTGGGATCAAATAATGATGTAGATTAGGTGTAAATAAATAGTATCTTCCCCAACGGAGTCACTGCTATTATTTGCATGGCTAAAGAGGAACCGACTACTAATTATTTTGTCATGAGGTCAGGTTGACTAATGAAATTAATGGGTAAAACCTTCTCTTGTAAATATTCTGGTTTGTAAACATCCACACTAATGTGGCTTGCAGATTCACGATGCTTGAGATGTCGGTGAGTTATGTTTTTATATTGTTTTAAGGGAATCAATATAAATGGATAAATTCGAAGATTTGATCGGTGTATTTATTTGTGATTCTCTGAATTTCAAATGGTTTTATCTCACTTATTGTTTACTGAAAGAAATTTTATTTACTAGTCTAAAATTAGATGATTAGAAAAGAATCTTGGTTTTGAATTTTACTGCTTAAGAAAATATAAGTGTGTTCTCACTAAGGATGTCCCGTGATGCTTTTTAAAGTCTCTAGTGAAGAGGTGAGATGTTCATAGAAATGTGATGATCTCATGCGACTCTTCAGATACTTGAGTAAGTTATAAAGGCAAAATGTCATGGAAAAGTTGATGAATGAATTGGGAATGCTTGGAGTAGAAATTGAAGGGGAAACCTTAATTAATTTATTCTCCATAATTTGCATGGATGTTTTGAGCAAGTTCTACCTGAAATACGAGAGGTTGTATATGGTGGGGAACTTTTGACAAAACATGTGGCAAAAGAAATCCAATTTAATCAAGATATGAACAAGGTTAGCATCTTATTCACTAGTCGTTGAAGCATGATTAGTGATGGCATTTACTGACACGTTGTGTGTAGATACTGGAATCACTAAAATTGTATAACTAAGCGATGATGAGTTTATTATGGACATGGATAAAACTAAAAGAGTAGTGGTTGTTGCAGTGAGAGTTGTTTATTTATCTTACGATATGAATAAATGTTTGATTGTGAGAAATTGTCTATATGTACATTTTCATAGAAAGACTTTTATTTCAGTTTCTATGCATTTACGGATGGATACTCCATTTCATTTAAATGACATGGTCATAGTAATGAAGGATGGAGCTATAATCTGTTATAGTATGTTAGTGACAATTTGTAAACTCTTAAATCATGTTTATCCTACGGGTGCAACAAATAGTAATTAATAACGTGTCTTCTAATCTTAATAAGAGAAAGACTCTTTTGGAAATGATTGATAGATGATGACTTATTTGGAATTATTAAATTCATTTAATGGATATGCCCTAGAAATAGTAATTTATATGAATGTTTGTCTGTATGTGGGATATCTTACAAAAATGAAGAGTGATGATTTATTTAGTCCAAAAGATCGAAGGGTGATTCTTAACACAAACACTAGATTTTTTAAAAAGGGCTATGTATTAAATCATAAAGCCATGTATAAATTGTTCTAAAGGAAGTGAGATGGAAAACACAAATTATTAGTAACAAGTGTACAAGAGGATATACCACAAAGTAAACTGCAACGCGTGTCACGTCTGATACACAATTACATGTAATGTCTTGTCGTAGTGGGAGGGTTGTTTGACAACCTGTAAGATACATGTTTTGGGAGAGTCGTGAGACTTGGTTCCTAGTAAACATGGAATAGACCCACGGGTATGACAAAGCATTACAAGATGAAAATGCGGAATCTTAGTAAGTTGCAATGAATGTTGAAATAGGATCTATGGATTCTATATTATATCTAAGAGCTTGTAAGGCCACTAAATGGTGTAAAAGCCATTGAAAGTGGTCATAGAAAATAAAAAAGGATTATACGGTAAGGTAAAAACCTTAGAAGCAAAGCTTGTTGCGAAAAGGTATACTCAGAAAGAAAGGGTTCGATTTTGATAAAACATGTTCGCCGGTAGTTATGCCTAAGTCGATTCGGATTCTTTTATTTTTTGCTACTCATATGGAATATGAGGGATAGCAAATAGATGTCAAGACATCTTTCCTGATTGGAAGTCTTGATGAAAACATCTATGTGAAACAACCAGTGTGATTCATTGCAAAGGGCTAAGAGCATTTTGATAGTAAGCTTAAAAGTGTCCATCGATGGACTAAAACAAGCTTCAAGATTATAGAACATCCTCGTTGATGAGGAAATCCAATGATATGGATTTAATCAATGCTCGAATGTGTCTTGTGCATTGAAAAGAGTGACGGAAACGTGGTGGTATTTCTTGTACGATATGTAGATGATATATTGATCATTGGAGACAATGAAAGAGTATTGTTGGGCGTATGGGTATGGTTGATAAAGCAGTATGAAATGAATGACTTAAGAGAAGCAAAATATATCCTTTTGATCACGGTAATACAGATCACAAGAAAGGATGTTATGCTTATCTCAAGTTTCATAAAATGATACGATCCTTACTCGTTTAGTATGTGAATTTATCTAAGGAAATGTGTCTTGAGACACAAAAGAAGATAAAGGTGATGAAAGCAGTTCCTTATGCTTCGGCGAATAAGGAAGCTTAATCTAAGGAATGCTATGCACGAGAATGGATAATTGTATTGCCAATGGCATGAACAGTGGGTATCAAGAGTAACCCGAAATAAGAATGATGAACTATGGTAACACATAATTTTGAAGTACCTGAAAAGGACTAGAAACTATATGTGGGCTTACCGAACAGATTCACAGCTTCTTATAGGTTACATGATTTGGATTTTTCAAATCAGATATGGACAGCAGTAAATCCACCTCAAAGGTTATGTGTTTAATTTTAGGAAGTAGAGTCATAATGTGGAGGAGTGTTATATAGAAAATATTTCAGACTCCGGACTCCATCATGGAAAGATGATCAATTGGAGCCTATAAGGCAGCCAAAGTATCTGTGTGACTCTAGAAACTTCATGATGGACTTTGAAGTGTTTCTAAGTTTGCCCGAGGATATCACAATTTATTTTGATGATAATGGCGCAGTTGCAAACTTGAAAGAATCACGAGCCCATAAGGTAATTAAACACATGGAGCGCGAGTACCACCTATTACGAGAAATCATATGATGAGGGGAAGGTTGTTGTTGCCAAGATTGCATCAGATGATGACCTAGTAAATCCATTTAAAAGGGCCTTAGGCGAGAGCTTTTGATGGTCGTGTAGTGGGAGTGGGAATCAGATGTATGGCAGAAGACATGACAGCATAGTCTTTTAGTATAAGTGGGAGATTATTGAATTTTATACTAAAAGTCTAGCCTTGTGTATGAACAATGTTATAACAATTAATTTGAAATGAGAATCATATGATCAAATGATTGCATCTTATAATTTGTTTATATGCACGATGCAATAGTCCACTTACTTTATACTGTAGATAATATGTTGTCCGACAACACGTAGAAGATCATATTATCGGTTTCCTTATAAAGTATAAACAGATGCTCACAACCGAGATAGACGGGGACTCTCTATTGGGATGGTTGTAGTGTGGTTTGGTATTAGCTTGTCTTGTCTATAGAATCACATTAGTGCACTTGTGTGTATTGAGCAGGACCGCATGAGATCGTTCGACTTATACTGACTTATAGAAGAACTTGATCTCTGTTATTATGGGTGTTCGTGCTCTTAATCCCTATACAATAACCTCGACACGTAAGGCAGTATGTATTTCTTTGATTCATCAATGGGTGAGATTTACATGTAATTAAATCAACAAACACGGTGAGTTGGGAAGTAGTGCTGTCTCTATGGTGTGCTGTTGATTGTAGAAGGAATTCATGTCCGTCATAGGTTGATGATGTCCTCTTGAGGAGCTCATAAAGATTATTATGTAAACCCTGCAGGTAGATTTATTCCGGCATGATAATGAGGTTGAGTGGTACTACTCTTGGATGAGTATTAATTAATGGAGTTGTCAGTAACTTAATTAATTAATGGACATTGTATATCTTAAACATGGAGAGACTAACGGGCTCATAATAAGAAGGAGCCCAAAATGTAATTTTGGGATTAGAACGGTAGTGCAGTAATAATATTTTAGTGGTATATATTATTATTATTGGACTTAAGTATAAGTTTTGGGCTAAGCTTGGATACTTAAGTCCAATGGAGATCCAACTCTAATTTCTCCTCCTGGTCCCTGTTGTAGCTCATATATAAGTCATATCAACTGTTCTAAACCTAATTCTCTGTGCCTAACATACTTGAGATAGAGAGTAAATAGAAGATTGAGAAGATCTCGAGGATCGTCGCCCACACGACGTCGAGATTGGACTTGGGAATACAGCAGAAGACCGGAAGGTCGTTTGCTGCTGCTGTCCGCCATGCTGTATAATTTTTATAAAATCACACAGACCTTAGAGTCAAAAGTATAATATATTGATGGAAAGTCAAGGAAAAGAGGATCATCTGAGCGCGTAGATCATCTCAATTGGAGATTGGATGAGGAAGTTATGGCCATTCTCGTGAGGCTGCACAGGCTGCCGGCGAGAATTCATCTTCTCCAACATACCCTGGTGAAAGGTAATGCGTTTCTTGTTTACTTGCTTCCGCTGCTTGTTAGAAATGTATGGAACCCTAACGGGTCACGTTAATCAAATGATCGAATGCCAACAAATACTCCCTCTTCGTCAACTTTGAAGCCATTGTACTCACCTTCTTGTGCCTTCTTCTTTATCCCTTGCAAGAAATGATCTTGTTCTTGTGCTTCTTTTATCTCCATTTTCAGACTCTGCTTCTAATGCTGCAATGATCGCCCTCGTGCCGGAGGGTGATGCCACATATTCAATTTGCATCTTAGCGAATTCTTCGATCAACTCTTCTTATTTGGTATACAAACTATTAAGCTCTATTTTAGTTTTTTGGCTCAAGGCGTCGGCTACTACATTAGCCTTGCCTGGATGGTACTCAATGGTGCAGCCATAATCTTTCACCAACTCTAACCATCTCCGTTGTCTTATGTTGAGCTCCTTTTGCATGAACAGATACTTCAAGCTTTTATGATCCGTGAAGATTGTACATCTTCTTCCATAAAGGTAGTGTCGCCAAATCTTCAAAGCATGAACTACGGCCGCTAACTCCAAGTCATGAGTAGGGTAGTTCACTTCATGCAGTCTCAACTGTCTAGAAGCATATGCAATAACTTTCCCATATTGCATCAATACACACCCAAGTCCTTGCTTTGATGCAACACTGTAGATTGTGAATTCTTCATTCGGATTAGGGATTATCAAGACTAGTGCTGAAGTCAAATCATGCTTCAATCTTTGAAAACTTTCTTCACACTTCTCAAACCAAATGAACTTTTCTTCCTTACGAATCAAACGTGTCATCGGACCGGCTATCTTTGAGAATCCTTCTATGTATCTTCAATAATAGTCAGCTAACCCCAAGAAAATACGAATTTCTTAAACATTGTAGGCGTCTTCCATTGGTTCACTACTTCAATCTTGGATGGGTCTACCTCAATTCCTTGTGATGTCACCACATGTCTAAGGAATGTGACATGATTCAACCAAAACTCACATTTCTTAAACTTCGCGTACAACCTCTCCTTGCGAAATATTTTGAATACCATTCTCAAATGCTCCTCATGATGTGCTTCATCTTTAGAGTACACTAAATGTCATCGATGAAGACTATAACGAACTGATCAAGATACGGGTGAAAAACTCAGTTCATCAGATCCATAAACACAGCAGGTGTATTACTCAATCCAAAAGGCATGACGACGAACTCGTAGTGTCCATGACTCCTTCACTTTCAATTGATAGTATCCGGATCTCAAATCAATCTTGGAAAATACACTTGCCCCTTCCAATTGATCAAACAAGTCTTCAATTCGTGGCAAAGGATACTTGTTCTTTATCGTCAACTTATTAAGCTCTCGGTAGTCAATACACATTCTCATTGATCCATCTTTCTTCTTAACAAAAAGGACAGGCGCTCCCCATGGAGACACGCTTGGGCGTACGAATCCCAAGTGTAAGAGCTCTTGTAGCTGGACACTCAATTCTTGTAGTTCCATGGGCGCAATTCTATATGGAGCTTTGGATACTGGAGCTAATCCCGGTAGCAAGTCTATCAAAAACTCCACTTGACGTTTGGAGGTATCCCTGGAAAATCCTCCGAAAAGACATCGAGAGACTCACGCACAACAGGTATGTCGCTAGGCGATATCTCCGCAGTCTTGATGTCTATAATGTTGACTAGGAAACCTTGACAAGACTTCTTCCTAAGCATCTTTGCAGCCTTCGCAGTAGACAAAATTTTTGGTACAACACCACTCTTGATCTTGTGGACAATTTCTCTCTCTGATCTTGATTCCCTTAATGTCACTTCGAGTTCCTTGCACTTGATATTGGCTTGATGATAGGTAAGCCAATCCATTCCCAGAATCATGTCAAATCTGTGCATGTCCAAAACATACGGGTTGACGCTGAATTTAACTCCTTCAATGTATACGTCCACATTTTCCACTAAGGAATGTGAAATAATTCTCTCCCCCGAAGGCAAACTAATCTCAAGACGTTCATCGCTCTTGACTCGTTTACAGTGAATCTTGTTACAATACTTTGCAGAAATAAATGAATGCGATGCACTAGTGTCAAATAAAGTGAAAGCTCGGGATTTACCCACTGCTAACGTACCTGTCATAACATCAGGTTCATTATCCCCTTTAGCTTGGTTCATTATAAAAACTCTTCCTCTTCCTCCAGTGCCTTGTCTTGCATTTCCTCCCAGAGGTGGTCTCCTACGATCAGGTCTATAGTTGGATGGCTTCGAGCAGTTTTGAGCTTGGTGACCAACTTCATAGCACCTAAAGCATTTGTTTTGTCCCATGAGACATTCTCCGTTATGGTTCTTCCTGCACTGTGCGCAGAGAGGCTTTGGTCTTTATGCATTAGCCGATGGGTTGTTGTTTGATCTTGCTTGCCTTTGATTATTGTTTCTGCCCCGACTAGAATTTTCCCATTTCCTCTTGTTTGGATTCTCCATTGGTTTACTGTTTGCTCATCCTTTTAGTAGGCAAGCTTCAACTTTTTGAGCCCTCATAAATGTGTCGGCGTAGTTCATATCGGGTAATGTAGACATTTTCTCTTGTATGTCCTGGTGCACTCCATCCAGTAACTTTTTGGCTCGCTTCTCTTCAGTATTTACCAGCTGTGGAGCTGATTGGAGTAGCTGATTGAATCACCGCTCGTACTCAATTACTATCATGTTTCCGTGGTGGAGGTTGTAGAATTCATTTTCCATCTTTGCTCAGTAAACTTGAGGATAATAATTTGTCATTACAATATCTTTGAACTCTGGCCAAGTGATGGCTTCACTGTTCTCGGTTGGCCTCATCTCCCAATACCCATCCCACCAGTGGTCGGCATCCTCCTCTAATTAATAGGATGCGCAGATCACTCGATGTTCATCATTACATCTTAATAGGCGGAAAATCCTCTCGAGTGCTCGTAGCCACTCCTCCACATACTCAGGCCCTTCATTCCCTTTGAAAAAAGGTGGGCGGTTTGAGCGAAATTCATGCACTATCTTTGTATGAGCATCAGGGTCAGCATTTGGAGCATTCTGAGGGTTTTGAACATTCCTTCTTGGAGGCATCCTTCAATTTTTACGTAAATAACTTTAGCTTTGTTGCAAATGTAGGTCATTCATCTAATGCAACACTTTCTACTTATCATATAGTTTAGCATGAAAATTTAAATTCATCACTTGTCATAAAAATCATATCACTCATATAACATGAACTTTCATTATATTTCGCATGTAACCAATTTAGGCAATCTATACTTTCGTACCTTGGTTGAAGCGGGCGTCGTACTCGGTGGATGCGTAGCAGGAGACTTTATTTAAAATTTTATTCAATTGTAATAATCATACCATGTAAACCATTTAAATCACATATATGTGGAATTTAAATAAAAATTTTGAACAAGTATACAGAACCGCAAACCAGCTCTGATACCAATCTGTCACACCCCAATTTTCTAAATAAAGAGATTTGCGTTTATTTTCTTAAATAAAATAATATATAGGGCATGACTAAAATTTTTCAACAAATAAATATTTAATATTTCAGAATAAAATATTTTAAATAAGAACTGATCCTATAAGTTTCCAAGCAAACTTTAAACATTTAATGTAAAATAGAAAGAAGTTGGATAGGTATTAAGTCCTATAAGTTTCAGAAATCTTAATGCAATTCATTCCAAATAAGAGCAGTTAAATAAAAAGGCAGGTCCTTTAAGTTTGTAGAATTCTGCAGAAATTTAGAAGAAATGACAGTAAATCTATTTTTTTTTCAAATTCATGATCATATAAACATGTAGGACCTGTCAATAATTTAATAAATAAAAACTAAACATGCTGAAGTACCCTACTACTCTTTATAAATAAGTGAATATGTGACATAGCAAAGAGGAAGGAAGAATTAAAGTAAGAGTTAGTCCTGTAAGTTTGCAATGAGCCTTTTTAAGAATCAATACCCACTAAATTCTTAACAATACTAAAATAAATTTGCACTCAACTCTACCACTCTAAACTCAACATGCTAGCATGCATACTCAAATCTGTATTTTTCTGCTAGCGACATGTAACTACTACAAATTTCAAAATATCACTCATAGGCTGACCAAGTAGGCAATTCAATTTTGATTAGTTGTAAGTATAAAATTTCAGCAGCTATTCATTCATGATTAATTATTAACTTATGGCCAATTTAGAATCAACTCAAGACACATAATTTTCCCACTACCATAAAAGGTAAACAATTTAGACTTTACTTCTTACTAAGAGAAAAAGTGGTCAACATATATAGAGAAAAAGTGGCCGACATTTTTTATTGGCTTCCATATTTTAGGCTTCCACTCATTACAAAAGAAACATGAATTTTCCAAATATTTTCATTTAAATCAACTCCTAATTGAAGAAGACAAAATGGCATATTGATTTGATATTGCAGACAAACACGTATGCTTGTAATTTACTATCAAACGCCACAAATTTCAACTCTACAGCTACCACTTCAAATAAAATATCATTTCTCTCTCATGCAACTAACACCCCATGGGAGCCATCTATAGCATTTTACTTAATCAACTCAAAACAATTTATAAATTAATAAGGTAAGTAAAGATTTCTTGGACCAACAAATCCAAGTGGACCCAATTTTTATTTTTGACTAACAATAGAAAACTCAATTATCATGCCATACACCACGTTTATTACAATTTAAAAATGTCAAGTAAACATCATTGTATAGTAGAGAAGTAAGACAGACTTAACAATTCCACCACCACATCTTACTAATATTTTGCAAACACGAAAAATAAAGTCAAATAATAGTACTTCATAAAAATTTCAATCCAAACTAGTACTGCATTAAACTGAAGTTTTCATTATTAAGTCTCCTCGCACGTGCTCCACGCTAGTACGCTTTCGCCAGGTTTAACTTGAGATAAAAATAATTATCGGGGTGAACAACCACAAGCTCAGTGAGAACTTAAACATGCTTACATAAGTCAAATAATTCATGTGCGAGAATTAAATTTCACTTACAATACAATCCTATCATGTCAAAATAAGGCACCTTTCTACCCTTATCCATGTAACGTTACGATATCGCGATTTGTTAGTAAGGCACTCCTTTATGGCCCTTACCCATGCTATAGTATGGCACTTTTTACAGTCCATACCCATGCTATAGTATTGCACTTTTACAGCCCATACCCGTGTATTAATATGACACTTTTATAGCCCATACCCGTGTATTAGTATGGCACTTTTATAGCCCATACCCGTGTAATTTATAATTTCATAAAGTTCAAGTACGATCACAGACTCATAGTGTGATACAAAATTTCCAATTTATTTCAATCGTCACATATGAAATCAATTAATTCATATAAGAATGAGAAAATCCCCACCTTAAACACTTGGGTAGTCTTAAGCTTGCATACGAACGTTACGATCGGAGTCTCCTTCGAAACCTATAAATACATTGACCGATCGTTACGAATGTATTTCATACAACTATCGAGAAAGAAATCTGCAGATTCAAGAGTTGCAGTTTACCAGCTTTAGGGTCTTCGGTTAGAAGCCGAAAGGAAAAGAAAGAAAAGAAAGAGTAAACTGTGTTATCTCTATTCTTTTGCAGCATATGAACGAGAATATTTAATGAGGATGAGCGAAATATGAAATTGCTCAATTATTTATGGTTTATGTCTGCAAGATCCTTGCGAATATTCTCCCAACCGACAAACTTTCCCCAAATTGGGGAGATGATAATAGGAAAAAGTATTTTCTTAATGGATAAAGAAAATATCAGCATGATTCATGGGAATTGACAGGAGGAAAAGGTCCTTTTCTTTTCTTAATGGATAACCAGCTAATGATGTTTTTGGAAAGTAAGAATTTAAAATTCTGCTTCCTTTTGAACTTTCGGCTGAATAAAAAAAGAATGGGCTGGGCTTGAATATAGGCTTCAAAGAGTTGAAAAAAATTGACTTTAAAGATTGGGCCATGAATGAAATTACAGTTTAAAATTACGGGGTGTTACAGTAGTTCTAGTGTGATTAGCTCCCCATGATAAGGAAATGCTATTCAATTTCATGAATAATTCCAGATAATTAGTTTATTTGGAATATTGTTTGACATCTTTCTATGGACATTAATGGTTTCTTATTATAATGTTTGAGTAGTAGTAATATAATACTATAATATAATATAGTACAATGTAATATAATAGTAATAATTTAATTTAATATTGTTTGAGATCTTTGCTGCTATTATTATTACTAGTAATACCCGTCCCGTGTGTTGCAAGGTCACGCGTTTTTATAAAAAAAAGTATATGTTCACTTAAAATTGATTTGAATTGGAATTTTATATAATATACAACCCCTCAATCCATGCCATGTATGTTCCTTTCTAGCATTAAGAAGATCAAGAAACAACCTACTTTAAATATATAACGAAAGAAAGTAGTGGCAAATATTGATCCCCAATCCATGCTACGTATGTTCATTTATAACAGTAAGAAGATCAGGAAATATTGCATTTCAAATATACAATGAAAGAACGTATTGGTAGAGATTGTAGGGTATTCAGAAGCAGAGATTAGAATTATTATGTATTGCATCTCGTATGATTGGTTAATGTTAGAACCGAAGAGTGAAATGAATCGATATTGGGACTGCTAAAAATATTAAAAAAATTATTACTCACAGGTAATATTTTTTTCTCGGTTTACATAGATTTTATTAATAAATTAATAAACAAAAATTTAATAGATCTTTCACTTAAAATTGTTATTAAATTTTTGAAAAATGAAAACCCTCACTCATACATTTCTATAAACTTCCCTAAAAATTACATTTCTACCCCAAACATAATTTAATTACACTTATTTCAATGAATTATAAGAGTGACTCCCTAAAACCTTTTATATATATTTCTTATAAATTAGTTGTACTCGAACAAATGATTAATTTTTCATACCAAGTAGTTCTAATACCAAGTAATCAAATTAAATATTAAGGAATATACTATTTTAATTTATATTAGTTTGAGAGACTTAATATTTTAATGTAATATGTAGTTGTTAGGTGTAATACCTGAGAATTTTTTCTATTTATGTGATAATTATGTGACAATTATGTGGTAATTGTCTTTATGTTTTATTTATCTTTATATTTTTATTTGATGCCGCTATGATTATAATGGTGACAATAATATGTGCATAAATATTTACGTGTATTAATTTGGATATATAATTAAATTATTTTACTTGTATAAATACACTATTTGTTAATTATTAAGTATTACACGTGTTCTCGTAATAATAGTAGTGGTAAGAAAATGTATACGTTATGTATTTTAATTTATAAATGTATTATATCATAGTTATTAACTATTGCACGTATATATGTATATCTGTAATGGATAATAATAATAATAAAATAATAATAATAATAATTAAAAAAATGGCATCTACGTGGCTAATTGATGATCATATAAATCTATTGGTTTGAAATGCAATAACGTGGCTACTCCCTATTTCAATTAGTTGTCAAAACACAATTTTCCACTAACTATTTAAAATGGCGGTGAGTTTGTCTACATTTACCACTATATATATAATGGTTAATACTCTCTCAATTCATAAATCTCAACACATTTTATAATATGATTAATCAAGGGAGAGGTTATTAGTAATAAGGGAAAAGGATAAAGAAGGAAGATAGAGAGAGTTGCCGATATTTCTGGTGTGAGTAAGCATTATCTCTATCGGGATCGAGATAAGTAGAAGTCCAACTACAATGTATGAACATATTGTGTGTGAATTATTTATGATTAATATGTGATAATTATGTCATAAATTATTTATGATTAGTTTAATTACGATATGAATTATTTGGGGTTAATTGGTGATACAAGTTGTGGATTTATGTGATTTGAGATATTATCGTTGTTTTATATTTGTTGGACTATGTAATCAAATATTGTTCTAAATGAAGATCTGTGTGATCTTAGAAGAAATAATTATTCTATTTTAATGTTGATATTATTGTCTTAATTAATATGTGATGCATATATTATTTCTCCTACTTGCGTACCATGCATAATGATGAAAAGCGTTTTTCCCAAAATTAATAAGATACTAATGGTGTGTGCGGCCACTATATATGCACTGAGTGGCAGAAGGGGCGACCTAGGAAGGAGCGACCTGGGGAAACCCAGAGTAGGCCACCGTTTTGAATTATTGTGAGAGAGAGTGGTGTTCAGTGAGGGGACTTCCGAGCAATAGGGGGTCAGTTGGTGATTGACCCTAGCGGGCTGTAAGGAAAGGTGGATCCTCGGACTGCACCACGTGGGACTCTGTGGAGGGAGATGATTCTTGGTGGCGGGACAAGTGACGAGCAGTAGGAAGCTTGTTGGGCCACGAGATGATAGTCCTCACAGCAGTTCCATATTTATATCGTGAAATTGATAAATCGAGTGATGAGCTCATTTCCGGTGCATATCATAAGTGTGTCGTGGGGATCCCGCAACGTGAACAGTTTTCAAAATAAAAGAAACCAACTAGAAAGATTAGAAAAAAATAAATGCATTTTCATGCACTATCATGCATGATTTCTACTTACTGAGATTTTATCTCATTAGTTTATGCATTGTAGGTAAATTGCATACGATGCTTATGGTTGGAGTTCCGTAAGATCCTGAGAGTTGTATACATGGATGACGACCTGTTGGCCGGACCGGTGTAATGAGCTGCTTCGTGATCAATCTCAAAATTGTATGGTGTTAAAAAAATATGATGAAATGAAGTGAAATGAATTTTTATTATTGTTTATTGATGAGAGAAAAATGGGGTCGTGACAGAGTGGTAGGAAATGAAAAGAATATTTATTTATGATATTTATTTATTGGTCAGAAAAATTTGGGTCGTGACATTAGGGGTGACAACGGATACCCACTGTTATAGGGGTACTCGTGCTCGTATCCATTTAAATATAAACTACTCATATCCGTACCCGTTTCATTAAAAAAATTATTATGATACACCTATCCATTCCAAACCCGTTAAACAATACACATTTATTTTATAGTTATTTAGATATATTTTTTTCTAAATTATTATTTTAATAAAATTTACACTATTATTAATTAAATATAAATATAATATAAATTCTATTAACTTAATTAAAAATTTAATAAATAAAATTAAAAAAAACTTAAAACTATTAAAAGTTGATATCCTAAACCCTAAAACCTAAAACCCTAAATTCTAAAACCCTAAATCCTAAACACTAATTATATACATATGGGTGCAAGTATGCACCCATATGTGTATAATTTTTTATTCAATGATGTATACATATTTCTTAATAATTGGATAGTTTTTTTACAATCAATTTTTCATTAAAAAAAACTTACAGAAATTTTAGTGTATACATTTTTTCCCCATTAGTATATACATTTTTATTCATAAGTGTATAAGTTTTTGAAAGTGGGTGCATGGTGCACTAGGATGCACGGAATAATTAGCAATTAACGATTTAAATGTATGAAATTGATCCATTAACTTCAAAATATTCAGCAATTTAATGCATGTATCGGCTGGAGTAGGTCACCCAACCGGTAATGTCACGTAACACTTCAAACATGGCGAGACATTAAATCAGTAGTCCTTTAAGTTTTATTTTTATTTTTAAAATAAAAAATATATTACTATTAAATAAATATAAATTAGATATAATTTCAATATTTAAATAGTTAGTTGCAAAAAAACCATGAACTTCAATTGAGAATTAATTCACACTTTTTGAAAATTTACAAAAAAAGATCATTAAACATTATTACAAAACGCATCCAACGGGAAACAGATGTCTGCTCAACTGCTAAATTGATATTTTATATTCATATTAAAATAAGTATATCATAAACCACAGGGAGTTGTTATTTCACCCTTGTAATGAACACTAAACCACAGGGGTTATACCCGTACCCGTACCTGTATCCAATTAAAAATAACTACCCATACCCGTCCCGTTTTAAAAAATTATTATGCTACCCATACCCGTCTCATACCTGTTTATCAATACCCGCGGGTACCCATACCCATTTAATATTCATTTATTTTATAAAGCCCGTTGCTGATCATAAAGCCCGTGATCAGCCCCTTCAGTTTTTTCTCCATGCCACAACTCAATGTCTAGTTACGGTCCATCCTCATGCCTTCGCTCTTGACTATCATTATGATTATAGTCGGTTCAATTGTATAAGCCAATTTTTTGGCTACCTTGATGTACTTAATCATGTTTTTATTCTTGTTCGATTATCCGAGCTACTTGTTTAGGCTCTTTTTGTAAGACGTTTGTTTGGGTTTTTATTTATTGTTGTTCCCCCTCACTTTCTTTGTCCCCTTCTTATTTTTTTCCTTTTTTTAATAATATTGCTTAGTTAAAAAAAATATTCATTTATTTTATATTAAAAAATAATTGTTTTAATATTAACTTTTTAAGGGGTACCGTACCCGTACTTGTCATGTTAAAAAATTATTATGATACACGTATTCATCCCAAATTCGTTTATCAATACCCGAGGATTATCCGTTCCCATTTAATACTCATTTATTTTATATATATTTATATTTATTACTAATTAATTATGAAATAAATTTAATAAATTCTATTAATTTTAAATAAATATGATTAAATAAAAAATTATAACTATTAAATAACTATATATAATATATTTATATATTTTAGTGTTTAAATTAGTGTCAATAAATTTATTCCCCTCCGTCCATTAATAAATTTTTAAATAATATATTAATGTAACTCGTTTACCAATACCCATTGGTTACTCATTCCCGTTTAATACATTATTTATTTTTATATATTTATATTTTATTAATAATTAATTATGAAATAAATATAAATAAAGACTCAAATATAAATTTAAATCAAGTTCAAGTGCATATGCCACAATGTCAAGACCATTACAGGAAAGTAATGCAATAAAAAAATTCAAATATTCGCTTACATCCAAAAAAAAAGTAAAAAAAATATAAAGAAATAAGTATACTCCTTAATTAAAGGCTACAAATAATGTCTAACACGACAGTAAATAAATACGACTATAACCTCACATACATTGCATGTCTTCTCCATGTTTTCTTTTGTATTTTTGTTGAGTAGTAAAACAAAACTTCTCCAAGCTGTTAATGCTCCAAATCAACTTTAGTCCATTCACATAATAAATGCCAAGAAAGCTTTACTTGTTTAAAGTTGTGATGCTGGTTGAGAGTGAAAGAATTCGCAGAAATCTTGATTGATTTTCAAAGCTTGTTTCTATTATTTTCCTGCTTTGCTGAACACATTCTGCATCTTATCGTACACGAATTTCATGTTTTGAGACTAATAACAGTTTTTACCCGTGCGATGAAAATTAGGATAAAAGAGTTTAATGAGTTTCATAATCAAAGGCTAACGTAAACTATGTTAAAATGCAACATACACCAAAAAAAGAAATTTTATAATAAGCCACAATGCAACCAAAAAATTGAAAAAACTAATGTGGAATATATTAATTAATAAGTATATAAACATAATTGTATTAGTAGTCACATGATATCTTTCATCCTAAACTACATGAATTTGAAAGTATAAACATGTTAAATTGGACTACATAAATAATTACTTAGCATACTTTAAATCCATAGATTAAACATGGAACATCCCATATTTTTGTCTATATAACAAAAGTATATAGTGTCCCTCTGTCCGAACATCACTGAGCCTTTGAATAATCATTCTTTTTTATTAACCATAAGGAGATCAAAGCCATTTAACCTAAGAAAATATTCAAAAGATAAAAAGTTATTTACGTTCAAAATAATCAATCCAAAAGATGAAAGTCAAGGAAACAAAATAGTCTATCCCATTGTGTTTGAATATACCTCTTTTATTGACGGATTTTATTTACTTTAGATTTAAAAGAGATGATAAAATCAGTGAGGAAACTTGAGATAAAGCTCCCATGTTCGAAGAATTTACTAATGGCATTTAATAGGGGATGACATTTAACATCAAGCTAATTAACATGGTTAAAAGAGTCTTAAACTGCAATTTAATAGAGACAGTATCCATGAGTATAATTAAAAAATTAGTAAAAGAATATACCATGAAATGAGCGTTCATAACATTTTTAGTATAAACTCTGCAATATTAAATAAGCCCAAATAGAGTAGCACCAAGCATATCAAAATAATGCACCAACGAATCACCTATCTAGGAGAAATAGATCAACAAGCAAAGCACCCGTTAGAGAAGATATTATGTTTGTTTAACTTAAATAGAAAGACCCTTGACTCATTCTTTTAATTAAGAAAATATATTTCTACACTCCTAACCCTATAAATGAACATTTAAGCCCGATAAAGATTATTGATATCCTACTGAGTTAAATTTAATATGAAACTGAAATTGAGGAATAAACATACAACTTGCTCTAATTGAAACAAAATGTGAGTCTTCTTGTAAGGACACTGAGACATGAAAGAAGATGGGGAAAATACATTGATACATAAAAAGCATTGCACCGTGATCCAAACCATATAGTCATTGATCCGAAACAAAACCTCAGATTTGTATATATAAGTGAAATTCAATATGAAACGATCATACGGAATTAAAATGCAAATATGAATCAGCACAACAAAAGAGTATACGATAAGCGGTCAAGGAAAGACATACCTTTTAAGAGAAATTTGGAAAAACATAAATAGAAAAATATAACACACTCCTGCAGCACAATAGCCAATAGCCTTAAAAAGCATACATAAACTTCATTCAAGAGCCAATCAACAAAAATCACAGTTACCATCTACCAAAGAAAACAGAATCCCTTTTGCAAAGTAAGAGAAAAAAAAAACATCATACCCCACACATAGCTCTAACCTGATCTTCAATTGCCAAGCAATGCAACCACCAATAGCAGATTGAGATAAAACTGAACAATACATACCGCAATAACAATGTCAGTATTTCACCATCTTAGGATGCAAAAACTCAATTCCAAACTTTGAAAACATTAATAATTGAACTACTTCAAGTAATTTACTACGTTTAATTAGCAAATGAAACACAAAATTCTCGCATATTGATTTCAATCCTCTTACATGTATTTGGCTCAATACTGGCAGAAAATTAATGCTATATTCCAAAAGGATATAATCTTTGAGAGATTTAATAGTAACACACTCCTAATATGATAAATATTTCCAGCTTAAAAACTCCTCTCTTTAAAAGCAACAAAAATGGTTTCTCAATAAAATACCATCATAACAGCAAAAAAGCTAAAATACCTCTTCTAAATATTTGAACCAGTTGAAGATGGTAATTTTTTTTTAATATTAATATTATGTTTAGCTACAGTTAAAAAAGAGTTTAAAACATAGAATTTGACATTTGGCAAAGCTTCAATTCCATAGATAACAAACACATCAACTTAAGTTTCTATAGAAGATTATCATCCTATAAAAAAAAATTCATAATCCAACAACAGTTAATATAAGTTCATTTGAATCCTCTTGCCATTAATACTGAGAAATGTAACTTTAAGTATACATATATTTTTTTAAAGAATTAAAATTAAAATTATTTAATTATATTATAAAACTAAAATTGACATCAACCCAACTTAAATATAAAATAAAGTATTTAAAACTTTTAGTTGTTTAATTTACGTTATATTTCTTTAGCGCTAAATTTTTTTTAAATTATGAATAATACAATATATATGAAATAAATATTAAATACCAAATAAGATTTAACTTCTAGTAGAGATAGAGGCTGGATCTTAAACATGAAGTTGAACGTATTTGAAGCATAATAATTATCAAGAAAAAGACCAAATTGATGCTTCTGCAATGTAGCAACAAAATCTGCAAAGATAATAAAATAAAACGTTGCTGAAAAAGATTCAATAGGTTCATGATCCACAAATTAAAGTTATAAAAATTAGGAATTTCATAAAAAGAGTTTCTACCTTCCATGAGAGAGATGATATGAATGTCGCCTACTTGATAATAATAATCTGGATATAGGTTGATGATCATGAAGTAAAAACGTGATATATATAATCAATCAATAGAATAGTATTCAATAAAAAACCAAATATTACAAATCATAGCAAATCAAAATATATATGGTTAAGATTCAAAATATCAATCAATCAATTTAAATAAATTATAGATGTATTGACATAATAATGTAACACATGATATTTACATTGAATAAGAAAATCTAGAATTTAATTGAGGAAAAGATATATTATTTAATTAAAATATTATCTAGAAATTAATTAAAATATATATTCCTTACCTTCAATATCAGATAAATAAAATTTAATGAAAACAAGACACAATTGCAAAATTTAGGGCACACTGAAAACAACTAAAGCTGGATAAGTAATGAAAACAACTAAAAGTAAAGTTGGATAACTAATTTAAAAAACCAAGAGATATAAGAAGGAACATAGAAGGACGTATATAAGAAAAAAACCAAAAAACAGAATGTGATATCTTACCAATAAATTGTAAATATGAGAACATGACACATTACCAAGTGATCACCATTCTGTAATATAAAATGCAAATGAAACAAATTAGTAATAAGAAGGATATACGATATTCAAAGACACTAATGAATGTTCAAAATCTGTAAGAAACAGGCCAATAACAATTTGTGTTATAAGCCTTTCCTTGAATGTATGATCATTGGCCATCAGATTCTACATTCACAATGGGTGGTGAAGAATCCGGTCGGCGATGTCTATAACGAAGGCAGATGCACGGCAGCAATAATGGGTGGCATTGACGGCAGCATCGGCGGGTTGAATAAGGACATGGAGAGTAGTGGGGAGATCAGGGAAAAAAGAGAAGAATGTGAGATTTAGGGTTTCAAATTAGTTTTGTTTACAAAATTTACAATAATTATAAAATGACCCATAAATTTTGTTAAAATTAAGGAAATGGCACCAGTTTTTTCTATTGAAAAGATTAAAAAATAGGTCAATTAAATCAATGGTGTGGATGAATTCCTAAAAAATGAATGATTAAGATCAACTATTTACAACTTAAAGTAAAATTGAAAAAGGGTGGGAAACTTGGTCAAAATTGAGTCCAATTTTTGTTGACCCTTGTTACTATTATATATCTATAGATAGATAGATATATAGATAATAATGAAAAGTATGAGGTTGGGACCGAGTGGAAGGGTTATATTTTTTTAACTAAATGTATTCAAATAAAAATGATTAATTATCCTACGATAAAATATATGAGAATTAGCCAAAATTAATTATGAGGCAAAGACTTGCCTAGGCCCGTTTTTTTCTTTTAAAATGGTACAACCGGATCCATTTAGCCCATTTTCATTCTTCCGGTTATCTGGACCAGCCCATTTTCATTTCACATTACCCATCTCTCTCCCCCGTACTCTTCTTCTCTTCTGTATCTGCAAAAGCTGTTTCTCTCACGCGTCTTCAATTCCTCTTCTCTCTCTCATATTTCAACAACGCAGACTCCGACGAACTCACAAACAACAAGAGCTTGGTGGATTTTTCAAAATTCATGGCGTTGGTGGCGCCGTAGGTCGTGCCGGCGTACACGGAGGAGCAGTTGAAGCAGCTCCTTAAGATGTTTGATTTGGATGGGACTGGGTATATCACGGAGACTGAGTTGGTCACTCCATGGCTTATCCACGCGCTCACAGTCACCAACGGCGATGAAAGGATTAATTTTCTGAAATTCTTGTAGGCGATTACCTCCGTTGCGTTCGATAATTTTTGGGCTTGATTTTGATTTCATACCTGAATGACATTCAAGTATGTGTCATGTTTTATATTTATGGTGCAAGATCCAAATTCTTATTGCAATTCTTTCTCTTTCGATTGGGAGAGTTTATCTTATTAGTTTAGTTTATATTCTTAGTTGTGTTTTGATTAATCATGTATGTATATGTAGTGCTAATTGAGGATATGGGCATTGAAATGCACTTGGCAATGGGTATTTATTGTGTTAATGTTGGTGTTTTGGTTGGGTTTGAAATGATGATTATATTTGTTAGTAGCTCAGGATTTGGGGGATTGAATCAGTATATTGTGCCTCATTCAAAATAAGTTAATCAATAGAGTAATCATCAAGGTAAGTTATATGATGCACCATAGAGGATTTTCTGATGAGCTATTTATAATTAAGTGTTGTTAGTTAATATATGATTGATATGAGAACAAATTACATTTGTTTATAAGGTCTATGCATTTATTATAGGGTAAGTAAATTATAGTAGTTTGGTTCTCTATCATATGTATTACTCATTCAGTAGGTTAATTTACAGAGAAAATAATACATCAAAATGTATTTGTATATTCAGACCAACAATGCGCATGGAAGTGGAATTAACATACAAGTAGCAGATGAATGATAATTAAACACACAGAAGAATTGAAATTCCATTAATCCCTAGCTATGCTATCCTATGGGTTAATTTTAGTTTTTGAGCTGCAGTGCAGTGAGGACAGTTTGGGCGATGGTGAGTATGAGCAGTAGTAGAGCTCCTAAGAAGGAAAGAAGAGCCAGTGTGTGTTAAAATAGTCCCGACGAAGAGCGGCCACCGCTGTATTCTACCACTTATTGTGGTGGATATTTACGTTGCGGAAAACCTTCCGATGCATGAACTTGATAGGTTCTGCCAAAGTAATGTACTTGGCAAGATTGTTGACAATGTCCACAATGGCTTGGTCGTCGCCCAACAAGGCTTGGTCGTCATTTATAAGAAGGGATGAGAGAGATTTGATTCTTGTCAAGAATGGCATAATCTTGTTGTGGCTACTCCATACTACCAACTCTTCAATAGAGGGAAGTGATGGCATGTTTTGAAGCCGAGGACACCCCTATATCGACAGTGTTTTTAGCTTCCGGAATGCACGAGGGGTAGTGCTTGTCTACCAGCTCTGCAGTTCAGGCATGTCAAAAAGCTTGAGCTTTCCCAGTGATGGAAAGAGATTAGCGCCGTGGAATTCCAGACCAATCGATTTGATGTTCACTAGCCCTTCCAGGAGCACCTCCTCCAGCAATGGCAACTTGCCAAGTGTTGGTAATTTCTGGCATCTGCAATCCTTTAAGGATAATTTAACTAATGCAGTTAGCTTTGGTATCCATGATGGAAACCCATGATCTCCATATCCTGTTAACTCCAGAACTCTGATATCTAGATTTGGTTGTAAACACTCCATTATGTCAAGACATTCATCCACATTTATTTATAAAAGCCTTCGAGTTTTGAAGACTGTTGAAGATGGAGTATGATACTCCTTGGATACGGAAATTTTTCTCCAAGCACCTTATTACAAAATATCTATAAAAACAATTAGATTATTTTAGTTTTGTTTTGAAAATTTTGTTAGATTATTTTTAAAAAGAATTGGATTATTATTAACCAAATTTTAAATTACTTTATAAGTTTACTTGGTCAACATTTTTTAGGTTACTCTTTTATATTAATTGGGTTACCTATGTAATAATTTGGATTACTTTTTCACCTTGATTTGTTAATATATTGTTTTGTTTGATCAATATTTTTTAGGTTATTCTTTTCTATTAATTGGGTTACTCTTAATAATAATTTGGGTTACTCTTTCATTTGAGACCTTGATTTGTTATATATCGTTTTGTTTGATCAACATTTTTTGGGTACTCTTTTATATTATTTAATTGAATTACTTTTTATAATAATTTCGTGATTTGTTTTATTGTTTTGTTTGGTCAAAAATGTTTAGGTTATTCTTTTCTATTAACTGAGTTACTCTTTATAATAATTTGGGTTATCCTTTATAATAATTTGGGTTACTCTTTCATTTGAGATCCTAATTTGTTATATATTGTTTTGTTTGGTCAAAAATTTTTAGGTTACTCTTTTCTATTAACTGGGTTACTCTTTATAATAATTTGGGTTACTCTTTCATTTGATATCATGATTTGTTATATATTGTTTTGTTTGGTAAAAAATTTTTAAGTTACTCTTTTCTATTAACTGGGTTACTTTTTATAATAAAATGGGTTGCTCATTCAAGTTTTGAAAAGTTTTTTGTTTTGTCAACATCTTTTAGGTTACTTATTTAATGAATTGACAAAATTGGTTATTATGAACAAGCTTCTGTTATTCTTTTATATTGGATTACAATAAAATATATATTTTCATATTAATTAGGTTACTCTTTTTAAAGAATTAGGTTACTCTTTTATTTTATAAAATTTTTTCCTCCAAAATGGTACGATGTTTCCACATGGTTCTTCATCGATATGGCTTAGAAGAATTAATATTATATTACATGCCACACATGATCATTTACGTTGATATCTGGTTTCAATGCATTGTTGCTTGTTTTATCATGAAATGACTTCAAGAAACTGTTTCCAATAATCTCCAGTAAGCCACAAACTCATTCACACATTTAAACATATATGAAATAAAAATTGTTAAATCGTCATCAACATTAATGATGCTAGGTGTACAAGAGAACATGAGAGTAAATAATGTAAATTAGTTCACGCTATGTTCGACTGTTAATAGTACACTACTTGATTAATTAATTTCCATGACATTTTTTTTATAAAAGTAATTTTTTTTAAACATAATTACATTTACATATAACAAAGTTAGGGAAAGTGTGCGAGAAAGAAAACTAAATCTAGACTATAATACCTTCACCCAAGATCAATCAGAGGAGTTATGTATGTACCATAAAAATATTCAGCTTTCTTAGGAATCATCAACCCCATTCAATCGCCTTCTCATTTATGCACTCAATAAAGAATTAGGTTACTCTGTTTGGCCAATATCTTCTAGGTTTGAGATGGCGAAGTTAGTACCGGGTTGTTGCATATGGTTGCCTCATATATCATCCCACATTCTCAACTCCACTATCCCTTTCTTCAGGCACTCCATTGTCGTCGCATTCATGCTCATCTTGTGTGAAGACCTTAGTTAGGGCTCTAGCAGAGTCCCATGGATCAGGGGTTTGATATGTGATTGCAATTACAGTAAAAATAAGCACTGAGAAACAGACATTGCTTATGAGCTTTATCACGTTTCGCCAAATGGGATTAGTTGGATTCAATTCTTTCATCTAAGCAGGTTCCCCAAACCCTCCCAAAACACTATAATTCAATACATAAAACTAAAACATGAAGTAGCAAAAAGAAAATGGAACCTGGCTTTCAAAACAAGCAGCAAAAATGCTCTGAAATTGCAAGAGTGAATAGAAAACATAGTAAGATTAAGGGAACTTAACTGACCCTTGATATTTTAAAGGTGATTAATCAAGATAAGAATGGATCTTGGACGAGAATGTAACAAATGATAAGGTCAGAAATACACCAAACTCCAAATCACTAACTCCAAGTCAGCACCATCTATTATTGAGATCAGAGAATAGTACTTGAGTGCAAGGATGCAACAAACCTGTGGGGCAGACAGCGAATTTCGATGATGCTTTAAGAAGAGAGTTCTCACTGCGGCAAACTCTTCTCGCGATGTGCAGCAATCGACGGCAACAACATATTTTCCGGTGGGTTAGTTACAGACTTGTGGAGAAATTAGATCAGAAATGGAGATCGTGACTTCACGGAGAAGCGACGGCTCGGCTTTAACAACGGCGAAGGGTAGCGATTTTCAGCGGAATAGAACCAGACCCCAGCGGTAATATGAGGAATGCAGCTGGAACAGATCCGATGGTGGGACTGGCGACCCAGATTTCAAAATGGGTAGCGATGTTAGAGGCGTATGCATGGACCCCGGACAGGTAGCTGCGCTGGAGTTCGCTCTTTCCGACAAATCTGATCGGTGCTGCAGACCGTTGAAAACTCGGCGAGACTTGAATCAGCAAAGTAACAGAGCTTAAATCCTAAACCCAATTGAAAGCCCAATTGAAAGAAGAGGATCCGGTTCCACCAAAATTTGGTAGGACCGGTCCTACCCTAGTCACTCTCTAATTATGAATATATTGGATAGTAAAAAATTAATATGTTATTTAAAAAAATGATGTATTATATTTTAAAATAAAAAATTTATTATTAGGATTCTTTGGGATACTATATAGACTCCTATAATGACCGATTCACTTACTCCCTCCGTCCCATTGAAACGTACACGCTTTCTTGTAAACAATACAACTTTAAACATTAAAATATTAAAACCTACGTTCAATATCGAAATTTTATATAAACCAAATTTAAACTCTTAACATATTTTATTATTTCTCAAAACTCACGCTCATCCACAGAGGCAACTAATTTGTTATCTCACATACTTAACACATTTTTATCTTTATTATATACTCGTTCCCACCTTCCCCAAATAAGTTATACATTTAATTTTTGCATGAAGATTAAGAAGTATAATATTTTAATATGCAGTGAAATAAGAAAAATAATATTTTAATAAATAGTGAATAATTGTATTAGTGTAGTGTGTGAGTCTATGTGGATTAGTGGATATAATAATTATTTTGTGCGGGTCACATTAATCAAAAATGATAATGTATACTCCCTCCGTCCTAACTTCAACTTCACATTTTCCATTTTGGTTAATCCCAAATTCAATTTCACACTTTCATAGAAGAAAAAAGCAACTAATATCTCTCTAATATATTTTAATTTCAAATTTGGCATCACCTTTTTAACACACATACCTACTTTATCATTTATTTATGGGGTAATTGCCTTAAAAACCATGAATTTTCAACGGATTGCAAATTAATCCTGACTTTTATGAAATTGCAAAAAAAAAGACCTTTATGTTTGTGCAATTCGCACCCGTCAGGTAGCTAAAGTCTGTCTGACCTCTAACGTGTCGTTCACATTTGCCACATCAGCTTTTAGTTTATTGCAAGAAAACCCCCAACCTTTACTTAAATTGCAATTTAATCCCAACCTTTAAAATTTTGATAAAAAAGATCATTAAATTTTTATTTTTATTTTTAAATTGCATCATCTAATAAAAATTTTATATTTTATTTTTAAATTTAAACTCTAAAAATTATTAAACAAAATAATAAAATTATTATATGAATAAAATATTTTTTTCTAAAATTATGTGAATAAAATTAATTATGTCTATTAAGTAGTAAAAAAATTATACAACCCCTAAATATTTAAATTCTTTTAATTTTTTAAATATTTTATACATTATAATTTTTTTTTAATTTATAAAATTAGAGTATTCGTGAACATGTCTCAATATCTTTTTGTAATTTCACATTTTATATATTATGACAAATATACCTATGACATATATAAAGAATTTTATTATTTATATAAAGAAAATCATTTAGAATTAATTTATAAACTCAAGTTTTATACTTAGAAAAAATTTTCGTTAAGACTTAATAATACAAACCAAAATAAATTTCATGTATATATTATTATACTTTGCGTTTTCATCAATCTCACACTTACCTTCATCACATCTAATCAATCAATAACCTCAAAAGGTTATATATTAATCTAGAAAAATATTACTTCCACCTAACACACATAACATACTTTACACTTTGTTTATTGTCTTAAAATACTACAATGCACTTAAAAAGTTTAAAAAAAATTGTCAAAAAATAATTTTTTATTAAACTAAATATCTACATTGTGAAGATAACTACGGGATAGAGGGAGTAATAAAAAATTAATAAATAAAAATTTAAAAAACTTTACAAAAAATAAATATTTAATATAACCATTAGTATGAAAATATAACATAAAAATAAATATTTAATATAACCTTTAGTTATGAATTTAAATTTAAAATTTAAAAATATAAAATTTTTAATAAATGGTGCAATTTAAAAATAAAAATAAATATTTGATGGTCTTTTTTACTAAAATCTCAAAGGTTATGATTAAATTGCAATTTAAATAAAGGTTGGAGTTTTTCTTGCAATAAACTAAAAGCTGACGTGGAAAAGATTAATGATGAGCATTTTCTCAACACACAATATTAATCCCCAAGTGTTAAGGATTCTATTGTAGCTTTGATAAGCGACCAAGTGATTATCGAACTCAAATGACGTATTATTATCAATTTAATTATATTCTAACTTACTAAGACTATTATGGCGAAATAGTTGTATGATTAAGTAACTAATTAAATAACTAAAAGAACAATTAAAATAAACAAGTAATAGAAATTAAACGAGAGTGAATAAGTGAGAAGATAGGTAATCCTTCGGGCCATCCAATTTTACTTATTAATTTCTCTTCCGTGTATCAATGTCCGACTATGCCTTGTGGTGTATGGAAGCGTCACTAAACCATTCAAATCTACTTTATAGACATAAGTAAATAAGCGTGTAACACATGTGAATATCCTCGGAGCAAGAGATATAATTCACCCCCTTTCTAGATACTATCAGTATTAATTATTTCCCGTGCACTAAGTACTCTAACCCGATATGATCTCCCTTTATAGGTACTATAGTTATCCTCTTTATCCTACTTACCCGAATCAGATTCAATTAACAAGTATTTATATAAGATAGTTCTAATGAGACTTCGGAATCCCTTCACTTAGAATCATAACATGGAATCCTGCTCAGCAGTGAAGGCATTCAATCAATAACCAAGATATGTATTCAGACTCTACATAACAGTTAATGTTGCAAAAAACATCTCTGAGTATGAATTAAAAACGCATTGTCTTATATAAAATAAACCACAAGTAGTGTTATACGGAGTATACACACGGAAGTTCAATTAACTCGTAAAACCTTCATAAACCCTAGAACTACCAAAGCGGTTCTAGCCCATGACGTTTGGAAGAACGTTCATGGTGGTTGGATAGATCTTACCCATAGTTTTGAAAATTACAACAAAGATTAAGTTGCGAAGGTGTGGGCGCCGTCGCTTCTCGCTTCGTCTTGAATCTTCACTTGGTTCTCACTTGATTCGCAGCACGAATCTCTCTCTACAGCTCCGTAGGATATAGTTAGGATTTTGATGTGGTGTAGGATGGATGTGGAATCTAACTCCCTTCATAATATGATCTGCATCCCTTTTTATACTTGTAGAGCTCTCCTTATGGACCTTTTTTTGTGCTTTTTCTTGGAGAACACAAAAATTCATGCACAAGAGGGTCGGAATTACCATAAATAGGCGCGTGTGTCCCCGCTCGACCAAACAGGCTTGGTCGAGCGGTTTCTGTCCTGGTCAAGCGCATGTCGAGCAGGCTCCCCGTTAGCCGAAACTCTGTACAGACATCCGCTTGACCAATTGTACACTCGCTCGACTAAAAGGTCTTGATCGAGCAATTCCTCCTCTAATAGAGCGGCATCTCGGACTTTGTGTTTTCTGATTTTTAACACTTCTGACCTGTTTTCCTACATAACTGTGCTCAAATAGCCTCAGTAGCCTCTGATTCGTGGGATTTCCATAAACATACTGATTTACCTTGATAATAGCCCAAATGGTACTCAATTTCCATACAAATCAGAGCTTAAAATACGTGAATTATCACTCTCATCAAATCCCTAAATTTACATATTGCTCATCCCGAGGCAACGAAATCAAAACAAAACAAGAGAGTGTAATTCACAAGATCCACTTAACAAGCAAAACTTATACCAACACATGCAAGATCATCAAATCAAAACATGTACTCATTCTACCTTCATCTATGCATGAATATTAATTAATCACAATACTTCTACGAGTGCTAAGTCATCTAACTCACAGGGTAAGTATTTACTTTCGCTCTCAAGTGTAAAAGATGTATACTTCAATGGGTAGTATATACGCTCAAATTCAACTCATATATTTGCGTCACCATAAGCTTGGCAAGGGTCTCAAAGATCACTTCATAATTAGTTCAATATTAGGATCACAAAGGACTTGTCTTACAGGTTGTAATATTGGCTCTTTGGTAAAGGTAAGAAAATTTAGATAAAGTGACTAATTCATTAGTAGAGAATTACCTTGGAGTTTTACTTTCCATCAAACAACTTCTTCCTCTCCATCTTCTTCTCATGATCTTTGCGATTAAACTTTTCCTTCTTTACTTGGCATCAACATCATATTTCTTCAAAGTACAAGGGTACCAAATTCGAGCACTACCCTTCTAAGCATTTGAGGTACCAGTTTCAGGCACTACCCCTAAATAAAATTTAACCATACTTCTTTATTTACTCATCACTAGCTCAATTCTCCTTCCTTCCTTTCTTTCATTTCCTCACTTAACAATTATTTATCTCAACTCTCTACTAGTAAATAAGGTATTTCAGGCTAAAGTTAAAGTAATAAAGGCTTTTATCATAGGCTTGCCAAAGAAAAAGTTTTTAAAGGCTCAACGGGGCTTCCAATGATATATTTAATATAAAGGTAAGGTAAAATTTTGGCTAAGTGGCTCAATTATCAATAATGGCCTAAGATCATCTCCTAATATCTATTAATCATGAACTTCAAACAAGACTCCAAGCCAAGTTTTAAAATATGAATATATGAATGATACTCACAAGAATAAACTATCATGCATAGATGTAGCATGATTATTAGGCTCAAATTCTCACATGGGTAATAGATTTCCTAAGCACTCTTCAAAGCATGCAATCAATATCAAATTCCATATAAACTAGAAGTAACAATTGGTACACGTCCATCATTAACAAAATCAACATGCATTAACAATAAGTGCACATCCATAGCTAGGAAAATCATCCATACTAGTCTCAACAATCCTGATCAATCATCAAGCACATCAATCCATCACCCTCAATATTAATCAAGTACATGCCACTCACACACTCTCATAAACCAACACTAAACCACCACTTGAGCAATCCACCTGTATAGTGAAAAATAGAAGGGAGATGAGAGGAAACAGACAAAGAAAAAACCTGGCGCACTCTACTCCTCCGGAGCATCATCATCATCATTATCGTTGTGCCACATATCAAAATCTCTAATGAAGCTATCGACCTTTCTATCAAGTGCCTCGTAGTTCTCATTCATCTCTCCCAGCCTTCTATCCATAGCATCATATCTCAAGTTGAGTACACCATAGTTTAGGTTCGCCAAAGCAAGCTGGTGATTCCTCTCTTGCTGATTAGTATTCAACATAGCAAAATGCTCATTCATTATCCTAAACTGCTCTCTATAAAAGTGATCCTGATCATGCCAGAAATCATACTGCTGTTGCTGTGGTGGTGGCTGCATTTGAGGAATACCTTCCGGGAATGTCGTGATTATGCGGCATCTCCATATGCGCATCAAGCATTGGATGCTCAAACGGTGGCGACTGCTCAGGTGCAAACTGCTGCTGTGGAAGTGGCTCATACTCCTCTTCATCCGGCTCTCTCACTAAAATCATATCCACGTCGAGATATACACCCTAAAGATGCATATCTGTTAAAGTTTGCCAATCTCCCTAAGCACAATAAGTAGCGGAGATCGCGATGTGGGGAGGAGTGTCCATCAACAAGTTTGCGTTGATCATAACCGTAGTAAGATCAACGAGATAGAAGGGCATCTGAAAAGAAATCGGGTTGCTCCCTCGGATGAACATCCATACACCTCGTTCATGACGAGCTAAATTCATCCTCACGCAAGCTAATAGAATCAAATCCGGATCACCTTGAATCGGCTTATGACTTGATAAATCCACATTATAGTGCTCGGCTTACGTTGTGATCAATCCTCTGATGTTCACTTTCTGAAATATGTGTGAAGTGAACCAAAGCAGCTGCTGTAGGACATATGCTCCAAGGTTGAAATGAACCTCATTCATCATACACCAAAGGACATACTCCCTCTGTCCCAGGTTAAGAGGACCATTTTACCATTTTGGTCGTTCCACCCAAAGAGTCTCATTTCCTTTTTTGGACACATGGGACCCACCCACACCCACTAATATAATTAAAACATAGGGCCCCCACACCCACTAATACAACTACCCACTACACATTAAATAATAATACTCCTTAATCCACGTGCCCAAAAGCAAACGGGACTCTTAAGTAGGGACGGAGGGAGTATAACTCACCTCTCGAAATACACCCGCCCTCAGCTCGGGCAAAGATAGTGTTCTGAGGATCCAATCCATGTAAGTAATAACCGGGTTGGTAATGAAAGCTGCCCTCGATCGCTGAGGATCATAAGCTCCTTGTAGCTCCGTAATTGACCTCCAAAAGTCATCAGCAACGAACCCTTTGTCCTCCTGTGTAGACACCTCTTCATGGCATCCAAACATCCGATTGAACTCACTAGCATACAGATACCTCAGCTCTCCTTCAAGTTGAAACCACGCTAATTTAGGAAGAACTGAATCCTCACGAATCACCTCTAACGTGCATAACATCTCAGCCATGATATGGAAGTACGTCTCCCTCTTCAAGTCCATGAAACCACTTATTCCAATTTGGTTGAACATCCACCTTATGTCATTAATAATGTGCATCTCCACCATAGCATGATCGTCCTGATAACGAGTCCGATTAATATTTCTTGAAATCGCTCCCCATAGCTCTCTCTTTTCATCCCAATTGGGTATTTTCAACCTAAAATCCAACGACATCTTTTCATTCTTCTTACTCTTCTTACCCGTATATCCTTTCTTTGGTATTCTACTCTCTTTTCGCTTTGAACACGAAGTAATTCCCTTACAGTTCGGGATTGTCTCTCGAGAAAGGTTGGTAAGAAACTGACCGAGCAGCGCAGAAACCTGACCTTATATTCGCAAAAATTTGCCTCCGCCCAGGTCGAGCGGCCTTGAAATGGTCGAGTGACCACTCTGCATTCTGTAACTGCTTCTACAATCCACTCGACCTAGCGCTCGACCATAAAAGCCTGGTCGAGCGATCCCCATTTAGTTGAGCGGGAGCTATGTACTCTGAAATTTCGACAATCCGCCAGACAGTGCTCCGATCGACCTTAGTTCATGAACGAGTTGCTCAAACTATGGTCGAGCGAGCATCCTGAACTCTGAACATTCTGCATCAGCAACCATGTGCTCCGCTCAACCTCCGCTCGACCATCATAGATTGGTCGAGCTGCTTGACTTCGGTCGAGCAGAATCCCGATCCTCAGATTATAATCTCTTCCATCCTTGCAAAACTCAGACTCAAAACAATATTAAACATCATATCATGCCAAAAACCATAACTAGAGAACCACTACTTATGCTCCAAAAATCAAGTATATACAACTCTGCTCACACTATAAATAAAACACCACGAAACATTAGTCAAATTGCAAAAAATCGACACATCCAAATCAGTTAAAGTTTAAATATATCGCAAAAAAATCAACTCCCTTAACAAACATTACAAAGAAAAGATTATAATCTTCGTGCTATGATGAGGTAAGTACATCACACCCCCCAAACTTAGTAGAAACTATAGTTGAAACTAAGTTTGGAAGAAGATGTAATTTCCGACAAATCAGCAAGTCAACTTCAAAATTTTCTTACTCACACTAATGAAATAAGACAATGAAACAAGAGGGAAAAGCCCCCAAAGACGCTCTAGTTTAATGTCGTAGAGTCACGACGGTACCAAATCAATGCAAGTTATCCTCAAAGATGACGCAAGCATCATCCTGTGACTTATAAGGATTTAATCGATGCCCATTCGCTATTATGATGTCTCCGTCTTTGTCTATGATTTCAAAACTCCCCCTCCACAGGTTCTATGGATAATGAACAGCCCCGTCCACTTTGATTTTAATTTTCCTGCAAAGAGCTTCAAACGAGAGTTGAAGAGCAATACCTCATCAACTTGCTTGAATTCCTTGTAAGTGATCTTCGAATCATGTCATTTCTTCATTCTTTCCTTGTAGATCACCGAATTCTTGTAAGCTTAATTTTTGAACTCGTCTAATTGATTGATATAAGTCATCCTCAACTCTTTTTGATCCTTAAGACACAAGTTCAAACTTCTCAATGCCCAAAAAGCTTTATGCTGAATCTCCACGGGTAAGTGGCATGGCTTTCCATAGACGATTTGATACGGTGACATGTCTAGCACCGTCTTGTATTCAGTTCGGAATCCCCACAAAATATCATCGAGCTTCATCGCCCAATCCTTCCTATTAGTTCTGACTACTTTCTCCAGAATTTACTTAACTTGTCGGTTGGAGACCTCGACTTGCCCATTCGCTTGAGGATGATAGGGTGTAGTAACCCTATGCTTCACACAGTAATCCTTGAGCACTCTTTCAAGAAGCTTGTTGACGAAGTGAGAACCTCCATCACTTACTAGTGCTCTAGAAACTCCATAGCGGGCAAAGATATGCATTTTCAAGAAAGACAACACGGTCTTTGAATCATTCATGTGGGTAGGAATGGCCTCCACCCACTTATAAACATAATCCATAGCAAAGAGGATGTAGAGAATCTATTAGATGGGGGAAAATGCCCCATAAAATCGATTTCCTATACATAAAATATCTCAACAACAATGCTCGGCTGAAGTGGCATCTCATCTCTTCTACTTATGTTTCTCATCCTTTGACATCTATCGTATATCGCTACATAGGATTCACAGTCTTTAAACAAAGTAGGCCAATAAAGAGCAGATTGAAGTACCTTAGCTGCTGTCTTTTGGGCTCCAAAATGCCCCCCGTTAGGTTGTACATGGCAAAAATCAAGAACACTCTCCATCTCCATCTCAGGCACACACCTACGAACGATAGAGTCCGTACAAATCTTATAGATGAATGGATCATACCATATGAAGGTCTCAACATCTCTCTTAAACTTAGCAAGTTGATACCTATTGAGACCTTTAGAAATCTCACCTACAGCAATATAATTCACATAATCAGCATACCATGGATCTATTCCTTGAGCAGCGACCACACAAGCTCTCTCATCTCTTTTAGCAAACACAGCCATGATCTTCTCATCAGGAAACATCTCCTCTATGTATTTAAAAGAATCATCACAATGCTCCCTTGTCTCCAACCTTGATAGGTGATCCGCCAAAACATTCTCCGTTCCTTTCTTATCTCGGATCTCCATATCTAACTCCTACAGAAGAAAGATCCATCTAATGATCCTTGGTTTGCTTCCTTCTTCTCCATCAAGTAACGAATGACAGAGTGATTCGTGTACACAATGGTCTTCATTCCAACCAAATACTGTCAAAACTTTTTGAATGCATATACCACAGTTAAAAACTCCATTTCAGTAATAGTGTAATTCTTTAGTGCTCCATCAAAAGTCTTACTCGCATGGTAGATGGCGCAAAACTTCTTTTCCCTCAACTGCCCAAGCACCACTCCAAGTGCTTGATCACTTGCATCACACATAAGTACAAACGCTTGAGTCCAATCCGGTGTAATCAAGATAGGTGCAGTAATCAGTGCCTTCTTCAAAACCTGAAAAGCTGTTAGACATTCATCATCAAAAATAAAAGGAACATCATTTTCAAGTAAGTGAGACAACGGTTTGGAGTATTTTGAGAAGTCTTTGATAAATCTCCTGTAAAATCCTGGGGTCCAAGGAAGGACCACACTCCCTTCTCATTAGTATGTGGTGGAAGCTTCTCAATCGCCACCACCTTTGCTCTATCCACCTGTAATCCCTTGGCGGAAATATGATGCCCAAGAACAATCTCATCTCTTATCATGAAGTGGCACTTCTCCCAATTCAAAACAAAATTAATATTTTGGCACCTCTTCAAAACAGTAGACAAGTTAAATAAACAAATATCAAAGGAGGAACCAAACACAGAAAAATCATCCATAAACACCTCCATAATTTTCTCTATCAACCCATCAAATATGGCCATAATGCATCACTGAAATGTAGCAGGTGCATTACATAATCCAAAAGGCATCTTTCTAAAGGCAAACGTTCCATAAGGGCAAGTGAAAGTAGTCTTTTCCTAGTCCTCGGGTGCAATCATGATTTGATTATAACTCGAGTACCCATCCAAAAAACAATAAAACTCATACCCTGCAAGACGATCAAACATTTGATCCATGAAAAGAAGGGAAAAGTGGTCTTTGCATGTATTTTCATTCAGTTTTCTGTATTCAATACACACATGCCATCCCATAGGAATCCTAGTGGCTAGAGTCTCGCCATCCTCGGCTTTCACAATAGTCATGCCTCCTTTTTTAGCTACTACATGAAATGGACTCACATGGGGACTATCACTAATTGGATATATAATTCTTGCATCTAGCCATGTTAGGATTTGCTTCCTAATCACTTCTTGAATAATGGTATTTACCCTCCACTGATTCTGAATGCTACTCTTTGCCTCATCTAACAATCTTATCATTTGCATGCAATATGATGAACTAATACCTTTCAAATCATCAAGAGACCAACCAATTGTAGACTTGTACTTCCTAAGCACATTTAATAACTCATCGAGTTGATCATCAATAAGGGAAGAAGATACAATTACCAGATAAGTTTCATTGTCACCTAGATAGGTATATTTCAAGTGCTCCGGTAGTGGTTTCAACTCTTCCTTCTTTTCTTCTTTGGTTGTGCTTTCTCTATCCAAAGGCAAGTATTTTCTAGTCCACTTCACCTCTTCAAGCTTGGTCCTTTTTTATTCATGCCTGTCATCACCCAAAGCAAGTAGATTTTCAAGAAATTCATTACATTATTCATTAGAGAGCTCATCTAGCTCCGTGGTGGGAAAAGTAAGATACTTCATTACGCATGTCTCCAAGGGGTCATTAGAAAGGATCAATGACATATCTTCCTCCATGATCTCCACCACCACATCGATGTTGTGACACTGCATCTATATTGGCATCTTCATTACTTTATCCAGGCTAAACAGAACCTTTTCTTTATCCATGCGCAACCTTAACTCACTCTTTTGAACATCAATCATTGCTCTAGCAGTAGCAAGGAATGGTCTCCCTAAGATAAGGGGAACATTATCCTTGTCATCCTCCATTTCGAGCACAAGAAAATCTACAGGAAAGAATAGTTTCTCTACTTTCACTAGAACGTCCTCAATCATCCCCTTCGGAAAAGTCATAGACCTATCAGCTAATTGTAGAGCAAATGTTGCGGGAGTTAACTCCCCCAAACCAAGCCTTTTAAAAATAGACAAAGGCATCAAATTGATGTTCGCCCCAAGATCACACAAGGCTCGACGTGCCGGCCCCTTTCCAATTTCACACAAGATAGTGAAGCTTCCCGGATCCTTTAACTTTGCTGGCAGCTTCCTCTAAATGATTGAGTTGTAGTTCTCAGTTAAATTCACTATTTCCACTCCGTTCAAACTTTTCTTCTTCAAAAGTATATCCTTCAGAAAGCGCACATAATACGGCATCTCCAAGATCGCTTCAGCGAAAAGAATGCTCAAGCTTATCTTATTTATAATATCTGAGAACTTTTTGAACTTTTTCCAATCCCTTCCTTTCTAACCCGAAAGGAAACGGAGGAGGTATCTTTGTCTTAGGAATTCCCCATTCATCTCGTTCGACCTTCTCTGTTTTATCTTTCTCAGCTCTCAATCATTTTGCTCTTTCCCACTTCTTCTCTACTATAAGCTCAGTGTTCTGCTCTTGTGGATGGTACTGGAGTGTTTTGAATAGTAGGTACAACATTTTGCATGGAAATCAGAGTCGAAGGTCCTTGTTTGACCTCTGCTCGGCTAGATAGGTTTGGTCGAGTGACCAGATAATGGTCGAGCACGGTATCTGAAGTTGGAACTTGATTGTTCAAACGTACATCTGTTCGCTCGACCTCCACTCGACTTGGAGGATCTGGTCAAGCGATTTCATATTGGTCGAGTGAGGTACCTGTAAACTGATCGTTATCTTTAGGACCTCTGAGTGTCGCTCGACCGTAGCTCGACCAAGTGTCTTGGTCGACTGGTGGTCGAGTGGGCTTTTATTCTTCCCATTTTTACCGACTGGCAGCATTGGAGTCTCATACTGCGTTCCTGACCTCAATGTGATGGCATTGTACTGCTTCGGGTTTGCTATACTTTGAGATGAAAACTTACCCTTTTCTACAATTTGCGTCAATTGATTAACACTCCCGGCCATCTGCCCCATCAACAACGCCAAGTCCTTTATTTTCTTAGATATATCCTCATGATTTGCATCTATCTTTGACTCTAGCTTTGCCTCTATGCGGTCCCCTCTTGCATCATTCCTTGCCATGTACCTATTCACTGTATCCTCAAAATCAGATTTTCCTTCTTCGACTTTAGCACCCTGATCAACACCACTAGGAGGTTGTATTGATGTATTAGGATCTCTCCATAAAAACTCCAGCCTCCTTGGTTGTTGATAATTACCCGGGGGACCACGATTATTGTAATTCCCTTGGTAATTTCGGTTTTATTGATTTTGGAATCTCGTACCTTGAATACTTTGACCCATGGCATAGTTTGCCTCTTCCATCTCCTCTTGGATAGCTCCTTCATTACACACATCCTGCTGCATAATTGGTACTCGCTGAGCTATTTCAGTAATCTGCTTTTGATGGGACTCAAGTAACTTTATGATATTAGCCAAACTAGAGACAATCTCATCTTCCCTACTTAACTTTACCATCGTGTGCTCAACCTGCGTACTTTTCCTAGAACATATGTGCCTCTAACTCTATCAGTCAGCCAGTCTCTTGAATTCATTGAAATAATATCCTCAAAGAGCTTTTCAGCCTCAACGGATGACTTTGTAAGTAATACTCCATTTGATGAAGCATCTAATAACACTAGATAATCATAGTCCAATCTGTTATAGAAAATACTGATGTATTGAGCTTTAGAAATCCCATGCTGTGGCCACTTTCGAAGCATGTCCTTGAATCTGTCTCAAGCCTCATGAAACTTCTCATTACCATGGATAGCAAAGTGATTGATTTCTTGTTTCATCTTAAACACCTTTGAAGGTGGCACGTAACGCTCCAAGAATTTCACTTTCAATTTCTCCCAGGTATCACATTCCGCAGTATCAAGATTATCATACCAATCTCTCGCCTTTTCATTCAGCGAGAACTTTTACAAGATGATCCTCCTCGCATCTTCATGAGCTCCTGCTTCTTTTTGTGTACTTGCATAACCAAAGAACTTATTTAGATGTTGCTGAGGATCTTCAAAAGTTCCCCCAGAGAAGGGACTCCTTTATATCATGCTGATAAGAGCAGGGAGAGGATCAAAATCAGCTCCGGCCCCCTTGCTCCTAACAGCCCCACATTGCCTTCTCCGTTGTTCTTAAAGACTTCACGGATGGTAAGATTATCCAGATTTGCCGCCATATTGACTACTTCTGCTTCCAAATCAAATTCGATTGCAGCCTAAGCTGCTTGCGGATTCAGCTTGTCAATGTAAACTCCTAAGTTAAGAGCCTCCGTTGGTTCTACGTTGTTATTCTTCTTCTTCTTCCCCTTCTTCTTTCTTGATAATGCTCCAATCTCCGGATTATAAGGTTCTAGTTCTCCTACCTTTGATCTAGTGAGCATACACCTAAGAAAAATAAGTGTTAGAAAATAAAGACAAGAATAATATAGTCTCAATTAAACTAAAAATATTAAACTAATAATTAATGTTGTCCCCGGTAACGGCGCCAAGAACTTGATGAGCATTTTCTCAACACATAATATTAATCACCAAGTGTTAATGATGCTATTGTAGCTTTGATAAGTGACCAAGTGATTATCGAACCCAAAGGACGTATTATTATCAATTTAATTATATTCTAACTGAGACTATCATGGCAAAATAGTTGTAGGATTAAGTAACTAATTAAATAACTAAAAGAATAATTAAGATAAACAAGTAATAAAAATTAAACGAGAGTGAATAAGTGAGAAGATAGGTAGTCCTTCGGGTCATCTAATTTTACTTATTAATTTCCCTTCCATGTATCAATGTTCGACTATGCCTTGTGGAGTATGGAAGCATCACTAAACCATGCAAATCTACTCTATAGGCACAAGTAAATAAGCGTGTAACACGTGTGAATATCCTCGGAGCAAGAGATATAATTCACCCCCTCTCTAGGTACTATCAGAATCAATTATTTCTCGTGCACTAAGTACTCTAACCCGATATGATCTCCCTTTATAGGTACTACGAAGTTATCCTCTTTATCCTACTTATTAACCTGAATCAGATTCAATTAACAAGTATTTATATAAGATAGTTCTAATAAGACTTCGAAATCCCTTCACTTAGAATCATAACATGGAATCCTGCTCAGTAGTGAACGCACTCAATCAATAACCAAGATATATATTCAGACTCTACATAACAGTTAATGATGCACAAAATAACTCCGAGTATACATTAAAAATGCATTGCTTATATAAAATAAACCACAAGTAGTGTTGTACGGAGAATACACACGGAAGTTCAAATAACTCGTAAAACCTTCATAAACCCTAGAACTACCGAAGTGGTTCTAGCCCATGACGTTTGGAAGAACGTTCATGGTGGTTCGATAGATCTTACCTATAATATTGAAAATTACAAGAAAGATTAAGTTGTGAAGTAAACCCTAGGTGTGGGCGTCGTCGCTTCTCGCTCCGTCTTGAATTTTCACTTGGTTCTCACTTGATTCGCTGCACGAATTTCTCTCTGCAGCTTCGTAGGATAGAGTTAGGGTTTTGATGTGGTGTAGGGTGGATGTGGAATCTAACTCCCTTCATAATGTGATCTGCGTCCCATTTTAAACTTGTAGATCTCTTCTTATGGACCTTTTCTGTGCTTTTTCTTGGAGAACACGAAAATTCACGCACAAGAGGGTCGGAATTACGATAAATAGGCGTGCGTGTCCCCGCTCTACCAAACTGGCTTGATCGAGTGGATTCTGTCCTGGTCGAACAGATGTCGAGCGGGCTCCCCGTTCGCTAAAACTCTGTAAAGACATCCGCTCGACCAATTGTACCCTCGCTCGACCAAAAGGTCTTGGTCGAGCGACTCCTCCTCTAGTCGAGCCTCATCTCGGACTTCGTATTTTCCAATTCTGAGCACTTCTAACCTGTCTTCCTATATTACTGTGCTCAAATAGCCTTAGTTGCCTCTGATTCGTGGGATTTCCATAAACATACTGATTTGCCTAGATAATAGCCCAAATCGTACTCAACTTCCATACAAATTAGAGCTCAAAATACGGGAGTTATCACTCTCATCACCCGACGGGTGCGAATTGCACAAACATAAAATGTCATAATTTTTTTTCTTGTAATTTCATAAAAGTCGGGATTAATTTGCAATGAAAGTTCATGATTTTTAAGGCAATTAACACTTTATTTATTAAAAAGAATATCGTTCTATCCTTAAAAGTAAGTCAAAAAGTGACTTTTCTTAAACTTCGCATCTACAGTAAACGTGAATATAAATTTGGAATGGAGGAAATACTTTATTATGGAACGAACCAAAATAAAAAAAATTATATCTAATTGTCAGACGGAGGGAGTACAATATACCAAATTAATCTTAAAAATAATACTATTATTAATTAACATAAAAAACAAAAAAGTGAAAATATATTTGAAATTCTATTATTAATAATTTTTAAAAAAAAATACTTACTATATCTAAATATATAGTAATATTTAATTAGATTCTATATACAATTTTATTTAAATATAAATATATAATAAATGTTAATAAACTAATCATTTGTTTTTTACAAAAAAATACTCTCTTAGTTTCCATGCATCCACGAATGAAATATTACTTCCTTCGTTCCAAATTCCTCTTCACATTTACTATTTGCACGAATATTAATAAAAGTCATTTTTGAATTACTTTTGAGGATATGTTGTTATTTTAGGGTAATAAATAAATGATAAAATATATTATGTGTGTTAAAAGGGTAATGGTAAACTCAAAATTAAAGTGTATTAGAGGATAATAGTTTTTTTCTTTTTTTTATGGAAATGTAAAATTAAAGTTGAGACGGACTAAAACAGAAAGTATAAAGTTAAAGTTGGGACAAAAGAAGCAGTGGATATAATTAGTAATAAAAAGATAGGGTGGTGGACTGGTTTCAGAAGGTGGAACCTATGCTCTGAGTAATAAAAAGATAGGATGGTGGACTGGTTTTATAGGGTGGAACCTATGCTCCTCTTGTTTTATTTTTAAAGTGACCTAATAAAGTCTTCCACAATGGTAGAATTAATAAAGTAAGGTTTTGGTGTCACATTAGCATCGTATCAAAAGCAAAAAAAAAAAAAAAAAAACTTCTAACTTCTAAAAAATATAAAATTCATCCCAACAATAAATTTTAAAAGTCTTTATCTTCTCTCTCACTTTTTTAAGTCTCTCACCTCTCACCTAAAAAAAAGATCCTATCTCCCCTTTCACAAGTCTCTCTTTCTCTCCTCTCTACTTCAAAAGATATATCCTCTCTCTTCTCTCCCCTCTTTACTCTTCTCTCCCCTCCACAAAATCAAGGTAAAGTCCATTCTACTTGGATAAACAAAATCAATCCACCCAATTAGTAGGACTCTCAATTTTACTTGTGGGTTTGGGTACCCGACGGATAATACCCTATCGAACGAGGATAGGGCGGAGCATAATCGGGTAGGGTAGTACCCGTACCCACTTAAAATGTTAAGGATAGTGGTAGGGTATGATATTTTTAAAATATTTGTTTACCCTACCCGATTACCATACTTGTTTACCCGCATAAATATATATATATATATATATATATATATATTAATTGAAATATTATTAGTACTTTGTACATCAACATTAGAATATGAATATTTGATTTTATTTTCCCCCCTAAACCCTAATCGTCTACTTGGAAGTGAGTTTATTCATTTTTAAGATGTTGTTCATGATTCAAGTGTTTATGGCATAGGTATGAATGATGTTGCTTACTTAATCTAGTTTTAATGCTATTGGGCATTTGTATTTGTAACACCCACAATAATTACCACATCTATCTATATATATATATATATATATATATATATATATATATAAGGAATAGTATATTATAATAATAAAAATTTTCTTACCTGATAAGAAAAGGCTGATTTGGACAATCAGATAAACTTGGATATACAAGTGGAGGAGATTTGATTTGTTATACAATAAATTTTATCTCATTAACCCAGTTACCTCTTATATATATACATACTTATCCTCTTGCCACTGTTAGTGGAGATTTACGGGATATATATATATATATATATATATATATATATATATATATATATATATATATATATATATATATATATATATATATATATATCACGCACACACTGACTCCTTTATTATCTTTTTTTTCGTAATTTTTTTATCGTATTATATATCATAATGATCGTCTCGATACTTAGATTCCAAATATATAACTCTTTTGTAAAATGGATTTCGTATGAGTAAGAAAAACTCTGTCAAAGATTTTAACCCTTTAATGACATATTTTATTTCGGTGTGACATAGCTTTGATAATTTTAAATATTTGTTTAATTGGTCTAATAATTTTCAATCTAGTCAATCAAAGCATCATGTTGACATAGCAGCCTCTGTGTGTAGAGTGCGGCTTTATTGAAATTACATAGATGAGTGGGGAATTATTTATGTGTTCTGTGTCCTGTATTCGGCCCATAGGTAGGCACAGTTTGATAGAATAATAACACACAGTGATAATAAGTATGTAATAATAATTTTAAATTGTTCATTTGAACATCAGTCAATCCAAAGATAGACTTTTATTTGACAGAACTTATTATCAGTACTTGATTATTACATCAAGATTACCTCTGCAGTTAATTTTTATCCATAGACGAGGTTAATGTTGCACAAGGTGTCTTATGATGGGTCGCTAATTAATAATGTTGTGAGTGAGTGTATTTTCATGCGGGTACTAATTAGCCCATAGGTATATTAATATCTGGCCCGAAATACACAAGCACATGTGGTGTTGAATATGTGACAATTATTTAGTTTTTACATGTGAGTAATAAGTCGGCCAAAAGGAAGGCTTGCTTGATAGTTCTTATTGTCAGTATTTGACTACTACGTAGAGGGTGTCTCTTACAAGTCAGTATTATTGTCGTTGGACTTGAAACTAATATTGTGCTCGAATTCCTCAAGATGATTCTAAATTATTTAAATTTTGAAAGAATATAATAAAGTTTAATGCAAGCATAATAATTATTTTGTATTAATTCTCTGTACAAATAAGAAGTCTGCTTAGCAAAATATCAACAGCATAATCATATATGATGAGTGAACTTCAACAATAAGGATGAGACTAATAGGTTTCTAACAAACTTTGTCTCAATAAACTATAATAGCAATACAAGAAAACCTATTAAGAAAGCTGTTAAAGACAAAATTAAAGCATAATTTTATGTTTTATCCTAAAGGCTTGTGAAATTGTCTTATAATATAACATATTAAGATTACTCAATGTAAGTGGTGTAGTTAAAAGACAAAATAAGAACTTCACAGGATATGGTTGAGAGAAATACTAAAGATTGAAGTTTGTAGTCTCAATAAAGTACCACTTATAGTACTTTTGAGTTTCACATATGGTGATGTCCAACTAAGGCTAGATCATTATGATCTACTAAAGAAAATTGGACTCAGATAGATACCGACTACTTTATTAATTATGAATAAAAATAAAAAGTTTATGATCTAATTAATCGGATCATATTTGAGACGGGTAAAACGATATTCTTTGAGGATGTTGATTTGAAGGGGAAGAGTAATATTAGAGACATTGTCTTTGAAGGGGAGTTAATTTTAACCCCTACTAAAGATTTTAAGAATGTGAAAATTCAGAATATTGATAGGACAATGTCAATAATATTTAAGGAATAACAATTCAACAACTTCAAGAATTAATGTCACTAAGGAAACCATTGGAGTTGGGAGAAAGACACTTTGGGATGATTTAATAGTTTTTCTCCTAAATAATAAAAACATAATGAAATTAATGGTAGAACATTCAAAAAATGTTCATCAAGCCATACAAGGTCGAAATACTCAAAAGTTGATTAATGCTATAAGTTATGAGTTTAAATCAATACAAGATGATTAAGTTTTGCATCTTGGTAAAGGATTATACTCAAAAGGAAAAGAAGGCATTGTTTTAAGGGACTTTCTATCCGATTACTGAGAAAGGTTCTTTTAAGATAATCATGACATTGGTAGCACATTTTGATCTTGAATCACACTAGATGGATGTAAAGATAAAGTTTAATGATTGTAACGTTGATGAAATGATCTCAACGATTTAAGAACTAAAAGAAAATATATCTATGAATCACAATTATCATCATGAAGTAATTATCTCATTTGCTTTTGAGATAAATGTAGATAATTATGTAATTCAGTGGGAGAAGATTAAAGTTAAAACAAAGGGAGACAAGTGCAGTCTCAATCAGGTGCCCTAAATGTAATCTAAAGATTTAAGAAATGTAGAAATATTTTATATGCTTGACTGTTGGAAGTTGTTATATAATGATGAGGTCTGTAGAAGACCTAATTTAGGTTTTGTTGTCGGTATATTAAGTAGACATTTAAGTAACTCTAGTACATGGATCTTTATAAAGTATTTATAGAGAACTAAGGAAAACGTGCTTGCACATCTGAGATCAGATTTATGGGAGATCATAAAGAATTCTGATTCTGAGTTTGTTGGATGCCAATACAATATAAGATCCACTTTATGCTACATCTTTTGTTGGTCGGGAGAGCTATACAAGTAAAAGTATTAAGCAAGCACTTATAGCTCATTAACCATGACAACAGAAATAGTAGCAAACTAAGGGGCATCCAAACATGAAATAAAGGTTGCGAAGTTTTGTCATATGAAGTTTATTGTGATAGTTAGTTCGCATTAAAGTATTAACGACAAGAGTGCTTATAAGTTAAGAATATTGACATAGCATTTTTGGTTGTTAAAGAAAGTGTTTTGCGTTGGTAAAATTTTAGTAGAGCATATTGTGATAGACTCCAAATGAGGATTCACCAGTTATGTATTTAACGTCCTGTATTTGAGCTAGCTACTCATGTGGGTGTTTTATGATTTAGAATACAATAGTTTGTGGGAGTCTATATTTATTATTCTTTAAAGTTTTCAAGACACTTTGATTTGGATAATTTGATTTTCTATAGAATAAAGTTGATGACTTTGAATTCATTGTGAATTCACTCAAGTTAATTTTTCATTTTGTAATATTTTACATTATGGATTGATCTCGCTAAAGATTAAAGTTGGACCAGTTGGAAATAGACATGATGTTGATCACATTGCATGTAATTTTCATGCTACTAACCATATTTGATCTATGTCATTGAGTATATTGATATGATAATTGTCGGGGTTTAGCCACGATTTGTAATGTGGTGAATACCGCAGTGATTCCACACTAGTATATGATATGGACCAGATTGTTAAGTATAACCTGAAGAGAAATATCATAAAGTTGTGCAAATAGGGACTCTTGATATAATTACTTTCGGAACAATATATAGCCCAAGTGAGTGATTATTGGAAATTTTATAATTTCCATTATAATCTAATTGTGTGCAATATATGGAAGTATATCATTCAACATATGACCTTCCATGTTTCCTACATCTATAGGGAAGGTAATATGGTTGCAGACAGATTGGCAGGTATTGGTTGCGAGCTTAATAAGCATCATCCCACACCCACCTTTCTTGATAAACTTATGTTTCAAGACATGAATTAGGAATATTTTAGATTTAAATAGTCTTGCTACTATTGTATTTTTCATAGCATCTTTTCGGACTCTGTATGGTCTTATTTTCCCTTTTTACTCTAATAAAATCTATTTGCTAATTGTGAGTAATATATTATTATGCAATTACTCAATTATTTTATGGACTTAATTAAGTGTTCCAATTAAGATAAAGTCCATGGGCTATAATAATAATGATATGGGTCAATTGAGTAGATACCCAATACTACGTGACTAGGTGATTAGGGGTGGTCTAGTAAAAAGTATATAAAGGCTCCCATTTTATGGTCCTCTATATACTAAGCCACACAAAGTTTTCTCTTCTACACATCAGAAGGGATTATGAATGTCCCATAAAGGAATAAGGAGACTTAGTTGAGAAAGGTCATATAATCACTAATCCCGAGTTCGTGTTCCACCTAAAAGAGTCATTGGATCATGTACGCTTCCACTTTATGTTTTGCATCTCATTAATCATAATAGGGTTTAAAGATTATGATCTATTAATTTATTTTCTACATATAGGCCATTTTGAAGCCCTCCTCTCGATGATCACAAACATATAATTAGTTTTGAGTTTAGACATGAAATGAAGAAGATGGGAAGAAACTCACTTCGAGTTAAAATTTTATCCCCTTTAAACTTCGTTATTTTCATGAAAAATTGGTATGCATGTGATCCTCACCTTGCGAGAACTCTATACTTGCTTTCAGATTTTCAAACGGAGTTGTATAACTTAAGTTGGGTCATTATGTAATAAGGTTAAAGTTCAGGGTAAGTTTAAATGGGAATTTAATATAATACAGAGACTTGATTGTAATTTATAAAAGTATATATGTATATATTAATAATATATATATATATATATATATATATATATATATATATATATATATATATATATATATATATATATATATATATATATATATATATTTAATAATAACGTTTATATTGAAAATGTTTTTCGTCAGCAAAGTTGTTGTAAACAAGCTATATATATATATACTAATTACAAATACGCTGCTATAAATAACTTTTTAAAAGTATGAGATGTCACGATGTGGTTAATTGTTGCATATATATTTTTATTATTATTATATTATTATTATTCATGTGTGTGTGTATATATATATATATATCTTAAGTATACTATAGAAGAAATTTTTCTGCCCGTGTGTCGTCTTCAGAGCGCTCCGTTATGACGTGTCATTTTCTCATTTTTTTGAATTTTTAAATAATTTTTTTTATATTTTCCTTATTTACTTATAATTAATTTCCTTATTTTGTATTTTTTTTAAATAATGTATTTCCTTTTCTACTTATAAATATAAATTAAGTAATAATTTAGAAAATATATTTTAAAAATATATTTATTTTATTTTTATAAATAATTAATTTAAAATAAATCTATTATTATTATTAATATTGTAATATTTTGATTTTAAATAATGTATTTCCTCTTCTATTCATAAATTTAAATTACCTAATACTTTTTTAAATATTTTCCTTATTTACTTTTAATTAACTTGATTATTTATTTTTTTTAAATAATGAGTTTCTTATTTTTAATAAGGATTATATTTTTTATATTTTATTTATTTATTTGGGTATCATTAATTAATTACTAAATCTTTTAATGCAACATATTAATTAATATCAAATTAAATCATATATAAAAAGGGAAAAATATATTTCATACAATATTCTCTCTCAACCCTCTTATAAATAAGTCTTTCTGGTTATTCATTCAAAATACAGACATTTGATTCTCCGAGAGGAATAGGAGTTTTCTTCAAGTTCCTCTAGATAATTGATTTATAAAAGTATAAAAATTTATTTCGATAGAGCGAATCAAGTAGAGATTCGATCTTCCTCTAAAAAAATTGATTCAAGTATTCTTCAAGAGGAAGAAGAATCAATTCTTCAAGAGGAAGAGAATCGATTCAAGTATTCTTGAATAAATTTACATCTTAAAAATCGATTTTCCTAGAATAAGAGGATCATTTCAAGTATTCTTGAATCTATTTACTCCCATCATAAGAATCAATTCTTTAAAAGGAAAAAAATTGATTCAAGTATTACGTCTTAAGTATCGATTCAAGTATTCATTAAGATCTACCTCTAAAATATTAATTCAAGTGTTCTTCAAGTGAAAGTGGATCGGCTATTCAAGTACTCTTGAATCGATTTACCTCTAAAGAATAAGAGATTGAAAAATAATTCATGTATAGAATCGAAAGCTTAACGGTTAGATTGGTATGACTGAATGGAATTAAGGGGGGATTGGAATGAACTTATGAATGAAATATAAATGGGAAAGGAATGAATAAAATTTATTTTTATCATTATTGGTATAGTTTAAGAATAGCTCAAGTAATAGAAATTGTGCTTTTATAATATTAAATTTAATATTTAATTTATATAAAAGAGAAACTCTCTTGTTAGACGGTTGTGAGACGGGTTGACCCATTACTAAAGTATGCTTATTATATAGGTAAAATATTCTTATTTATAGTTAAAGTATGTCAATAATGAATCATATTATAACACCCTAAATCATACTTTAATTCATCATTTATCATATTTTAGAAAACGTACTTTAACAATCATTAAACATAATTTATCTATATAATTAGCATATTTTAACATGTCTCACAAACCATCTCACATGTATAATGTCTCACAAAAGAATTTGTCTATATAAAAATATTAAATTAATTAAACTTAATGTAGATTTTATATATTTTAATAATATAAAAAATATTATATTATATTAAAAATAAAATAAAATATTAATATTTTTAAAATATAAATAAAATTTAAAATATAATAAAAATAAATAAATATATATATTTATATTAAATTATGTATAAAAAATTATATTTATATTTATATTACATGTATATATTCGGTTTAATTAACAATACTAATATATATATATATAATTTACTGATTTTTATTTTGAATAAATATTGAAATAATTATATACATTTATATTAAAAATTTTAAGAATTTTATTTAATTTTATATTTTATTACTAAATGAGTATATAAAAATACTGATTTTTTTATTTAGATTTTTAATAATTTAATAATTTATTTTAATTAAATAATTTAATACCAAGATTTTTAATAAATATTAATATTTAAATAGAAAATTATTAACATATTTATAATTTTTGTAATTATATATATATATATATATATATAGTATAAATTAATAGAATATATATTAATTATAGTAATATATATATATATATATATATATATATATATATATATATATATATATATATATATATATATATATATATATATATATATATAAAGCAAGGAATGGAATAAGCAATGTCATGGGGTGAGAGGAATGCTAATTCCTTAAAATGAGGAATACACATTCCTTATGGAATCGGGATTCCTTACATAAATTATACCAATAGTATGAATGAGAATAGAATTAGCAATAATGATTCCATTCCATTCTCATTCTCGCATACCAATCATGTCCTAAGTTTTTTAAGTTAAATAATTATTTCATATATCAGATAACATTAAAATTGAGTTTGTAAATATTTGTTAATTTTTTAATTTAGTATATTGATATTTATTTATTTACATATATCCTAATTATTCAACATATGAATTATAAACTTTGTTTTCTTTAGTTGTTTATATAATTTGAAATTAATAAAATTAAATAAGAAAATAAAATTAATAAATTCATTACAAATTTATGTATTCTTTAAAGTATATTATGCATAAATTTATGTAATATATATATATATATATATATATATATATATATATATATATATATATATATATATATATATATATATATATATATATATATATATATTACATTAGTTTCTTAAAAATAACCATTAATGGAAATAAAATTATTATTATATAGTTAATTAAGAAATACTAAACTATAATCATGAGTAAAAAGTAATACTTCATATAAATATTGTATATTTTAAAAAATATATATGTATATAGCACCTATTTAACACATTTTAATAATTTTGTGTTAATTAATTATAAAATGTTTGACCTTATTTTTCATAAATAATCAAACACACACACACACACATATATATATATATATATATCCTTTTTCATAACGTGTTTTTCACGTATAATCTTACTATTTATTTATTTTTTTTATAAATTTATTATGACTTATTTACTTTAGTATTATTAAATGTCATTAATAAATAAATCATTCGATATAAATAAATTAATTAATATTAAATCAAAACATGTATTAAAAAAGAATAAATTAAGTTTTTTTAAATATAATTGATATTTATTTTAGACAAATAGTAAAATTAAGGATTTATTACTAAAAGTTACATACTTTGATCATAATTACACTTAAATACAATGAAAAAATTAAATACTAACAACTATATAAATATACAGCAAAGAGACAAAAGTGTCCCTATGTGGTTGCACATTTTTTTAGAGAGACATGGGGAGTAATAAATAGTTTTCAATTGTATTATATTATAAAGTAACATTTTAAAAAATACAAGTCAAGATTCTTTCAAATAATTAAAATATATATACTTATATATATTAACTTTTTATATGATTTGGTTATACGTTACAGTATCAAAAATCAAATGTTATAATTTGTTGCAAATTCTTTACATTGATAAAAAAAAAATTGTATAACTATAATAAAAAAAAATCTCCTTAATTAATGTTGTTACGTTATATAACACGTATTATTCAATTATAAAAAATAAGAATAATAATTAAATGATCTCGCGTTGTACGCGGGTTTCATACTAGTATATATATATAGCGTAATACGCGGATGAATTATAATTTTATATTATAATTATAATTTCACCACTATTATTATTTTAGGTATAGAATCTTTATTTAATATCTGTTTTTATTAAAATTAATGTCATTTGTATCCATATTTTTAATGTTAAATTTATTACTAAAGTTGTAAACAATTATTGTTAAATTATTATTTTTAAAATTTTAAAATATGTATTTTTATTTATTATTTTATTTTAACTCATTTTATTTAATGATTAATTATTTATATTTTCTTAAGTACATTATATTAGAAATTTAATTTTAGTAATGAAAATTATTATTATAAGTAGAACTCAATTTAATATACCCTTGCAGACATACGTGATACCCAAGAGCAAGTCTAGTCAAACGTACTATTCCCTGGAAAGTTTAAGGTGGGGTAACTTTCACTCTTCACCGAGTGCAACTTTTATATCATGATTGATATGTTAAAATGTGATATGTGTTACTTATATGTCATGTTATGTGTCATGTGTGATTTTAGTTCGATTACAAATATTTTCCTACTAACACTTGTACGGGGTGATGACTCAGTGCACAATACCAACTAACACAAGTTATCGGACGACGGTTCAGTACTAATAATATTTCAAATTTACTAATACTCGTATTGAATGTCTATTCAATGCACATATACCAACTAACACAAGTTATTGAATGACGGTTCGATCTAAAATATTTTCATTAAGTTAACACAAGTTATCGGATGACGGTCCTCTCACCCCTTATTGATTTTCAGAACAAGGTTTAGAAGATGAAGAGGCTCTTGCAGAGGTCCCAAGCCCTTAGAAGACTTTATATTATGACTTATGTTTTGGTATTCTGTTAGAACTTTATTTCAAATATATCGTCTGAATGTACTTATTTTGAATATTCCCTTCTACTCGAGTGAGTAGACGCTAATACATAAAATGATCTTTATGCCACTTTTAAGTTACTATTTTATCGCTCTGGGGATTTTTATTTTATTTCCGCTGTGCATTCTCGACCCCTTTATTATTATATTGGGAATTGTATATCTAGTAGCGTCCCAACCCCATAGCGTAACTCCGGGCATTACAGCGTGGTATTAGAGCAGTCTATATCGGACTTGCTCAAGTACCTAACTTAGGTCATAATACTACATCCCTAGAAAAACTCATTCCTTTAGATTATGACATCATTACACTATAGGATTTCCTGGTGTGTTTATTTTAATATTTAAAGTTCTTTAATATTTAAAATTCTTTAATATTTAAATAAACTTAGAATGGATTTTTAACTTATAAATCAGATGGATATTGACGAGATTAATACTCGAAGAAGGTTCAGGGCGCAACATTGGGGGCGCACCGAAGAACAAGACTTGGGGACACTGATTGGTTATTAATAGTTGGGGTGACCAATTAAAGAATTTATCGAACCCAAGGGAGGAACGTGCTAGAGTTTAAGCAATCTCAAGTTTATCGTGATTTCATAAGGATGAAGGAATGGGAGGATAAGATGCAAATAAATGCAATTAAACTAATGCAAGAAATAAAGATAAAATGAATGCAAGAATAAATGGGTTCCAAATGATGCAAGGATGACATTAGAAACAATCATGGTATAGATAATAAAGAAATCGTGCAATTACTTTTAATCTCTCATGGACATGGCATAGGAGCGATCACAAATTCCACCTAAACTCCCTCTCGAGATGGATAGGATATAGGGCTCCCAAAAGCACTTAGGATCGATACCATAGCGAACACCTCCCACTAGGTACTAATTACTCTACGAGTTTCCTAATTAGGTATTAAATCAAAGGCAATATTCCCTTTTAAGGCACTATGAATTCACTAATGGCTTGGTTCTCCTCACCTAATCAACCAATCTCTCGATTAAGCTAATCAAATGTTATATTAAAGGGTTCTAATCTAGAAGGATATCTCTATCTCATTCTGAATGAATGCACATGAAGTGTATGATGAAATGATTCAATGAATTATCCTAATCACATAATTAATTTCTCAATCTAATCACATGCTCATGATAATTAATCACACAAATCACACATATACATCAAGCAATTCACATCAATGATAGAAATAACACAAATGTCTAATTAAAATTTAAATCAATTTGCATAAAACCTAAATTATCCAACACCAATCATGGAGCTAATCTCACAAAGGAGATTAGCCTATCATAGCCTCAAACAAAACAAAATAAATGGTCTTACGAAAATCCATGATTAAACCCTAAGAAAATTACAAAATAAAATAAATGCTTTCCTTAAATTTCTTCAAGTGAAGCTTCCATCTTCTCTTGCAATCTCAATCTCCCTTGCTTCCTTGATCACTTGGAGAGGATGGAGAAAATTAATTAATTAAATGGGTGGAATTGGTGGCAAATGATGAATGGGTGAATTGAGAAGAAGGGGGAAAATGGAGAGTTGAAAGTTGGAATGTTGCTATTGGTCCAGATCCCCCTTCTCGGCTACTACTACTTCTTTATTTCCATCCATTGAAAAGTGTTCTGAGTGGGCTATAATCTTACCAAAAATCGAAAATGGATGAGCAGCCCATTAATTCCAATATTTGACCAGTTTGTGGGCCCAATTATAAAGTGGATGTTGGCTGCCAATTCATTTGGTCACATAGCAGAGGGCTCACCTCTCCATATGAGCTAATATTCTCATCCAATAAAAGGCTTTTATTGGGCCAAAGATCATGGTAAAATATGCATTTAATTCGCAGCTACAACAGGCCCAATTTTCAGCATGCGCACATTTTTATTTTTGCTCGTTTTAACCCCAAATCGAGCTCCGTTTTTTCTCACGTCTTCGTAACTACATAAAGAAGCTCATTTCAAGTATAAATCCTGCAAATTTCAATAAAAGATTCCTCTCCACAAAAATTAAGAAATTAAAAAAATTAATCACTAAAAGCAACCTTAATCATATAAAATCTAATTAGTAATGGACCATATTTTCTAGCAATTTCTAAGCTCATCAAATCCCCAAACTTAAAGTGTTGTTCGTCACCGAATAATGAAAAATAAAAAGAACATGAGGGGAGCAATTGCATAGAATAGAAGCATGGAGTGAATAAAGAATATAGTCGTTCTAAAATACTTAATCAAGTCAAACCATATTGTCGGATATTGATGAACAAATGCACAAAATCATGGTAGAAAATCCAAGCAAAATACTTATTCTCACTTAATCCTCTCAAGATGTGTATGCACTCATTCTCAACATATTTAGAAAATTATGGAAGTATATACTCTCAAAATCAATTCACATGCATGCATTACCATATGCTTGCCACAAGTTTAGGCTTTCCACCATAATCAAGTGTGTCAACAATTGAATCAAATAGGACTTTATATTTGGATGTAATGAAGGTTCTTTGGTTAGGGAAGGAAAAATATAGGATAGAAGTGACAAAAAGTATGGAAAGACCCTATTGAAAGCTTTGCTCTTTTTTATTTCTTTTCATATCTCTCCTTCTTTCTTATCACCTATACAAGATTTCTTTCAACTCCCCCTTTTCATGGACAACAACAATTTCCTTCTTTGAGCTTTTCTTGAACTTGATCTTTGAAGTATTTCACAATAACAATTCAAGCTCTTTCGTGATTTTCTTTTTCTTTCATGCTCTTTTACATCTCTTTTTTTTTTGTAATCATTTTTCTTCTTTCCTTCATTTTCTTGCCTTTTCACATTATCTAACTTCACTTTCTCTAGTCATTCTCCACACATAAGGTTTTTTCTTAGTTTCAAATGGTATTTGGCTAGATGATGTGCTTATCAAAGAATGTAGGCTATACAGGCTCAAAATGGCTAGCAATGGATCATATGTTAAAAGGTAGGGAAAATACGTTTGGCACTAACTTTAAAGATCAAATATGGCCTAAAATTATTTTCAAAAGTCTCCACACAAATGTAGCGTCAAGCAAGACGAATGATAAGTTCTAGAACATATACATATGAATGATGCACACATGAAAGAATGAATCGTATAACAAATACGAATTCAAGGCTCAAAATCTCACTGTTCATCAATAGAGTAAACAAGCATAATGCAAACGAATCCCCAACCATAATATGTTCACAAATTCACATCAATCCAACTACATAACCCAACCTAATCTCATAGCTTCAAACAAACATCAAATAAGCTCCGCAAGAGAAGAATGAATGATAAGATCAAACAAAAAGAAGCAACAAACTATAAGAATAAGAGGAACAAAAGGTGCGCCGATGCAAAATGTGCAAGATAAAAACAAGATGAACAAGTAACATAATGGACAAGTCCCCGCAAACTTAAATTTAACTAAGAGTCAATTTTAGTTTGGAAAGAATTTTGTTACCAAATTTTTTGCACCTTTCTTCACTTCAAGTTCATCACTGGGAGCTCCTTCATGTCCCTATAAAAAAAATAAAATAAATAAAAACACACTAAAAAAGCAATAAAAGAAAGCAATAAATATAATGATGGGTCGCCTCCCATCTAGCGTTAATTAAGTTTAACGTCTTCAAGCTAGACGAAAGTGTTTTTCAAGCTTATAGTGGTCTTAAATAATTTTTAGGCACTTTCATAGGCTTCTTCTTGAAATAGTGTCTTGTTCTTTCTAGCTCAACCACTAGGAGATCTCCTTTCTTGTTGAATAACTCAAGCAATTTTTTTCCAAAAACATTCTTTACAAAGAATGGGCCTTTCCACTTATTCCACTTTTTTCATCGGGACCCCATGAATTTTGAATTTCAACCACATCTCCAGGAAAGAATTCAGGCAAAGATATGCTCTTCAATGATGAATGTTGATGCTCTCTTGCAATCTTGTCCTACAATTATCAACAAACAAATTTTATCAACAAAATTATGAAGATTCCTAAGAGAATTTGAAAGTTAAAGAGAATGAGAAATTTTTTGTTCATCTGGAGTAAAATCAAAGATCTTAATTTCCGGAGGTTTCTTTTCTTCCATCTTAAGTGCATGAATCTCTTCTTGATCTCGGAATCTTTCTTAAGCATCATCTCAAGAGACTCAACAAATCTATCGAATTCCCCCTTTAACTCTTCTTTCAACTCTTTTGTTTTCACCTATTTAGGAACTCTTTCTCTCTTCTCCTTCATAGCCTCATCGACCCCCAAACTATCTTCTTTTCTAACCTCTTCTTTATCAACCACCTTACATGCCTCCAACCCTTTTTCAGCCGTTCTTTCCTTACCCTGAGAATAGAGAGCCATGCATTGATCCTTATTCTCCGATGTAGAAGATTTATTGATTGCTCTTTGTATATTTTCTAAGGCGGTTGAGATTTGGCCTAAATGGTACTCCATAGATTCCATCCTCACCTCCACAGTACTCTTTACATCAATAACTAACAACTCAATTTTTTCAGCTCTCTCTTCACATGCTTTCATCCTATCTTCATTATCCTCAATACACTTATGCAACAAATCCTCTAAAGGTGATTTCCTCTCATTATTTAGTGTTTTCCCTCTGGATTGAACGTCGGTGGAAAATTACATCATACTTAGCTGCATTCTCCAAATCATAGCTCCCTTCTTGGCTTTCGGTAGACCATTGGTAGGTATTCATGGCAATTTCTTCAAACATTCTTATTGTTCTTTGAGCGGTGATGCCAAAAACAAACCCACCTGATGACGCATCAACGAATAACTGATCTCTTCTGTTCAAGCCTTGATAGAAGAATCCCACTTGTTGCTCCTCCGCAAAACCATGATGAGGACAATTCCTTAACATCTCCTTGAACCTCTCCCACGACTCATGAAAGATCTCATGAGGCAATTGCTTAAATTGAGCAATGAGACATTGCAATTGTAGTGTCTTTAAAGGTGGAAAGTATTTGTTGAGAAAGCATTGAGCAAGATCATTCTAAGTATTGCATGTCTCCGGAGTGATCGTACCAAGTCATGCACGTGCTCTATCCTTTAAAGAAAAAGGAAAGAGTCACATATTAATGCAATCTTCACTTACCCCATTCATTTTAATAGTATTCACTATCTCTATGAAGTGGTCAAGGTTGTCATTTGGATCTTCGGTTGGATCTCCACCAAATTGGCTTGATTGAACAATTCGAATCAAACTCGTCTTCAACTCAAAATCATTGGCGGTGATCGGAGGAGCCATAATTTGTTGAACCACCTTCGGTTTGAAATGATCTCTAATAGTCATATTCATCATGCCTTGAGGAACTTAAGGGTGTACATTATGAAGCACTTGAGGATAAACTTGTTGTTGAGGGGTGACGAGGTTCCCATAAACTTATTGTTGAAGAAATTGTAAATTGGGAACTTGAACCCCTTGAGCTATCCTTATATCTCCTTGAGCTTCCATATTAGGAATAGCATTTGCATTCATCATGCTTTGAATATTTTTCATGCAGCTCATATTTTTTTGGCTTGTTCACCTTATTCTTCCTTCTTAAGGTATACACCTACAAGAGAAGGAAAAATTAGAACAATTTTTCAAAAAAAATATAAGATACAAAAATAAAAAATATCCTTATTAAGACTACTCTAAAAAATCCTTCATCAAACTACTAGCGACCGTTACCTCCCCGGCAACAGCGCCATTTGATTGGTCGTTAATAGTCGGGATGACCAATTAAAGAATTTATCGAACCCAAGGGAGGAACGTGCTAGAGTTTAAGCAATCTCAAGTTTATCTTAATTTTATAAGGACGATGGAATGGGAGGATAAGATGCAAATAAATGAAATTAAACTAATGCAAGAAATAAAGATAAAATGAATGCAAGAATAAATGGGTTTCAAATTATGCAAGGATGAGACTAGCAATAATCATGGTATAGATAATAAAGAAATCATGCAATTAATTTTAATCTCTCATGGACATGGCATATGAGCGATCACTAATTTCACCTAAACTCTCTCTCGAGATGGATAGGATGTAGGCCCTCAATAAGGATTCTAAAAGTACTTAGGATCGATACCATGGCGAACAACTTCCACTAGGTACTAATTACTTATGAGTTCCCTAATTAGGTACTAAATCATGGGTAATATTCTATTTTAAGGTACTATGAATTCACAGTGGCTTGGTTCTCCTCGCCTAATCAACCAATCTCTCGATTAAGCTAATCAAATGTTCTATCAAAGGGTTCTAATATAGAAGGATATCTCTATCTCATTCTAAATTAATGCACATGAAGTGTATGATGAAATGATTCAATGAACTATCCTAATCACATAATTAATTTCTCAATCTAATCACATACCCATGATAATTAATCACACAAATCACACATATACATCAAGCAATTCACATCAATGATAGAAATAACACAAATGTCTAATTAAGATTAAAATCAATTTGCACAAAACCTAAATTATACAAAACCAATCATGGAGCTAATCTCACAAAGGAGATTAGTCTATCATAGTCTCAAGCAAAACAAAATTAATTGTCTTACAAAAATCCATGATTAAACCTTAAGAAAATTACAAAATAAAATAAATGCTTTCCTTAAATTTCTTCAAATGAAGCTTCTATCTTCTCTTGCAATCTCAATCTCCCTTGCTTCCTTGATCACTTGGAGAGGATGGAGAAAATTATTTAATTAAATGGGTGGAATTGGTGGCAAAGGATGAATGGGTGAATTGAGAAGAAGGGGGAAAATGGAGAGTTGAAAGTTGGAATGTTGCTGTTGGTCCAGATCCCCCTTCTCGGCTACTGCTACTTCTTTATTTCCATCAATTGAAAAGTGGGTTGAGTGGGCTATAATCTTGCCAAAAACAGAAAATGAATGAGCAGCCCATTAATTCCAATATTAGTTTGTGGGCCCAATTATAAAATGGATGTTGGGTGCCAAGTCACTTGGTCAGATAGCAGTGGGCTCACCTCTCCATATGGGCTAATATTCTCATCCAATAAAAGGCTTTTATTGGGCCAAAGATCATGGTAAAATATGCATTTAATTCGCAGCTGCAACAAGCCCAATTTTCAGTATGCACATATTTTTCATTTTTGCTCGTTTTAACCCCAAATCGAGCTCCGTTTTTTCCTACGTCTTCATAACTAACTGAAGAAGCTCATTTCAAGTATAAATCCTGCAAATTCCAACAAAAGATTCCTCTCCACAATAATTAAGAAATTAAAGAAATAAATCACTAAAAACACCTTAATTATATAAAATCTAATTAGTAATTGACCATAATTTCTAGAAATTTCTACGCTCATTAGATGCACATTAGTGAGATGAAAATTATGCAACTCTACGATGCCTAAGGAAATCGTTTGATGGATGATTCTGGTCATTGCATCCTCTTGATTAACACTATACCTGAGTCTTGGACTGACATTGCACTTAACATATACAATGAGATGTTTGTGATTCCACCTGGACCTCCCGTGGTGGACTACATAGCTTACAGTGCATGTATGTTCCATACTTGGCTTCTGAGCCACGTGCCACCTGTTCTTCCAGTTCAGGCATTTGTTCGAGAAGAGATTCTGGACGCACTAGAGGAGCCTGGAGAGAAAGGGCCTGGGGGAGATGGAAAGTGATTAATTAGACAGACTAGTACTATACTGACTTAGACATGTTATGACTCTTATTATAGTAGTAGCGACATGTTCCTATAGTAGGAACCTTTTTGACCCTTAAGTGTGTAGTATGCATTTATGTTAGATGTCACATTTGATAGGCCCTTTATAAGACAAATGCATAAAATGTTGATGTATGACTAAAACAGTGATATTTCGAGTGTCATAATGGCATAATTTTATGAATATGAATGTTTATATGTTTAATTATCTTATTTGTTATGTTTAACTGAAGTACTATTATAACTATAAAACTTTTATCAGATTATGAGTCGGAGAAGACCACAAAACCTACCTACAAATAAGAATCTTGAGAACATTTATGGTGACCCCAGAGATGATTTAGTGACAATCCTTCGAGGATTGGCTCAACAATTACACCAAACTCTGCACGACCACCACCACCACCAGCAGAAACTATTCCTAGAAACGAGCCAGATTTGGTAATTGAACAATTCTGACTTTTCAATCCACCAACTTTCAACGGGACGGAGGACCCTGCGAAAGTTGAAAAATGGTTAAGGTCGTTGGATAAGATTTTCACCTATCTCGATTGCAATGATGCAAAGAAAATCGCGTGCGCTGTTTTTCAGTTTGTGGGTGAAGCTGATTTTTGGTGGGAGGCTTACGAACGTACCAAGACACCTGAACAGAAGGCAAAGAATGCATGGGAAGAATTTAAGGATGTGATCATTCAAAACTACATGCCTCCGTCATTCCGAAATGAAAAGAAAAGTGAATTTCTGCACTTAAAACAAAGAACAATGAGTGTTCTCGAATATGAAAGAGAATTCAATCGACTCTCCAGATTTTCCACACACCTTGTCAACACTGAGGAGAATAAAACTAGACGATTTGAAAATGGATTGTGATCTGAGATCAGTAATATCTTGACTGGATAAGGAACGATGACTTTCGCAAAAGCATTTTCTTGAGCTTAAGAAATTGAGTCTCGACAGAAGAACAACACTAACTAGAACAAAAAGGCGATGGAGATACCTAGAAAGCGCAAGTAGGGAGGACCGCTGATCAGAAAATGAAACATAAGGTTCAAAATAAGAAAAATAAAAATCAGAGGTGGATCAGGACCACCGCCATTCGGAACAAATTCTCTCTGCCCAAAATGTGGAAAGAATCACCTTGGAGCATGCTTATATAGAACCGAAATATATTATCGATGTCGTCAATCGGGACACACCATATTAGAATGCCCAAAGGCTAAAGCCGCAGGAGGATCGAGTGCTAGACCAGTACGTGCATATGCTATGACACAGCAAGAAGCTGAAGAAGAACCAGAAACAATGGCAGGTATGCTATCAGTATTTGGCACTCCTACTCTTATACTTTTTGATATAGGAGCCACTCATTCATTCATATATGCTAAGATGTATAAGAAAGTAGAAAATAATTTTTAGGAGTTAGACAAATCAACTCTTGAGGTTAGTATACCTTTGGGTAACTTCATCTGAGCCATGAAGTTGTGCAAGAATGTTGAAGATACGGCTGAATAACAGAGTCCTACTTGCTAACCTTCACGTAATTGAGATGAAAGATTTTGATGTAACTTTGGGGATGGATTGTCTTATAGCTAATCATGCTGTAATTAGATGTCAAGAAAAAGAAGTACAATTTCAACTTCTAGAAGATAAAAAGTTTACATTTCACGAAGCAAAAGCTGGAGTAGTACCGCGAGTTATAACTGCAATGAAAGTTATCAAAATGATAAAAAAAGATGGATGTCAAGCATTCATAGTAAGTATCGTGGAAAGTGAAGGTGAAAAGATGAGCATAGAGGATGTTCCTATTATGCATGAATACGAATATGTATTTCCAGAAAACTTATTAGGCTTGCCACTCGAAAGGCAAGTAGAATTCACAATCGATCTAGTACCGGGAGCAGCACCTGCTTCAGAAGCATCTTATCGAATGGCACCAAAGGAGTTGCAAGAATTGAAGATCCAATTACAAGAACTTTTGGATTTGGGTTTCGTATGCCCTAGTGTTTCACTCTGGGGAGCACCAATTTGATTCGTAAAGAAGAAAGATGGTTAATTTAGGATGTGTATCGATTATCGAGAATTGAATAAACTTACCTTTTTGTCTGATTCGTCTTCTAAGGTTCTGCACAATAAAGAATAAGTATCCCTTACCAAGGATTGAGGATCTATTTGATCAACTGGGCAGTGCTAGCGTGTTCTCCAAGATAGATCTGAGGTCTGGATATCATCAAGTGCAAATCAAACAAAACGACATTTTGAAGACTGCTTTTAGAACACATTATGGGCACTATGATTCGTAGTGATGCCTTTTGGTCTCAGCAACGCTCCATCAATTTTCATGGATTTGATGAATCGTGTTTTCCACTCATACTTGGACAAATTCGTGATCGTATTCATTGATGATATCTTAGTGTATTCTAGAAATTGGAAAAATCATGAAGAACACCTGAGAATCGTTCTAGAGACACTAATAAAGGAAAAGTTGTATGCCAAATTCAAGAAATGTGAATTTTGGTTAGATAAAGTTGTATTTCTAGGACACATGTATCAGCCCGAGGAATCGAGGTGGATCCAACCAAGGCAGAAGCAGTAGAGAAATGAAAGAAACCTATGAATGTAGGAGAAGTACGGAGTTTTATTAGATTGGCTGGATATTACAGAAAATTCATTGAGGGATTTTCGAAGATTGCAGGCCCTTGACGAGATTAACTCGCAAGGAAGTTAAGTTCTATTGGACGGAAGAGTGTGAAAAGAGTTTCAATCTTCTTAAACAGAAATTAGTCACTGCATATGTACTAACAATACCTGATGGAACAGAAGGATTTGTCATCTATAGTGATGCTTCAAAGCAAGGATTGACATGTGTTCTGATGCAACGTAATAAAGTAGTTGCCTATGCATCTAGACAACTCAAGATCCATGAATAGAACTATCCAACTCATGATTTAGAATTGGCAGCGGTAGTACATGCCTTGAAGATTTGGAGATATTATCTGTATGGAGCAAAATGCCAAATTTATACGGATCATAAGAGCTTAAAATACTTTTTCAAATAGAAGGAATTAAAAATGAGGCAAAGGAGATGGTTGGAATTAGTCAAGGATTATGATTGTACAATATTGTACCATCCAGAGAAGGCAAATGTAGCAGCAAATGCTCTAAGCAGAAAAGGAAAAGGGGAATTAGTCTGCTCTATAACAAACTAAGTATTAATGGTAGCTGAGTTCTCTCTGATGAATTTGGAAGTCATGATACCTCCAAGTAGCATTCAAGCAGTATTACTGCGTTACTGATTAAACCCTCTGATGCGCGTTTTCTTTGCACGCAAAATTAATCCTCAAGTATTAAGGATATCAGTTGCAACTTAAGCAAACGACCAAGTGAATTATCGAACCCAAAGGACGGCGTATTATCAATTTAATTATTTACTAAATTAATTAAGACTAGGCAATTAAGTTTGAGGATTTAATCTAACAACTAAAAGACTTAAATTAAATAACAAATAAAATAAAGGCACTTAGAAGAATACGAAAGTAAACCAAGAATATAGAATAGGTAGATATAGGGTAATCCAATTTTACTACTAAACTTCCCTCTCGAGTGCAGACCGACTCTGCCTTATAGAATATGGACGCATCATTAAGCCATGCAAATCTACTCTATAGACACAAGTAAATATGTGTGTAACACGTGTGAATAAACTTAGAGCAAGAGATATAATTTCACCCCCCCTTTCTAGGTACTATCAGTATCAATTATTTCCCTGGCCAATTGGTACTCTAACCCGATATGATCTCCCTTTATAAGTACTATAAAATTATCCTCTTTATCCTACTTACTAACCTGAATTCAACTTAATTAATAAGTATTTATATAAGATAGTTCTAATGAAGCTTTGTAGTCCCCTCACTTAGAATCATAACATGGAATCCTATTCAGCGGTAAACGCACTCAATCTACAACCAAGATATATATTCAGACTCTATACACCAATTGAAGATGCATAAAATGACCGTGAACATGGATTAATAAAGTACAATCATATATAAAATAAATCCACAAGTAGTGTTGTACGGAGGACACACAAGAGAGTTTAATTAATTCATAAAACCTTCATAAACCCTAGATCTACCAAAACTGTTCTAGCCCATGATGTTCGAAGAACAATCATGGGGGTTGGATAGATCTTACCCATATTCTGAAAAATACAAGATAAATTAGGAAACGAATAAAACCCTAGATGTGGGAGTCGTCGCATCCTTCTCCGTCTTGAATCCTCCTCTTGGTTCTCCTCTTGATTCCACAAACGAATCTTCAAAGTGATGGATGGATGGAGGAAAGGATGTGGATGATGGTTGAGGGATGATCCTCCTTGTGGGGTGTAGGATGATTGTGGCTCTGTACCTCACATGAATAATGATGTAAAATATATATAGGTGTGAGAAGAGAATTAAATAAGGAAATAAAAGATATGGGTGAATCATGGAGGATTATGTGATAAGGAGATTAATTGTGCTCCAAGAAATAGGTAATTTTCGGAAATTTTCGGAAATTCTCATAAATTCTCGTTGGCAGCTGCGCGACTTCACGATTTTGAGCATAACTTCCTCGTCAAAACTTCGATTTTAGTGATTCTTGTGCTCACGCAATCCTATTTTCCTGTGATTTCTATCTATATAAAAATTTTACCAAAAGTCCAACATCTGAGTATATAACAAGTCATGCAAAGTGGCACAGTCGTTCTGTTCGGCACAGCTTGCGCGACGTCACCACTTTGATAATAAATTTCTCGTTTGATTCCGATTGAGGTGTTCTTTATGCCAAAACGACCCTCTCTTCTATGTCTTTCGAAAAATGTATCCTGCTTCTAGTTTTGAGCTCCACACAAATACAGAAAAATTACACAAGTTGGACGTGTGTTTTTCAGCATTCCTACACAAGTTGCACCTTTTCTCCAACTTGGCACTTTTGATTCTTTTTCCACCTAAAACACAATAAAATACCTCAAGTGCACCCTTTTCTCACATATATCAAATATAAGACACTTTTGCTAATATATAACAACAATACTCATCAAAAATGTGTTAAATTGGACACTAAAAGATGCTTATTTTCACTCTCATCACCCTCCCTAAGAGATCGAGTCAAGGAACTCCAAGAAAGAGATGAATTTTTCAGAAAAATTAGTGGATATTGGGGAAGGAAAGGGATTTGCTCTCACTGACGATGAGGCACTCGTCTTTGGAAAAATATTATGTGTTCCTAAAAATGAGAATCTTATTAGAGAAATTTTGTCAGAAGCTCATTGTCTCCGTACACGGTATATCCAGGAGGGACCAAGATGTACCAAGACTTGAAGAATGCATTTTGGTGGAGAAATATGAAGAGAGATGTAGGTTTGTTTATCCAAAAGTGAATGACTTGCCAGCAAGTGAAAGCAGAACATCAACGACCCTCAGGACTCTTTAAGCCATTAGAGATTCTTGAGTGAAAATGGGAACATATCACAATGAATTTCGTTACTAGTTTACCAAGATCAGTGCAAAAAAATCAAGCTATATGGGTAATAGTGGATCATTTAACTAAGTTCGCACATTTTCTCCCAGTCAAAATGACTTATGGAATGGATAAGCTTTCACAAATTTACTTAGAAGAAGTTGTCAGACTACATGGTGTACCAGTTTCTATAGTTTCGGATAGAAATCCAAGATTTAATTCAAAATTCTGGCACAACTTATAAAACGTGATGGGCACGAAGCTAAAGTTTAGCATAGCATTTCACCCACAAACCGATGGCCAGCCTGAAAGGACTATTCAAACATTGGAAGACATGTTGAGGGAATGCGCCCTAGATTTTGGGAAAAGTTGGGAAAGATACATACCACTGATAGAGTTTGCTTATAACAACAATTTTCAAGCCACGATAGGTATTACCCCTTACGAAGCACTCTACAGAAGGAAGTGTAGATCTTCCCTCTATTGGGATGAAGTTGGTGCGAAGAAAGTTTTAGGATCAGAGATAGTAGAAAAGACAGTGGAAGCGATTGAAAAGATCAAAAGAAGAATTTTGACAGCGCAAAACTAACAGAAGTCTTAAGCTGATAAGAGACGCAAAGATTTGCAGTTCCAGAAAGGAGATAAAATTTTTCTCAAAGTCACACCAATGAAAGGAATTTCTCGCTTCGGAAGGAAAGGAAAACTCAAGCCAAGATACATTTGCCTTACGAGATTTTGGAGCGAATCGGCGAATTTGCATACAAATTAGCTTTATCACCTGAGCTAGCTGGAGTACATGATGTATTTCACATGTTCATGTTATGGAAATATGCATTGATCGAAGTCACGTTGTTAACCACGAAGTTATAGCAATCGACGACAACTTAGGATACGAGGAATTACCTATAACCATTCTTGAAAAGAAAGTTCATAAGTTAAGGAATCTTGAAGTTACTTTAGTCAAAGTCCAATAGAGCCAACACAATGAAGATGAAGCAACGTGGGAACTCGAAGACGAAATAAGAAGTAAATATCCAGATCTATTCATATATGGTAAGTGAAATTTCGAGGACGAAATTTTTATTTTAGTTGGGGTGGATGTAACACCCACAATAATTACCACATCTATTTATATATATATATATATATATATATATATATATATATATATTAAGGAATAGTATATTATAATAATAAAAATTTTCTTGTCTGATAAGAGAAGGCTGATGTGGACAATCAGATAAACTTGGATATACAAGTGGAGGACATTTGATTTGTTATACAGTAAAGTTAATCTTATTAACCCAATTTCCTCCTATATGTATACATACTTATCTTCTTGCCACTTTTAGTGGAGATTTAGGGGAGAGGTGAGGTGATTTCATACATGCATAAGTATATATGTAAATGTATACATATATATGAACTCACGCGTGCGCGAGCGCGCGCACACACACACACACATATATATCACGCACACACTGACTCCTTTATTATCTTCCTTTTTGTAATTTTTTATCGTATTATATAGTATAATGATCGTCTCGATGCATAGATTCCAAATATATAACTCTTTTTTGAAATGGATTTCGTATGAGTAAGAAACACTCCGTCGAAGCTTTCAATCCTTTAATGGCATATTTTGTTTCGGTGTAACATAGCTTTGATATTATATGCCATTTTGAAGCCCTCCTCACGAGGATCACAAACATATAATTGGTTTTGAGTTTGGACGTGAAATGTAGAAGATGGAAAAAACTCACTTAGAGTTAAAAATTTATCCTCTTTAAACTTCGTTATTTTCATGAAAAATTGATATGCATGTGATCTTCACCTTGCGAGAACTCCATACATGCTTTTAGATTTTCAAACTGAGTTGTATAACTCAAGTTGGGTTATTTTGTAATAAGGTTAAAGTTTAGTGTAAGTTTAAATGAGAATTTAATATAATGTAAGGACTTGATTGTAATTTATAAAATATATATATATATATATATATATAATGATATATATATAATAATAACGTTTATATTGAAAACGTTTTTCGTCAGCAAAGTTGCTGTAAACAAACTATTTATATATTTATATTTTTCACTTCAATATTTTTGAAAGTGTGTTTATATATATATATATATATATATATATATATATATATATATATATATATATATATATATATATATATATATATATATATATAAATAGTTTGTTTACAGCAACTTTGCTGACGAAAAACGTTTTCAATATAAACGTTATTATATATATATATATATCTTATATTATTTAAATATAATAATTATAATTATAATTATATATATTAATTTAACTTTTTATATTCAGTATCTTCTTATATATTAAAACAAAATAAGTTTCCCAATTTAGTTTTTACAAAGTGTGAGGTAGCATGCTTAGGTTTATTGAATATTATGTCATTTTAAAAAATGTGAGATACCTACTTCTAATTGATTATAAGATTTATTATTTTGTAACTCTCCTCTTTATTATATTTAATAAGTAAAATATTTTTTGAAATAGAATTAAAATATGTGAGGTATCAAGTTTAGGTGTATTTGATATTTATGATTACTTAGTTCTTTTTTATAGTACTAGAAATTAATAAATTAAAATATAAATTAAGTAATATCAAAATTTAAAGTATATCAAAATAAGAAATAGAATTAAGTAATATGTGAGGAATCAAGTTTAGGTGTGTTTGACATTTATGATTTCTCTTAATTTATAAAGTGACAACATTTAACTGGTTAGTTGATTCTAAAGAATTTGTAAGTTTGAACATAACCAACATATTATTTTAAATTCTTTATATATATATATATATATATATATATACTTTCAAATGAAAACTTTAATTTGAATTGGACCGAAATTTTAATTAAAGTTGAAAATTATACTTGGCCTATTTTTTATGTTAGTATAAGTCTAAAATTATCAGCAACCCAATTTATATTGGTGCATTAAAATAATATGCTTGACTCAATTATCATCTTTTTTTTATTTTATAAATTAGATCACATAATTTAAAAATTGATGGCGTAAATAGGGGTAAATAATATTTGTACTATTTTTAAAATGACTAATGTAAACTATAAATATTGTTACTAAAGAAATTATAGCTACACATTTAAAGAATACATTTTATCGTTGTTTCGTAGCAAAGTGAGTATCATTTCTTAATTTTTAATTTAGTATGAAACAATTTTTTTAAAAAAAAAGATCGATAAACTGTGAATTTTATATTTATATTTTTCACTTCAATATTTTTGAAAGTGTGTTTATTTATTTTATTTTGAATTTTAAGTTATGTCATGGTTGCTTCGAAAATGAGTTTACTTTAATTATAGATGATGATAACTACCTTGATCAATTACATAGTGTACTCTATGCATTAAGTTTTCGTTTTGATATCATAATTTAAATTAAATATGATATCCTTAAAATACATGTACAATGTAATTGTTTTTTTACATATTTTATATTTTATAAGATTAAGGATTACATTTATCAATTTGAAAATAACTCCTCACGATTGGTTAAAATTGATTAAATATTAATGTTCTTTCACTTTACAGTTACTACAGGTTTTACTAGATGATGAAAGTACGTGGTTGAAGAACTTGAAATTTTTTAAGGAGATTAAGTGATTTTTAAATTTGAATTTACCAGATATTCGTTATGGTCTCCAGGATATTTTACGAATCAATTAGTATAACTATTTTGATATCATCTGATGATGCTAAGGAGGAGGAGAATCACTATATTATTTTCTTTTTAAAAATATAGATTTATACATAATAAATAAATAACAAATATGATAACCCGCGTCGCACACAAACACTGTACTAGTTATTAATAATTTTACCATTATTATTATTTTAGGTATATAATCTTTATTTAATATCCATTTTTAATGAAATTAATCATTTGTATCAATATTTTTAATGTTACGATTTATTACTAAAGTTGTAGACTATAATTGTTAAATTATTATTTTTAACATTTAAAATATGTATTTCTATTTATTATTTTATTTTAACTTATTTTATCTTACGATTAATTATTTATATTTTCTTAAGTACATTATATTAGAAATTTAGTTTTAGTAATGAGAATTATTATTATAAGTAGAACTCAGTTTAGTATACCCTTGCAGGCATACCTGATACCCAAGAGCAAGTTTAGTCAAACGTACTATTCCCAAGAAAGTTTAAGGAGGGATAGCTTTCACTCTTCACCGAGTGCAACTTTTATGTCATTATTGCTATGTTAAAATGTGATATGTGTTACTTATATGTCATGTTATGTGTCATCTGTACTTTAGTTCGATGATAAATATTTTCTTACTAAATCTTGTACGGGGGAAGACTCGGTGCACATATTCCAACTAACACAAGTTATCGAGCGATGGTTCGGTACTAAAAATATTTCAAATTTACTAATACTCGTACTAAATGACGATTCGATGCACATATACCAACTAATACGAGTTATCGGATGACAATTTGGTCGAAAATAGTTTCATTAAGTTATCGACCGACAATGTGCAAAATATTTTATTAAATATCATATGTTACATTTTAGAATGGTAGGTTTCTTCGTTCCCTTCTTACTCTCCTCCCATGAACATGCCGTTTGGGTTCTTACGGCTCTTTCTCCTCTCTCCCTTCATTCACTTCCATGGGTGCGGGACCGTCGCCCGCCGATTCCAAGTCATTGCTTGATCAGTTGTCGGCGTGCCTTACATTCAGCGCCGAGTGACTATCAGAAGAAGGAGAAGTCGTGCTCTTGACTTTGCTGCCTTCTTGTTCGATGTATTGTCTCAGAGAAGAGGGGAAAAGATTTCGAAGAAAGTTAATAAGAATGGAAACAAAACAGCAGATGAAGAAAGGACAGAATGTGGTGGAGTTGCTGATTACGATTCAAGATTCAATTTTGCATCCATGGGGGATAAGATCTGAGCTTCTTGGTTAAATGGGCCTGTGAGTTTTGTATGTGAATGTTCGACCTTAGATTGTTTTTTGCTCTTTTAGTTTATAGTAACGATTATTATACATTATTGAAATAATCGTGTTCTTGATTTGCTCCAACTTATCACATGAGAAATCTTATTTATTGATGGCGGCAGTATAATTATGCTATTTGTTTATTGATGACGGCAGTATACTTGTGCTATTTGTCCATTATCTTGCAGAGCAACTTTAAGTAGGCTGATTTCTATCCGTTCTGCGCTGCAACATTAGAAATGGGCAATGACACGATATCTGTAGCACCTCCCATGTAACTTAACCAAAAAACGTGTACTATACAAACAAAAAAAGGTATGTATTCTGATAATTCTCCATTTCCCCACCTGTGTGGCTACTGCGGATTCTTTTCTTTAGTGCTTCTTTTGGGTTTTTCGCAGCAAGCAAACTTCTATTACTGATTTTGTTATGGAAGACCTGATTATAGAGTTACTTGAAATGTTTCATGCAGTAGTTTAATCCTGTGAGGCAGATTAAAGAAAAATTTTGCTTAAAAGATATGCTGTTCTTTAAAAATAGAAATAGGCCATGTTCTGATTACTAATGCATGTATTTTTGAATATCTATTACTTAAGTGTAATTGTTTAAATGTGGTTTCTTCTATCGTAATTTTTATTACAGTTTGGTTTGTTTCTTCTCCATATTGAGCTTACCTATTAGTTAGACGTAACTATTTAAATGTGGTCTCCTTCAATCTTAACCTTTATTAGAGTTTGGTTGCTTGTTGTTTCTTCATACTAAGCTTAATAAACTAGTGTAATTGCAATTTTGATAACGTATAGGATATTTTCATCGGTGTTTTTTGCATTTAGAATTCCATAAGAGATATCATATTCTTGTATCAGCATTAGCAAAGGAATCCTTTTTGAAATAGCTGCCACATGTAAATGAAATTAAGTATTTTGGCGCATGTATATGTGGAAATCTGGTACATTATTTGGTGATGAGTTTTGAATTCCATGTAACAAGTTGTGACTTGTAAGTTTGTGGAGCCCTTTGTTGCTGAATCGCTAGAACATCCTTGCAAGTTATGCTCCGTGGGTGCCCTGAGATTTTCCCATATTATGGTATGTCGAAATACGAGCCCGCTAGCAAATTTAGGCCTTATAGCTTCCCTTTGCTAGATGACAGTGTCGTTGGAGATATTCCATATATTGTTTCTCAGTTGCGAGATGATCACAAAGTGGGTTGTTACTTTCCAACATACTGCAGTGCTTGCTTTTGGCAAAACATACTGCACAAAGTTAAGTGCACCTGCCGACATCTTTATAAGACATACTCTCCTATTATAATTTGCTTAGTATCAATATGATGTCGTAATTCATTTAGTTGTTGTGTTCGAGCACGTCATTCCATTTGTAAGGGTAGCGGAGATAGTTGGAAGCTTATTTGATATTTTTACTTGCAGGAACCAAAAGCCCACAACCTTAAATATATAATCAAATATTCATGTGAAGATGCTTGCAAATCGTACCCTTATTTGATTATACATCTTTTGCATTCACTGAGAATTACGCATGGTTAATGCAACAAAAAATTGACATAATTTCATGAAAAAGATAGGTTGAAGTATACACCATTAGATTCATGGGCACCTTTGTGGTACTCCACGAAGTTTGTGTAAAGAGTACATAACCTTCAGGTGCTAGGTTATTCTAGAGATGTTATAATTCCTTTCGTATTTCGTTCTGTTCCTATATTTCACGTGTTCTTTTCATATCTTTATCATTTTTCTTTATACAGTATGTAGTATTATTTCTTCAGGTCAAAAATTTTTCCCCTACAGTAAGCTCACTCTCAAATTGTTAGTTATTGTTTCGTGGTTTAGATTCAATCCCCAAAAATTATTGCTTTGCTGTGGGATACATTAACCCCGTTATTAACCCTGTTTTCCCCTACAGTAAGCTCACTCTCATTTTGTCAGTCATATGTATTATTACCTGTTTTTTAAAGCTTGTTTCTGATTTAGAAGCTATAAAATCAAACTTGTACAAGTACTTAATTGAGAAAACTAAGGAATTACTTATGCCTTAGATAATTTAAAAGCAACAATGGAAAGACATATTTATTCTGTGAATATCATTATTTATTATCAAGGAAAAGGACTGTGCTCATCACCGGCCACTTATTAAGAATAAGACTTTTTTGTCCATTTTCATAAATTAGCTGCCTTTTCACACTTTCTTCAACAATTTCTCCTGTGGTTGTTTGTCTCAGTGAATATTGCTGCATTATACATGCCTGTAAATTTTCTTCACTTTATTTACATTTTAATTATGAGAGAAATAAATTTGTTGAGTTTATATTTAGCTTTATTTTAGAGCTGTCAGAATGAGTTGGTGGGTCGGTTTAGCCTAAACCCATCATAACCCGCTCTTATGCGGGCTCAAATGGGTTGGGTCACACGCGGGTCGGGTCACTTGCGGTTTGGGGTGGGTCGACCCACGGATTGGTCCAATTATTTTTTTTATTAGTATTTTTTTTAAGGATGTTTCACACTTTCACTTACCACCCACCCCCTTTCCAAAAAAAAAAGTTTTTATTATTTTAATATTAAAATTTTTATTAAATTTTAAATATTTTACTAATAAAAAGTATTACTAGCATACCCCCACCCACCTACCCCACCCCACCCCACCCTACCCCCACCCCTTCCCAAAAAAAATTTAATTTAAATTTTAGATTTTAATATTTTAATAATAATAATATTACCACCCTATCCCACCCACCCCCTTCCAAAAAAATTTTTTTATAACAATTTAAATTATAATATTTAATAATAAAAATATTACCCCACCAGCCAACGCCCATCCCACCCACCCACACCCACTCCCCTTCCCAAAAAATTTTTACATTCATATTAAAAAATTATTTGGGGGTGGGGGGAGGGTGGGTGGGTTGTGGGGGGTAGGAGTAGGATGTGTGATAATATTTTTATTATTTTAATATTAATTAAAATTTAAATTTTTATTAAAAAAAATTTTTGGGGATGGGGTAAGGGTAGGATGGGTGATAATATTTTTATTATTTTAATATTAAAATTAAATTTTAATAAAAGAAAATTTTTGGTGGTGGGAGGGGTAGGTGGGGTGGGTGGGTGTAGGGGTAGGGGTAGGATGGGTGATAATATTTTTATTATTTTAATATTAAAATTAAATTTTTATAAAAGAAAATTTTTGGTGGTGGGAGGGGTAGGTGGGGTGGGTGGGGGTAGGGGTAGGGGTAGGATGGGTGATAATATTTTTATTATTTTAATATTAAAATCTAAATTTTAATAAAAAAAAATTTTTTGGGGTGGGCGGGGGTATGTATAGGGGTAGGGGTAGGATGAGTGATAATATTTTTATTATTTTAATATTAAAATCTAAATTTTTTATTAAAAAAAAAAAATTTTTTGGATGGTTGGTGGGTGGGGTGGGTGGGGATAGAAATGAGTGGTAGATTATTAGGTTGGGGCGGGTTAACCTACGACCCACTGTGTAGTGGGCTTAAATGGGGCAGGTTACTTTTGGGGCGGGTCATTTTGGGTTGGGTCATTTTGGGGGCAAGATACGGACGGGTCTTTATGGGTTGGGTTGGGGCGGGTTGATTCATTGAGTTCAACCCAAATTGACAGCTCTACTTTATTTCTTGTTCTCTCTTAAATTATTTGTTTTGATATTCACCTTAATTCTTTGTATTCATTAAAATCGCCTCTTATTAGGTTTTAGCTTTTAATGTGTCGTTCATTAAGTATGCAGTGTATTTTTCAAAAGAGAAATGTAAATGCTACACGTTTGTATTGTTTGCTGAGTGTGTGAGTTTGATTTCCAGTAGGATGCATACATAAAAATCCTAAAAACTTGTCAAAATCTGTTAAATTTATATCTATATCTTGTAACACGTTTTTTTTTTTTTTGTTAATGTGCAGGGAAAAACCCATCAGCGCGTGTGAAGTTAATGAAAAAATACAGAGACCTTCAGCTGCTCTTTTATATTAAGATGTTGAATTAGAACCCAAGCCAAGCACAAAATTTCACAGATCACCGTATGCCTCAGCTACGTGATACAGCCTCGTGATACACCCTCGTCATCATTGCTTATTGATTAAAGTGATACAATGACAGAGAACACTGGTAGAACAACAAAGCAAAATTTCTGCACAAAAATACTTTCTTCCAACAACATATTCACCAAGAAAACGCCCACTTGGTCATGCAATATTAGAGTGCACATCCCAATATTAGAGTGCACATCCCACTACCAACAAACTACAAAACTAAATTGCAAAATAAGGCCGCTGTAGTTCATTACACAATTCTGTAGATGTTTTTTTTTCTCAAAATTCTATATATGCTACCATAGCAAATGCTCCAACTATTCGTATCTGTTGTGGAGTATAGAAAACTCTGTTATTATACAATTGAATGACTGTATGCTATACGAACAACACGTGTACGTGGGTGGAATTGATTTCAAGATGATTTCGAGATAATACCTTTAGATTGTCACTAAAGGTAATAGTGTGGGAAATTTTGTTAGATGATAATATCATCTAAAAGTTTAAATTTGAAGAGAGTCATCTAAAAGCTTAAACTTATAGAGAGGTAAATTATTTAACACTTAATTAAGTTAATCTGACACGCCCTTTCACATGCAGACGAAGTTAATTTTTGCCTTAAGCCTTATATGTGAGATTATTTTATGAATGGGTGGCGGTAATATTCGAACTCTAGATCTGAATTTTTTTATAAATTGGTGCAAGCCTTGCACGAGGAATTTTCTTATAAACAGGAAATGGGTGAATGGATGACAATGTTGTTCGACCTTCAACCTTTGCTAAATCATACCTCTAATACTATGTTAATTGAACACTTCATTTAAAAGTTTGTATTCTACCTAAGAATACACTATGTATGCTTGCAAGTATTATGCACATTGTTATACGTTTTAAATTCATATGCACATGTATAATTAAATTTCGTGTTATGTTACGATTCAAAATAGTTACTTCAATACACGATTTTAAATAAACTCCATTTTCCACCAACCAAACATCGCGCACACTATATACTAAATTAATAAGCTACATATTGTTTCTATCAATATATAATAATTACAGCATTACACTATTACTTAAATATATACTCCATCCGTCCTATGTTAAGGTTTACGTTGTCTATTTAAATTTGTCCAAAGTTAAAGTTTACATTTCATTTTCTATCAAGTTAGGTCCACACTAAACAATGAATTATACAACACTAATACAACTACAAACTTTACATTACATATTATTTATCTCATCTCACTAAATATTAAAATATTATTTCTTAATTTAAATGCAAAAAGCAAACGTAAACATTAACTCGAGACGGAGAGAGGAGAGAGAGTATAAAATATGAACTTATAAAATATGAACTTATTAAACAAAACTTATATAATACTCATTACATCACAAAAATATTACTTCAAATGAGCCGGGTCATCACCTCAAATGAGGTGCCCTTCTTACTAATATATATATATATATATATATATATATATATATATATATATATATATATATATATATATATATATATATATAAAGTGGGTGGGGTGGAGTGGGGTGGGGTGGGGTGGGGTGGGATGGAGGAATGAGGGAATGGAATGGACAATATTATGGGGATGGGAGGAATGCTCATTCTCACATATAAGGGAATACACATCCCTTTGAAATCGTGATTCTTATTACTAATGTTGGGGGTGGGGCTAATGAGCTAAATGGGCGTGAGTTGTTTTACAAATTAGTTCAATGAGATGTGTATTGGACTTGTACAATAATTGATTTACTAATTGGTTAATTATTTGTGTGATACCTCTCACGAAAAGATTAATTTATACTTTTATAATTAATAATCACTTTTGATAAAAAAATATTATCACTTTTTATTATAAATTGTTCATGAAATAATATTATCACTTTTTATTAATTGAGTATCATTTTTCATTATAAAAATTATTATTGTTTATCCGTTTCACATAAGTCATTACATGACGATTTCACACAAGTATTTGTCTATTACTTTTGGTATATTGATTTTTTTTATTATAAATAGAAAATTAAAGTGTATTGGGTAGGTGTAATATATTGGTAAATAAAGTATATTGTTGGTTATTCATACTAGAATATGAACATATTCCAAAATTAAAATTTCAAAATTAAAAGGCAAAGAATTGGGTGAGACCGTCTCATGGATCCTCTTATGTGAGACGATCATCTATTAACCCATTTGGCATATTTTAAAGGGCCTTGGTTATTATTAAATTAAAAAATTTAAAAATTAATTATAATAATAGTTAAAGCACGGCCAGAAATTGAGTGGAAGCTGTGGGCCGGTGGCTTGGGCCTTTGTGCATAAGTTTCGAATAAGAATCCAAACGGCAATTCACTATATTTATTATTTTTTTTTTTTTTAAGTTTTTTTCCTTTATTTTGTTATTATTTAAATTTTAATAATCTAAATTTTTCTATTTATTTAATTATTTTAAAATTACAAAATGTGATATAAAATTGATAAAAAGTGATAATATGAATTATTTCATGAACAATTTATAGTATAAATGAAAGACGATTCCACCTTGAACAAAAGTGATAACATCTTTAATAAAAAATGAAAACTAATTAAGAAAATGTATTTCACGTACAATTTATTGAAATAATAAAAAGTGATAGCATTTTTTTATAAAAAGTGATAACTAATTAAAAAAATAAATTTTGAATAATTAAATTACTGGAATAATAAAAAGTGATAATATTTTTTTTAAAAGTGATTCCTAGTCAAAGAAATTTGATATTCATGTAATTAAAATATATTGCAAATAATTTATTGGAATAAAAAGTAATAACATGCTTAATTAAAAGTGATACATAATAAAAAAAAGTGATAATCGATTAATTTAATTATTTTATGAACAATTCGTAGAATGAATAAAAAGTGATAATATTTTTAATATAAAGTGATACCTAATTAATATAAAGTGATAATTAAATAATTGAAGGATTAATTACTACTAGGTACACACTTTATACCCCTAATTACTACTAGATACATTGATTTAAAATAATTATTATATATAAAATATTAAAGTAAAATACCAAATATACCCCTAAACTCATACACTATTAAACCACCAACCCTACCCCTCACCCACCCACCGTTGACCGGCGTTGATCGGTCATTAACCATTGTTGACCGGCGTTGACCTTTGTTGCCCATCGTTGACCGGCAGTTGACTGCCGCCACCGGAGCTCCGCCGGACCACCACATTTTTTTGCTGCACACACTTTTTTTTTGCTGCACACTTTTTTTCTACTGCACACACCTTGCTGCACACAACATTTATGTGCAGCACATTTATAGGGTAATATTGGAATATCAGTATATATTTTTGTAGTTAGTAGTAATATTTTTGTGTGTTTGTATCTCATAATAATTAAGGGTTTTTTTGTGTACCTAGTAGTAATCCTCCCATAATTGAACTATGTAATGAAAAATGAATAATAATAACAATAATAATAATATTTTTTTATAAAAGTAAAAAAAAAATTGACGTGAATGATAGACATATGAACAGTGCCGAAAATTTCTTAATTTAGTAGAAAGGATATTTTGATTTGTTTGGCCAAACAAGGCTCTTGTTTAGCTTTAAATTTTATTTAATTTAATATAAAATATATTAATTTGGGTTAATGGATAATCCGTCTCACGAATTAGGATCCGTGAGACGATCTCGCACAAGACCTACCCAAATTAAAATTAAAATATTTTTAATTAATATATTACTTAAATATCCTTAAAAAATATATATTTCTAAACATACCTAAAATAATTAAATCTATTTATTATATACTAATTTTGAATATTTTTATTTTTATTTTTAGGGTATATTTCAGTAATTTTGGTGATAGCCACCTTCATAAATTGTATGAGGGATATGAGTTGTTTGACATTTTTCTCATTTTATAGAGTTTAATACTTTTTTAAAATATACAAAAAAAATAATCAAAATGAAAGTTTTGAGATAGAGTGAGTATTTTATTAAAAATAAATTATTAATTTTAAAATTTTTTTCATCTCATAAAACCCTTCAAATCTTTAAAAAAAAATAATTCACTTATTCATAATCTCAAAAATTAATTAAATTTTAAATTTGTTACTTTCATCTAACACATATAATGTTATTTTATATTTTATTATTACCTAAAAATATTATAATATTATTTAAAGTCAACAAATTAGTTAGTTAGTAAAAAAAAATTAGACAGTGAAACAATAAACATTAAACATTAAAGATATTTCGAAATGAAGAGAGTATTTTTCATTTTCTATTTTTATTTCTATTTCATAAAATAAAATTATTCGTAAAATTATTTCAAAAGCCGATTATCACATTCTTTTAAAAATAGGGTTAACACTTTTAATTATGAAAACAACGAGTCACTTCATAGACAAAGTTTTCGTGGAATCACTTCTCTAAGAATTTTGTGGAATCTTAGAAAATTATTATTTTAAGGGTGACACTATTGCCAAACGAAGTATTATTGAGGCACCCAAAATCCACCTCTAAACTTAATACTCACATCTTACGAAGGGGCTGAAAATTGAGAAAACAATTTCAGAATTCGTAGAAATAAAGCTTTTGATTTTTCCTTTAATTTGTTTTTTGATTGTCTGTGGTTATGTTCAGCTTCATGCAAAGACTCTTCAAACGTATTAGATCATACGATTACTCAAGTCTCAGGATTTGAAGAATTCTTCGGAAAGTGCAATATTTGCACCCCACTAACTGCTGTCTGAAAACTCAAAATTTTTTATTAGAATTTCTATTGAATCGAATGGGAATCAACGCCAATCAATGAAATGGAAATTGATTAAATGTTAAGTTGATTTTTGGTTCACATATTTGAATATTTTATTATTTTATGGGAATCAGATTAAACTAAATGTGGGAGAATGGTTTGATTTCATTTGGCACAAATTGAAATTAGAATAAATTTGTACTAATATCCCTTTCGATCCATTTAATTTAATGAATCTCTTCTTCTCTTAGATGAGTAAAATTAACTTGATAACTTTCAAGAATCCATGGCAATCTAGGGTGTAAATTTATGATAGGGTTAGAATAGTATTTTCGCTATAATATTTTTTAAATACAGGTGATCTTAGTGATATTTCGGGTGGCAATAGCGCCGCCCTTATTTTTATGTATGACAATTATTACTCCAGTACTCTTATTCATGACAATTATTACTCTAATCCATCACAAAAATATTGTCACTCTAAAAATGAGTTAAATTTTATGTTGTTTTCTAAAAGTAATAATTGTAATTTATTATTTTAATACTTTAAATTTGGCAGTTTCCTACTTTACTGAATGAACAGAATTATTACACTAATTGCTACCTGTAAACGAGATGAGCCGAGCTTTATGAAAATTAAGTCCCATTTGTTAAGAAATAGATGAGCTCGAGCTCGTTTTGTTCGCGAACATGTTTATTAACGTGTTCACGAACTTTTGATTGTGAACATGTTTGATAACGTGTTCATGAAACCTTTGTTCATGAACACTTATATAATTTCGTTCGTAAATATGATAAACAAACACACCAATATCCTAAAATAACAAAATATTCATCAACTACCAATATTTTTTTTTATAATTTCATAAAAATAAGAAAATTTAACATGTATAAATGCTTTTAATATTTTAATATTATATTTATATTATAAAGAAGAAAAATAAATTATATATATATATATATAAACGAACACTAAACGAGCTTGTTCACGAGCTTTTAACAAACGAGCTATGCAATGCTCAAACTTTATTTGTTTACATAACGAGCTTATTCTAACAAACACAAACGAACTTTTAACGAGCCGATTCACGAGCTCTGTTCGTTTACACTCCTATTCATGTTGACTGTTTCCTACTTCGTGCAAAAAGTGAGAACGCATGATTTTTAATATCTTTCTCTTTGAGTTGGGTTTATATATATATACACACGATCAATTGGACAATTTTTACATAATTGTTCTCAGTTTGTACAAGTTATTTTGAAAAGAATTTTAAAAAAGAAAAAAAAAGTTAAAGTTGATAGAAGAATATTAGAACACATACAAGAACATATATAAATTTTTAGTGTGTATCTCATTTATACCGATTTAATATCTTTATAATCGATAATTGATTCGATTTGCAAATTTTAATTTTAATATCTTTACAATTTACATAATATATTATTATATTTATAATTGAAGTATTACTGATATTTTATATAGTAATATATTAAGAAGCTCTTTTGTAAGACGTGTTTTTTGTGAGACAGATGTGAAACAGGTCTACATATTACTAAAGTATGTTTATTATATAAATAAAATATATTTATTTGTAGTTAAAGTATGTCAATAATTTTAACTTTACATTTTATACAATATCATATGTTCCACTTAAACCAATCCCATTATCTCTAAGCAAAAGTAACCTGAAATCCAAAAGTTTTTAGTTGCAGACCAAACAGTTGTATAACACCATTGCGAGCAACCAAGGATTAAAGCTATAAAAGAGATTTGATAACTGCCTAAATTGCATTCAAAAATTTTTCATCAATAAATCTAAGGTGGTCAGCAGCAGGGAATTAATACAAGAACCATGGCACCACATGAAGACAAGCAGGATTGTTCATCAACTAAAAATCGAAATATGTACACTGAAGGCAAGCAAATAATTACAGAGATCATATAACCTATTGTGAGATCAACCGACATGAAACATAGTGCATAGAAATCCATAAAAGAACCCAAAAGTGCAATCAAGAAGGAACACAAGTAATCCAAGAAAAGTAAAATTTTTTAAGCGGAATTTTAAGAGTTCAGCCAATGTAATAAAAAGAGAGAGCCGTTGAAGTAAACAAGGAACCACTATAAAAATAGTAATAATAATAAAAATCTGGTTGCTGGAAGTTATTAAAAACTACTAGCACAGGTTTATAGGACTAGGATAAGTGGTGAGAATAACCAAGGTCCATTCTCTCAATTCAAAAGTAGAAAATGAGTGTCAATGGTGTAATATTCTGCCATATTAGCAACTCAATGAATAACAAATGTGACAAACTCATTAATGTAAGGAGCATAGCAAGAACGCCAACAAAAGGAGAAATAGAGTTGCATAACATATTACCATTGATGTCGATTGGTACTCATGGTTTTGCTGGGGTCCCTTGATTTTGTTGTATTTGTCTTAACAAATTACCATTATACAGTCTAGCATTCTCCAGGGTAGCTCCCACCTTATTGGGATCCCTTTTTAAAATGCCAGCCTATTCTAAGAAACCTTAACTTGTACGTCATTATGTCCCATCGCCTTATTGGATGAGTAAACCACATAAATCTGTGCATACAACATATCATCATAATGCAAAATGGTGTTTGTATACCAAAACTAGGCTGGAAAGAGCATAGCTAAATGAAATCTGGTTTGGATTATCCTTACACGCAAATAAGAGAAGTATTTATGAGGAAGGGCGAGTGAATATGCAGATGGAAGTTGAGAATACCCTGTATGTACTCCGAAGATCTTATCTGAACGCCCCCGAAGAAGCTGTAAACGAGTTACTTAAGATGGCAAATGAATGAGCTGTGATGACATATAATTGCTTGCATAGTCCAAGATTGTTGAGGGCCTGGTTTACAATCTGCATAGTTGGGAGGAGAAAGGACATCGAGTATTGTTCCCGAACCTCGTTCCCAACAATAACGCACTCGACTTTGGTCTGAGATATGAAAGGTTTCACAAGCTGATGGACCTAAGGTTGAGCTTGAGCTGGATCTCTCATCTTCTGCAAATACTCGTTTCCTAGCCTGATTACTAATTCGGCATCAGTTTTGGCGAATGCGGAAAACATATTTGGATCTGCATCATACAGTTTCACTCTATTAATGTTGTAGAAAACTGAGGAATTATGCAACACGAGAGGGCAAAGGGAGGTTGTTCGCAATCTGTCCATAGTTAACTCCCACGCCAACACTATGGATGCATACAAATGAATCTAATACCAAAAGAAACATATGTTATTAACAACCGTAGAGGTCTAAATTAAAGGATTTTCTTCCATAACTGGTCCATTATTCTTTGTACAATCAACATGGATTCAATCATCTATGAAGAATAAACAGAAAAACCACCGAACTAAAATCTATAAATTTTGCATCCATATCAAACACCAATAACCAGAATTATTGAGGGGAATAATTAGCTAAATCAGGCTATCAAAATTTTTGTAAATTAAAAAAGGCCAGAATTCAGAACTCTTTTCCTGCTATCAATTTGTTACATTTAAATTTTGAAAAAAAATTAATAAAAGATAATAATCCCTAAAAAGGGGGGTTGAATCGCTTCAGAGAAAATAAAAGATGTTGATAACTTGAATACAAAATCCAAGAACCCACATCTCCTTTCTTTATGTAACAATATTGAATTACAATAATCATCAACAAAAAAAAAAAAAAAAAGAATCCTTTACATGCAAAACACATACTGATATCTGTATAAAACACACACGAAATCTTTAGAATATAAAGGGAGTTAAACAACTTAAAATTGAAAAAATAAAAAGTATAAGTAGAAGAACCTGAATAGACGAGGAGGAGAACCCGCCGAAGATGGCCATAGCTATATGCCACTCTACCAATTCAAAATTTTAGAATGATATCAGAGATTTAGGGGGAGAGATTAATAGGCAAAAGCTTTAGAATTAGCAAAATTTCTAGAATTGGGGGATTTTTAGAATTGGCGCCTTCTCGTTTTATTTGGCACTTCCCCTCTCTCATTTTATTTTAGTTTTAATTAATCATATGTTTTTTTATTATGCAAATAAATATTTTATTTTTGTAATTTTTTTACTTATTTACTCTAAAATGTGCATGTCAAATACTCATTCCTCCTATATAAATTTTACGCTTTATATTTTCATTTCATCAATAAACTTCACTATTCAAAAATGTAGGCATCACATTAAAATTAATTATTTATCATTTTATTGTACTCTAGTGAATTGTGTATCAATTTTAAAAAAATTATACACTTATAAATAAATATATATTTTAATATGGTGTCTATATATATATATATACACTAATAAATAAAAATGTATATATTTTGTTAACGAATTTTCTTTTTTTTAATGAAAAATTAAATGTAAAAAAACTATAAAATTATTAATAAAAAGTACTTCATCCATCTCATCCTAATGGTTACATATTTCCTTTTCGGACGTCCCATCCTAAAGGTTACATTTCCCTTTTCAACATATGAGACACATATAAATTAATTACTTCTCTCTCCATGGACCTACACATCACACTAATACACATACCCACTTTATATTAAAATATTATTTCTCTCACCTCAATACACATTAAAATACTATACTCATTAATCCACGTGCAAAAGACAGATGTAACCATAAAGACGGGATAGAGGGAGTATATATGAATAAAAATATGGAGTATGAATATACATTGTACCTGGATGCAAATATGCTAACTCTTAATGATATAATCTCAAAATATAACTTAATTTTAAAATTGTTATTATCATCTAGCACATCTAAGATATTTTATAATTATTTATTTATCATAAAATAAGAGATAGGTTTTGCGTGAAATAGTCTCAAATGAGATTATTTTATTTTATTTTTTAAAATAGTTATCAACTTTTTGTGTAAAATGTTATTAATTTCTATAAAAAATATCACTTTTTATTTACACCCTAAATTGTTCATGAAATAGCATTAACACCTTTCATTAATTTATTATCACTTTCATTTATGAAAATTATCATTTTTTGTTCGTCTCACGTAAGCCCATACGTGAAACGATCACGCACAAGTCTTTGCCTAAAAGAAGACAATATTACCTTTAAAAAAATTAAAAAGTTTGTAAAAATCTCCTTTTTTATATAAATAATTTGTACCTACAATAACAATGCAATCTAAATTGGGATTGAGGAAATATATACTCGAATATTTACATAAGGCAACTTGTGTGAGACGTGTTATGGGGAGACTATTTTACATTTTTGTAATTAATAATTAATATTTTTTTAAAATGTTATCATATTTCTTTCAAAATGTTACTCCTCTTTTCATATATACTATAAAATTTTCATAAAATAGTTCACTTGCTATTACTTTTATTGAGTATCACTTTTTATTATAAAAGTATTACTTTTAATCCGTCATTTGAAACGATATCATAAATCTTTCCCTATTTACATTTATTAGGATCGAATTAATATTTAATTTTACATTTATGTAAAGATTGATTAATTTTATATTTAGTTCTTTATTTATTTAAAGATTAACTATTATAATTATATTGTTTAAATAGATATTTTTAATAAACGCAAATCTTGCATACAACCGCTTTATAATAATATGTTCATGAGAAAATATAATATGATATTTTATTAAAAAAACTATTCATTAATTTAAACTAATTGATTTAGATGTTTATTATGCTTCATAAATTATACTCCCTCCATCCCAATCAAAGTACACAATTTACTTTTTGCACGTAAATTAAGAAATATTATTATTTTATGTAAAGTGGGTAGGTGTATTAGAGATATGCGATAGTAGTGGTGGGTCATTGGTGGACCATTTTTTCTAAAAGAGAAAAATGGTGCAATTTGGACGGGACGCCCATTATAGTAAAATTGTGCTATTTGGGTGGGACGGAGGGAATATAGTATTTTTCCTATTAAAATGTTACTCCCCCTATACCAAGAATACTTGCACACTTTTTATTTTGATATGTTCCAAAAATACTTAAACGTCCTAAAAATGAAAATAATACACAATATCCATAACCACACAATACTATAATATTACAAAAATGCCACATTCTTTTTACACACAATATAGTTAAAGTCAACTATATCATACACTTTATTCTACTTAATTATCCAAAATGCCCCTCTCTTTTTTACATCACACTAACAAAAAGTTAATTTGCTTAAACTCCGTGCCGCCAAATATGCGAATGTATTTTTGGGACGGAGGGAGTATCACTTTGAATTTGTTTAAAAACTAATTATACGAGACAATTTCATATTAATTTTAGCTATTTATTTTTTATTTTAATAAAAGTCATTTTATTTATTTCACTTTTTTAATAGTATTTTGAATTATGAAATTATAATATATCATATAATTTTGAATATTATCTTAAAAAATTATGTGAGACGTTACATAAAATAAGTTCAGTAAGACAGATATTTTACCAAAAAAATTATAACTGAAAAAGATGTGCTGAAAATTAATAATAATGGATATTCAAAATTAATTTGTTTTATACTCAATGATTATTTAGTTTAAATCATTAATTTAATAACTAAATTATAGTAGTAGTATTTTTAAGTCAATAAATAAAAATTTTGCATTAAGAGTGATTTTATTCAAATTTATAAATAAAAATAAATAAATAAATATCTTTTGGTTCAATTCCACATAATATTTTCGTTTTGTCAGAAATTTTGAGAAATTTAATTATTAATTTCTGACTAATGCAATACTCCTATTGAATAAAAAATTGAAAATTAAATAAATTAAGCATACTTATAGTCAGTAGAAATTGGTGAATCCCGCCAGTTTCAATTACTCATTCCATCCTAGCGCAGCATCATTCTTCAATCTCAACCTTCTCTGCCGTTAAAAATGTAGATGGCATTTTCTCCCTCTTTCCTCCCCGTTTCTCACCTGCAATAGTCTTTCCTCTCTAAACCCTATCCTTACGAAAAATCACAGATTAGAAGGCGCATCTCCATTTTCTTCTATCAGATTGTGGTAAGAATATCATTATTTTTTTATTTATTTTCCTTTATTGGGTTTTGAAAGATTGCAATACTCTATGATTAGATTGTGTTAAGAATGCTCACTTATAGATGATGCATTAGGTATCTTTTCCCCTTTGCATCCGGTGCGTTCCTCATACTGAACAATTGCAAGATTGTGATTTATAAAAAAGCCCTTTGGAAGTTCCTTTGTATTTCTGCAAGAAAACTTGGTGTTATCCTTTGGGAACTCCATAATTTCAACATGGATCTTCATCAAATGCACCACTATGCCACCACTTATTCTGCAGCAGCTTTGCATAGTGACAACCAGTTTTGCAAGGACAGCACTGCCCTCGACCCACTTGATCCTTCTCCAGATTCACTTAACTTGGTAATATCTTTGATTTTCTTCCTTTTCTCTTTCTTTTTATTTTAAAATAAAATATTCATAATTGTGGAAAAGCATTATAGCGATGCAGGCAGTTAGAGGAATTTATGATCCTTTCTTTACTAATCTGATCGGTCTTTGTTGGATTTTATATGTGGATTGGACTCTTGATGTCTTTCTGTTTGAATGCTAATGATTAGCAAGTCTTATTTATTTTCTTGATTGATATGCTGAATGGTGGTTATGATTTTACATGTGTTTATATGGTCTATATGATAAGCTTGTCAAATTGTAAGGAGGTGTGTTGCCTTATTAATGCAGACGGACGATAGATGGTTGTGTTCTCATTTGCTAATTTCTTCAACGATATCATCAATTGTGCTATAGAGAACATATTGTCTTCATATCTTTAAACTGTTGATAAGGGCTGATTTATTATTGCAAATCCCGCCCATTGTCCTATGATGATCTGATCCAAGGGAGATCTTAAGTTCTACTGAGACAAATAACACAATTCAGCATATTTATGAGATAGATAGAGTTATCTCGATATAACAAGTTTTCCATGGTCTGTGATCACGAGCTATTCATTACAGTTTTTTGTACATATAAACCAAATCTTGTGTTTTTACTTAGTTTTTGATGAAGGACATAAATCAGTCTGAGTTTTACAACCATTTGATGAAAATTATGTAACCTTTATGTTGAAACGAGTTTATTCTGTAATAAGAAGTAATCTTTAATTATTCAAATACTTCCATACTCTCATATGGCTGTTTATGTTGAGTGTTACCATAAACTGAACTAAGTAAATAAGTTCCAGATTTTCTATTCCTTGAGGTTTTGTTGTGATTTTATTCCCATCCAGGAACTTCAAATAGTTTGAGGGCATCACTAATGCAACTTCATCAATCAGCTAAGAGAAACAATCATGCTTTACAGCCCATATCACCAGCGAGCTATGGAAGCACCATGGAGGTGCCACCATACTCTTTTTTTATTCCACTGTTTTCAAACTTTGATAGATTTCTTATGAAACTGAATAAGTTTGCAAACTCTAAAGATTATTTTCTTTCAACTTATTAAAGGGATGGGTATAGAATAGCTCTCTTGACCTAATATTTAGTGACTTTAGAAATTATCATGTGGAGTTTGAAATAATTTGTAAGCATCTCAGTAATGTTGGTGACATAAGTAATTTACAAACATTCCTAAACAAAAGTATGGGTTAAAATTCTTGTATAATTGTGTTGGAATTAATATTTTATTGTGTACGATTTTTGTTGTCATGTCTTTTACAAAAGGAGGGTAGGAAATTTTCTACAAGTGGTTATATTGGAACTACAATTTTGTATGCACACAAAATTACCATTGTTGGCTAGGTTCGTTCATGTTATCTCTCATAAGTATTTCTCAATTCTCATAACCTTAGTTAGTATTGACTTTTCCTCTTAATTTGTGAATATAGACTGAGTATGTGACCGCTATACATGAATAATCCAGTGTTGCTGACTTTCATCTCAGGACTCGGACTCGGACTCCTCCATAAAAGCTTCAATGGTTAGCTGATGTTTTCTTCTAAATGTTTCTATGAAAATTTACATATTTATTAGTGTGTATTTCTATTTTATTTAGTATTTACACTATTTTTTAAAACTGGATGGTTGTAGGTATATCGAAGAGATCATTATTAAAATTTAGAGATTATTATGATTTGGAGACCTGAAGAGAGCCAAGACATAATTAGCTTTTATATTTGTGTAGGTTTTTTTTGGTTCCCTTATTGAGTACGATGACTAGTATTTTATTTAATTTATTTATTCATTAATTTTAATTTTCAGTCTTAAATATACTTGTTAATCTTGATTTATGTACAGTTCTATTGAGAGCATTTCTCTATATATTTCTCTATATATCCTATAATAGAGATGATTTTCAATTTATTGCAATTATAAATTATTTTTTTAGCATTTAGCAATTTAAATTTAAAATATTAATGATTAAACTTTATTTGCACATACATCCAATATTTGAAGAAAAAAAATTGTCTATAAATATAGTTATTTAATCACGATTCACTTTTCATTTAAACATTTCTCTCATTTTAAAAATCTTTTATCACGATATATATTAAATTACTATACGACAAAATTTTGTCATTATATCCATTACATATATAAAAGGGGATGGCCGGTAAGTTGGCCAGTTTTCCCTCGGTAGTAAGTTTCAAAGAGACGACGTGCTAATCAAAGCGGCTTACACGTTTTCTGCGTGGCATTCTCTAACTTGGGTATTGTGTTTTTTTCATTGTCTCTCTTATTTTATTCTGCAATTCTCCTCCTTTTCCTGTGACTGAAGAACACGGCTTCAATTGAAGATTTTCCTCAGAATGTTATCTGCCGCCCGTTTGATTCTCGCTGTTGAGGTTCGACCGCCGTTTGGTTCTCGCGGTTGAGGTTCGACCGCCGTTTGATTTTCCCGATTGAGGTTCGACCGCCGCTCTGGATTCCTCCACCGCCTGCTGCACCCTATTCCCCTGTGAAACGCGACCCAAGGTAGGCAACCGTACTCTTTTGAAATCCCACTGCATGTCGCCTACTTCAATATATCACCGTAACTTTACCTCGCTTTCCTGGGCTATTTCTTTTTGATGAGACTATGTAATAGAAATTCGCAGTTGATTTAAATGCATGCCTATATGATCCTTCATAAAATGTCCAAGTGTGAATTTATTTTAACTCATTGGATTCGTAATTCTTGAGATAGCAGTTAAAGTAGATTGTTGGTATGAATGGGAAAATTGGTAGCTGATATAGAGGAATGGGTAATTGAATTGTAATGATTTGCAAAGAACTTGCCGCCCATTTTAATCTTGCCTATGAAATGCTTGATGAAATGTTTAAGAGTGAATATGTTTTAATGTATTGGATTGTTTCCTAATTTTTGAGTGAACATAAAAAAGGTTAAGACTTTTTATATATTCTGGAAAGTGCAAATGGTTGGATAATTTACAACTCTCACGATTCTCTTACATTAAGGGATTTAGAATTGCTTCTAATATTGAATAATCACTATGATCGTTTCAGATGTTTGTGAAATTTTATATACAAATGAACTTATGTTAGTTGAGTTGAGCTTTAGTGAAAAAAAAAAAACACCAACACATACAAATTGTAAGTCATTGACCTCAAGATTTTTTGTGTCAGTGAAAGCTCACAATTGCAAGATGAAAACAAAAAAAGATATTGTTTAAGGGAAAAGCTGCTGGTTTACTTAGTTTAGTTTTTCATGATGCTGGAACTTCTGACAATAGTGGTAAAACATGTATCGATTCTAAAGTAGAAACTTTTAAATGGGAAGAAAAGATATTAAATATATGCGCACAAGTGTGTGAAGTTATCTATGCAATGAACATACTAACTCTTGCATTTAAAGTAAAAGTTAATTAGTCGTAGTTAGCATCGATTTTGAAATAGAAATTTAGTTTTTCACTTATGTTTGGACTTTAGATCCTGTATAATACTATAATACCCATATTGTTCCCCTACATATGGTTTTTTTTTTATTTATATAGAATTCTTTGGCTAATTTCTTTCATTCTTGTAGGTGGTATGAATGGATCAATAGTTTATGAACTTGATAGACCTGAAAACGCTGGCCTTAACAAGTCATTGAAGGTAAGCTTGTCTCTACTTCTTCAAATCTTCAATTTAGTTTTTGGCGATCACTTGTGCACACACATGCATGACTCTCATATGATAAAATGCAAGTAGGAGGGGGAAATTTCATTTGTTAACAAATAGCGAATAGTGACAAGAATGATGAGTGCGTTTAGATGACTTATTTCTCAGGACGTTATACTTGAACTAATGTATACTCTATGTGTTGTTGTCTAAATTATTAAGGAGTTACGAATAGAACAGTACAAGAAGGTGAGTGGAGGAATGAGTTCTAATTAGCTACCTTCGGAATATGTAAAAGGAATGGTTTAAGTTTGTTTCAGACTTGAAACTTGAAGAAGAATGAGGGCGTTTACAGAATATATTAGCAGCTCAATCTATTCGGTTAAAGCTTTTGTACTCTCATAGCTTACTATTTTTTTAAGTACTTGGAATCCAATCATGAAACTGTAGAAGCATTATTGAAATTTTATTAAACACTCAGTTTATTTTTCATAGTAGTCACTTTGATATTGCATTAATTTCCTCCTACTGATATACTTTTTAAAAATGTGCAGCTCTTTGAAATTGTGAATGGCGTTGTAGTGTAGTGGAATATAATCCACAGAAGCAAAAGCAGCTAGAAAAAAGAACAGGACTTCCAAAGATAGCAACTTTTCAAACGTTGATAAAGAGTTATCATAAGCTAGCATGCTATCAAGGTTTCAAGTACAAAAAGTGTACCAGGTAAATGCACTGGGTCCTGATTACATAACATGAACAGTTTTCAGATAAAATAATTAAAATTACGAGACTATATTAACAACACACCAGACCATCTACAACCAGCCTGTCCACTAAGCTGACGACACATCAGACCACTAAACATGTTTTGAAAATCTAGCCACTTCACTAGATGGACTAAGATAAGTTATGTTTCTGATTAGCAGAAAAGTCAAAAGCACCAAGAGAAGGGAGAGAGCTTTAAGGACTTCTTTTTGATATACATATGCTTGTTCATGTCCTTACGTGAGGTACTATAGTGCTTTGCAATCTTACAACCCATATAATATTCAACATATATCTGAATTTTAGTTAAAAACAATCAATTTCATGGTTTCTTTTCTTATATGGATTGCTGTCTTAATGATACACCATGGGACGGAGGTACGTCATCCTTATGTCTGAATGTTCACTGAAACCAAACTTTTATCATTTCTCGTACGTTGGTATCCTAATTTCCCTTTCATTCGAACTAATGATGTTTGCTTACTATAAATTTCTGAAATGAATAGTCCTTATGCATTATGATGATGCTATTGGTATTTAATATTTTAGATGCTTCCGTGATTAAGATGTTCAGATATCATTTATTGAGAAAGAAATAGAGATCTCTGTGGTTAAGGGTCTAAGCTTTATTGAAGAAAAGCAATAGCCTGATGGTTCATTCTTTCTCTCTCTCTCTCTCTCTGTCAATCTCTCTCTCTGTGCAAATTCTTAACCGAGTATATAAAGTCATCTCATCTGATATTCTATATTCATGTATTTCCTGCAGTTAAGAGAAACAAAACGAAAACGAGAAATCTTAGCTTAAATTGCATGTGCAGGACAAGCTTATACATAGCCTTATAGTGCAACAAACATATAGTATTCATCGGGTAAAAGGCTTTCCCACATGTTCGTGGCTTATTTTGTTAAAAACGGTGAGTCTTTATCTATTTTTCTTCTATCAAATCAATGTCCCCTATGGTGACAGTGAGAATGTCAAAGGTAAACTTGAAGTTGTGCATTTCTCTTCAAAAGCATGTGTATGTATATTTTCGATTTCTTACCAAAAAACCTATTTCTCTCTTAGAAATGACAAGCTTCACACCTTGAGTGTCTCATACTACCACACAGTTAGCACATTGACTAATATTGTTGTTGGTGCTGAGGTGACCCATATCTTTTCTAGCAATGAGAACACCGTCATTGTTGGTACACAACGTTAACTGGATCCATTGACCACTGTAAAGGCACGGGTGAACAACTTTGACAAGGTTAGTGATCTGATCCAGTATGAGTGGCGTCCTAAGTTGCTCATCACCGTGTCAACCGAGGTGGATACCAAGTCAATTGATAAGAGTGCCAAGTTTGGGTTGACTTTGGCTCTCAAGCCATGAGTGCAAAATTTCAGTTACGTATGAATTATTTGAACAAGGAGCTCCATGCTGCAACTTCGTTTTAAATTGGCTCTTTTTGATACTTTTAGAAATAAGTACGTTGTTTCTTGAACCTTTGATTAGATTATCTTCCATCATTAATCATGTGATAAACGTGTATAATTTCCAATGTCTTAATTGTTTCGTGATGATTGAGCAAGATTTTTGTGGGTATGGTTCATGTGATGAAGGGTTCTTTAATATGTGCCTCTGTATTATGAAAAATAAATCCGGCTTAGCACCTCATTCATGAGGTGCACTCTACTTAGTAGCTAGTAAAAAATATGACAAAATATAATTTGTCATGATATATTTTATTTAACAGTGACAAATTTTAATGTTATTATAAATAAAACTTTTAGTAACAATTTTACTCTTTAAATTTTCATCAATTTTAAAAATATTAATGACAATATATATTTTGTCATTATATCTTCTTTTTTAGAGATAAATTATATTGTCATTATATTTTTAAATACAGCGACGTCATAATTCGTCATTATTATTTAATTTTTAGGTGATAAAATATTGAAAATATGACAAAATTGTTAATGTAATTGTGACAATGAAAGAGTCGTGAATAATTTCACAAGATTGATAATATAAGGAAAATCGTCACTAAAAATTAATATTTTAAGGACAATGAATATAATTGTCATGTAATATTGGACTTCTAGTGACAAAACACTACATATAGAGACGAAAATTTGTGGGCAAATGTGACGTCTTAATTGTCACGATAGACAATATGATATAGTGACGATGAATATTTTCATCATCAAATGATAACCTGTGGTGATGAGTTCAAATAGCGTCACACTTATCTAATACGACGGACATATAGTGACGATCTTTGTGACACTAAAATTTTGACATTTTATCTTTTTTGTGATAAAAAATTACATTTTCATGACGAATTTTGTCGTCACCATTTGTCAAATTTCTTGTAGTACCACTAAGTGTAACTGCTGATCGTGTAATGCAAAGGATCAAATGTAGCAGTTACTAAGGCCCACTAAATTATATGAGAGGAAAATTCGGCCTTAATAAAATAAGAGAAACAATATGCATAATTAATAAATAAATATACCATAAATTTTATCACTTAATGTATTGAAATTATTAATTTAATAACACATTTTCATGAGTTAAAAACATTCTGGAAAAATCAATCAAGGTTGATTTTTTATCAAGCCCACATACACTTATATCCTTTTGTGGATTTTTATGCAATTTTCAATCTCAAGGAACTTACCACCTTTTGAAAAAATCACATCGTGGTTGTTAGCCCCGTGTGTCTAGTTACTCAGTGATAATCTAAGAGTGTTCTTATTCCTTTTTTGAAACTAAACAACCTTTAGAAAAGAACACATTATGGTTGTCAGCCCTGTGTGCCTAGTTACTCAACATGTTTAGACCTTTGATTTTTTAGAACTAGTGCTTTCAGCTGTGTATATCCAGAATTGCACCTCAAGATTAGACCACAGTATAGTTAGCAACAAGAAAATAAGCTACCAAATTACTCCCTCCATCCGTCCTTATAGTTACGTTTGCTTTTTGCACGTGGATTAATGAATATAGTATTTTAATGTGCATTGAGGTGAGAGAAATAATATTTTAATGTAAAGTAGGTAGATGTATTAGTGTGATGTGTGGGGTTATGGAGAGAGAAAAAGTTAATTTGTGTGGGTCTCATATGCTAAAAAAGGAAATGTAACCATTGGGGTGGGACGCCAAAATGATAATGCGTAACTATTAGGACGGGACGGATGGAGTAGTTAATTTCAACATAAAATGACAAAACTTACAGTACTGTCACTTCGAGTGTCGAGACAATTTAAGCAACATCATGCATGACTCATGGAATGCAGAGACCAATAGATTTCCTAAGTAAAGAAAACCTCTTGAAATCAAGTGCTTTCGTGAAAATGTCAACAAGTTGTTTTTCAGTGGAAATATACACCAACTTAAGTACTTCATTCTTAACTAAATCTCTAATGAAACAGTCTTACGATTATATGTTTAGTAAGTGAGTGATGCAAAGGATTTTTAGAAATGTTTATAGCACTCATGTTACCACAAAAAAATCACTAAATCATCTATCTCAAGCACATAATCATCTAACATCTTTTTCAACAAAAGCAGTTGTGTGCAACAACTTCCAGCAGTAATATATTCAGATTTAGTAGTGGATTGGGATATGCATTTTTATTTTTTACTATGCCAAGAAACAAGATTGTTACCCATATAGAAGCATCCACCACTTATGCTCTTCCTGTAATCACGACCACTTGCCCAATCAGCATCGTTGTATCCAACCATTGAGCTATTTGTATTCTTCAAAAACCATAGTCCCATCTTACTTGTTCCAGCAACATATCGGGTGATCCTCTTCACAGCTTTCATATGAGATTCCTTGGGATTTGCTTGGTACCTAGCACATACACAGACACTATACATAATGTCAGGTCTGCTCGAAGTTAAGTACATAAGGCTACCAATCATTGATCCATATAATATGGTCAACATCTAGGCCAGCATCATCTCTGCACAGTTTCTGTGATGTTCCCATAGGTGTCTTCATAGGCTTAGCGTTCTCAAGGCCAAATCTTTTCACCAAGTTCCTTGCATACTTACTCTGTGAGATAAAGATACCACTATCACTTTGATTGATTTAGAGTCCTAAAAAGTCATTTAGGTCACCAACCATACTCATCTCAAACGTGGTAGTCATCGTCTTCACAAAGTTGCCCATCATGACCTGTGATGTTGCTTCAAATACGATGTCATTAACAAAAATTTGAGCAATTAAAAGACCATCATTCATGCTTATGAAAAAAGTTCTATCAGCCTCACCTCTAATGAATCCAAACTGAAGTAAGAAATCAGTTAGTCTACCATACCATGCTCTATGAGCTTGTTTTAGACCATACAAAGCTTTCTTCAATTTATACACATGATCGGGGTGAAATGGATCAACAAAACCTTTCGGTTGTTCAAAAAAAGCTTCTTCAAGTAATATACCATTTAAGAACGCAACTTTAACATACATTTGAAATAGTTTGATACCAACAAAGCATGCAATAGCTAAGAGAAGCCTAATAGACTCTATTCTAGCTACGACTGTAAATGTTTTATCAAAATCTATTCCTTCAACCTGTGTGTATCCTTGTGCAACTAGCCTAACTTTGTTTCTTACTATATTACCAGATTCATCAATTTTCTTCTTGAAAATCCACTTTGTTCCAATCACATTGGTGTTTGTAGGCCTAGGTACTAGACTCCAAACATCATTCCTAGTGAATTGTTCAAGCCCTTCATGCATAGCCTCAATCCAATATTCATCTAGCTTCAGAAATATTTTTGAGTTCAAGAGAAGAAAAATAACATTCAACATATACCTGATTGCATATGTTAGATATTCAAACCGATCGTACTACATCTCTATATTTACATTTCTTCTAAACCGTTTGAACACCAGCAGAGGACTCACCAATAATCTGTGATGAAGGGTGATCTTTCTTATATCTATGAGCAAGAGTATTTCTCGTAGCCCTATGGAATTTGTTCTCATCTTCTTCTGAATCAAACACAACATTGACAGATTCTTGAACAGTTCTAGTTCTAAGATTAAAGACTCTGTAAGTTTTGCTATTCTTAGAATATCCTAAGAAAAGACTTTTATCACTCTTAGAATCAAACTTTGGAAGATACTCTCTATCATTCAGAATATAGCTGAATACTTGAAAGTATTTCAGGTTTGGTTTCTTTCTATACAACAGTTCATAAGAAGTAATAAAACAGCCTGGTCTAAAATAAATTCTATTAGCCACATGACATGCAGTATTCAATGCTTCAGCCCAAAATCTTTTAGCCACATTCATTGAAGTAAGCATGACTCTAGCCATTTCTTGCAATGTTTTATTCTTTCTTTCAGCAATCCCATTCTGTTGTGGGGTTTTAGGAGATGAAAACTCTTGCATAATGCCTTTCTTTTCACAAAAATAATCAAATATGTTGTTTTCAAATTCTCTACCATGATCAGTTCTAATCCTAAATACTCTAAGATTGAATGCATTTATAACCTTTTGAAAAGAACTTTGATCACATTAAACGTATCAGATTTTTCTCTAATGAATTTTACCCATGAAAATCTAGAAAAATCATCAACAACAACCAAAGAATACCTCTTACCACCAAGATTTCCAGTGTCCATAGGACCCATAAGATCCATGTGAAGCAATTCAAAACACCTTGTTTAGAATTTTCCGAATTTATTTCGAATTTTGAATTTTTTTGCAATTATCCAAGTGTCTTGTGTTTGTCTTGTTTGATTTTCCTAGATTTGGTGTGGTTAATTTTTGGTTGAATTTTTTTTAGTTCTCTTATGATTTTACTGATGAATTGTGTTTGAGTGGTGATGAAAGATGAGTGAGTTCTATCTGAAGCCTACGCCTGACCGAGTTGGAATACTCGAGGAGCTTGCAAGATGTGGAGGAGATAAATCAGGTGCCTTCGTTTCCTTATTTTAATTTTTATGTGATAAATTGTGTGGATTATTGAATAATTGAGGAACTAAAGTTTGATTTTCTGGTTGTGTGTTTAGTGTGATCTTATTTGTTAGATTTCTGCCAGAAATTCATATGCTTTTGGAATTGATGAAGGAATTGTATTTAAGTTATATTGTAATATGAAGTTCTTTGTGTACTTGTGAGATATTACATACCATGGAGAGCGCTATGTTACTTAATAATCTATGTGAGATTTTGAGCCTATTATCATGTACATAAACACATGATGTTTCTTTTCTGGTGAGTATCATTCTAGTGTGTGTATTTTAGAACTTGCCTCTTGTCTTGCTTGAGACTACGTGTTGTGTTAGATGATGGGAGATGATATTAGGTCATCTTTGATTTATAACCCATATTTTTCCATACACTTTACCTGAATTCATTAAATCCTTAGTCAGCCCATTGAGCCTTTTAAATCCATTTTTTTGATAGCCAATAAAGCTTAATTGAAGACAGTGGTGATTTGTTTGTTGAGAATGACAATGAAGGAAGGATCAAAAGAAAAAAAATTCATGGAATAGTGCTTAAATCTAGTACTTCATGAAATAAGGGTAGTGCTCGAAACTGGTACCCAGTGAAGGATGTGAGAGGTAGTGCCCGAAATCGATACCTCGATAGAAAAAAAAGAAGAAAAAGGAAAAAAAAAGTGTTCAAGTTGTGCATGGAAGAGAAAATTTGAAGAGAAAAGGAGGATGATGTGCTTGAATTGAAGTGAGTAAGAAGAATGAAGATCAAGATTGGTCGCTACTTGATTGGTTCGTGTTTTGAGTCACTTATCCATATATTTCCTACCTTAACCAAAGAGCCAATATTACATCCAAATAAAAGTCTTTTTTGATCCTATTGTCGAATCATGCTTTCTAGTGGTGGAGAGTTTGAGACGTTTGGCAAGCTTATGGTTACGCATGCACTTGAATTGACTTTGAGCGTAAATACCATACCCCGTAAGTGTACATCTTTTACACTTGAGTGAGAGTGATATACTTCCCATAAGAATAAGTAGATGGAGCATTTTAATTGGTGGTGATTGTCTTAACTTGTATGCTATGAATGAATTATTGCATGTAATGAAAGTTGCGTGACCGGAGTTAATGATAATTGTATGTAGAATGACCTAGTAGTCATACCCTTTGTGTTCCATTTGATTTATACACTATCTTTCTTCTTTGTTCGATTTCGTTGTTCGTGGACGAACAACATGTTAAGTTTTGGGAGTTTGTTTAGTGAAAATTTTAATGTTTTAGGGTCCGATTTAGCACCGTTTTGTGGGATTTATATTCGTATTTTAGCACTAAATGGTTAATTTTTATATATTTGAGATATTGGTGCATTTGAGGTATTATTTCGTGTTTTTAAGTGGAAAGACGGATTAAAAGTGCAAAGTTGGAATGGAGAGTGAATTTGTGCAAGATGCCAAGGAAACAGAGGATTACATTCTATAATTTTTCTGTATTTATGTGGAGGTCCAAACTAGTCGTGTGACACATAGTTAGCTACGGAAGAGAGGGTCGCGTGAGCGCAAAAATTACTTCAATCGGAGCTCAGATGAAAAATTTATGCTCAAAACCGTGAGGTCGTACAGATGCCGGCGAGAATTCCAAAAATTCACGAAAATTACCCTCTATTTCCTATTTTCTTGGTGGCTAAGTTATTTCCTAATTTAATATCCATCCATATCTTCCATAATTATATTTTTCCTGATTTTTTAAGATCTACTCCTTATTTATTTAATTCTCACACCTATATATACCCATTCTCATCACCCACATAAAATGTGGAGAAACTGTATAATCTACCACCACCACATCACCTAGGGTTTTAAACCCTTACCCATCACCTTCTGCCATCCATCTCTACCCTTCATCCGCCTTTCACCTATCACACTCAATCACAGTGTTTGCTACTTGTGAAGGAGAACGGAGGAGGATCATCAAGACGGAAAGAGAAGACGGAGAATTATTCTAGACAAGGGTTTTTCTTCCTTATTTAATTTCTTATTGTTGATTTATAGACTTATGGGTAAGTTTTCATCTTTTACCATGGTTGTTACTTGTAACACCATGTGCTAGTTTCATTTTTATAGTTTTAGGGTTTGAAAGTTTATCATGTTGATTGAGATTTTAGACATCTATGATGATAATTTTTGCAAAATATTTATTCCTTATTGACATTTTATTTTAGACTTATATAATCATATTTCTTAATTTTTATGATATTATCATTGATTGATGTATGCTTGAGTTCGAATGTATTCCATGATTATATTTGTTATTTCGTGACAATTGAAAGGGATTGACCAATATATAGTCTTTGATTGTTTGACCATCAATATAGAATACCTTATTATCTTTGCATGACCATTGTTAAAGAGAAATATGGTAAGCAAGCCCTAATGCAATTCCTTTAGTACCTATACAGGATAGATCTCTTGCACTAACCTATGTGGAATTTTGCATGTGAATCATCTAGAAAGTGAATAAGGGGTTGTGAGTATTTAATTTCCTTAGTACCTAAAGGGAATAGGGAATTATCTTATTAATTTGGTTCTAGGAATTTATGTACTTTAAAATTGTTAAATCTCACTTGTCCATGAGTGTTTAGCATGCTTAAGTGATCATTCCTATAAAATTTTGCGTGATTTGATTCACTTGTCTATTTGTCTTATTTCGCATGATAAATTGGATTTTCCTAAAACTATCTAGTTTTTGTCTCTTGAATCACCTGTGATTGAGTGTGACTTCTATTTATTTATTTTATTTAGTATTTATTTTCTGCAATATTAGTTAATAATTCCAATTCACAAAAATTTTTTATGTCTTAATTATTAGTGGTGACAGTTAATTAGTGTGTATCTTGCTTAACTCTAATCCCTTGAGTTCGATATTTTTACTTGGTCACACGCTGAGCTACAATTGATTCCCTACACTTGGGGACACGCAAAAAGGTGAACAAGCAGTGGGATTTAGCTCATGGCTTTGTGATGCGCCCATATTCCACAAGGCAGAGTCGGACATTGATACACGAAAGGAAAATTAATGAGTGAAATCGGATTACTCTAGAGCTACATATTCTCCAACTTGATTCACTTTCGTATTTTCCTAGTTCTCAATTTATTTTAATTGTTATTTTAATTAATTGTTTAGTAGATATAATTATTTCTACAACTATTATTGTCTTTCATCTTAATTAATTTAGTTAATAATTAATTGGTCGATTGCTTAAGCTGCAATTGATATCCTTAATACTTGGGGATTAATTTTGCGTGCAAAGAAAACGCTCATCAGCGAATAGTGAGAAAAAGTTACTCAATTGTTCTATCACAGACGTTGAACATTTTTTTTCAAATTTAGTGATTATTTATAAAAGAGTATTTACGTCTTCTCACATAATCATATTTTAATTCTATAAATTATTGGGGTTTGTCTAGCAATTTCAGGGGTGTAAATAGCCACACATTTTTTATAATTATAATTTTTTCTTGATCATATAGCACATTTTATTTAAAAAAATTATCACTTTTTACTCATCATATAAGATGTTCATATATGAAATAGTTAAATTGATAATTATCACTTTTTCTTTAAACATGTATCACTTTTTATTAAAATAGACAAAGTCTCTTGTAAGACGGATTATTTGTAAGACGAATGTGAGACGAGTCGACCCATCACTAAAGTATACTTATTATATAGATAAAATATTTATATTCATTAAATAGCTTAATTTAATTGATATCACTTTTTCTTATTCACTATTTTAAAAAACCATTATTACTTTTTTATGTCTTATGTTTGCGAAATAGTTTAGTTGGGTGGACATATTATTTTTTAACAATCACTTTTAAATTTTTAACTATCGTTTTCTATTTTTTTTATTTCATTTTCTATTTCACAAAAATATTAATTAAAATTATTTTATTTAATGTTATCTATGTTTATTCAATTTTTATAATATTTATGCATGAAATAATTCAATTAATTATTATTACCCTTCCTTTATTATGTATCACTTTTTTATAAAAATTATTATCACTTGTTATATGTTCTACAAATTGTTTATTAAATAATAGTAGTCCAATGATATTATTATCACATTTTCTTAATTATATTATTACTTTTAATAAAAATATTATTATATAAAAATTAATAAGAACTCAATATATTATATTAGTATTTTAATAACTCATTTATTGTTATTTACACTAAAAATAACCTTTGACCCATTTAAAAAAAAAAGTTACAGCGTGCTTTGTAATGGATAATTAAGGAAAACGCTTTGTAATAGGTAATTAAGGAAGAATGCGCTGGTATTTGCACCTCAGCGTCTTTTTATTTAATATTAAGGTTAAATGGGTCAAAGGGTAGACCTATCTCACTGATTCTCAAGTTTTTCCAATATTTTAATGGGTAGTGAGTTTAGAAATATAATATTTAATGTGTGGTGAACAATTGTATTAATGTTATTTAAAGGTCCATGTAGAATAATTAATTATTTTAAATAATTTCTATTAAAAAAAATTAAACCTTAACTTGATATAAATCAAAATAAAAAATATTAAACTTAAAAGCATGACGGAGAGGATTATATTCTCATCACAATTGTCTGTGCAGAGTAGCTTTAGCATGTTCTGGAGATACACATAAAATATGCATTGAGATAGCTCTCCTCTCGGTTTCGAAATGACATCATATTCCATTTAATTTACACATACATACTCCCTCCGTCCTGATCAAACTGTATCGTTTGACTGCATAAAGCTCTCACAAAAGCTACAGTAAACGATGCAATATGGGATGGACGAAGGGAGTACACATTAAATGTGAAAGTAGGATCTCAAATACAACCTGAAAGATGTCATATAAAAAACGTAACTGCAAGGGTTGTTTGGTCATCAACCATTTTGTCCTTGCATGTTCCACATATGCAATTATATACATGCATTTTCTTATCTTCACATCCTGCACTACAACAAACTATACTACAAAACAACAAAAATCCTTTCTCTCAATCTCAAGTAATATTTCTCTCTCCTCCCCATAGCCAAGCACCTCTAAGGCTCTAACCAGGCAAATTATCATCATGTCAAACCTTGAGCACAACCATAATGGGTCATCCTCTTCCGATCCTAGTTCAGAAGAAAAGGAGGAAGAAAAGCTCGAGCGGTACTTGTGGAGTACGGTGTCAGATCCTAGGGCAACTAATTGGGTGAGAGAATGGAACAGAGTATTCCTCCTAGTATGCGCCGTCGGCCTCTTCGTCGACCCTCTCTTCTTCTACACCCTCTCCTTGAGTGAGAACTGCATGTGCCTCTTTGTCGACGGGTGGTTCGCCGTCACCGTCACCGTCCTCCGGTGCATGACCGACGCACTGCACCTGTGGAACATGTGGTTACAATTCAAGATGACCCACCTCCCCCACGCCCACGAAACCAACCACCGGATGTATTTCAACTCAAAAAGGGGTTTCTTTTTGGATCTCTTCGTCATCCTTCCGTTGCCACAGGCGAGTTCCATTCTCCCTCTTTTTTATCAATATAATTTTAAATATTTATTTGGAAATTTGAGAAATAAATAAATATTCCCCACACGCACTCTCACGTATATATTATGATCGGTCAATAATTTTTAGTTCAATAATTTTTAGTTAGAGTTCATGTTATATTAGAACGAAATTTAAATTTTAGGTTGAAATTCTGCTTTATTATTATTTTTTATTTTTATTTTTATAATTTGATGGTTTTCAAGTTGAATATTAACATAGTACAGTCAGTCACCGAATTAAGGATGGTTCGATAAGGTGATTCACGTATCTATGTTTCTAAATAAAATAATTGAAAATTAATCTCAATACACGTAAGCCCCCGTGAGATACGTGAATTAGTATAAAAATGATAACAACATTATCAATTTACTTATAAATGTTATATTTTTTAGGCTAAAACTCCTGTGCACCCGGTCAGAATTTTGTGTTAAATTGTATACCCTTTAGTATATATATGTTTACTCTTTTTTTTCTAAAGAAAATTATTATATGTATCTGGGCGTATGAACCAACACTCCGTGCGCCTTTAGAATTTTGTGTTAAATTGTATATCATTTAGTATGAAAATGTGTACTCTTTATTTTCTAAAGAAAAAAAATATTAATGAAAAGTGTATACCCTTTAGAACAAAATTGTGTACCTTTTATTAATTAAAGTGTATACCTTTTAGACCAAAACAATATACCCTTACCCATAATACTAAATTTCTAAAGGCGCAAGGAATGTGTTCCCGTGTGTCCGGGCGCACGCAAGCCTCATTCATTTTTTTTTCATACTATAAGTTGTTTATAAAATAATTCATTGCACATCGTAATTGCTTTACTCAATTGTGTTATGTATCACTTTTTTATTAAAACAAATTATTGTGTGCACAACCACTTTAAAAAATAAATATACTTATGAATAAATATGTATACGTTTTGTTAACAAATTTTTTAAATGAAAAATTTATAATAAAAAACTGTACAATTGTTAAGAAACCTATACTCCCTCCGTCCAACGTTAATGTTTACATTTTCCATTTTAGTTGTCCCAATTTAAGATTTATATTTAATTTTTTTTAGTTGGACCCAAACAAAATAATTAATTATTCCATGTAAGACCCACACAAAATACTAATACAACTACCCACACTACATTAAATATTATTTCTCTTACGTCACTACACATTAAAATATTAATATACTCCCCCCCTCCGAAGAATACTTGCACACTTTCTATTTTGGTCCGTCCCAATAATACTTGCACACCCTAAAAATGAAAACAATACACAATATCAATAACCTCACAATACTACAATATTACAAAAATGCTACCTTTTTTTTACACACGATCTAGTCAAAGTCAACTATATCATACACTTTATTATACTCAATTACCCAAAATACCACTCTCTTTCTTACATCACACTAACAAAAATTTACTTTTCTTAAACCCCGTGTCACCAAATACGCGAATATATTCCTAGGACGGAGGGAGTATCTCTTATTCTACGTACAACTGACAAACATAAACGTTAACGTGGGACGGATGGAGTATAGAATAAAAAGTTTTATCCATACAAGAGTACATGCGTACACCCAAATACACGGAATATCAACTCTTTTATTAATGATATTATTACTTTTAATCCCTCCCATACACAAGACTTGCCTTGAAAATTTTATCTAGTCGTATACTAGTATAACATTATTGATAATCCTTATTCCAATAAATCTGTTATAAACAATTATCTTGTTAAATTGCGTTTTAATCAAAACACTAAGTAATATTCTTAATTTAAAAATAATAATCCATAAGTTTAAAGAGTAATTGTATGTATAAAAGAATAAAATTTTGGTGTACATAAAAATAATTTGCCTATGTATGCATGTATAGCCCGTACAAAAAATAATTAACCTATTTATGTATTTACTGCTCAATTTTCTTAAGATTTCTATATCTTAATAATTAAGACACATCGTTGGACCACAGTGTGTTATAAAGCTGGTGGTATTACAGTGATGACGCCAAACTGTAAGGATTTCGTTTTGGAAGTATTGTGCGCTCTAAAGCTCTGGTGCATACAGCCATACACATACACATAAATACTTGATATTCTCTTTCCCATTAAAACGTACACGTTTTTCTATTTTGATCCGTCCCAATACAAGATGTGCATTTACTTTTTTGGTAAAGAGGACCTACACATATTAATTAATTCTCACTTCATGGATCCACATGTCATACTAATACACCTACCCACTTTACATTTAAATATTATTTCTTTCACCTTACTACAATTAAAATATTATATTCCTTAATGTACGTGTAAAAAGTAAACGCGGGACGGGGGAGTACATGTGTAGTCATAACTCGTAAGTGATAGCTAGTCACATATTACAACTTACAAGCGCATGTGAGTCATGTGACCGTGTGTGTCCTTTATCAATACGATTATATTTTTATCTTTTTTCCCAAAGAACCAGCCTTCAGCATAAAATACTAGTACTACTTTAATTAGGGGCGAATCCAAGAAAATGATTTTAGGAGTATGGTATATAATTTTAAAAGTATTATTTAATATTCAAAATTATATAATAAATAAATTAAAATTTAAAAATTATAATTATTGTTGATACTTTCGAATTTTTTTTATTTTATAAAAAGCAAATTAAGATATTACTCCTCCGTCCCACAGTAATTATGATATTTTCTTTTTTACGTTGTCCCACAAAAGTTGTTATTTTTCCTTTTCAAGCATATGTGACCTACACAAAAATATTAATATATACATATGAGCTCCACACACACTCCGCATGCACTACTAATACTCCGCATGCACTACTAATATACCTACACATTACATATTAAAATATTATATTCTTAATTCACTATCCATTAAAATATTATACACCTTAATCTCCGTTCCAAAAAAAATGTTATAACTTTAGTGGGATGAAGGGAGTATTATAAAAAATATTTTAAAAAGAGTCCTCCCTCCGTCCACTGTCAATCTATATATTTCACAATTTTTGGTCGTCCACTCTTAATCTATCAATTTTCACTTTTAGACATATGGGACCCACCCACATACTAATACAATTAAAATATGAGACCTACGCGCTCCACTAATACAACTATACACATTAAATGATAATACTTCTTAATCCACGTGCAAAGAGCAAACGGATAAATTGGGGATGGACGGAGAGAGTAGTGAATTGAGTTTAAATTTAAGTTGCAATGAATAAATTAAGAGTACAAACGAATGAGAAAAATGTGATTGATTTTGTGAAACATGAATATTAATTTAGACAAACTCTCTTGTAAGACGTTAAATATGTGAGACAGTTTGTGAGACATGTTAAAATATGCCTATTGTGTAGATAAAGTATGCTTAACTATAGATAAAATATGTTTTCTAAAATATGATAAATGATAGGGTGTTATAATATGGTTAATTATTGACATACTTTAACTACAAATGAACATAATTTATCTATATAATAAGCATATTTTAGTAATGAGTCGATCCATCTCACAACCGTCTCACAAAAAAATCGTCTCACAAGAGAACATTTCAAATAAAAAAAGTATATAATAAAGAAAAAATGTGTAGTATAATATTAAGTGAACATATAACAAAATAATTAAAAGTAATAACAAAAAGAAAAAGAAATGGAGTAAAATAAAAATAATACTCCCTCCGTCCCATAATACTTTTCACGTTTACTGTTCCACATTATTTAAGAAAAGTTGCACTTTTTGACCAACTTTATTGACTTTGGAGGGTATTGTAATATTTTTAGTTAATAAAAAAGTATAAAATAATGATATGTGTGAGAAAAATGAGTGACAAATTTGAAATTAAAAAAACTTTTGAGGTTGTTAGATAAAATGATGTTTCCTTTTTTGAGGTGTGAAAAGTTTTGTGGAACAAACAAATGAGGAAAGTATGAAAGGTATTATGAGCGAGAGAGTAATTAAAAAAACAGAAAGAAATGGAGTAATATAAAAATACTTTTCGTAAAAGAAGAAGACTTCATTAACTGCTAGGGTGAATCGAACCCGTGACCTACTACTGAGAAACAAGTCGCTAATCCACTAATATACTCCCTCCGTCCCCCGAAGTACTTCACGTATTGTTGTGCGCGGAGTTTAAGAAAAATTTGTTATTTTATGTATAAAGTAAGAAAGAGAAAAAATATTTTAATTAATTTAATGAAAAGGGTGTGTAAAGTTATTGAAATGTGTGAAAAAGTGAGTATTAAGTTGGAATATGCGTAAAAAGTAGGTATTGTTATAGTGTATTTTTTACCATTTTTAGTAAAAGTAAAATATAAAATACTTTGTGGTACGGATGGAAAAGGAAAGTGTGAAATACTTTGGGGGACGGAGGGAGTATAGTATAGACTTTATTTTCACTTAAGGGGCATACCCTTACATTTAATTGAGCGTAATTTTGGGGCTGTACAAATACATCCCAAGTTTATATTTTAAAATAGGTAATGCATAGTTTTTTGTTTAAAATATATAAACTTGTATCAAATGGGTACACTTACACCTTAATATTACCAAAATAATTATTTATTACATGAAAAATTACTCTTTAAAATGGTAAATTATTGAACTTCAAAATAAAAAAAATATTCCTTCCGTTCCGGCCGTAGGTCCCCATTTTGTACGTGGATTGAGTATTATTATTTTATGTATAGTGGATAGTTGTAATTAGTAGTAAGTGGTGAATCATATGTGGGACCCTTTTACTAAAAGGTGAAAATAAGGACATTTGAATGTGGCGCCCAATATAGTAAAATTGGGATCTTTCGGTGGGACGGAGGGTGTATTTCTCTATTCGTCTCACAAAATCATTCACACTTTTCTCATTTATTTGTCCAACCAAACCCTTCACACACCAAAAAAAAAAAAGAAAACATCATTTTATGCAACAATTTCAAAAATTACTTTAATTTCAAATTTGTCACTCATTTCATACGCACATATAATTACTTTATACATTTTTTATTACCTAAAAATACTATAATATCTTTTAAAGTAAAAAAAGTTGATCAAAAAATAAAATTTTTCTTAAACAACATGGAACAATAAACACGAAGCGTTTTATGCAATGGAGGCATCGAGTACTTCTAAAATTTTGATATTTTTTTATTTTCTATATTCTTATTAAGATAATATCTTTCTTTTAGAGATAAATAATTTATCTTACTAAAATACTCGCTCCTTCAGCTTTAATGAGTCTCATTTATTTTTTGCACGAATATAAAAAAATATTATTATTTAATGTGTAGTGATAGTTATATTAATGAATAAGTGATTTTATATTTTATTTGTATTAGTTGTATTAGTGGATATATTTGTATATCATTAGTCTAAAAAAAATTAAACCCTTTGAGATAGACGTATTCTCTTTTAAGCGGACAGAGAATAGTACTCCTTGTAAAATCATAATTGACATGAAACGCATTCACCGAGTCTTACTTTTTAGAGGAGTACTGCTGCGAGCGACCAATCTCACCACGTGGTACCAGCTCCATCAATCATTTGTTAATATATATAGTATATCTTAACTATACTATAACATAAACTTTTCTTGTGATCTGTAGTCTATAGAGCATTTCAAAGTTACATGTAATTTTCTCAATTTTTTTGATTTTTCAATATTTTTTAATATTTTCCTTATTTATTTTAAATTAACTTCCTTATTTACTATATTTTTTTAAATAATGTGTTTCTTATTTTTAATAATGATTAAATTTTTAATATTTTATTTATTTATTTATTCGGTATCATTGATTGATTATTAAATTTTTTATGCAATACATAAATTAATTAGTATCAAATTAACTCATATATAAAGGGAAAAAAAAATATTCCACATAATATTCAATCTCACCCCATTTATAAATAAAACTATTTGTTTATTCATTCTAAATACATATATTCAATTCTCTAAGAGAAATATGAGTTTTCTTTAAGTTCTTTTAGATAATTGATTTATAAAAGTATAAAATTTATTTTGATAGAGCGAATTAAGTAGATATTCGATCTACCTCTAAAAAAATAGACTTAATCGATTCTTGAAGAGGAAGAGGATCGATTCAATTATTGTTGAATCGATTTACATCTTATGAATCGACTTTTCAAGAGGAAAAAACTCCTTTCATGTATTATATTCTTGAATCGATTCACCTCTAGAGAATAAGAGGTTGAAAAACTAATTCCTGTAAAGAATCAAAAGCTTAAATTCTTTAAGTGAAATAATTATATCATATCAAATTAATAACATTAAAATCGAGTTTTGTAAATATTTGTTAATTTTTTAAATTTAGTATATTAATATTTATTTATTTATTTACATATATCTTAATTATTCAGTTATAACATATGAATCATAGAATTTATTTTCTTTAATTATTTATATAATTTAAAATTAATAAAATTTAAAAAGACAAATTCATTACTATGAATATTTAAAATAATACTATATATAAATTATATATATATATATATATATTAATTAGTTTCTTAAAAATAAAGAAATAGAATTACTATTATATAGTTAATTAACAAATACTTAACCATAATCATGAGCAAATATAATACTCCACTTAAATATTATTTATAATATTATATATTTTTTAAAAATATATATATATAGCAACTATTTAAAATATTTTAATATATATATATATATATATATATATATATATATATATATATATATATATATATATATATATATATATATACTTATGAGAAATATTGCATGTAATTTATTTTATTTTTTATATTCGTTATTTGAATTATAGATACTATTTGATTTAGGAGGCGGCCCAGATTTACTAAACATATCCCAAAATTAATATAATTAAAATTTATTTTAAGTAATATGACTTTAATATCCTTAATGAATATAACTCAAAGAATAATCTTTGAGTTTGCTCCCTCATATTGCATTGTGTGTAAGAGGTTGGGGCATTTGGATAGGGAATATATGGACGCAGAGCGTGAAGGAGATGAGGGCAAACATGGGGATGGTTGAGATTATAGGATCGGTGGGCTTCAAGTCGTTAGTAATAGGGGTTGTAATTGACTGCGTCGTAGATCGAATCCGGGTGTGTAGCAGGAGCCGAAGGGGAAAGAGATGGTTAAAGATCGGACCCTCAACCTAATAGGTTTCATGCCTTGTGAGAGGGTGAGTGGATGACTAGGATTGAATATGAAAATGATTGGTTTGTAGGGGTTTTCAGAAGTTAGGATGATAGACGAATGGATGAATTTGGTGCAAAATTATTGGTAAGACAGGTGGTCAGGAATCGAAGAAAGGGATAGTCGAGACTATTACTCAAGGTGGATAGAAGTTGCCTAAGTAGCCTATAACTTAGGGCTTGTGGAGTAAACAGGAAAGAGAGTAAAGGTGGAAGAGGATCTATAAAGATAAAAGAAGCTCGTTTTATGATAAGAAGATTGGAACTTTGGCTTAATCATCTTGTGTTTTAAAGGTATGGGAGTATAGAAATAAAATATTGTTTGACAAGGGGCAGTTATCGCCAAAACATCTTAAAATAGTAATTTATTCTAGTGGTACACCCCCAAATATATTTTTATATTTTATTTTTCATCCAACTTTATGTTTTCATTCTAGTGACTGTACGCCTTAACTTTTTTATTCTAGAGCAATTTATTATTATTGTTATTATTATTATTATTTCCTTTGTGAGCATCTCAGATGTTTTGTTTTGAGTATGGTATACTTTTCGCATTCAGAATAATTTTACAGTTTTCAGAAATTTTGGGTCCATGATCAATATATATCTAATTATGTGCGTAAATGTGCAGATAATAATATGGGTAGGTATACCGAAGTTGATGGAGAAAGGATCAACAACGATGGTCATGACAGTGCTGCTAATAATGTTTGTATTTCAATACTTGCCCAAAATATACCACTCTGTATGCCTTCTCCGTCGTATGCAGAACCTCTCTGGCTACATTTTTAGTACCGTTTGGTGGGGCATTGCGCTCAACATGATTGCCTATTTTGTCGCTTCACATGTAAGCTGCTACCTTACTCTATTTCTTTCACGCATTTTATCATTACTCATTTGGGCATGTATAGACCATTAGATACATGTGCTAGTATGAAGTTGTTCCTTCAAAAAGTAAGAACATGAACATAGATGTAAGAATACAACGTACACTTTAAAATCACACGATCTTAAAAATATGGGATAGGCTTAGACTTATCCCTCAAATCTCTTTTAATAGAAAAGTACAAGTATCTCAATTCAACACCTACGAACTCCGTTCAATGCTAATGAACCATACCCCACAACTCCTAACTACATATTAGGCCATCATGTGGACTTGACAGCACTGCATCAAACTCCCTCCTGTAATCTGCATTACAAGGACATGTTCTATCGTACATAAAGGAACAAAGAAGAAATAGAATAGAAACGAAAGAGTTTTTTAACAAGAACTCTCTAATACACTAAAAAAACTAACGCAGGAGATCTGAATACATCGATCCTCTATTGAAGAATATAAAAGCTAGAGAGAATATAATCTAATCTCTAATGATCTTGATGAAATATTGACCCATGGAATCTTCGATTATATTTCAACCATCTTAGATATCTTTGACTTCTGTATTCCTTGATCATCAAGTTGGGCCATGAGCATTTCTTTCTTGGTCAATAATGATTCAATCATAACCTTATCTTCTAAGATATCTTTGAAACAAGATATTCAAAGATATATTTGACCAAATCTTGGATGAATTTCCACCTTGATATTCTCTTCCAAAAATAAGATAAGTTTGACAAAATATGGCGATGAATCTTCTCCTCGTATCTCTTTGGATAATAAGATCTAAAAGGTTTATCAATCCCAGGGGGTGCAGATTCATAATAGGCATACATAAATTATTATACGTCATGTTTTCTTAAATAAATAAATAAAATTTATCCAATTATAATTTAATTGTTTTAACAACAATAAAATTAAAAATATAAAAAATATATTTTCTATCAATCTATCCTTAACATTTGAATGAAAACATAAAGTTGGATAAAGAATAAATTAATAAATTCTTACAAAAGAAATCAACACAAAACAAGAATCCATGTTCCTTCTCGCAAAAATGAACATGCAAAGAAACAACCCTCCATGTAAAAATAAATAGTTAGTAATGACCAGGAACTCAAGCAGCAGAATATCAATAAGAATTTACCAAGATCAATATTAAATCCCACGAGAATCAAGAATCAACCAATTACTCAAACTGTGTAAGAACATCATCTAATTTAAGATAATAAACTAACTCTCCCATAATCCAAGAATAGAAACTCCCCCAAATATAAGCAACCAATCAAGACATCCAACTAATAGGAACCCCTCCTCACAAATAAGCAACCAATCAAGATATTCCACTATACTATCTTCCCTCCTTTGATGCAAAGCCCTAGAGAACCAAATATATAAAAACATGTTTCATGTCTCAGAAAAATATAAGGGATTTATAATTTTTAAAAAAAGTACATATATCACAAATATGAAGAAGCCATTAATATAATTACTAAGTCTAGACAAACAAAAAAAGAACCGAATAAAGAAAAAGAAGGGAACTAAATGTAAATGTAACATCTCAAATTTTCTCCCCCTAAATAAGAGCAATGGATTTGATGGAATCCAAACATTCATAAAGTTTCCTTAAAAAAAGCCAACATATTTTTTTTTCGCTCTTTAATTTTTCCCGAGTGTAATTAAGTACACCATAACTCCAAGACAAGTAAAACACCATTTACTTTTCCTCATTCGACTTACAACTAATCTATTTTGTCACTACTAGGATTTAGATACTATCAAATAATTTTTTAAAAAAAAAGTTTTGGAACGTGCCCCTTTCTTAAATTGACAATTTTCTCCTTGCATTTCATTCTCTGTGTATCTAACCCTTTCCAATAAAAATTATGGCTTTCAAAGTACATCATTTTAGTTTAGGTAGCCCTATATTGATTAGGGTACAAATGAGATGTTATTTCCCAAAAAAATTCACATATACTTGTCGTCAAAGGAGAACAATGCGATGGAGATAAACAAATACATATGTCTAAAAGAGAATTTAATGAACATACAAAAAAATAAAATGAAATAAAAAAAATATTGCATGCTCTTAAATAGGATTTTAGGAGAGAGATGAACCTTTGAGCATCAACGAACTTGGTAAGTATATCAATAAACTTATTTTAAGTAGAAATATGTCCTTAATCTTTTTACATTCCTCCACAAGTTCTCTGATTTTAAGAAAATATTTTTCTATTTGTTTTGTTCTTGGATAAGGGATTGAATTTTTCATAATGTCAGATGTACTTTGATTGTTAAGGAAACCGACCCACTCAATTTCAAGAGCAAAAAGATGTTCCGGAGTTGGAGTATTGCAAACTTAAATGAACCAAACATTCGACACTCATCCTCTGCTCAGAAACACCTCGATCAACTTTGTCCTTTGACAAGTTAATTGGACAGTTTTATCCCAACTTTTGTTGTAGAGACAACTTAATAAAAAAGTAGCTTTAGGAACATTGGTTTGTGTTAAAAGATAACAATCGTCAAATGAACATGTAACTGTAAGATTATAATCATTATCAGCATTAAAAATGGAATATAAATTTTTGACAAACCTGACTTGAAGATTCCAATCACATAATTTATTGATACTGAACATATATGTCTTTAAATCTTCAACAAATAGAATGTCCATGAGAAGTGGCATTTTAAGCACATTCAATGTTCCAATATCAACAACCTTGTTGGTCCTTCAATCACCGAAAATAACAATACTTCAATTCAAAGGCTGAATATCAATCAAATTCGATTTAGTACCAGTCATATGATGTGGGCACCCACTATCAAGATACCATGACTTGAATGATATGAAATACACTCCAAAAACTGAAGAAAAACACACGTATTCCTTTTGCAGTTCCTTAATATAAACTCAATCTTTTGGATTAATATGTCTTTGAGGTTTATGACCCTAATTTCTTGCTGGTATACCACTGAAGTTCTAATCAACAATGTTTCTAATACATATGTTGTGACGCATTTTATAACAATGAGGTCTAACATGTCCCTTTATCTCACAATAATGACATGTTGGAACAAATATACCCTTTTTGGATGAATTCAAAGGAAGTTTCTTCATCTCAACAGGCTTCACAACGGTACTTTTCTCAATTTGATGAGATTCTTTAATTAGTGACATTCATTCTGCGTTCCTAGGGAACAAACATCTTGTGAGTTGTTTTCATAAAAATCACTTATGTGTTCTTACTGCTTTAACCACTATACCCCCAACCAACTTTCCTATATCCATCAGTTAAAGTAAGGATCTCATTTAACTTGATCTTTCCACTATTAAAATGATGGATATATTGGTTCAATCTTCCAATACCACCTTATCCTTCTCAATTTACATGTCCTTACTCTTGATAACTCCTATCATGACTTATTGCTAAGTAGTTATCTTTATCAAGTGATCCTATATTTAAAGTAGTGTTTTTTTTTTCATTTTTAGTAGAAATAAGTTGTTACATAATCGAATTAAGAACATCTAGGTTGTATTCCTTCTGTTGATATTCCAACTTGTCAATGAATGGCTTTTTGGCAAGATCAGTTTCATCCCTAAGTAATTTTCTTCAACAGCCTTGAGAGTTCTCTTCAATCATGTGTTATCAGAGTTTGATTTTTTCAGAATATTCTTAACATATTCCTCCATATGTTCTTTAAATTGAGCATAACTCATATGTTGTTCCTTCTCATCATCATTATCATCATCACTATATTGATGTGATTTTTCATCAATAAAAATAATTCTCATGTTTTTGACATCATATCACATGTTCATCTCAAAGGTTCGGATATCTCCTATAAGCTCATCAAGACTGTGTTTAGTAATCTTGCTAAAGGCCTCAAGAGCAGTAACATTTTCACTAAATCTTTTTTAAAGGGTCCTCATGAACTTGTGGATTTATTTTTCTTCCAAAATAGTTTCTTCCAAGGGATGAAGTTGATTGATGATAGATGAGAATCTTGAATAGTAAGTTTCAACATTTTCATCATTTCTCATATGAAGCCCATCATAATCAACCATTAGATGTTGCACATTGAGCCTGTACCTTCAAATTGAAGGTTAAGAATTCTCCAAGATTCTTTAATTTTCGTGCACTTGGATATGAGAAAGTATCACTGAACATCAAGTGAGGATAGAATAGTGCATATGGCCTTATTATTGGAGACTGCCTCTTTTCTTTCTGCATCCATTCATCCTTCTAATGGGTGCTTCCATCCTTTTTCAATTTTTTTCACACTTCTCCATCTCCTTGGCATTTCAATAAGATCATCATCATTTCAGTAAGGAAAGTTGTATCCATCCAGGAAGGGGGGTCGAATAAACTTACTTACTATAATTGTATCAAATCTCAAATCTTCGCCTGCTTATTATAAGCTAGAACTTGCTCTAATATATACCAATTGCAAAAATCATTAGATATGTTCTAGTGTGCAGATGTTCCTTTAAAAAGTAATAATATGAACATAAATATAAAAATACATTGGAATAAGATAAAAGCACGAGATAGGCTCCACCTTATCCTTCAAATCTCTTTCAATAGAAAAGTACAACTATTTCAATTAAACACCCACGAACTCTGTTCTATGCTAATTGATAATTCCATACAACTCCTAATTAGTTATCTGGCCACTATGTGGACTTGACAGAACTGCATGGACTCCCTCCAAGGCTGCGACGAGATCTTCGAACTTGTTGATCGAACTCCCTCAGACCCTCTCGAAATCTGCATTATAAGGACGTGTTCTTTTATATGTAAAGGAACACGAGATGGAATAGAACAGAAACAAAATAAACTAACAAAGTTTATGAACAAAAACTCTCTAATACCCTTACAAAAACTAACGGAGGAGATTTGAATACATCGATCGTCCATTGAAGAATATATAACCTAGAGAGAATATAATCAAATCTCTAAAGATTTTAATCAAATCTATTTGACTTGTGTTCTTGATCATCAAGTTGGACCAAATCTTGGATGAATCTCCACCAAGATATTCTCTTTCACAAATAAGATATATTTTACTAAATCTGGCGATGAATCTTCTCCTTGTTATTCTTTTCCATAAATAAATAATTAAATTAATCAAATTATAATTTAATTAGTTTAATGACAAAATAATTAGAAATATATAATTTTTTTAATAAATCACTCTCTCGTCAGACAGGCATATGCGAGACGGATTGTGAATTGGGTCGATCCGTTACTACGTACGATTAGTACTATATAGGTAAAATATATTTATTGACTACTAATTATCAATAATCGTACTTTAACGAATCAAACTTAACACTCCATGATTCATCCTACCTTAATAATCATACTTTAAATATCAACAATCGTACTTTATTTATATAATAATCAATAAATAATCATACTTTACCTATATAATAATCACCCATTAATTATACTTTACCTATATAATAATCATATTTAAATAATGGGTCGATCTATCTAACAAGTTGTTTCATATAAGCACTGTTGATCGCTATTTACTTTCACCTCAAGTGTAAGAGATCGATTGTAGCGCGTGTGACCAAGTTAAATTATCGTTCCCAAGAGACATTTATAAATTTAATAAATAATTCTATGTATGATAATTTAATTGTAAGATAAATTTGGGAGTTTTTGGAAATATTTAAGTACTAATAAAAATTGAATTTAAATAATTAAACTAAGCAAAGAAAATAAATCACATAAGAGAAACAGTTAAGCATTCAAGAATGGAGAATTGGTAATGTTAAAGCAAGCCAGCTTAACTATGTAAGTGATTTATCTAGACCCAAACTAATTACCTGCAGATATTTATAAGAGGATCACTAAGCCTAGTTAAATCACCTTGATCGGGTGGATCTAACACTTATAATGAGCTGCAAATCCTATGATTGATAAAGAATTAACTCTCACTCTCTCTATAGGTACTTCATGCTAAATTCCATTAAAGGTTAGAGCACCAGACCTTCCTTTCTAGGTACTAAATTATTAACCCCTTTTGTTTCCTTACCAATTACCTAGTAATGATGTTTTACCAAATAATTAGTATTCCAAAATTATTGTCTAACACTCTTAGGAATTTTTGGTCAATCCCCTAAGACTGCCACAGGAAACAACAACTATCATGCAGAAATAAAGAATACTATTAACTATTAATCAGTAATACCGTCAAGAATAATTAAAGGAATCGAAACTCAAAACACAATAATATGAAGTCTCAAAATATCTTTCTTCAATAAGGAAATAAACATTCTGCAGTGTAATAAATCCAAGTTTAGGGCAATCAAATCACATAATCAATTCTGTCTTAGCCCATGGATTTACGAGGTCAAATCACAAAGATATAATAAGCCTCAACCGTTGTTCTAAAATAACAGAAAATAATAACTGTAAAGTAGAAAATCCTTGTGGAGGAATTCGACTCTTCAATTACGATCTTCGCCAGAATCTCCGTCTTCGATCCAAGTAGCAACTCTGATCGTCTCTCCGGTGGATGGATGGAAAGTGGTGAGTGATGGGGAATTAGGGCACTGTATCGAGAATTTGCATCGTGTGTTTCTTCTATTTCTGAATCATAATCCCTTTTATACTTCGCGAACTGGGCTAGCTTAAGTCATACGGTAAGGATTATTGGCCACACCCGATATGGATATGGGCCACACATCTATGTGCCCGGTTTAGAATAGTAGGCACCCAATAACAAATTTATGGTGCCCGGTGCAGTGCACGGTTAATGCCTGACGGTGATCTCTTGATGCCCAACAACTTACCTTGCAAAGGGTAGCTCCGTCTAGTGGCATGCACGGTAGAAAACTCACGTGCCTGGTTCAGCGCATGGCCACTCGTCGGCTCGCCTGGCAGGTTGTCTGGTTGGCATTGCTCCATGCCCTGTTGCTACGCCGGCAAAGAGCAACTTCTTTCCAGCTCTATCTCCATCCTGACACTTGATCGATTTCTCCCTCTTTTCCTGTGAAAAACATGACAAAATACCTCTCGAGCACCTTTTATCGGTAACAACAAGAGCAACACCTTTTCATGCAATTATAACATCAAAATTCATCAAAGAGGTACTAAATCGGACCTAAAAGATCATAAATTTCCACTCTCATCAACTGTCTTGAAAAAGACTCTGTCTACTCATTTATTTACTCTCAGAGGACTAGGGTGAAATCGTGTTACCCTTAATTATTACTCCCTCTATCCTAATAAGTTTTTCATTCTTTTTTCATTTGTTTATCCCATTACACTTTTCACCCTCTTAAAATTGTAATGTTTCAAAACAAATATCTTCTAAATATATCATATTTTAAAAAAAATACCACTATAACTTAAGACACTTAACTTATTGTATCATTTATTTATTACTTAAAAATACAACTTATGAAAAGTCTTACCATTAAGTATATGTGCATTCATGTTTATATAGTTTTAAGAATATTTTTTTTTCTTGAATAATAAATTATTTACAATTAGAAGTTTTGTCATTTAAACTTTATTTCTTTTACATACTATTACTAAAAATGCATCAGTGTACCATGTCATGTATCACTAACTCAATATTTGTTACATACTTATGAAATGTAATTAATGTAACATAATATAGACATAATATTGTAAGTATAAACTTGTTTATACTATAATATGACCAATAGATAAGATATTATTAAAAAGAAAAGATAAAAATACAAAGCAAAGTCAAAAGAAAAAAGATGTTAACTCCCAGCCACACGCGACATAACTACGTAAATTTAAAGAACTCATTGTTCATGTCATAAAATATATATTTGTGAAGAAAAAATGGAGCCACTTGATGCCACAAAAGATCACCTCCAATTCCTGAAAAAAGCATCAGGAGTGGCGTTACCCTCCATATAGATGTGTGAAACATGGAAGTCCATAGTTTGTAAGCTCTCTTTTGCCTCCCTCCATCTTGAATATAATCTCCATGGTATAGTAGGGGAAGTTTGTTTGAAAGAATGCACGACGAACATAGAATCCATCTCAAGCTATAATTTTATCCAGTCGTTGTTGTATGCAAAATCAATCGCCAAACAGGCAGCTGCTAATTCTGCTTCCATTGCAAGTCCTTTGTCAAAGCCACCCGTTAAATAGCCAAGATAAAAGCCTTGACTTTTACGATAGATTCCTCCTCCAGATATGTCTCCAGGTGCCCCAATTTCATGTCCATAAATATTTGCAATGATCCATTCCACCGGAGGAGTATTCCAATGAACTGATATCACTTATGGAGCTTTCCTTGGGATCCCCTATATGCCAAAGTACCTCAATGTCCATAGGTCCTCTATTGTATTATCCATGTTCCCCATGGTGAAGAAATTTCCCTATCTGATAAGAGCCATCAGTATCCGAGATCTCACCACTTTGTCCTATAAGTTTTCATCATAGCCATCATTAACAACCTTATTTCTTTGCTTCCAGATTACCCAGCAGTAAGTGACAATTACTAGACGCCAAATTGACGTGATTTGCTTGCTCCCAGTGATAGACATGGCTTGTAGTAAAAAAGCAAAAAAAATTTGATCAACATGCATCTTAGGACTAAATTGAAAACCAGCTACAACTCGTCGTAGTACTTCCGATGAAATCGGGCAATGAAGAAATATGTGATCAAATTTTTGTTCCACTCTTTTACATAAGTAACACCTCAGATGGCTCTCTGAATCCTCTATGCGCCAGAACATCCCAAGTAATCAAGACTCCTTTAATAGCTTTCCATACCATGATGGACCTATGGATGGGGATAAAGTTGGCCAAAATCCAAGAACCCCAATTGGTTTCTGGATATGCCTCCCTCGTGTGCATTTACGCCACTTTTGATGATATTTTGCCCTTCAATGACATACCAAATAAGGGATATTTTAAAACCCTTGAATTTTCTTTTAGATCTAAGAGGGCTCTTGGGATGGAGTGATGGGGAAGGTAATGAGAATGAAAGAGTATTGATTATCATTCTTCACACTTGGTAATAGGTAATAAGAATCCAAAATTCTCAATCATTCTTATTGATTAAATATATCCCATTCTCAATTTTCATCTCATCACCATTACCCTCCCCACATTAATGATTTTCATTATCATTACCATTCTAAAATTTGAACCAAGCGACTCTTAAATATATCATTTTTACACAATATAACATTTTCCTGCTCCATAAATGTATTAATATTTTATCTTTTATTATTTTCTAAGAGTATATTCACATCTAAAAAAATTACATTCAATATAATAGTATCAAAATATTACTTAAAATTAATTCATTAGACACATAACTTACATTTTATTTTATTTATCACACATAAAGGTTCTATTATCCTTTTAAATTTATAATACATCAGTAATTTGTGGAATTGCATATTAACCTAACAATGTGGTTTGAAGTACCATAATATTCCCAAAATGCACTTAAAAGTATCATGATACAAACACACACACACAAGAATATTAGTAAAAAAAAGTAGTTTTCAATCCACGTCTGAAAAAAGGGGGCTCTATGACTTAAGGGCCTGAAATAAATAAAACTATCATTTCAGGATGATAGCCTAAATTGAAGTCTTAAATTGATAAAATAGAGACAACATACAACAAATTCTGGACCCATATTGATAGTTTTATATATTTTAGACTCTTAATTAATAGAAAATATAATTCCAACCTGATAGGTTACCTATCATTTGGGTTTCAATTGAAATTATTCTTGAGTAAAATATTTCATTATATACATAAAAGTGTCATTTGGTATACTTATAAAGTATTCCTATTAAAGTATATATAAAGTATCATTCACATGATAGCTTTTATATTAACTAACGTCAAAATTAATTGTATACAAATTTTTAGAGTTAAAAAAAACATGATTATCTTTTTAATTTATTGAAAATGATCCCATGAAAATAAAAATTAGTGATACACTTTTCGAAATTGCATCAATTTATTTAAATTTTCGATGGAAATTAATTTAGTCTCATGCAATATCAAAAGGTGAGGGACTAAATTGTTTTTTCCATCTTTCATGGACCATTTCCTGTAAAGTAAAAATGTATGACATGGCCACACTTTGATGCCACGTAAACGTTCAGTCGGATAGCCCCAAATTTTTTAGTCACATGATCGGCACGTGCATAATTCCAACAATTTTATTATTTTTGGTAAAAATTGAACTAATTAATTGATATAATTTCAAAAAAAGGTGTGAGAGTAAATTAATTCTTTTAACTTTATGTGACTCTTTTCAATAAAGTAAAAAAGGTGTGTAACTTTTTTTGTTAACTCAAAATTTTTAACATCTAGCAATTTACACATGGGATAATAAAATTAGTACACGTAAATATAATAATAATAATAATAATAATAATAATAATAATAATAATAATAATAATAATAATAATAATAATAGGGGTGGACATCGGATCGGGTTTCGGGTATTTCGGGTTTTCGGATCGGGCACCCGAAATTTCGGGTTGAAAATTTCATTATCCGAACCTGCTCCGAAATTTATTGGATCCGAAAATTCGGGTACCAGAAAATACCTCTTTTTTTAAAGTATTGTTATAATAAATTAATTAGGTGGATTTAAATAAATTTTTTTACTGTTTAATCTTTGAGGCAATATTTTATTTGATCTCTTTTATTATTTTTTCTTCGTTTTAAATAATTATAAAAGAATATAATAAATTCAAATCACATCATAATAATATTAATTTTTATACTAATGTTAGGATTTAGATAGTATATTTTAATTATGTTGTGAGATATTTAAATTTATAAGTATATTTTTATATGTTATTTTTATCTAAATAATTAAAATATTTATACATTAAAGTATATGATAACTTAAATCATATTAAAATTAATAATATAAGGAGAATTCAAATTTAAATTTGATAAGATAAGGATTTAATAATACAAAATTGTGTTTTTATTATGTAAAAATAATTGATAATTTAAAAAATAAATAAATTCTATTAAGTAATGTTAAAAGGATAATAAATATATTTTATGATTAAAAAATTAAGAATGCATCAAAATTTTAATATTTTATGAATCAAATTATTTTTTATAATTAATAAAAGTGTAAAAAAAAAAAACTTTGGGTACCCGATCGGGTAATTCGGGTACATTTTTAATACTGAAACCCGAAATTATCCGAAAAAATCGAGTTTTTCGGGTAATTTTTTTCGGGTTGGATCGGGTACCCGAACCCGAAAATAAATGCCCACCCCTAAATGATGATAATAATAATAATAATAATAATAATAATAATAATATATGTGACAGGCAGTGGGAGCATGCTGGTATTTGTTGGGTATCCAAAGGGCAGCAAAATGCTTGAAGGAGCAATGTATAATTACAAGGAGTGGGAGTTGTAATGAAAAGATGATGGCATGCCAAGAATCCATATATTATGGGACAAGAGATCTTGTAACAGATCCAATCAGATTAATTTGGGGTGAGAATAGACATGCTCGCTCTACTTGCCTAGAAAATTACGACAATTTTGACTACGGAGTTTATAAATGGACCGTTCAACTTGTTTCTAATAACAATCATCTGGAGAAAATTCTCTTTCCAATATTTTGGGGCCTCATGACTCTTAGGTACGTTCCATATCACTAGTTAATCGGATTACCATTATGCTTGAAGCTTTGAGTAATGCAAACAATAATTCTTTCATACAAAGTATTTTTACCATCCTTTAGTCATTCAAGAAAACTCCTCTTATATTAATTAAATTTAAAGTTTGTTGTTGTTTACAATGACACCGAATTTCTCCTTCTACCACTTTGATGAAATATTGATTAGGCCACATGATGTATGAATGATCATATGTAAGATGAATGTAAAATTATTTCCCTTATGGATGTTTGCTTGCATTTAGAATCCATTTTTGATTTTGGATTTTGAAATTTTAAATTTAATTTAGTTGGAGATTTTAATAAACATTTCTTAGTATATCTACATACTTTATTGATTCTTAACCTTTTTCTATTCTCTATCTTCTCATAAAAATTAATATTTTTACATACATTATCAACATGTACTTCTTTCCTATTGATGTTGATATTCTCATATAGTTAAATCTTATTCTACAAAAACTAAAAAATAGACATAAATCTTTATTATTCATTTCATTTTAAAAAACCAACATAAATTAAAAAAAATTGACATTCTTTTAAGGAATGTTTGGTTGAACTTAAATTGACTTCTAATTGTTGACTTTGTAATTCGTGACTAGTGAAAATTTGATTTAGTTTATAATGTATGTTAGATTGTTGAGTTATTTTGTATGATCGATATGGTTTTGAAAAGTGACGTGGTAACAATTGAATGGCTAAATAGCATGAGATAAATTTTTCTTTAAAAAGACAAATAATGTGTATTTGATTTTAGAAAATAATTGAAATGAGTTTACATTATATGTATTGTAGGGGTAGGATTTTTTGGATTTGAAAGCCGACTGCCTATACTATCTAGTTTAAACAAGCAAACTTTTGACTAGCAATGTAAAGCACTCTGCTTAATAAGTAATTTAAAACAAACATAGTGTTGGTTTAAGTGATTAGGTATGGTTTTCTTTTTTATTCTACTAGTCACTCATTCAATAGAGTCGCACGAGAGATGTTACGTCATAAAGAATACTATCAAAACTTATTTGTACTTCACATCCATGCCGCCTCTCTCACTTTTTATATTATAATTGTAAGAACATGTATAGGATAAGGAGTTTATTTCATTAGGGTTCCTTTTCATTTACGTATCACTCATCCAACATATAGTGTGACAAGGGATTATTCACAAAAGTAGCATAGGAAAATTGAATCATTGCTCCACCCTCATTACTTTTATGTAATTATAATTGTAATATTTTTTTTTATCAACAATGAGTTGATATTGCATATAAGATTTTAACTTGGATAATTTTAATTGACAAAATGCATTCATCAGATGAAGATCTCACAATTATTTTATTGAATAGGTCTAACAGTCTTACTGATTATTCATGTTCGTTTGAGCCTAAAGTACTATACAAGTAGTGTTGTGTTGTTGTTGGTTTTACTTTTTTTTAAACTCGTATTTACCATGAAATTGTTATTGAAAACTACAGCACTTTTGGTAACTTGGAGAGCACAACAGATTGGCTAGAAGTGGTTTTCATCATAATTGTTCTCACCATAGGACTTCTCCTGGTGACAATGCTAATTGGTAACATCAAGGTATATACATCTAAAAATTAATTTGTTAGAGTTCTTAGATTATACATAAAATCATTGGAAAGAGTTTGGAAAGTTGATATGATGGTGATCAGGTGTTCTTGCACGCGACAACTTCAAAGAAACAAGCAATGCAGTTGAAGATGAGGAATATAGAGTGGTGGATGAGAAAAAGACGACTGCCACAAACGTTCAGGCAGAGAGTACGTAATTATGAGAGACAGCGATGGGCAGCCATGCGTGGAGTCGATGAATGTGAAATGACACGAAATCTCCCTGAAGGCTTACGAAAGGATATCAAATATCATCTTTGCTTAGACTTGGTTAGACAGGTACACACACATATACAAAGTTTACATTTTGATATTACTCTAAATTTTATGTGGTAGCCTAGAGGTTTAACGCAAGTGATTATTGCTTGTTTTAATTAGGTACCTCTATTTCAACACATGGATGACCTGGTTCTGGAGAATATTTGTGACCGTGTAAAGTCCCTCATATTCACTAAGGGAGAAACGGTAAATTACTATAATTTAGCTTCTTATGATAAGTGATTCTCTCAATTTTTTGGTCTTATTTTTGTTTCACGTGTTGCTCAACTCTTTATTAAAATATCAAATACACAATATAATATTATTGCACATCAATTTGCACCGGGTAAAGTTATAAGGCTATAAATTAAAATTTCTTAATTTTTTTTTTAAATTTTAGGTGGATTCTATTTGAGGATAGGTACCTTTTATTTAAAACAACTATTTTTAATGTTAAGATCAACACATTTTTGAAATGCTCTAGATTAAGGAGATTAATTAAACAATACTGGAGTAATTAAATGGTATACTCACAAACAATATATTAGTAAAATATTCATCTTATATTTCAATATTTTTCACGTGTTAAATCTTTTTTTAATCAGTTTTCCATTTTATTTATTCACATTATTTATTATAAGAAGTGATATTATTTTTATATAGAATTTGAATAATAATAACTAATATTGAAAGATAGACGGTTAGAAAAGTGTAAAAAAAAAGTTTTGTATATAATTACATATACTTTGTGTGTATATCATGTAATTTTAACTTTAAAAATAAAAAAAATATAACTAATTTGAGCAAATAGTGGGCATATGAATATATATTCAATTTGCGTGCCAGTTGTGTGAGATGCATACATTAATTATTTTAAATGTGAGTATTTAGATTACAAGAGAAGGGGATCCGGTGCAAAGAATGTTGTTCATTGTAAGAGGGCATCTTCAAAGTGGCCAAGTCCTACGAGACGGGGTGAAAAGCTGTTGCATGTTAGGTCCTGGGAATTTCAGTGGAGACGAACTTCTATCATGGTGCCTTAGAAGACCATTCGTCGAAAGGCTCCCACCATCTTCATCCACCCTCATAACTCTCGAAACCACTGAGGCATTTGGTTTGGAAGCCGAGGATGTTCAGTATGTAACACAACACTTCCGTCACACATTTGTTAACGAAAAAGTGAAGCGAAGTGCACGTTATTATTCCCCTGGATGGCGCACTTGGGCAGCTGTTGCCATCCAACTTGCATGGAGAAGGTTTAAGCATCGATTGACGCTCACTTCTCTCTCCTTTATACGGCCACGAAGGCCCTTGTCCAGGTGCTCCTCACTTAAAGAAGACAAGCTTAGGCTTTATACTGCCTTGTTAACTTCCCCAAAGCCTAACCAGGATGATTTTGATTTCTGATTTTTATTTACTTATTCCTAGTCTTCGTTAGTCACTTCTCTCTCTGAACCATGTATCATCATAATTTGTAATTTGTGTATAGTAATAAGTGAATGACACTAATGATTAGCTATTTCAATTAACCTATTATTCCTAGTGATGGATTGTTTTGTCTTTTTTTTTAAAAAACTTTTGTCATATATTTTGATTATAATAATCTAGACATTTCAAATGTACTTCTTAACTATTTTCTGAGTTTCTAGTTACTAACATATTTTAGTGAAATTTTAAATTTACGTTATGTAGCAAGTGTTTGGGTTACATATTATGTGCACGATGTGTATTTACATTTGAGAAAAATACAACTTCAATCTAATTGGATTTTTCCAATTTAAAATTTCTTTTTATCGTTATATAGTGATCTTAAAATGTGCATTTGTAGTCTCAATATTATTTGAACATTTTTATATAAACCACTTCCCCATAAAAAAAAAAATTCATGTTGTTTAAGAAAAATTACTTTATCGATCAATTTTATTGATTGTTGGAGGTATTGTAGTATAACTTTTTTATAATAATAAAGTATAAATATGTTATTTTTAATAGGTAAATAGACAACATTTTATCTAAAATAAAAAAGAAAATAGAAGAGTACAACAGAATATAAAGATATAGTAAGCATGACGAAAGACCGTCATGAAAGAAGCCAAACATACGACTTTAACGGAGGGTCCAAACAGGTGGCCCAAAGAATAATAGCAGAGAGACAATCAGTCATATTCATTTAATTTACTCCAATCTCTAATAAGAAGGACCATATATTATATGCAATAAATAAATAGACCAGATGATATAAAAAGAGAGTGGAAAAGAGTCAAGATCAAAGAGAAAAAATGTAAAAATGCCACAGGTGGCGAAGGCCATGCAAGGCCTAACAATCAACTATTTAAACCAAAATTATTTATTATTCATGTCATTGAACATGTAAATATGTAGGAAGTTATTGGTGCGAAATGATGCCAAGAGAGTTCCCCTACAATGCTAGATAATGCATATGCAATAGTATTACCTTCTCTGAAGATGTGTGAAACATGAAAGTTCATATTCATCACAATATCCTTAGCTCTCCTCCATCAAGCAACTAATTGTCAAGGAATCTTAGGCTCCGGATTGTTCATAGCATAAACTACGAAAGCGGAATCAATTTCCAACAAAAGTGAATTCCACTCCTTGCGCAAATTCTATAGCCATGAATGCCACAATTTCGCTGCAAACGCAAATCCTCTATCATAGCCTCATGTGAAACAGCCACATGAAACCCCTCTGCTATTTTGAAATATCCCTCCCCTAGATATCAGACTAGATGATCTTGAAGAACGACCATGTCACGACCCACCTTACTCAACTTATAATTCAATTACTAATTAACATAAACATCATCATTATAAAAATCTGTATATGTATTTTTTTCTCACAAAATATATTCATTACAAAAACCATATTCTGACATTCGTTATTAGTTTCTGACACCACATCAATCCACACAAACTTGTGAAAATACTCATTATATTACATAACAAAACATTAGTGGAAACAAAGTAAGCCCACGGCCTAGCCCAATAAGTCGTCATCCATGTACATCCGCTCAAAACCCGGAAGGAGCTCCACATCTTGCACAGTTACATCACAAAACTCAATCATCAACAGGCTCACTTATTATTGATAGTTGATTGGTTGTGATGTAATCTTGATTAAATCATGCATCCTATGTCTTGAATTATATAGACAGTTGAGTGGAAGATCTAATGGACGTGATGCATTGAAGTATTAGCAGCATGCATGGCAGTTGGAGGCGGTTGAAACTGAAAGCACTCAAGATGGAAGCAGGTGGAGGCAGTTTGCTGGTATAAACTTGTGACAGTTATATCTTGAGTTGTAGGCATCCAATTGAATTGAATTAAGAGTGTATTTTATAGTTCTCGTTCCATACTACACGTTAGGATCAAGAACGGTTACATTCTGGCTCGTCTTATACTCTATATAAGGCCTAGAAGTTAGCTAGTTGAAGCAGTTTTACTTAGCTAATTTTCTGCTCTTTTGCTTAACTTGCATTAGAGTGATCTTCATTGAGTTGTATTAAGTCTGATAGTAATAAGAAATTCTCTCTCACCCAAAGAGGACGTAGGAGGATTATTCCCGAACCTCTATACATCTTGTGTCTCTTCTTAGCTTTATTACATACACACAAAGATCAACTTGATCACAATTATTCATAGTTGGTAGTTTTATCATCTTTGAGCTTTCTTGGTCTCAAGAACACAACACTTATAATGCATAAACTAGTGAGACAAAAATCTCAGTAAGTAGAAATCATGCATGCCAGTGCATGAAAATGCATTTTGTTTGCTATTGCCTATTTCTTAGTCTTTCTAGTTGATCTCTATTATTTTGAAAATTGTTCAGTTGCGGGATCCCCACGACACACTTATGATATGCACCCCAAATGAGCTCAATGAGGATGATTTTTTCGAACCTGAATAAAGTGTCGGGAATGATTTTTCTGAACCCTGACAGAGTGTTGGAGATGATTTTTCCGAATCTCGAATAAAGTGTTGGGAATAATTTTTCCGAACCCTAAATAAAGTGTTGGGAATGATTTTTTCGAACCCTAACAGAGTGCATATATAGTGGCCGCACACACCATTAGTATCTTATTAATTTTAGGAAAAACACTTTTCATGATTATACATGGTATTTAGCAAGTGCAATTACATATGCTTCACAATTCATTTACGATACCAATATCATTATTTAATCAAGATAAAACAACAAATAAAATTCAAATCACATAGATCTTCTTCTGGAACAACTTCATCTCGAATCATACATATCTATTTTTTTTAATAACAACTTCACCTCGGATCACACATATCCTTATAAACGATATCTTCTCAGATACCACAGATCCTTATTCAACAGTTTTCAATAACACAAATCTATATAGAACAATGATATTATCTCAAATCACATAGATCTGCAACTTGTATCACAAATTTATCACAAATAATTTTCAAAATAATATTTAGTTGCATAGGAATACATACTTACCTTCAATCACATAAATCCACAGCTTGTATAACAAATTAATCACGAATAATTCATAACATAACTAAATTAGTTACAGATAATTCATAACATAATTATCACATATTAATAAAAAATAATTCACACAACATGTTTATGCATTGTAGTTGGATTTCTACTTACCTGAACTCCGATAGTAACAATACCATAGACCTCGTAAAAAACTTTAACTACCTATCTGCCTTTCAGGCACACTCCTCTTTCTCTCTCTTCCTTTTCTCCTTTCCTCTCATTCTCTTCTCTTTTTTTTTTCTTTTTTTCTTTATTTTTTCTCTTCGAACTGGTCTCTACTTGCCTTGCTTTCAACCCCAAATGGGGTTAACTCCTTTATATACAAGGAGTTGGGGGTATAGTTCACCGCTCCTAATCTTACTTACTATATATAGTAGAGTTAATATCATTTTTAGTCCTCTAAGTATAACGTTTTTCGAGTTTGGTCCTTTAACTTTTGACTTTCCATTTTTCGTCCTTTATCTATTCATGTTTTCACAATATTAGTCCTTTATGTTTAAGCTAGTCCATTATCAGTCCTATATGTTTATAAATGGTCCAGAATTAGTCCTATTTTGACTAAGTCAACATTTATTTTGACAAAGTTAACTTTTATTTTGCTAAATCCAATCTAATATTCTGCTATTACCAAATTGCCCAATTTTATATAATACTTTGTTTTAAATATGATTTTCATCCATTTTCTATAAAGTAGATATAGTCCATTACGATCATATCAGGCCCATCATGCTTCCGTACATTAATCAATTAGCATTAATCTCGTAATTAACTGACTTGTAATAGTAACAGTACCTTTTTTGAACGTCAGTCCACTGGGTTTCTGGGAGGTATTACAGCTGCTCCTCACAACCAACCACGCACCCCGCAGTGTGATGGTTCAATCTCGTTCCTTCAGTGGACCTCAGCACAACCCTGGTTCATGTCCTACTCCGGGTGTACAGGATGCTGCTACTGTTTCTTGTCGGAAAGTATGGAGATTAGGGTTGAAGAGAAATGAAAGGTGGCATGTGGGCAGAAGCCCAAGAACATTTATTTATTGAATGGAGAATTTATTACACACTCATCCTCACTGAACAAGAGGAGATAACTCCTTTAGCTACCTATTGTAGCTGCACTCAGAGCACTCATACCAAGAAAAGAAAAGAATACAATGTTTATTTTAGAAAGAGAAAACAGAGGGTAACGATCGATGCCTTCTGCTTCCTCAACACACCTATTTATAGAGCCTTTCAGATTTGAAATCCGGATTTCATAGCCTCCAAATCTTTTGTGATGTCACTGCTTACGTCATTGTTCTTGCGTCAGCACTTACGTCATCTACATTGGATCCCAACTTTAGCAGTGAGCTGGTCCCTCTCCTTTATTGGATTCTTTTTTATGACGTCACTGCTTGCGTCACTTTTTTATTGGATGCCAACAGCTGGCTGGTTTTCTTTATTGGATTCCCTTTTGTGGGTCATCTTCCCTGTTGGTCATATGTCTCTTATCCTTTCGGAAAGGTCACCTGGCTCTTGTTTTTTTGAGGAGTCATTTGTCATCTTTAGTGCCTGATGATTCTCCCGGCTCCTGGTATTCCGAAGAGATTTTACCCTCTTCTTTCCATGTGTCTCCTTTGGGGGTGGATCAGCAGTTCTGATCATCCCTATGCCCATCCTTATTCCTTTTCCAAACTCAGGCTCTGCTTGGGTGGAATAGCTCGAACATACCTTGTTTGTCCACTGCCCGGAATGGGCCATGTTACAATATCTCCGATGGGTTTGTTTACTCACCGGAATCTTGTTTTTCCAGAGAAATTCTTGTTTTTCTTGGAACGCCTTCTCCGCAAACACTGTCTTTTTTCCTATTAAAGTATTCAACAGGAAAGACCCATTCAAAGACTTATGCTCGAACTTGAATGGGAACTTTACCTCCACCATGACTTTGATGCAGACATACAAACCCCTCGCTCTTCGCGTAGAGATCTGTTCTTCAGAAAATATAGAAACCAAGACTGGTTCTTTTCTAGAAGACTCTTTAATCTTATTTGATGCTGAGACATCGGGTCTTCTTAGCTTGATGAAATGGAAGGCCTCGTGGTTGCCTTTCCGGACTGGTTCTGGGGCCGCACTGGTAAAGTACAGCTCCAATACATCGCCCCTAGATAGAGTCGAATTATTTTCCCATGCCTTGAAAACCTTTTCTCTGAGCCAATCTGGAAGTTTTGTAAGTTTTGAAAAACCTGGTGCAACAGTATAGATCGAGGCTAGTGTCCCAAAGTCATACCACTGCTTTACATCCATTGGATTTAAGCCTTCTTGCATCCAAACTCGGGGATATTTCCCCGATATATCCACCCGGTATTTCTCCGGTCGGATTCCTTGTCTGGTGTTCAATTTCTCCCAGCTGGCTTGGTATTTCTGCCAATAAGATAAATCAGCTAAGTTAATACCAACCTTAGCAGTGCCCGTCATAGACCTAAGGTTGATCTCTCCCTCTTTGACCCCAGAGGTGCTGGGTTGATTCGTTGACTTTAGATATGACTCCAGGTCTTCGATTTTTCCTTTGATCGGTTCCTCTTTTGGAGGTTCCAGAATAGGACTTGTGCTAAGGGTACTTGAATCTCTTGCTCCGGGTTTAGAGCCCCGTTCTCAACTACTCTCCTTTTGTCGATTGCAATTGCTATCAACAGCCCAGATGAGTGGCTCTCGGGTTGCTTCGAACAGACTTGCGCCATTTCGAATGCAGTCTCGTATGCGATTAGACACTTTGGTCTGATCACTATCTTGTATTCTTCCGGCACACCTTGCATTGAGTGCCAGATTCTCGAATTCCCTTTGGAGCAACTCAAGGTTGTCCATCAGGTGCCTTGAAACAGTTAGGATGGAGTCTATCTTAGCTCTTTCCATCTCTTGTCAGGAAATCTGCCAAAACATTATCAACAGATTTAATAATGACAGTATTAAAATCATAATATTGGCATTCTGCTTGCCATCTTAATAGTCTAGCCTTTTCAGGTTTAGATTCAATTTTATTTTTCAAAAAGGCTTTAATGCTTGTGTTATCAATTTTAAGGATGAATTTCTTCGCGAGAAGAAACAGCGTCCATTTTTTGAACGCCTTCCTAACTGCAAAGAACTCTTTTTCATTGATGTGCCATCTATTTGCTTCGTTCTCCGTAAAGAGCCTGCTACAGTATCTGCATGGCATTTCTCCTTCTGTTGTGGACTTTGTATGAACTGCTACCCACCAATGATCACTGACATCTATATGTAGTACCAGATCATCCTCGTCATTAGGAATGGCTAATTTGGGGAGCTTATTGCAAACCTCCTTTAGTTGTTTAACCATTAATCGGTGAGAATCATCCCATTTGAATTCAACATTCTTTTTCAACAAAGGACTGAACACCTTCCTGTATTGTCCCAGATTGTTGATGAACATTCCAGCAAAGTTAACCACTCCTAAAAAACTTTGGAGTTATTTCTTGTCTTTGAAGTCTTCGGGAAATCCTTGGACATTTTCTACAATATGTGGTTGTAGAATAATTCCGGATTCATCAATCTCTACTCCAAGAAACTCGATCTGCCTTGTTGCTATTACTTCTTTCTTTTCAGAAAGCACCAATCCTTTCTTGTGGCATACTTCTGAAAATATTTCCAGATGTGCCAAATGTTCCTTCATGTTCTTTGAGGCTATGAGGATGTCATCCACATAGACAAACATGAATGAGAAATAATCTTTGAAAAGATTATCCATTTTCCTTTGGTATATTTGGGGCGCGTTTACCAAGCCCATGGGCATGACATTCCAGATATAATGACCTTGTGGTGTGGAGAAGGCTGTGAACTTCCTGCTCCCTTCTTCCATCATAATCTGGTAGAACCCAGATTTACAATCGAACTTTGAGAATACCTTGGCATTCTTGATACATTTAACCAAGTGTTCTCTACTTGGTATGTAGTATCCATCGAATTCAAGATATTGTTGATCCCTTTGTAGTTGATCAAGAGTCTCGGCTTTCCCCGTTTGACTTCTCCATGATTTCGTACTAGAAATCCTGGACTGCTGTATGGGGATACTTCTGGTGATATCAACTTAAGGTCCAGGTGTTCCTTAAGTATTAACTGCATATCCTTTTGATCCTCTTGGTTCATCAGGATAGGCTTGTATCTTACGAGCTCCTGCTCCTTTCCTTCTTTTACTTTGAGTGAGGTTTTGAGCTAGTTCTTGTTCCACCAGGCTAGCGGATCTTCATTGAAGTTCCTCTGTATCTTCTTTTTGACGTCCTCCAAAGATGTTTGTTCTTCGATTGTGACGTCTTTTTGTAGACTTTCTCCCAAGCTCGCTTTGAGAAGGTGGATTGTATCTTCTTTTAGTTTCTCTATCTTCCATCCTCCTCTTGTCTCGGTTCTCATCTGAAGGACTGCTTCGCCATACTTCCTATGATCATTCATCTTTGGATGGCTAAGTTTTCATTCATCACCACGCTTGCTGCAAAATTTGATTGGCATTTTCCTTTGAAATGCATATGCAGTCTTAGTGCGATGATCTTATGTTCACAAAGGGTTGTGAAAATAAGCCCCCTTGTTGCGTTTTCTTGGGTAAAACGCTTGAATGTCTGTAGGAAATTGTTTTCTAACAGAATATCTGCTCCGGTGTTATGGAAATATATCGGTGGAGTTTTCACCTTGTACCACGGGGTACGATCTGCTCTTCCGATCATGATTTCCGCCTGCTTGATTCCTCTGTTAAGGATTAACACCATTTGAGAGAAATCTTTTCCTAGTACTATTGGCAATTCTTCACCTGAGTCTTTCAGAAAGACTCCTTCTTTTACTGAGCAGATCCCGACTCTTGAATCAATGTATGCCGCAAAATACTCTGCACGATGTTCCTTATATATCATCCCTACTGTGATATATATCGAAAATGGACTTGTGGCCATGGGTGGATCAGAGCTTAAAACCCCAAGCCTCTACTAGTAGACTTTGTATCTTTTTCCCTTGACCGTAAACTCCATTCCGTCTTGCAGTCTTTCCCAAGGTTTATGATCCTAGAGAAACTCCAATCCCACTACTAGTTGTTCTGGGAATCTTCCTGCAACTCCTTCGATTATCAGCTCTAGATTGCCGAGTTTGAGTTGTCCTTGGTATCTCCAGTTGTTGGTTGTTGGAGATAATACAAGACATCATAAGGAATAGAGTTATCCTTTTTTGTGATATCGAATATTGCTTCGACTCCTCTCCATCCTTTTGGGCATTTTAATTCTCCTTTAGTTGTGAACTTTTTCGGTTCCTGGATCACCTCCACGATTGGTTTCTTTCCCCATTTCTCGAAGGTCATTCTATCTTCTTGGAAAGAAATCCTCCTTTGTTCGAATCTGAGGCTGTTTTGTCTACTCCAGACTGGTTTATCCCTGATCCGCAAATCCATATCGTGAATTGGCGGTAGCTCCATTATCTCTGGCCTAGTTGCACATGCAACTTTCTTGAACACTTCAGGTATCTCAATATACTCCTTCATTTGGAATAGATCCAAATGATGAGTGTTGGAGAGGGTATACGAGATACTGTATGTGATAGAGTAAGGCCTGTTCCCTTCTTTTATCAATTCTTTATTTTTGAAATCTTGATGAAGGGTAAGTGCCATGTTGAAATCTCGGTCTGCTAGATTGTACGCGATCCTTGAATAAATGTAGGATGCTACTTTTCCTGCGTACAGATTTCCCGAGAGTACTCCTAGGCATGCTTCTCTTGTGCTATTTATTCTCTTATCAAAGACAGCAATATCGATTGGTGTATCGATTCCTTCTTTGAATGTAGCTTTGATGAGAATCTGAATAGCTCTGATATGGACCCAAGATATAGTCTTGGACATCCTCTCCGGGAGTTTACTTAGTTCCTTCTTGATTTCTTCATAAGGAACCAGTTGCATTTCCATCATATTTCCTGTGAGTTCCATTGGGATGCCAATCTCCCCTTCGGTCACTTATATGATGTTGTGTTTCCTCTTTTTGAAACTTGGAAAGAATTTTTCCAATTTCCCCACAGTGAATCCATCGTATAGCTGAGCCTTGGATCCTCCTTCATGATTCTCATAAGGGTTTTATGAGAAATAGATGTCTGGGAAAATAATCCAGACATATGTTCTTGCATCTCTTTCCTGAAGATTTTCTCTTCACTCCGACTCATCTTTGGAAGATTCGTCTTGGCTAAAGAATTCTTCTTCGTAGTTGCTCTCGTCCGAGGATATATCTTCGAACTGATATACCTGTACTAGGTCTTGGAAGTAAACTGCTTCCTCCATTTCTGGAGTTGTCTCGAACTGTCGTACTCTCCTTTTCTGGTTTTTCAGGCAATTTGGTGAGATATGCCCTCTTGCTCCACACGTGTAGCAGTTGCAATCCTTGAATCTTTCATTGATTTGTGTGGCCGCTCTTCGGAACGTCTTTCTTGTGGGAGTTCTTCCTGTGCTCCTCTGATTTCACCCTGAGGTTGAGGCTTGGCTTCTTGAACTCCATCTTGATGGTCCAGATCTTTGCCCTGATTTATAGATTCGGGCCTTCTGTTTAGACCAAAATGATCTTGGTCTTCTGGATCTCCATCCTCCGGTCCTTTGATTGTAAGGATGATTCTCTTAATCCTTTTCTACTTCTTTGGGTTTCTTCCAATGATAGTTGGAAGATCATTGCTTTCGCAACATAAGGGGACGGTCTTATTGATTCCCCTTAATCTCTTGTAGTTCTTGTGTAGCGTCGCTTGATGACACCACTCTGCAATCTTGGCTTTGAGGAAGGACATTCTCCTTGCTATCGAATCCAGCTCACATGGTTCATACTCTTTGATCGGCATTTCTCTCCATGGGCTCGGGATCTTGGCAAAGAATAGGTGGAATACTTCTTTCTCTTTGACCTTAGATTTCCATCTATACTCTGTGAAGAGTTTGATGTACTCATCTACGTGACAAATGTCAAATAGTTCTAGGCTGTATAGAGCAATCCTATACTTATTTTTCTTTTCTTCTTCCATTCCTTCGAAGTACCCTACTCCGATGAAATGGATCTTGAAGATCTTGGCCATTCGATCGACAATGTTGCCTAGATCTTCGCCTTCCATAGCCTCATTTTTTACTTCGTCTGAGAGCTCCTCCCAGGCGCATTTTACTGATCCTTCCAGACTCATAGTAAGGAATCTTATGAACCCTTCTTTGTCCAGCTCTAATGCACAACCTGCGATCTTTATGGCATTTGTCTATCCATCGATCAAGGCTTATCTATTTTTGAAGTCTAGAGTGTCGAGGTTAAGGATCAACCCGTATGGATTTATTGGTTCTAGGTGAGACTGACCATAGGGGGTGTTATGAATATTCGATCCTCGAACTCGGCTTGCTCCTGTGGACATTCCAATTGCCTTCATCTTGAACTTTCCTGGTTGTTGGAATGTATCTTCTTGTCTTGCCCTATGGACTCCGTGTGATCCAGAGGTTCCTTCATCTTGGCTCCGATCCTGTAGTGTCTGATGAGTTTGGGACTGTTGTTGAGAACTTGATATCTCTCCAACGTTCATCTTTAGATCTACAATTGATAGTCCTTGGAAGGACTCATATAAATCTTGTAGATCTTCAAGGTTTGCTCTTTTCGTCCGGGGATGTGGACTCTCCTCGAAGGATAGCAATCATCTTTTCGCTTTTGGACTATGACCTTGTGACCTCCGTCGTCTTTCCCTTTTGATATAGAAGGGGTTCTTGTCCGAAGGTTAGTGGTAACCTTCCTTCTGGCCTTCTTCCTGTCACCTTAGTTTCCAAGGACTTTACTTGTTCTGTCAACTTCACGATGAGGTCGAGTTGCTTGTTCTGTAATTTCTCCACCTTATCCATCTTAAGGCTGATCTCGAACATTGTCTTGGACATGTTTTGGCAATATTCTCCAAAGAATCTTACCGTATTCTGCAATTCTCTAAGATCTTGGTTCATCTTAGAGTTATCTATCTCGATCTCTTTCCACTCTATCATTCAGTCCAGTGTGAGAAGTGATAGGGCTTACAGATCTCTCTTGGACCTTGGTTTGGTCATCTCCTCTATTGCTCTTGTTTGGGGATACGCCCATGGATCTCGGTGAAATTTTGAATTTCCACGATGTTTCTTGGTACTTCTTTGGAATATTTTATCTCCATCTGGCGGAGTTCTTCCAGAGATTCCTCTTTAGTGTGGTTAGCATGGGCCTCCACCCGTTTACGCCTTCGATCGAGGTTATTCCAAAATCGATCGGCGTTCTCGTATTCTATCTCTGCGTATTGTCTATGCAACACACAATAATATTGTTGTATAAAACTGCTTGTCTCGTCGTAGTTGACAGGCTAGAAGTCCCTGTTACTCCAGCTTGGAACAGGGCTGATAGTCCTGTCACTCTCGGATGTCGAACTTTCGTTCGGATCCATATCTCTTTGAAACTCTCCTCTCGTTAAGTGATATAAGTTTATAATAAATATATACATTCATAAATAAATAAACCTAGGGCTCTGATACCATTTTGAGCAAAAATTGGATGAAAATCAGCCTTACAAACAAGTATAGAAAATTTTGGAATTCTAATGGCATTTTCGTAAATAGCATGGTGGAAAATATTGGTTTGGAAATAGCAAAAGGATTATTTTTGGACTAAAGGACTGATTTTGGACTTTTTAGGACTAAAATTGAGAATTCGCATAGATAAAGGACCAAAAGTTGAAAAGGCCATACTTAGAGGACTAATTTTGAACTTTACCCTATATAGTATGTATCTATTTATATTAACTTACTATTTATAGTAAGTAAAATTATTATTATATAGTATTATTATTATTATCCGTTATAAATATACGCGCAATACTTAATGAATAAGATATAATACATATACAAATTAATACACATATGTGTACAATTTTTTAGCACTATTATTATTATTATTATTATGAGAACACGTGTAATACTTAATAATTAAGAAATAGTGTATACACATACTCCCTCCGTCCCAACTTAAGAGTCCCATTTGCTTTAGGGCAAGTGGATTAAGAGTATTATTATTTAATGTGTAGTGGGTAGTTATATTAGTGGGTGTGGGGGCCCCATGTTTTAATTGTATTAGTGGGTGTGGGTGAGTCCCATGTGTCCAAAAAAGGAAATTAGACTCTTTGGGTGGGACGACCAAAATGGTAAAATGACACTCTTAACCTGGGACGGAGGGAGTATAAGACAATTAAATTATATATCCAAATTAATCTACGTAAATAATTATGCACATATATATATTCACATATTGTCACCATTTTTATCACTGGATATCTCAAATAAAATGTAAAAATAAATAAAATGTAGAAACGATTGTCACATAATTGCCACATTATAAAATTCACATCACACAAATTAAATTATATTGACACATGAGTAGTGAGAAGCTCGGGTATCACAGACCATCTGTATTCACCTTAATCCATTTGGGAGGGGGAGGCTGCCATCGAACAGAAACGATATTCAGAGCCTTATTGGGTACTCCTTTGATTCCAAAATACTTGAAAATTTATAAATCAGCCACTGAGTTGTGCATGAAATACGCACCAGTTTATCTCTCCCATCAACATCCTATCCATCGTTCATCATAGCATTTCTGCTAATCTAAATTATCCATATGAAATATACAATAGCAGCCCTCCATAATGAAATAATCTGGCTGGTCCCTTCCTCCATGCGCATTGCATGCAAAAGGAAACCAACAAAACTTTAATCCATAGGGATTTGCGTAGCAAAATTGAACCCATTCAAGACATATCGAAGGACCTCCGAAGAGACATGATAATGAAGACACAAGTGATCCATTGACTCTACATCTGCCTTGCATGGGTAGCACTGAAATGGACCACGTAATCCCCTATTGGATAGAACATTCCAAGTAGAACTAAGTTGCCTGATAGCTTTCCAAACAGTGATGGAGCTCCATGCTAGGATGAAATTTGCGCAAATTCACGTACTCCTATTGGGAGCTGGAAAGTTGGGGCATATGTGCATGTAAGCAATTTTTTAAGTAACTTTGCCTTGTAGACTTAGGCCACATCCTGCGATCAACAAGGTTAGGAGACATAAGAGTTGTAAGAATAATATCAACTAAAATGCCAAATCCCGTCAACAAAATAGTCACTAATGCGTTAATCATAGTGCACGCGATACTCCAATGGGATTCCCACAAGATCAACAATAGGTTTGCCAATCCAGTTGTCTAACCAGATGCGCACATTGAAGTCATAGACGACTAACCTAACTTCCTCATCCATAAAGTGTTCAATATGAACGCTGCATGCAAATCGGATTGAAGAAGAAATATAAGAATTCTTCAGTTTGCTTCCTTTGAACCACCTATTTCTAAAAAAGTTAAGTTAGTTATGATCGCTCAACATATCCCATGAAAGCTTCATCAAGTAAGTTTCGTTGGATGCCTTAATTGATCTGATTCCTAAGCCTCTCTCTGAGATGGAGTAGCAAAAATATTTCCATCCCACCGTGAAGTGATGCACTTTGGAAGCATCCCCTGTCCATATGAAGTTCCTACATGATCTCTCAACAGAGGCGGATCCAATAAGGGGGATCCAATAAGGGGCAAGGGGGTACAGCTGTACCCCAAATTCAAAAGTAATAGTTATATATGTAGTATACATTTTACAATTTTGTCCAGTAGCTTGGTGGTTAGGGCTGTCCTACTTGACCCCAAGGTTAGGGGTTCGACCCTCTTTCATTAATCTTTTTCTTCTTTTTACCCTTTCATTCATTTTTGATTTTTTATATTATATTATTTCTAAAATTTATTTTATATTTTTCTTTTTTAATATAACTATAATTGGGTCAGTCTGTTTCTTTATTATATTTATTTATATTATTTCTTTATATATTTTTTAATTATTTTATATTATTTATCAATCATATTACTTTTAGGCTAATTATAGTGTGTACCCGGGTGCACCCTAAGATAGAGTGCATCCATATACAAATATAACCAAAAACATATACAATTATGAGCAATAATGTATACAATTTAATTGTTAGTTTTTTTAATGAAAAATTGAGTGTAAAAAATATACAATTATTAAAAAAACATGTATACACTATTGAATAAAAAGTTATACACATATGGATGTTAGTTTTTTAATAAAAACTTAGTGTGAAAAAAATATACAATTATTACAAAACATGTATACAAAATAGAATAATATGTATACAAAATAGAATAAAAAATCATACACATATGGGTGCATTCAATATACATTCTTACTTTTAATGTTATGCTACACTTTTTATTATTATTTTTTCCCTTTTAAACATTGGTGTTTCTTTTTCTCCTTCATTGTTTTGTATATGTATATACACACAAAACATATTAAAGTTCATATTTTATAAAATCATTTAAAATTTTCTCATTCGTTTATTGTCTAAATTATTAATTGCAACATAAATTTATATTCAAATTATTATTATTTTCTAAATATGTGTTATAAATTCATGATAATAATGTCCTAAATTGCTTTTTAAAAATGAAAATTAGACAATATTAATAGTAATCATAATTTTTCCATTTTAATTTATTTATTATGTGATTTCGAATATTAAATAAATAATATTTTTATAATTATATTTCGTACCCCCAAACTTTTTTTTTTTCTGAATCCGCCCCTGGAGACAGAGGGAGTATATAATTAGGCACTAACATATGTATGTTGTTTGTTATGTTGCAGAGAGAGTTTGGTGCTTCTAAAGCATATAAGAGCGCGTTAGACATTCTTGTAAAAACACTTTACTCTTAGATTGGGAATTGAAATTGTCGTTGTTGGAACTTTGTACGCCCCTCTCTCTCTCTCTAAATATATTCATGAAGCTGGATATTGATGAGTTCGTGAATCCCCTTTTATTTTTCTTTAGTTCAGCAAGCTTGGAGTATTATACATTGATCATAGTTCTAATTAGAAACCACAAGGAATATATGTTAAAAATAGTTAATTAATTGTTATCACTTTTTATCAATTAGATATACATTTTATAAATGGGGCGGCTATTTGCACCCCGGAACTTACTTAACAAATCCCAAATATTCTTTAATTAATCTTTTTAAAATTAATAAGACTAAAATACCCTTATTACTAAATATACCCCAAAATTACTATTTATCCCCCAAATAAATCATCCTATTCTCTCCCCTTTCCAACACTCCGCTTGTTGTGTGTTCTACGACTACATCCCGCCATTGGAAGAGACGATTGACAAGGAATTTGATGATAAGGTTCTGGAAACTTTGTCGATACAAGTGACTCTGTTTGCGGGCCGTGGCGTGTGTGAAGGTGTCTCCAACATTCACGCAATGCTGCTTCTGTTTTCGGGTTTATAAAAATTGGGCCTTCATCAATAATCATGGACGAGAAGATGTTGAATTCTTGAAATCTTTGTCCATTTTTTACAGATCCCTCATAAAATACCAGTACTCTTTTTTTCTCAACCCAGTCAATCAAAATATTACAGCAGCAAACCGAGATAAAGAAACTGAAGGACATGGTGGAGACAAGAAAGCCAGGGTTAGAGGCACGTGTCATCCTTCGTAGTGCTTGCAGCTTACGTCTGGAGTTGTTTGGCGACAGGGGCAGCCCTGGGGCATTGCCGCCGCACAGGGCCCGAAATTTTTTTATATATATTTATATATATATATTTGATACATTTAAGCCATTTATATTTATCACATTGTCTGCCAGCTTAACTAGCAACTCTTAAATCCTCCAAGCACAAAGCCCCACGGTCGATTCCTGCTAATGGCAAACTTTTTTTTTTCCTTTTTTTTTTGTTTTTCTCTCACTTTTTTATGATTAATTCTCTAATATCTCAATTATTTATTTATGTTGATATATTCTATTAATTCTGCACTCAATCTCTTATAATTATTTTTTATTGATCTTTTTTTATTTCATTAAAATAATTTTTTTTAACAAAAACTGAAAATAGATCAATCTAAAAAAAAATACCTTGTAGTACACATGGGTATTTCTGTTCTTAATTATATTATAATTCTTTTTATTATTATATCTTGATTTTTTGGTGTGTAAACAATATAATTTTCATTAAAATGTGATTTTATAATTTTTTATATAAAGAAGTTTATTCGAAGTTTTGCACTGGGCCTCTAAAATCTTAAGACCGGCTTGTTTGTCGAAATCAATGATAGATGGCTATGACGATGAGCCCGAATTCTTCTAGTTTGCAGTCGACGCCAGGGCTTGCATCAACCCGCCAGTCCCAGAAAATTACTTCGGTAATTCTATAACATGCCGGTTTCCCCAAGCGTCCCGCGCCGGGAGGTCTTAGAAGAAGGGTTCTTCAGGGCGGCTGCCACCATAACAGAAGAGATTCAATATGAGGTAATGAAGAATGAGAACATCATGGGTGGTGCTGAGAATTGGATACCAGAAATAATATCAACAAAACATGGATGGGTATTCTCAGTTTATGGATCAGATAAATTGGATCAGTACAGTGCTGATTTCATTGCGTTGTAAAACAAGGCGGCCAGTGTTCGGTAGGGAAGAGTGGGATGATTTATTTAGGGGGATTTTTGGGGTATATATTTAGTAGTAGGGGTATTTTAGTTTTATTAATTTTAAAAAGATTAATTAAAAAATTTTGGGGTTTGTTTAGTAAGTTTGGGGGTGCAAATAGCCGCCCCTTTATGAATTTATAATATTTAAATTAAAAATAAATTAAACGAATAACAAAATTTAAATTATTTTATTTTTAAATAATAAAATTATAAATTAAAAAAATATGTAAAAAGTTACATAAATATACATGTAAGACCTTATTAATTTTATTCAATAATTAAATTTTCAATTTTGTAATTTGATAGCAACCAAATGAGGTCTTTTAAAATAACTTGATTTGATTAATAGATAATTTGTCTCGCGAATTAAGATTCATGAGACGGTTTCACCCAAGTCTTTGTCTTTTTATTTTTGCTAAACATATTTTCATTTTTATTACATTTAAGTACTTTAACATATGAAACTCTATCTTCTATCTTTCATGACACGACCCACCTTACATAACTTATAATGCAAATACTGATTTAACACAAACCTATATTTTTTCCCATAATATATTTATAATCAAAACCACTACGTAATTCAACGTACATAACATACCTCTGACAACACATCAATCTAAAACTTGTAACAATACTCATTATATCACATAACAAAATATCAGCGGAAACAAAATAAGCCCATGGCCTAGCTTAATAGGTCTTCATCTATGTACATCCGCTCAAAACGAATGAGCTCCATAGCTTGCACAGTCACAGCACATAACTCAATCATCAGCAGGCTCATCTATAATGCATAAACTAGTGAGATAAAACTGAATAAGTAGAAATCATGCATGACAGTGCACGGAAATGCATTTATTTTTGCTATCGCCTATTTTTTAATCTTTCTAATTGGTCTCTTTTATTTTAAAAAAAGTTTAAGTTACGAGATCCCCACAACACACTTATAATATGCATCCAAATGAGCTCAATTGGACACATAGTGTCCCACCGATAAACTGTGTTGAATAAAATACACACAATGTCCCACTGATAAACGATGCTGAATAAAGTGGACACACACAGTGTCCCACAACGAGCAGTGCTAAATAAAGATGATCCGACACATGACTCGGATCGCCCTGCGATTCCTGAATAAAAGTGAGCCGATAAGCGACTTGTTGAGTCAACAAATGACTCGGATCATCCCACGATCCATGAATAAGGTGAGTCAACACATAATTTAAACCGATTTACATCAGTTCCTAAGGAGTGCATATATAGTGGCCGCATACACCATTATTATCATTAATTTTGTAAAAATACTTTTTATGATTTTGCATCCTATGCTTGATGTCGTGCAACAATGAATAAATATTAAAGACGCATCACAAACCATTTACGACATCAATATCAACATTTAATTAAAGTAACAACAATTTAATTTTATGATCACATAGATCCCTTTCTAGAGTAACAACTTCACCTCGGATCACATAGATCATTATAAACAATGAAATCTTCTCAAATCACACAGATTTCTGATTTAAAGCTGCATGTGAATTAAAGTTAATTTAAAGGGCTTTTTGCCTTAGTTTGTTGTCTTGAAATTTATTTAATTCATAGAGACATAAAAAAAGATAGGTTTCCTTTATATGAGTTTTTCCTACTGGGTTTTTCCATATAAAGGTTTTTAGTGAGGCCCTCCGGGGGGTCTACGGTACCTTAACCAGCTCATCTTTTATTATAGGTTTCATTTCCATCCGTGTATTTGGCTTTACAGGTTTAGACTTCATCTTTTTAGATTGAGTCTTGTTCGTTGGGTAACAGGATCCTCTGCTTGTTCCTTATAATCTGTTGGGTAACATGATCCTTCGCATATTCCCATTTGTCTTACGTCTTTTTGGTTTTGTGTCCTGTACTTTTCATTTAATTTCATATTGATTAGTTTAATAAACAAAAGATAGGCTTTGGTTAGAATTTATTCGTAATATATAGTAATAAAGTACTAACACATTAGAAATCCATTGAGATAGACATCAATGAAAAAGAATACTTGACAATGCTCCAAATAGAGACATTCTTGGTGCAGACTTAATCCATTATTTTGAAAATTGAGGCCCTCTGTTGAGCATGCTGCTACACAAGGACCAATTGTTTTGAAAAATGAATGCATTACCTTAATCCAAATATTTTGACAAATAAAAGCATGAACTTAATCCATTATTAATCCTTCTAATTACAATTTCGTACCCTGCTAAAGTATCAAAATTTGTCTTTTAAGTATGATCAATTATAATTTTAGTTTTTTTATTTGTAATTCTCAAATTTGGTCATTTTTTTGTCCGATTTTGATATTTTTTCCAAGTTAAGTCCTTTAATCATATTTAGTATGAATAAAAGGATTAAATTTGGATAAAGAAACAAAATTGAAAAAAAAAGGACAAAAATTGAGAATTACAAATAAAAAATAACTAAAATTGGAATTGATCATTTTTAAAGGATAATTTTTGATATTTTCTCTTTTTATAGCCACTGCTCATGAGCTTAGTGGATAGTATACATAAATTTATGATGTAGTGATTGGGTTAGTGATGAGAGTGTAAATTCACGTATTTTGGGCTCTGATTTGTGTGGAAATTGAGTACGATTGAGTCTTTTATTGAGACGAATCGATATGTTTATGGAAAAGTAACGAATCAAAGGATACTAGGGTTTTTTGAGCATATTTGTACATGAAAATAGATCAAAAGGGCTCAGAATTGGAAGACACAAATTTTTAGGCAATTTTCGAAGAACGTTCGACCTCAGGACCTTGTTCGACCATCATCACTTTAGTCGAACAAGGTGGTCAAGTCGAGCAAAATACACAGATTCGTCTAGAGAGCTTGCTCGACCAAGAGATGTTGCTCGACCAGCATCATCTTGGTCGAGCAGATGAGTGAAGTCGAACAAAATGTGCAAAAACTTACAAAAGGCTTGCTCGACCATTGTTCGACCAGGAGACCTTGCTCGACCAGTCACGAGTGGTCGAACGGATTCTCACTGCTTCTATTTATGTTAATTCTGGATTTCTTTTACCAAATTTGACGTGTGCCTCAAGCAAAAGCCCATCCAATGCCCGTAAGGAGGTTCCACGAGTATAAAAGAAGAGCTTTTGCAGGGAACATCCGTCATTCATCATCCATCCACCACCGAAATCCTACTATCATCTCAAGGAGTCATGAAGAGAGATTCGTCTGGCAAGTCAAGTAAGATCATACCAATTAACCATGATTGTTCCTTGATCAATCATGGGCTAGAGCCGCTCCGGTAGTTTTAGGGTTATGAAAGTTTTATGAGTTAATTGAATTTTAATGTGTAAACTCCGTACAACACTACTTGTGGTTTATTTTATATAAGATTGTGCTTTTTAAATTCATACTCACAGTCATTTTGTGCATCATTAACTGTTATGTAGAGTCTGAATACATATCTTGGTTATTGATTGAGTGCGTTCACTGCTGAGCAGGATTACATGTCATAATTCTAAGTGAAGGGATTCTGAAGTCTTATTAGAACTATCTTTTATGAATACTTGTTAATTGAATATTATTTGGGTTAATAAGTAGGATAAAGAGTATAACTTCATAGTACCTAAAAAAGGAGATCATATCGGGTTAGAGTACTAAGTGCACGGGAAATAATTGATACTGATAGTACCTAGAAAGGGGGTGAATTATATCTCTTGCTCCAAGGATATTTATACGTGTCATATGCTTGTTTGTTTGTGTCTATAGAGTGAACTTGCATGATTTAGTGATGCGTCCATAGACCTCAAGGCAGAGTCGGAAAACAATACATGGAAAGGAAATTAATAAGTAAAACTAGATGACCCGATGAACTACTTAATTTCTTACTTGATCACAGTCGTATTTCCTCTATTGCTTGTTTATTTAATTTGCTATTCAAGTTATTTGTTATTTAGTTTCGTGAATATTCAAAACCAATTTGCCAACATAGTCTTAGTTAATTAAAATATAATTAAATTGATAATAATCCGTTCCTTGGGTTCGATAATCACTTGGTCACCTATCGAGACTACAATTGATATCCTTTATACTTGGAGATTATTTTGTGTGTTGAGAAAATGTTTATCAAGTTCTTGGCGCCGTTGTCGGGGATGGCATTAATTATTAGTTTATTATTTCTAGTTTAATTGAGATTATATTATTCTTGTCTTTAATTTCTAAAACTTATTTTTCTTAGGTGTATGCTCACAAGATCAAAGACAGGTGAATTAGCGCCTTATAATCCAGAGATTGGAGCATCGTCGAGGAAGAAAAAGAAGAAGAAGAACAAGAATAAAAATGTAGACCCAACTGAGGCTCTTAATTTAGGAGTTGAAGTTGACGTGTTGAATTCGCAAACGATTGAAGCTGCAACTGAAGTTAACTTGGAAGCAGAAGCAGTCAACATGGCAGCAAATCCTGATACACATGCCATCCGTGAAGCCTTTAAGAACAACGGAGGAGGCAATGCTGGGCTGTTAGGAGCAAGAGGGGCCGGAATCAATTTTGATCTACACCCTACTCTTATCACCATGATTGAAAGGAGTCCCTTCTCTGGGGAACCTTTGAAGATCATCAGCAACATCTAAATAAGCTCCTTGGGTATGCAAGTACACAAAAAGAATTCAGGAGCTCATGAAGATACGAGGAAGATCATCTTGTTTAAGTTCTCACTAAATGAAAAAGCGAGAGATTGGTATGATAATCTTGATGCTGCTGAATGTGATACCTGGGAGAAATTGAAAGTGAAATTCTTGGAGCGATACATGCTACCTTCGAAGGTGTTCAAGATAAAGCAAGAAATCAATCAATTTGCTATCCATGGTAATGAAAAGTTTCATGAAGCTTGGGACAGATTCAAGGACATGCTTCGTAAGTGTCCACAACATGGGTTATCTAAAGCTCAATATATCAGTATATTCTGCAATGGGTTGGATTATGATTCTCGTGTGTTACTTGATGTTTCATCCAATGGACCATTGCTTACGAAGTCACCCATTAAGGCCGAGAAGCTTTTCGAGGATATTTTGATGAATTCAAGAAATTGGCCGACTGATAGAGTGAGAGGCACTTATGTCCTTAGTAAAGTAGCAAAGGTTGAGCACACTATGGTGAAGTCGGGAAGAGATTATGAGATTGTCTCTAGCTTGGTTAATATAAACAAATTACTTGAGTCTCAGCAAAAGCAGATTATGGATATATCTCAGAGAGTACCAATGATGCAGCAGAATGGTGGCTATGAAGGAGCTAGCTAAGAGGAGATCGAAGAGGCTAACTACACCATGGGTCAAAGTATCCAAGGAACGAGGTTCTAAAATTAAGAAAATCAGAATTACCAGTGTCCGCCGATAATTATCGAGAACCAAGGAGGCCGGAGTTTTCGTGGAGTAATCCAAACAATGCATTGTAACCTCCTATTGGTGTTGACTAGGTATTAAATTGGAAGAAGGGAAACCGAGTTTCAAGGATACGGTGAGTAGGTACATGGCAAGGAACGATGTAAGAGTGGATCGTCTTGAGGCAAAGTTAGAGAAGAAGATTGATTCTAATCATGAAGATTTGTCTAAACAAGTGAAAGGCCTTACGTTGTTGATGGGGAAGATGGCCGAAAACATAAACAAATTGACTCAAACTATTGAGAATGAGAAGTTTCCATCTCAAAGTATTGAGAATCCAAAGTCTTACCATGCCATCACATTGAGGTCAAGAATGCAGTATGAAGGTCCGATGATGCCGGCAAGCAAAAATGAAGGAAGCATGGGAGTTGCTCGACTAAACTTCAGTTGTTCGACTAGACCTGCTGGTCGAACAGAGGTCGAGCAGACTCCGGAGAAATAGAATTACGACACTCTATTTTCAGACTCGCTGTTCAACCAACTCTATCCCGTTCGACCAGACAATCTTGGTCAAACGGAGGTCGAACAACATCTGGAGAATGGGATTTCTCGATCTGCAAATTTGTTCGATAAAGACAGTTTTGTTCGATCAGACCATCTTGGTCGGATGGTGCTCGAGCAACACTTGAAGGAACATAGCTCACGATCAGAGAAATTGCTCGACCAATCCCAATTTTTGTTCGACCAAACCAGTTAGGTCGAATAGAGGTCGAGCAGTTTAGTGCAGAGCCCGATTCGATCCCAAATGCTACACCCGTTGAGCAGAACATCATGGTACCATCTCATGAGCATAACACTGAGGTTACAGTAGAGAAGAAGTGGGAAAGGGCCAAGAGATTGAGAGCCGAAAAGGATAAAGCAGAGAAGGTTGAACGTGATGAGTGGGGTATACCACTACCATTTCCTTTCAAGCTTATCAAAAAGGGATTGGAAGAGAAGTTCAAGAGGTTTTTAGATTTCGTAAACAAAATAAGTTTGAACATTCCTTTCTCTGAAACGATCTTGGAGATGCCGTATTATGCCCATTTTCTGAAGGATATACTTTTGAAGAAGAGAATCTTAAACGGAATTGAAACAGTGAATCTGTCAGAGAATTGTAGCTCAATTATACAAAGGAAGCTGCTATTTAAGTTGAATGATCCGGGAAGCTTCACTATCTTGTGTGAAATTGGAAAGGGGTCGGCATGACGAGCCTTGTGTGATCTTGGGGCAAGCACTAATTTGATGCCTTTGTCCATTTTTAAAAGGCTTGGTTTGGGGGATTTAACTCCCATATCAGTGGCTCTACAATTGGCGGATAGGTCTATGACCTTTTCGAAGGGTGTGATTGAAGACGTTCTTGTCAAAGTAAAGAAGCTTGTCTTTCCTGTGGACTTTCTTATGCTTGAGATGGAAGATGACAAGGATAATATCCCTCTAATCTTAGGGAGACTTTTCCTTGTGACTGCGGGAGCTATGATTGATGTGCAAAAGGGTGAGCTAAGGCTGAGGATGGATAGAGAAGAGATCTTATTCAACCTTGACAAAACAATGAAGATGCCAATGGCGACACAATATAGACGTGGTGGAGGAGATCGTGAAGGAAGATATGTCCTTGATCCTTTCAAATGATCCTCTTGAGACATGCTTAGCAGAGTCTCTTACTTTTCCCACCACGGAGCTAGATGAACTCTCCAACGAGGTATGTATCAATTTTCTTGAAACTTTATTTGCTTTGGTTGATGATAGGTATAAGTCGAAAAGGACCAAGATTGAAGAGGTGAAGTGGATTAGGAAGTACTTGCCTTTGGATAGAGACAGTGCACATCAAGAAGAAAAGAAATAGGAGTTGAAACCTCTACCGGAGCACTTAAAGTATGCCTATCTAGGTGACAATGGAAAATATCTGGTAATTGTATCTTCTTCTCTTGATGATGATCAACTTGAGGAATTGTTAGATGTGCTTAGGAAGTATAAGTCTGTGATTGGTTGGTCTCTTGATGATTTAAAAGGCAATAATCCTTTATATTGCATGCATAGAATAAGATTGTAAGATGAGGCCAAGAGTAGTATACAAAATCAGCGGAGGGTGAATCCTGCTATTCAAGAAGTGATTAGGAAACAAATCCTAACGTGGCTAAATGCAGGAATTATTTATCCAATTAGTGATAGTCCCCATGTGAGTCCATTGCATGTAATAGCCAAGAAGGGGGGCATGACTATTGTGAAAGCAGAGGATAGAGAGACATTAGCCACTAGGATTTCTACGGGATGACGTGTGTGTACGGATTACAAGAAATTGAATGAAAATAAATGTAAAGACCATTTTCTCCTTCCTTTCATGGATCAAATGCTTGATCGTCTTGTGGGGTATGAGTTTTATTGTTTCTTGGATGGGTACTCAGGCTATAATCAAATCATAATTGCACTCGAGGATCAAGAAAAGACTACTCTTACTTGCACTTATGGAACTTTTTCCTTTAGAAAGATGCCTTTTGGATTATGTAATACACCTGCTACATTTCAGCGTTGCATGATGACCATATTTGATGGGTTGATAGAAAAGATCATGGAGGTGTTTATGGATGATTTTTCTGTGTTTGGTTCCTCCTTTGATATTTGTTTATCTAACCTTGCTACAGTTTTGAAGAGATGCCAAGATACTAATCTTGTCTTGAATTGGGAGAAGTGTCACTTCATGGTAAGAGATGAGATTGTTCTTGGCCATCATATTACGGCCAAGGGATTGCAGTTGGATAGAGCAAAGGTGGTGACAATTGAGAAGCTTCCTCCACCTACTAATGAAAAGGGAGTGCGGTCCTTCCTTGGACACGCCGGTTTTTATAGAAGATTCATAAAAGACTTCTCGAAATACTCCAAGCCCTTATCTCATTTACTTGAAAAGGATGTTCCTTTTGTTTTTGATGAAGAGTGTCTAACGGCTTTTCAGGTTTTGAAAGAGGCGCTTATTACTGCACCATCTTGATCACACCGGATTGGACTCAACCGTTTGTACTTATGTATGATACAAGCGCCTTAGCACTTGGAGTGGTGCTTGAGCAGTTGAGAGATAAGAAGTCTTACGCCATTTAATATGCGAGTAAGACTTTTGATGCTTCACAAAAGAACTACGCGGTGACTGAAAATGAGTTTCTAGCTACAGTGTATGCATTCAATAAGTTTCGACAGTATTTGGTTGGCATGAGGACTATAGTGTACATGGATCATTCTGCGATCCGATACTTGATGGAGAAGAAAGAAATGAAGCCAAGGATCATAAGATGGATCCTTCTTCTGCAGGAGTTTGATATGGAGATCCGAGATAAGAAGGGTACGAAGAATATTTTGGAGGATCACCTATCAAGGTTGGAGACAAGGGAGCACTGTGATGATTCTTTCGATTACATATAAGAGATGTTCCCTGATGAGAAGATCATGGCGGTGTTTGTTGAAGGAGCGAAAAGAGCATGTGTGGTGGCTGCCCAAGGGATGGATCCATGGTATGCGGATTATGTTAATTACATTGCCGTAGGAGAAATTCCAAGAGATCTCAACCGATATCAACTTGCGAAATTCAAGAGGGATGTTGAGACATTCATATGGTATGATCCGTTTATCTACAAGATATGTACGGATTCATAGTCCGTAGGTGTGTGCCCGAGATGGAGATGGAGAGCTTTCTTGATTTTTGCCATGCACAACCTAACGGAGGGCACTTTAGAGCTCAAAAGACGGCAGTGAAGGTACTTCAATCTGCTCTTTATTGGCCTACTCTGTTTAAAGATTGTGAAACCTATGTGGCGATATGCGATAGATGTCAAAGGACGGGGAACATAAGTAGGAGAGATGAGATGTCATTTCAGCCGAGCATTGTTATTGAGATCTTCGATGTATGGGGGATCGATTTTATGGGGCCTTTTCCCCCATCTAATGGATTTCTCTACATCCTTTTAGCAATGGATTATGTTTCTAAGTGGGTGGAAGCCATTCCCACTCGCGTGAATGATTCAAGGACTGTTTCATTTTTCTTGAAAAACATATATTTGTCCGCTATGGAGTTCCTAGAGCACTAGTAAGCGATGGAGGTACTCACTTCGTCAATAAGCTTCTTGAAAAGGTTCTCAAGGATTATGGTGTTAAACATAGGGTTACTACGCCCTATCATCCTCAAGCGAATGGGCAGGCTAAAGTCTCCAACCGACAAGTGAAGCAAGTTTAGGAAAAGGTAGTCGGAACCAATAGGAAGGATTAAGCTATGAAGCTTGATGATGTTTTGTGGGGGTTCCGAACTACGTATAAGACAGTGTTGGATATGTCACCGCATCAAATTGTCTATGGGAAGTGTGCTAGTTACTCGTAGAGATTCATCACAAAGCTTTTTGGCCATTGAGGAGTTTGAACCTGTCTCTCAAGGATCAAAAGGAATTGAGGATGACTCATATAAATCAATTTGATGAGTTCAGAAATCAAGCTTACAAGAATTCAGAGATTTTTAAGGAGAGAATGAAGAAATGGTATGATTCAAAGATCTCGTACAAGGAGTTCAAGCAAGGAGATGATGTATTACTTTTTAACTCTCGTTTGAAGCTCTTCACAGACAAATTAAAATCAAAGTGGACGGGGCTGTTCATTATCTATAAAGCCTGCGGAGGGGGGAGTTTTGAGAGTATGGACAAAGATGGGGACATTATCGCAGCGAATGGGCATCGTTTGAAGCATTACAAGTCACCGGATGATGCTTACGCCATCTTTGAGGATACCTTGCACTTGATTGGTACCGTCGTGACTCTACAATGTTAAACAAGAGCGCATGTTGGGGGTTTTCCCTCCCGTTTTATAGCTTTATTTTCATTGGTGTGAGTAAGAAATTTTTATATTCGATGTGCTTATAATTCGAAAATTACATCTCTTTGCAAACTTAGTTTCCACTATAGTTTCTACTAAGTTTAAGGGGTGTGATGTACTTACCTCATCATAGCACGGAGAATATAATCTTTTCTTTGTAACGTTTGCTAGGGGAATTGATTTTTTTGTGGTATAATAAAACTTTAACCGGTTTTGATGTGTCGATTTTTTGCAATTCGCCTAGTGTTTAGTGGTGTTTTGTTTTTAAGTGTCATTGTGGAGTTACACTTGATGTTTTATGGTCTAAAGTGGTTCTCGAGCTTATAAATTGCTATCTTGATACTTGATGTTGTCTATAGTTTAATTGTTGCAGGAAAATACGAGAAAAGTATGATGTTTATGGAGTTCGAGAGGTTGTTCGACTTCTAGGAGGTTGTTCGACCATGCTGTTTGATCGAGCAATGGTCGAACGAGATGCGAAATTCTTTCAGTAAGGTTGTTCGACCTGGACAAAGTTGTTCGACTAAATTGGGAACTCGAACAGAAGTCGAACAAAATGTGCGAATTCTTCCAGATAGGTTGTTCGACCTGGACCATGTTGTTCGACCAAGGTGTTTTAGTAGAGCGCTAGTCGAACAAAATGTGCAAAACTTACAGAGAGTTTGCTCGACCAAAAAGGGGTTGTTCGACCAGAGACTGCAAGTCAAATGAAGGTCGAGCAGGACAGAGAAGAACAAGGGGCACGACTAGGCAGGTTGCTCGACTTCCAGAACTTGTTCGACCAAGATCTTTTGGTCGAACGATGCCAATTTTAAAGGGCAATTCCTGGTTACTCGACTTTCACCTCTTGTTTGACTAATCCTCTCAAGTCGAACGGAGTCCGGAGTCAATTTTAAAAGGTTAGTTTCTCATTCTGTTCGACATACTCCCATCACCTTCTCTCAAGCACCGATTCCAACCCGTTAGTCTTCTCTCCAAATTCTTCCCTACACCCTAATCTACCCTTCCACACATTCCACATCTGAATTTGAGGATTTTCTAGTCCGATTTAGGGCTAGACACTCGAATTTTTGGGGGTTTTTCATCGTCTACACCACACTCACACCATGTCAAGCAAAGGTATGATTCTGCTCACTTTTTATTCTAGAATTAAAGTTATTATGCTTAGTGAAGATTGGGTAAGTGAATTAAACATAGTTTTGGTTGGATTTGATGGTTGAATTGTTGAAGTTCTTATTTGAAATCGCACTTGAATTTTCATGGTTTGATTTATGTTGAATAGTGAAATTTTTGTGAAATTGATGGTGTGTATAGTATGGGTTTGAGGTTAATTTTGATTTATATATATGGGCTCATTGCATTGGAGTATTGTTGTGGTGCAATTGAGGGTGGAAGATGAGCAAGCTAGATTTTTGGTTGAAGTTCATGTGACATGAAAGCATGTTTGTGTGGAGTAGTGATAAGACTAAGAGAGTTTTCTTTATTCTTGATTGAAGGTATTGATGTATAGTGCAATTATGATTGAATGAACACTTGATATTGAGTTATTTGAAGTACATGAATTCGAAGTCTTGAGTAGGATTCATGCTAGTCTTTAGATGGGTATGTTGGTTATATCTTGTTGGTATGTATTGAAGTATTGTTCTTGTAGGAAAAGAGATTGCGTCTTCATCCAAGAGGAAAGGACCAAAGTCGTCTTCCATGGTGAAATAGTGAAGAAAATGAGGATGGAGAAGAGGAGGTTGTCCGATTATGGCATCGAAATTCCAAATTGGGAGGAGAAGAAGGAGCTGTGGTTTGCAATAACACAAAAGATCACGAGGACGCGTTATTAGGATGATCATGCAATGATGGAGATGAACATTATCAATGATATTCGTTGGATGTTCGGTTGAGTGTGCACTACTCAGTTTATGGAGATGAAGAGAGAGACCTATTTTCATATCACTGCGGAGGTCTTATGCACGTTGATGATAGAGCGTGAAGACCGATACCTTCCTTATGGTATGCAGATGTAGATTGACGGGTAGGAGTAGACGATGTGGGCCCGAGAGTTTAATGAATTGATTGGCTGTGATAATGAGATAGATGTTGAGCATGATGATTTCAAGCCGAATGAGTTCTGGAGAGCTATTACGGGGAGGCAGGAGAGATATAATTAAGTACTTCCAAGGTTGCTTTCATCCGCAACCCCGTGTTAGCATATATGGATAGGATTTTGGGCAACACGCTGTTTGCAAGGTCCGAGGGAAGTTGTATTCCACGGGGGGAGCTGTACGTGCTTTGGTACATTCTACGTGGAGTTTGTTTTAACGTTGTGGCGTACTTTTTCTAGCAGTTTCACAAGTTTACTACCCATGGATTTCAGCATGTGAACATCGGAGGGCTCATTACCTTGATAGTTGAGTACTATAGCGTTGATTTGAGCAAGCACAAGCCTATCCGAGGGGATCCAGACTTGATTCTAACGTCTTGTGTGAGGATGGGATTGATTGAGCGGCTAGATGATACTTGGATGTTTATTCGAGGGAAGAATCCTAGTACATTCAGATTCCACTGGTGATTGTTGATCTCACTTCCGTTAGGGTCAACAACAATTTATTGATGAATACCAGGGAGCACAAGGTGATCTCAGAGACTTGTTTGGGAAGAAGAGATTGGAGACTTCTTGTTGAGATGCGCACTCAGGGGATCGTCTTAGATGAGGACATGGTTTTGAGAGGAGATCCAGCCAACTTTGAAGAGGAAGAGCCGCAGCTGCCGCCAGCTTTTGTATATCCGAAGATGGGTATTCCTCCGATGTAGCCTCCACAGCCACAGCCTTATGAGCAAGAGTTTTATGAGCCACCGCCACAGCAGTAGAAAGATTTTTAGCGAGCTCAGGATCAGTTTTATCGGGAGCAATTCCGATTGATGAATGAGCATTTTGCCACACTAAATGTGAATCAGCAGGAGACGAATAGGCAGCTGGGATTGGCGAATGCAAATTATGCCGCACTTGATGCGAGGTACAACACGCTGCAGGAAACTATGTTGAGATAGAAAGGAGGTTAAGGAGAATGCATGCCGATGAGCGCGAGTTGGATAGAAAGATTAATGCTCTTCATAGAGATGTAGATCGGTTGCGCTTGGAGATGGGCGATGGTGATGATGAAGAGGGTACGAGTGATGATGATGCTCCGGAGAAGTAGAGAGCATCAAGTTTTTCTTCATCTGTTTCATCTCATCTCCCTTCTTTTTTATCTTTACATGTTGGGTATTTGTGGTGTGAGTGGCATGTATTTGATAATTTTGATGATGATTGGGTGATTGATTGGTGGAAGTGTTTACATGGATTTGTTTTGGATTGTCTAGTGATGAGGATTGTTCATGTTATGCATATGCCTTATTTTGATGTATGTTGATTTGTTGATTACGAGCATGTTCTATTTTTACTTGTAGTTCATAAAATTGATGTTGATTGCATGCTTTGAAGAGTGCTTAGGATTCTATTAACCATGTGAGGATTTGAGCCTTTTGATCGTGCTATGAGCATGATAGTTTATTCTTGAGAGTCGTTTGTATACTCGTATTTTAGAACTTAATTTGGAGTCTTGTTTGAAGTCTATAATTGATAGATGCTAGGAAATGATCTTAGGTCATTGTTGTTGATTAAGTCACTTAGCCAAATTTATCCTACCTTATTACATGATTATCTTTGGAAGCCCTTTTGAGCCTTTAAACTTTTTCTTTAGCAAGCCGTTGAAAAATAACAGTTTACCTTGTGAGCCTTTAACACCTATTACTAGTAAAGAGTGGAGGTAAATGATGCTCTGAGAAGCTTTGATGAAGAATAGGGAGGAAAGATTTAGTGTCATAAGAATCAAAAGACGAAAGGTTAAATCTTGCAAGGGATAGTGCCTGAAACCGGTATCCTTAATGCTTGCAAGGGTAGTACCCAAAACTGGTACCCTTATACTTGAAGAACACCGGAATTGGTATTCTACTATGAAGAAAAGATGTTGATCTACGAGAAGATGGAGAAGGCGTGAATTAAGGTGATCATAAGAAGAATAAAAGAGAAAATAAGGAAGCTATTGAAAAACAAATATTCAAGGTACTTCTTTACTAGTAAATTTAGTTACTTATCTATATTCTCATACCTTTACCAAAGAGCCAACGTTACAACCTAAATGCAAGTCCTTTGTGATTCTAGTATTAAAATAGTTATGAATGAAATTTTGAGACCCTTGTTAAGCTTATGGTTATGTGAGTATATGAATTGAAATTGAGTGTCGATACTAACCCATAAAGTGTACATCTTTTACACTTGAGAGAGAGAATAAACACTTACCCGTGAGCTAGATGACTTAGCACTCATAGAAGTATTGTGATTGATTGATGTTTTGTGTGAATAAAAGGTAGGATGGATTGCATGTTTCAAAATTGATACAATTACATGTGTTAGAATAGGTTGTGCTAGATCTCGTGATTACACTCTCTGGATTTGTTTTGATTTTCGTTACCTCGGGACGAGCAACATGTAAGTTTGGGGGTTTGATGAGAGTGTAATTTCACGTATTTTGGGCTCTGATTTGTGTGGAAATTAAGTATGATTGAGTCTTTTATTGTGACGAATCGGTATGTTTATGGAAAAGTCACAAATCAGAGACTACTAGGGCTTTTTGAGCATATTTGTACAGGAAAACAGATCAAAAGGGCTCAGAATTGGAAGACGCGATTTTTGAGGTGATTTGTAAGAAGGTTCCACAAGTATAAAAGAAGAGATTTCGCAGGGAACATTCGTCATTCATCATCCATCCACCACCGAAACCCTACCAGCATCTCAAGAAGTTGTGAAGAGAGGTTCGTCTGGCGAGTCAAGTAAGATCATACCAATTAACCATGATTATTCCTAGATCAATTATGGGCTAGAGCCGCTCTGGTAGTTTTAGGGTTATAAAAGTTTTATGAGTTAATTGAATTTCCATGTGTAAACTTCGTACAACACTACTTGTGGTTTATTTTATATAAGATTGTGCCTTTTAAATTCATACTCACAGTCGTTTTGTGCATCATTAACTGTTATGTAGAGTCTGAATACATATCTTGGTTATTAATTGAGTGTGTTCACTGCTGAGCATGATTACATGCTAAGTGAAGGGATTCTGAAGTCGTATTAGAACTATCTTATATGAATACTTGTTAATTGAATATTATTCGGGTTAATAAGTAGGATAAAGAGTATAACTTCATGGTACCTAAAAAGGGAGATCATATCAGGTTAGAGTACTAAGTGCACGAGAAATAATTGATACTGATAGTACCTAGAAAGAGGGGTGAATTATATCTCTTGCTCCAAGGATATTCACACGTGTCATATGCTTGTTTTCTTGTGTCTATAGAGTGAACTTGCATGGTTTAGTGATGCTTCCATAGACCACAAGGCAGAGTCGGACAACAACACATGGAAAGGAAATTAATAAGTAAAATTGGATGACCCGACGAACTACTTAATTTCTTACTTGATCACAGTCGTATTTCCTCTATTGCTTGTTTATTTAATTTGCTATTCAAGTTATTTGTTATTTAGTTTCGTGACTATTCAAAACCAATTTTCCAACATAGTCTAAGTTAATTAGAATATAATTAAATTGATAATAATTTGTCCCTTGTGTTCGATAATCACTTGGTCGCCTATCGAGACTACAATTGATATCCTTCATACTTGGGGATTATTTTGTGTGTTGAGAAAACGCTCATCAGTTACCCTATAGTACATATAGATTGTTGATATAGAGGTAAATTAAATTTTGCCAAATCTCACTACTTACATAGATTTGTGATGTAGAGATTGGGTTAGCTTATAGTACATATAGATTGTTGATATAGAGGTAAATTAAATTTCGCCTAATCTTACTACTTACAATATTGTCTTCTTTAGAACTTCATAATGTTTGTGGTGATGAAATGCATACTGAATTTAAGCTGCTGAAAGACTTTCAACATCACAATGATAGCCCAGCGCTCATATTCTTGAGAATGTTTTGAAAAGCTTGAAAGAGAAAAATGAGGAAGAAGTTAGTTTGATCAGAAAAAAGATGAATAAGGTATTTGATTAGAGTTCTAATTTTAATTTGCAGATGCATTATGGAATAGTAAATTGTTTTATTAGGCCCAACTTGATAAAAAAGAAAATGTAAACTTTAATTCAGACAACCTAAAATAAAAAACATAAATCTTAAATGTGGGACAGAGGGAGTATCTCTCATTGGGACGAAGGGAACATTAATAGTGGGAGCTTAAGCGCAGAATTCTTGAACACATCACAATGGTTTATATTCTATTAAATCCATTTTAATGTTTATTCTTAAATTTTAAAATATTTAATAGTATAATTGGTTTTATGAGTAAAAAAAAATTCACATTACACTAACTCATTATTAAAAGGAGTATCACATGGAACCAATTTCAACCTTTGCAGTCCCACCCATATTTAAGAAGTACTAAAATTATACCTTAAAATTAATACTAAAATCTTAAGGATAAATATTAAATCATAGGACATAATATATATATATATATATATACACTATCATAAACCACATAGAAAAAAAGGTTTAATAGATGAAATGATTTCATACAATAATTTGCCTTAATTTATACTATTATTATAAAATTAACACTTGCATAACACTATATCGACTTTTTTACACTTTTTAAACTAAGTACCACTTTTTATTAAGGGAAGTATTACCATGCTGATGCACGTTTTTTTTGCACGCAAAATTAATCCCCAAGTATGAAGGATATCAGTTGCAGTTTAAGCAAGCGACCAAGTTAAAACTTGAACCCAAAGGACAGGGTATTATCAATTTAATTATTAACTAAATTAATTAAGACGAAAGACAATTAAGTTTGAGGTTTGATTATCAACTACTAAACAATTAATTAGAATAATAAATAATATAAATAACACTGGAAGAATACGAAAGTTTCTCAAGAATGGAGAATAAGTAGCTCTAAGATAATTCAGTTTTACTGCTTAACTTCCCTCTCAAGTACAGGCCGACTCTGCCTTGTGGAATATGGACGCATCACTAAACCATGTAAATCTACTCTATAGATACAAGTAAATATGCGTGTATCACGTGTGAATAACCTTGATACAAGAGATATAATTTCACTCCCCTTTCTAGGTACTATCAGTATCAATTATTTCCCACGTCTAGAATTTAACCCGATATGATCTTCCTTTATAAGTACTATAAAATTATCCTCTTTATCTTGCTTACTAATCCGAATTCAATTCAATTAATAAACATTCATATATGATAGTTCTAATGAAGTTTCGGAGTCCCCTCAGTTAGAATCATAATATGAAATTATGTTCAGCGGTAAATGTAATCAATCTACAACCAAGATATATATTCAGACTCTATATATTAGTTGAAGATGCACAAAACGACCGTGAATATGAATTAAGAAAGCACAATCATATATAAAATCAATCCACAAGTAGTGTTGTATGCAAGACACACAAGAGAGTTTAATTAATTCATAAAACCTTCAAAATTCTAGATCTACCAAAATGATTCTAGCCCATGGTGTTGCGAAGAACAATCATGGGGGTTGGGTAGATCTTACCCATAGTCTGGAAAATACAAGATAAATTAGGAAATGAATAAAAATTCTTGATGTGGGCTTCGTCGCGTCCTTTTCCATCTTGAATCCTCCTCTTAGTTCTCCTCTTGATTCCACAAACGAATCTTCAATGCGATGGATGGATGAATGGAGGAAAGGATGTGGATGATGGTTGGGGGTGATCCCCCCTTGTGGAGTGCAGGATGATTGTATTGCAGTTATATGAATAACGATGTGATCTGCATTCCTTTTTATACTTGTAAGTTCTCCTTTTTGACCTTGGATGGACTTTTTCTTGGAAAACACGAAAATACACGCTATTGGAGTTACAGAATTACCAAAAATAGGATTCCTTATCCCCGCTCTATTCGAATGGTCTTGGTCGAGCGGGATTGGCTTTGATTTAGCAGAGGTCGAGCGGCATACCTGTTCGCGGATCCAAAAATTTCACACCGCTCAACCGTCGGTCGACCAAAATGTCTTGGTCGAGCGGAATTTCTTCAGGTCGAGTGGGGTTGTGCAGTCTGACCGTTTCGTGCATAACTTCCATATCCGAGCTTTGATTTGTGTGAGTCTTGCTCTCATGTGATCCTCTCTTCATTGGTTTTCTATACATATAAAAAACTCATAGAAAAGCCAACATTTGAATGTGTAACAAGTCATGCAAAATGGAACAGTCGTGCTGAGTAGGAACAGCTTGTGCTACGTCACCATTTTGATCATAACTTCCTCGTTTGGACTCCGATTGAGGTATTCCTTACGCCAAAATGATCCTCTCTTATGTGGCTTTCTAACCATGTATTCTACTTTTGGTTTTGAATTCCATACAAACATAAAAAATTACGCAAGTTAGACATGCATTTTTCAGTATTTTTGCACAAGTTGCACCTTTTTTCCAACTCGGCACTTTTGATCATTTTTCCATCTAAATTACAATAAAATACCTCAAACACACCTTTTTCTCGCATACATTGAATATAAGACATTTGTGCTAATATATAACAATAATTTCCATAAAAAAGATATTAAATTAGACACTAAAATACGTTTATTTTCACTCTCATCAATCTCCCAAACTTATATGTTGCTCGTACCGAGGCAATAAAATAAAAATAAAGAGAAAGAGAGTAAGAAAATTAATGGGAAAACAAGGACTATGACCAATACCCCATTCAAAATACAATTGTCCTTGACTTAGGTCATGCAACTCTCATTACATGTAATAATCAATTCATAGCATACAAGATAAGACAATCACCACCAATTCAAATGCTCCATTCACATGTTCTTACGGTAAGTATATATTACTCGCACTCAGATATAAAAGATGTACACTTATGAGTTAAGGTGTTTACGCTCAAATTCAATTCAAGTGCATGCGTAACCATAAGCTTGCCAATTATCTCAACTCTCCTTTTACTTGTAGATAGCAAATCATGGATCAAAAAGATCTTTTACATAGTTGTAATGTAGGCTCTTTGGAAAAGGTAGGAAATATATGGATAAGTGACTCAAAACTTGGATCAATCAAGCTGCAATCTCTCTCGATCTTTCATTCTTCCTCATCACTTCAATCAAGAACAACATCCTCTTCAAACTCTCCCATCTTTCTCCTTCAAGCACAACATATTTTTTTCAACTTTTTCTAACTCTTTAACTCCATCATTCTCCTCTTCTTCACCATTTTTTTCCTTTTGAGGTACTAGTTTCGGGCAATACCTCTCACAACCTCCACGGGTACTAGATTTAAGCACTACCCTATGATGTTTGTTTCCATGGAGTACTAGATTTAATCACTACTCCAGGAATTTTCCTTTTGATTCTTAAGATTCTTCCTTCATCATCCCTCAAATCACCACTTTCTTCAATTAAGCTTTATTGGCTATTAAAGAATGGATTTAAAGGCTCAATGGACTGACAAAGGATTTAATGAATTCAGGTAAAGTATATGGGAAAAGATGGGCTATAAATAAAAAATGGCCTAATATCATTTCCATAATCCGCTAGACTAATCTTGAATATTCAAGGAGACTCAAGGCAAGTTCTAGAATACACGCACAAGAGCGATATTCACTAGAAAGAAAATATCATGTGATTATGTATCATGATCAATAATGCTCAAAATCTCACAAGGGTTTTAACAAGTAACAGAACATTTTTCATGGTAAGTAATATCTCACAAATACACATAGAACTTCATACAACAATATAACTCAAGTATACTTCTTTCATTAATTTCAAGAGCATATGAATATCATGCACAATTTAAAAATATCAGCTCACGTGGATCACAACCATAAACTCAATTCTTCTGCTCCTATGAATTAAAAGTACACATAAAAATTAGAATAAGAAAACGAGGGCACCTGATCTTTCATCCTTCAAAATGTTCACGAGCTCCTCGAGTTGTTCAACTCGGTTAGGTCAAAGCCTCAGCGTAGAACCCGTCTTGCCACTCTTTTACCTTTTCTATAATAAAAGCTCAAGCACACCTCATCATCACATATTCATCAATAATAAAATAAGAGACACAAGAAAAATAAAAAAGACGAAAAACTAAAAACTTGACCACTAACACTAAGAAACACACAAAAACAACGCACTAAACATTAGGTAAGTTGTAAAAAATCGACACCCGAACAAACAAACAACCAATAAAAGAAAAAATTATACCCTTGGTGCTCATAAGATGAGGTAAGTACATTACACCCCCCAAACTTAGTAAAAACGTAAGTCAAAACTAAGTTTAAAAAGAGATGTTATTGCTGAAATGTGAGCACTTCAAATATAATAACTCCTCACTCACACGAAAGAAATAATAAAGCAATATAATGGAAGGGACAAACCCTCAACAGGCGCTCATATTTAATGTTGGAGAGTCGCGACGGAATACCGCTTTTTGAACTATTGGATCAGATGGCAGTCTTCTCATATCCTCACCTTCAAGTACTTTCTTTCCATCTTCTTGTCTACACTCAGCACCTCACCTTTCTTGGTCACAAGAATATGATCCTCACAATTTCCTTCCTCCCATGGCTGTCTAGTCTCCTCCTTGTCAATCTTCCACTCAAATTCAGAATCATCTGTCCTATTAAAATCAAGATTAAACAAGTTAGAGATCACAACTATGCTCTTGAATGATTGACTCTCCATAAGTATCTTCATTACTTTATTAAAAGAGAAAACCACATCTTCATTATCCATCTGCATTCTAAGCTTCTCGGCTCTCAACCTCTTTGCTCTTTCCTACTCCTTATCAACTATAAGCTCAGTATTCTTCTCATGTGATTGTACTGGAGTACTCTGAACATCAGGTATAACATTCTGTACGAAAATGAGAGTTGGTGGCTATTGCTCGACCTCAGCTCGACCAGAAGAGTCTGGTTGAGCGAGGGTATTTTGGTTGAGTGAGGTATCCCTTCGTGGATTTGCACTGTTCAGTCCCGACAGAGGTTGCTTGACCTCAGCTCGACTAGGAAGTTCTGGTCAAGCGACAGTATTTTGGTCGAGCAAGGGACCTGTACGCTGATCAACGGTTTTCAGAGTCACAGTGGGCTACTCGACCACCACTCGACTAAAGTGATCTGGTCGAGCGAGACAGTTTTGGTCAAGCTGAGGACCTAAAAACAAAGCATCGTTTCTCTGTTCCATGACATGTTGCTCGATCGCCGCTCGACCAAGTGGTTTGGTAGAGCTATGGTCGAGCTGAGTGAATTTTTCACTGTTTTCGCCCACCAGTATCATCGAACCTTCGTACTACATTTTGGACCTTAATGTGATGGGTTTTTACTCTTTTGGGTTCATTACGCTTTGAGACGGGACATTCCTTTTTTCAAAATTTGTGTTAATTGATTCATTTTCCGGTCATCTGCCCCATAATCAAAGTAAGGTCTTTCAACTGCTTAGATAAATCTGCATGATTAGCATTTATAGTAGCCTCAAGACGATCAACTCTTGCATCATTCTTGGCCATGTATCGATTAAAGGTATCTTCAACACTCTTCACTTTTTGCTGCTGGATACTAAGCCCCTTTGTGTCATCTTTGCAATCTGCTTCTGCTGGGACTCTAGTAGCTTGTTGATGTTAGCTAGACTAGAGATGATCTCATCCTCCCTATTTGACTTCACCACTTGATGCTCAACCTGCGCCACCTTACCTACTACATAAGTTCCTCTAACTCTTTCCGTAGGTCAGTCACATGAATTCATAGAGATATTTTTGAACAACTTTTCTGCTTCAAGTGCTGTCTTTGATAACAACGTTCCACCTGATGATGCATCAATAAGAATATGTGAATCACAATTCAATCCATAGTAGAAGATGCTTATGTATTGAACTTTAGACATTCCATGTTGTGGGCACCTCCTGAGCATATCTTTAAACCTGTCCCACGCCTCATAAAATTTCTCACCCTGATTCATAACAAATTAGGTGATGTCTTGCTTCATTCTTAAGATCCTTGAGGTTGACATATATCTCTCCAAGAACTTCTGCTGCAGTTGGTCCCATGTAGTACTATCTGTGGCATCAAGAGTATCATACCAAGCTTATGCCCTATCAATCAAAGAGAACATGAATATGGTAATCCGTCTAGCATTATCATTAGCTCCAACACCGTTTTGAGTGTTTGCATAACCAAGAAATCTTTTGAGATGCTGATATGGATCTTCACAAGAACCTCCAGAAAATGGATTCTTTTCCACCATGTTGATAAGAGCGGGATGTATCTAAAAATCATCATCTTCCCACTTGCTCCTATCAATCCCATATTGCCAATCCCATAGTTCGTAAAAATTTCACGTATGGCAACATTATCCGAATTTTGCCTTGCTCCGGCCATGTTTAGCTCAATGTGTTATTCCTTCCTTTCCTTTCTTTCCTTTTTCTAGTGCACCAGTACCTCAGAAAAATTCAACGTTAGATAGAACTAAATAATCACAAATAAAGTCTTAATCAAACTAGAAATAATAAAATTAATAATAACAGTCGTCCCCGACAATGGCGCTAAAAACTTGAGCGTTTTCTTTGCACGTAAAATTAATCTCAAGTATGAAGGATATCAGTTATAGCTTAAGCAAGCGACCAAGTTAAATATCGAACCCAAAGGGCGGCATATTATTAATTTAATTATTAACTAAATTAATTAAGACGAAAGAAAATTAAGTTTAAGGTTTATTATCAACTACTAAACAATTAATTAAAATAATAAATAATATAATAATACTAGAAGAATATGAAAGTGTCTCAAGAATGGAGAATAGATAGCTCTAAGGTAATCAAGTTTTACTACTTAACTTCCCTCTCAAGTGCAGGCCGACTCTGCCTTGTGGACTATGGATGCATCACAAAACCATTAAAATCTACTCTATAGACACAAGTAAATATGTGTGTAACACCTGTGAATAACCTTGGATCTAGAGATATAATTTCATTCCCCTTTCTAGGTACTATCAGTATCAATTATTTCCCACGTCTGGAATCTAACCCGATATGATCTCCCTTTATAAGTACTATAAAATTACCCTCTTTATCCTGCTTACAACCCCGAATTCAATTCAATTAATAAACATTCATATATGATAGTTCTAATGAAGCTTCAGAGTCCCCTCACTTAGAATTATAACATGAAATCTTGTTCAACGGTGAATGCACTCAATCTACAACCAAGATATATATTCAAACTCTATATACCATTTGAAGATGCACAAAACTACTGTGAATATGGATTAAGAAAGCACAATCATATATAAAATCAATCCACAAGTAGTGTTGTACAGACAAGAGAGTTTAACTAATTCATAAAGCCTTCAAAACCCTAAATCTACCAAAACGGTTATAGCCCATGGTGTTGTTAAGAACAATTATGAGGGTTGGATAGATCTTACCCATAATTTGGAAAATACAAGATAAATTAGGAAACGAATAAAAATCCTAGATGTGGACGTCATCTCGTCCTTCTTCGTCTTGAATCCTCCTCTTGGGTATCCTCTTAATTCCACAGACGAATCTTCAAAGTGATGGATGGATGGATGGAGGAAAGGATGTGGATGATGGTTAGGAGGTGATTCCCCTTGTAGGGTGTAGGATGATTGTGTTGTGGATACATGAATAATGATGTGATCTGCATCCCTTTTTATACATGTAAGTTCTCCTTATGGACCTTGGATGAGCATTTTCTTGGAAAACACAAAAATACACGCTACTGGAGGTACGAAATTTTCAAAAATAGGATTCCACGTCCCCGCTCGACCAAAATGGTCTTGGTCGAGTCGGATTGGCTTTGGTCGAGCAGAGGTCGAGCGGAATACTTATTCGCGGATCCAAAAATTTCACGCCGCTCGATCGTCACTCGACCAAAATATCTTGGTCGAGCGTGATTTCTTCAGGTCGAGAGGGGTTGCACAGTTTGACCATTTCGCGCATAACTTCCACATCCGTGCTTCGATTTGAGTGATTCTTGCACTCATGCAATACTCTCTTCATTGTCTTTCTATAAATATAAAGAACTCATAGAAAATCTAACATTTGAATATGTAACAAGTCATGCAAAGTGGAACAGTGGTGCTGAGTAGGAACAGCTTGCACGACGTCACCATTTTGATCTTAACTTCCTCGTTTAGACTTCGATTAAGGTGTTCCTTACGCCAAAATGATTCTCTCTTCTGTGACTTTCGAACTATGTATCCTAATTCAAGTTTTGAACTCTACACAAATATAGAAAAATTACACAAGTTTGACGTGCGTTTTTCAGCAGCACTTTTGATCATTTTTCCACCTAAAACACCTCAAACGCACCTTTTTTCTCGCATACATTGAATATAAGACATTTTTGCTAATATATAACAATAATTCCCATAAAAATTGTTAAATTGGACATTAAAATACGTTTATTTTCACTTTCATCACATGCCACCGATTGCATAATGTAATAGATTGGATTAATTAACATTTATCCAACAACTATTCACACTTTCTACATTTGTCCACTCATAACATCCTTCATACTCAATAAAGAAAAAAAATACATTTATTCATAATTTTAAAAGTTACTTTAATTTCTAATTTATCACTTTCACCTAACACACACTATTATTTACGCTTTATTTATTATCTATAAGTAATAAAATTCCCTCAAAATTAAAAGACGTTGGTAAAAAAAATATTTCTTTAATAATGTGAAATAATAAATGTGAATATAGATGGTTTTCCGTAACGGAGGGAGCATTTCTTAAATGAAATTTAATTATTGACAATTAGACCCTTAAAATTAATTTTAAATATATAAAAGGTAAATAGTAAAGTTCAGGGGTTAAATAAAACATAAATTAAATACAGATGAAATTATAATTATACCATAAAAAAATTAATTAAACTAAATATAAAAGCCTAAGAGTACAGTAGCAGATAAACTATTAGGGTGAAGTTACAATTATACTCTAAAATTAATCAAGAGTGTAACTTGGGTAGAATCAGTCCCACCAAATGAATTGATGGAAGACAAAAGCTCATGTATCCCCAACTTTCACCCTCCATATCCTATTTAACCCTATGTATTGCTAGGGGTTTAAATTGAGTTTGGGGACATGGTGTCCCTGGGGACACAATAGCTAAATTGAGATTGGGGACATGGTGTCTCCGGGGATAGAAGAGCCTCACTCCTGGTGGAAACTATGATCCTCACCATTCTTAATTAATTTCTCCTCCTTCATTAATGTTGTTTTTGTTTTTCTTTTTAAAAATTTATTATACTTAATTGACTATTATACCCTAAACCCAAAAGGGATGTTTGTTTCCGAGTTTGAAACCCCGGACTTGGAATTTAAAATCCACCCCTAGATTTTAAAAATCACCCCATATATATCTATATACATTCTTTCTCCTCAATTAATACACTTTTTCTCTTTATTTCTCCTCCCTCATCTTTTTTTATTAGATAAATTAATACAAATAACCCCTATATATACCTATTTACATTCTCTCTCCTTAATTACTATACTTTTTCTCTTTATCTCCCCTCTCTCATCTTTTTTTCTATATAAATTAATATATTCTTATCCATCGATTTGACATAAAGTTAAAACATACCTATAAAACCCCAAAACAAATATAACATTACTATTCATGGTTTTCAAACTCTACAAGACCCCAAAACAAACACCACATAAGAGTTTAATATACCATAAATAATAATGGTAAAATTAAAATTATGCCATAAACCTTAAACCATAGGGTAGAATATACCCTAAATCACAATAGTGAAATTATAATTATATCCTAAACCACAAGAGTGAAATTACAATTATACCCTACACCCTATGAGTGAAATATTCCCTAAACCACAAGTGTGAAATTATAATTATACTTTAAAACCTAAACTCTAGAGGTGAAATATATCCTAAACCACAAGAGTGAAATTACAATTATACCCTAAACCCCAAATCCCTGGAGTGAAATATATCCTAAACTACAGGGATGAAATTACAATTTTACCCTTAAAATTAATCCTAAATTCTAAAAATTAATAATAAAATTTAGTAGTAAAATATTTTCTAAACCACTAAAATAAAGTATACCCTAAATTAAAAGGTGAAATCATAATCATACCCCTAAAATTAAATAAAAAATAATAAAAAGGAGAGAAAAAAATAAAAGAAAAATAACAAATACTCCATTGAAGGCAAACACGTAAGCGTAATTGAAATGACGGCGGGGCTAGATCCATCAAATTAAATTTAGAACTGGTTCCATGTAAGTTATTGTTATTATTTAAATTAAAATAATATAAACCTTAAGTGAAATAGAATATAAACTATAATTAAAAAACATTATTAGGGTATAATTATCTTTTATTAATAACAAACTATCTATAAATCTTCTTATATATAAAGCGGGAGTTGTGCGAAAATGCTCCCGTTGTCCACACTAGATCTTCTGCGCCATTTTTGTGCATCATCTCCTGCCCGTTGTAATCAGTTGCCCACCACACCCCTCTTTCAGCAAGCGGCCACGCGTCACATTAAGCCTTTTTTCACCTCCACCTGGCCTTAGTGTTGTTCCTCCTTCCCCTCCCTATTCTTCTTCCATGTTCATGCCATTTTAATTATCAGTCTTTCTCCTCTTCCCCTTCGTTCACTTCCATGCCACAAGGCCTACACTCACTTTTCACCGTCGTCTGTGGATTCTCTGTAGGAAATAAATCCTATAACCTTAAACCTTATTATGATTAACGAGATCAAAACTATAATGCAGAAGCTTACTTGATCCAATGAGTCCTCTAGGCAGAACACGAATTCGGGATCAGTGGTTTTATGGCCTTCATCAACTAAGCCTCCTTATTCCTTATGGGGACCGTAGTAATCTCTCCCGATGGGGAGAAGTGAAGACCATGTGTGGCTTAGTATTTTGGGGACCATAACATGTGAGCTTTTATATACTATACAATTGGGCCACCCATAATCACCCAGTCATGTAGTATTGAGTATCTATTCAATTGGCCCATATCAAAATATTATAGCCCATGGACTTTACACCTTAATTGGATCACTTAATTAAGTCCATAAAATAATTGAATAGTTAATATAATTGCATAATAATATATTGCCCACAATTAGACTATATTGGAAATTAAAAAATTTCCAACAATCTCCCACTTGGGCTGTATATTTCTCAAAGCAATTATATCAAGAGTCCTTAGTTGTGCAACTTTATGCTATTCATCTTCAGGCTATACTTAATAATCTGGTCCATCTCATATACTAATATGGAACTACCGCAGCATTCACCACATTATAAATCATGATTAAACCCCGACAATCACCAATATCAATATACTCAATGACATAGATCAAATATGGTGAGTAGCATGGAAATTACATGCAACGTGATCAACATTATGTCTATTTCCAACTGATCCAAGTTTATTAATCTTTAGTGAGATCAATCCATAATATAAAATATTACAAAATGAAATTACTTAAGTGAATTCACAATGAATTCAAAGACATCAACTTTATTCTGCAGAAAACTGAATTGTCCAAATCAAAGTGTCTTGAAACTTTAAAGAGCAATAAATATAGACTCTCACTAAACTAATGTATTCTAAAATCATATAACACCCATATAAGTAGCTAGCTCATAAAAATTAAAGGACGTTAAATACATAAATGGCGGATCTGAATTTAGGTCTATCTTAATATGCTCTACTGAAATTTATCCACACAAAACACTTTATTTAACAACCAAGAATTATATGTTAATATGCTTGACTTATAAGAACTCTTGTTGCTAATACTTATTGCGATCTAATAATTCTGTTGTCATGGTTAATGAGCTAAAGTATTCGCTTAATACTTTTACTTGTATAGCTCTCCAGACCAACAGAAGATATAGCCTGAAGTGGATCTTATACTGTATTGGCATCCAACAAACTCAGAATCAGAATTCCTTATGATCTCTATCAAATCTGATCCCTGATGTGCAAACATTTTATCCTTAGTTTTCTGTAAATACTTTATAAAGATACATACTAGAGTTACTTAAATGTCTACTCAATACACCAACAACAGAAGTCAAATTAAGTCTTGTACAGACCTCATCATACAACAACTTTCAATGTCAAAGCATATATAATACCTCTACATTTCTTAAATCTTTAGTTTAACTTTAGGGTACCTTATTGGGACTCCACATGTCTCCCTTAGTTTAACTTAAACATTCTCCCACTGAATCACATAAACATCTACACTTGTCTCAAAACAAAATGAGACAATTACCTCATGATTATACTTGTGATTCCATCATGGAAAAACTTACTTGAATGTATAGATGGATTTCTTTTTAGTTCTTAAACTATTGAGATTGTTTCATCTATGTTTCTCTTAAGAAACACTATCTTTACACCCATCTAATATGATTCAAGATCAAAATGTGCTACTTATGTCACAATTATCTTAAAATAATGCCTTCATTCCCTTTTAAGTAATATCCTTTATTAAGATGCAAACCTAATCATCTTTTATTGATTTATACTCATAACTTATAGCAACCCACTTTTGAGTATTTGGACCTTACATGACTTTTTAAACATTGTTGGAATGTTCTACCATTAATTCCGTAGTGTCCTCATTATTTAAGAGAAAACTACATAATCATCCAAATTGTCTTTCTCCCAGTTCTAGTGGTTTCCTTAGTGACATTAATTCTTGAGGTTGTTGAATTTTGTAATTCCTTAAATATTATTGACATTGTCATATCGTTATTCTGAATTTGCACCATTTCTTTAAAAGCATAAGTGGGGTATCGAGTCCCCCTTAAGCACAATGTCTCTAATATTATTCTTCCCCCCAAATCAACATCCTCAAAAAATTCCCGTATTACCCATCTCAAATATGAACCAATTAATTTGGATCACAAAACCTGACTCATAATCTATAAAGCAGTCGATAACTATTTGAGTCCAAATTTTTTTTAGTAGATCCCAATGATCTGGCTTTAGTCGGACATCACCATAAGTGAAACTCATAAAGAGTTCTTACAACTACTTTGGTTGAAACTTTATTAAGACCATAAGCTGCAATCTTTAGTATTTCTCTAATTAGTAACCATATGTTGTGGAGTGCTATTTTTGTCTTTTAACTACAGCATTCACACTTAACAATTTTAATACGATGTATTATAAGACAATTCCACAAGCCTTTAAGAGTAAACAAAAGAATGTACTTTAGTTGTCTTTAACAGTTTTCTTTATGTGTTCTCTTGTATTGCCCTTATACTTTATTGAGACCAAATTTTCTTGAAGCCTTCTTGTTCGCATCATGTATGATTTTGTTGTTGATATATTTTAAACTTAATTAACAGACTTCTTAATAGTACAGAGAATTATTGTAAAATAATTTATCATGTTCGCATTAAACTTAACCTTTCAAAATTTAAATAATTTAGAATCATCTTGAAAATTCAAGCACAATATTAGTATAAGTCTTTGGACAACAATACTAATTTGAATGATGCTCTCACGCAGTAGTCAAATACTGAAAATAAAACTGTCAAGTAATAGTCTTCCTTTGGGCCGACTTATCACTCACATGTTAAACAAAAAATTGTCACGTATTCATCACCACAGGTGCTTGTGTATTTCAGGCCAAATATTAATCTATCTTTGGGCCGATCAATACCCGCATAAAGATACACTTGCTCAACATTATTAATTGGGGACCCATCACAAGACATCTTGTGCAACATTAACCTCGTCTATGAACAAAAATTAATTGCAGGGGTAATCTTGGTGTAATAACCAAGTATTGATAATAAGTTCTGTCAAACAAAAGTCTATCTATGGACCGACATATGTTCACATGAACAATTTAAATAATTATCACATACTTATTACCACATGTGTGTTATTATTCTGTCAAACTGTGCTACCTATGGGCCGAACACAGAACACATAAATAATTCCACACTCATCTATGTAATTCCAAAGTCGCACTCCACACACAGAGGCTGCTATGGCAACATTATGCTTTGATTGACTAGATTAAAAAATTATTTGACCAATTAAACAAATATTTAAAATAAATTTTATGTTTAATTGAACGACATTAAAAAATATCTCCCCAATTTAAATTTAATTAATTAAATTCCACCAATCAAATGAGAATATTAGATGATTCACACCAATTTAAAAATAATGAAATATTTCTTTAGGGATTCCAAAATTCCAATTTAATATAAACTGAATTTGGCGAATATTCTTTATTATTAATAATCACTACTGAATCCTTCGTTTAAATTAATAAATAACTTAATAGAATTAATTATACTGAATGCGTAGCTATTTCAATCCTCAAATACATAATCAATTTAAGATATTCAACTCACATTAGGATTCTAAAATCGTGTAATCACACTGCTAAAATAATTAGTGGATGCAACAGTTTAATTAAATAACAACCACCAAATACAAAAGTAGGTATTCAAAGCATCCTGAATGTGGCATAAGTAAAGAATACCAAAATAATACCATAACACAATTACTGCCATATTTATTACCACGTATTAGTGTCTTAATTATTTAAAGTTGACATTAAAGTCATACCTCGATTTATTTGATACACATATATGTCAGTATGTGATTTTCTAAATTGTCATAAAACTTATTACAAAATGCCAAACAAAATCAATTTCAAATCTTAAAATTGATTTAATATACCATATATATATATATATATTCAATTTACATAGTATATCATATTATTACCATATGAATTCTCTAAAGTTTAGCAGGTGTCTTCTTTATTTACCACAGTAGCCGCGTTAACCATTTAGAAATGACAATTATCCACTAATCGGCTTAACCAACCATTACGACATGTGGCCTTATATATCCATCGTTCAATAATATTTTATAATCAAAATATGAGAAGACATGTACACACATATCACCAAATACAGTAGTTGATCAATTATTAATAAATAAGACAAATGGATTATTAAAATTTTGAATACAAAAGCATCCTGAATGTTGTGTGATCACTACGTACCAAAATCTCAAATTGGGAATTAGCCTACGACCAAATTCATCATCGAAAGTGGCATCCAAACTTAATTCATATAAAATTACCAAAATTAACTGTGCTCAACACATAATACACCATAATCCTTTACCAAAATAATAATCCAACATCCCACATTAATACTATAAATTGGTACTTTAACATCAAACCAAAAAGGTCGACACGTATATATGTGCTAAGAAGCACTATTTTCAATTAACACAATAACATATAAATTAAAAATGCTTGCTTTTAAATTCACAAATTAATCAAAAAACACAATAACTTTGATTAAAGTAAAAATAAAATATCATTTCTTCTCCAAATTTTATGTGGGCAGCACTTAATCCACTATATGTATAATTAATCTGACGCATATACACCATAAAACATTATGATTAAATTGGCGTACCGCATGTCACCCAAAACAAAAATTATAAACCCAGAACAATTCACGGAATCCGAAACTGAAACTAAAAGCCATGAACCAGCGAAAAATTCTTATATACAAATTTAAAATTGTGATTTCTCAAAAATATTCAAATACAAATATTTTAATTTAAACACAAATTACAGATCTCAGATCTCAGAAAATTATAAATAGAGTGGCTCTGATACCACTTGTTGGAAATAAATTCTAAAACCTTAAATCCTATTACGATTAACGAGATCAAATCTAAAATGTGGAAGCGTACCTGATCCAATGAGTCATCTAGGCAGAACACGAACTCGGAATCAGTGGTTTTATGGCCTTTCTCAACTAAGTCTCCTTATTCCTTATGGGGACCGTATAATCCCTCCCGATGAGGAGAAGGGAAGACCATATGTGACTTAGTATTTTGGGACCATAACCTGTGAACCTTTATATACTATACAATTGGGCCACTCATAATCACCCAATCATGTAGTATTGAGTATCTACTCAATTGGCCCATATCAAAATATTTTAGCTCATGGACTTTACACCTTAATTGGATCACTTATTTAAGTCCATAAAATAATTGAATAGCTAATATAATTGCATAATAATATATTGTCCACAATTAGACTATATTAAAAATTAAAAATTTCCAACATTCTCACGTTGATGCCTGCGTTCTATTTGATGATAGTAGGAAAAGAGAGACCATGATACTGAAGAAATTGTTTTTCCTATATTGTTTATCTACCTTAAGAGAAAACCAAACACCTTTTTTCATCTCTCATCATTGCCATGGTTTTGATCTGCTGGTGAAAGAGATCCACCAATTCACTGCTAGATCAATTGTCGGCGTGCCTTACTTTCAGCGCCGACTGACCATCTGAAAAAAGAAGAAGTCATGGTCTTGACTTTGCTTTGCTGCCTTCTTGTTCGACAAATTGTCTCAGAGAGGAGGGGAAAAAGATCTCGAAGAAAATTGATAAGAAAGGAAGTGAAGAAGAAGAAATAGTAGATGAAGAAGGGGAAGAATGTAGTGGAGTTGCCGATTACAATTCAATATTCAATTTTGCAGGCTTTAAGGTGAGTCTGGGTTTCACTTTTCGATTCCTTACACTTTTCGATGCCTTTACAAACTTCTTGTACTTTTATTTGCAAGTTAATATGAATTTGATGCCTTTACACTCTTCTTCAAAGGTGCGGCAGTCTTTCCCTCTCAAGCGACGGCCTCCCGTACCCCCTCTTCCTTAATCAAAGCATATCTAGTTGTATATTGTTTTGGGTGTTCAGCTCGACATTCTGTTGCATGTTGTTCTTCTAAAATGTTCCACTTTCATTTTATCTTCTTCTCCTAGGCCGTTTGCTTCATTCTCTATCTTGACAACTCTATTTATAACTTCACTGTCTCTGCCTTTTAGGATTGTGGTTCTTGCTATGGACCATGGTTAGACGACTGAGTACTTCATTTCTACCAACCATTTGAAATATCAACCCCCAGCTAACCTCAACTCACCTCATGTAATTTAAGGTATGTTGTATAACATTCCAATAAAGTTCTGATTGACTTCATTGAAGTACTAATATCAACCCCCAGCTAACCTCAATCTCCAATATTTAAAGTTCTATTTAAAGTTCTCGTTAAGTGATATAAGTTTATAATAAAATTTTCATTCATAAATAAATAAACATAGGCCTCTGATACCATTTTGAAGCGTGAGTAATATGAGGAAAATTAGGTTGAAATGAAGCTGTATACCGACATGATTACCTAATTTTCCTCATATTCCTCACGCTTCAAAATGGTATCAGAGGCCTAGGTTTATTTATTTATGAATGAAAAATTTATTATAAACTTATCACTTAACGAGAGGAGAGTTTCAAGAAATATGGATCCGAACGAAAGTTCGACATCCGAGAGTGACAGGACTATTAGCCCTGTTCCAAGCTGGAGCAACCGGGACTTCTGGCCTGTTGGATATAACGAGACAAGCAGCTCTATACAACAATACTATAATGTGTTGTATAGACAATATGCAGAGAAAGAATACGAGTACACCGATCGATTTTGAAAAAGTCTCGATCGAAGGTGGAAATTGGCGGATGCCCGGGCAAACCACACCAAAGAGAAACACCTAGAGCATATCCGCCATGATCAAATAAAATACTTCAAGGAAGTTTCGAGGAACATAGTGGAAATTCGAAACTTTATCGAGATCCATGGACCTGTCCCAAAACAAAACAATGGAGGAGATGACCGAATCAAGGTACAAGAGAGATCTGCATGCCCTATCACTTTTCACACTGGATAGAATGATAGAGTGGAAGTCAATCGAGGCAGATAACTCTAAGATGAATCAAGATCTTAGAGAGTTACAGAAGACAGTGATATTCTTTGGAGAATATTGCCAAAATATGTCCAGGACAATATTTGAGATCAGGCTCAAGATGGATAAGGTGGAAACGTTGCAGAACAGACAACTCGACCTCTTCCAGAAGCTGATAGAATACCTGGAAACCAGAGTAATCGAAAGAAGATCAGGAGGAAGGTTGCCACCAACCTTCGGAATATAACCTCTTTTACACCAAAAGAGGAAAATGACAGAGGTCATAAGGCCAAAGTCCGAAAGCGAGAAGATGATTGCTATCCTTGTAGCTCCCCACCAGTAGGAGTCTCTTCTGAGAGGGGCCGCCGTCTAGCGGAGGGGATTCTAAGCGGCGAAGTTGGCGATGCCATAAGAAAGAAAAACTTCTCTAATTCAGAAGAGGCGAGTTGGGATTTCTCCAAGACTTCATACATGTGCTGATTCACACTGCAATAACTTATTCTTCATCAAGAATTCCGACAACACCTCGAGCTCAACCTCCCCCATTTCAGGCAAGAAACAAATTCAAAAGAGAATTCAAGTGTGGCAGTGAGTCCATGGGGTTGGAGCTGATGACTGATATTCTACTCGTCAGCAGTTGAGTGTGGATGTTCTCTCCCGTCGCGCGGTGTGTATGTATACTATAGCATTTGCTTTGATTTTCCTTATCGCTTGTGAATGTATGTGCAGCCATGAACATATCGTCGGTGAAAGGGAATGAAACAAAATTGAAGGAATTGAAAAGGGAATATTTGATTGGGAGAATTTTTTTTATACAAAATTGTTAAACCAAAATTAATACCGACATTTTTAGAAAGAAGATATTAAATCCCCCAATAGTCAAAATTATGACCGTAATACCCTTAATTACAAACTATCAATTTTGCCTGGTGGGTTATGACCCCCAACCCCCCCCCAGCCAAACCAAATGACCTGTCACACCCAAGCACGCGTCTGATATTTCAAACCCACCGCGCCCTAAATCTGTTTTTTTTCCTTTCAAAATTCAAACTATCAATCTTTTTTATCTTCTGTCAAAATTCAGAAATCAAATGTCGAGATGAACTGAAATCATGAAGCACATCCACAATTGGATTTTGAAACTGATTTCGAAGCACATCTACAATCCGGAGTTCACGCTATTTTTCCATCGACTGAATGTCGAATCCCAATATTCGCCGTTGTTGAATAAACTCTGGTAGAATCTGTTCAATAGTCGTCGTTGTTCAAACTATCAATCTCCTTTATCTTCGGTATAACCTCGTCGAAGTATTCTTTGCCCTCCTCAATCTTCGCCATTCATTTCGAAGGTATGCTTTGCTAATAGAATCTGTTCGTTGTTCGTGCTGTGCGAGTCTTTCATCTTTAATTTTTTTGTTCAATTTGTGATTCGAAGTGATGTTGAATAATCCATTTCCGTGTATTGTTATTGAAGTTTGAGTGCTATAGAAAAGGTGGAATTTTACTCTAAAAATTGTGTGAGTTGTATACAATTCCTTGTGAACACAAGTTTTGTATTGTTATATAGAGATACAGAGAGTAATTCCCCTTTTTTTGAAGGCATCATTGCATAATTGTGGTCATTTTCAATTACATTACGCTGTGGGCAAGGTTCATATAATATTGGTCACACATATCATTAAGTGCTTACCTATTGTTAATTTCTCTCTGGAAACTTTTTGGATCTCGAATATAATGGGGGAACATTTAGTGAAGGGAATTAAAATTTATTCTTTATTGCATGTAGTTTGGAATGAGTATTTAGAAGTGACTGCTGATTAAAGTGTAAGACATTGTTTTGAAAGAGGTTCTTAGCTATTGCCATATTTGATCTGATGTAGCCTTAACATCATCAATACAGTTCTGATCTAGGGGAGGGAATATGGGTGCATTGATATTCTTTGTTCTCTTTGTAGTTTTTCTTTTCAAAGGGTGAAAACTTGTTATACTACAACAATGGTGTAGAGTTTGGATTACAATGGTAGTGCTTAATTTATAATAACTTGATGTTCTATTATTCTATGATGGATTTACTTGGAATTAGGTGTTGCTCCTCTGTTGATTTAGAATGGAATGATGGAAGTAGCAAATTTTTATTTTAAATTAGTTTTTTAATGCATATATAATCTTCTCTGAGGAGTGAAAATGGGATGTTAGAAGATGCACTAATTCAATATTATAAGCTTTTTTAGTAAATTTGAAATCATATTTTTTAGTAACCTAATGCTGAATTTTGATATTTTATTTTAAATGTGGTAAGTTGTTTTCTAACATAAAAACATAAAGTGATAAAAAATAGTCAATAGTATAAAATATAGTATAATTAGAAATTGTGAGATTTGGGGGAGATTAATCATTCCTAAGTTGATAAATTCCAACTTCCAGCACTGGTTGGTCACGCAACAGCTCCTTGTAACTCACATTTATGCAACATACCCCGTCATAAATACCACGTATATTGGTTTAGTTGGTTGTTTGAATAGGAGTCAATGAGCATCTTCCTAATAAAGAATGGTATTTGTACAGAGTTTTAACTTACATGATTACCCGCATAATCCCCTATATGGCCACCTATATGGCCACCTACATGGCCACCACATGGATACCTACATGAATACCTACATGATGATCTATATGATGACCTATATGATCACCTTTATGACTGCCTACATGAAAACCTATATGATCACCTATATGATAACTATATGATCACATGATCGAGAAGACAGATCCTTTCCAACACGAAGTACATTTAAAGGGTTTAAATTGTTGATCACTTATATGATAACCTTTTTGAGCCCGTCAATTAGTTCATAATTTATGTTTTAGGGTTGTTTCCGTAGATGTAATGTTTTATTACATTGATTACAGTAAGCGTAATGTAGGATTTTTTTTGGCAGGTGATCCAATCCAAAGAATAGGATGGGCAGGGCACATATTGAAAATCCAAATCCAGCATTCATTTCGAAGAGGGCCGATCTTGCAGTATTTAATGAGATCCGTGAAAAACTCCATCCTACAATGTTGGCAAGGTTCTGGGACAGTTGCTTCGGGCAGCTTTTGGGGCTGACCGGTATTCAATTCCAAGGGCAGATTTACCTTCAGCTGTTGTTATGTCTAGATGTGGAATTATCGTCGGACGTCCTAACTTTTTGGGTGAATAATTCCATAACACACTGTGGGCCAAGAGAGTTTGCACTTGTATGGGTTTTGCATTTGGCCCTTACCCCACCATTACTGACGAAAGTGAATTTCGGAGTCGGATATTTGGGGCTTGGCTGTCCTTTCAATGACTGATATTCGGAGCAAGCTATCGAATTGGTTAGACGATGAAGACCAGCTAAGGGTAGCTCTTCTGATCGTGTTGGGCTGTGTGTTGTTGCCACATGGTTCAAAGTGTGGTAATCTTGACCTCGAATACATAGACCTTGCGGACGATCTAGAGAGTTTCAACTTGTTTCCATGGGGCCGTGTCGCGTAACCTTCATTCCGAGTTTAGGTTGCTGAGGAATAGGGTTGTTGGAAAGAAGACAAAGTATGATGATGCTGGAGGGGGCATAGCGATGATCGACACCAATGGCTTTTCCATTGCTCTGCTCTGCTGGGCTTATGATGCTATCCCATCCCTAGGAGATAAATATGGAGGTTTGTTGGAAGCTAGTCGTGATATAACCCCACGTATTTTGCGTAGTCACCTAATGTGTGGGCCAAGTACACGGATCTGAGGAAGAAAGTATTTTTTGATCCCGTGGTGGGAATAAGAATGCTTCAAATGTAAGTTTTCAGCATCAGTTCAACGTTGATTCTTTTAATAATTTACAGGGTTTAACTCATTCTGTCTTGTAGGTGGTGGTTAACGCACGTGTCGAGCCCTCGGACATTGAGCGCGACTCTACTTCGTACGCTAGCGCTGTCACTTAGGAAGAGGAGTCTACTATACTTCTTCAGGGTGGCCCGATGCATTTGGGTTCAGCACCGGATGCTGATGCACATGGCTCTTCCAATGATGCAGCTCCCCGCTCGAAGAAAGCACGTTGGAAGAGAAAATGTGCGGAGGTTAAAGCTGATATCGCAGAAGTTAAGACTGAACTTGCGGAAGTTAAAAGTATTCAGTTGTCAATGTTTGATAAGTTGAGACGAATACGGTGTGTAGACATTCTTATCCCTCCGACCACAAGTGGACAGTCCAACAGGGAAAGAGAGCAGAGCCCACCTTCCCCGGGGGGTTTGACGGTGAAGGTTCTAGGGACGCAGGCGGTGATCGCCAACACATCCCCAGTACAACTCCACCTGCCACCACCCCAACAAATGTCAGTGTTGACCATTCCACAGCCAATCCTAAAGCAAGCGAGCCTGAAGACATCCACGATGAAAATCAAAATGCAGCTGAGGGTGATAGTGCAAATGTGGAGCCACCGATTGAGTGTGTTGAGCGATACCCAACCAGTTCACAATTTTCAGTGCCACCAATGTATTCACTGTCCCTTCTCCAGCCCCTCCACATGCTAGCACAGTTGAGCAGTTGAACGATGCAGAAAAAAGGAGGATGGGGACAGCACGGTAGGGGTTGAGACGCCGGTTGGAAGTATTGATGTTAGAGTGGTGAGAACCCCGATAAAGAAATATGCCCGCGGTCGTAAAAAGGTAAAATTAACATATGTGACAAAACTTGATTACATGATGGTAATGCACACCACATTATTCTAAATCAGTTTATCACGAGTTACATTAACATAGCGGTTCCATTTGTTATAAAACGCAGGGTAAAAAGAACGAGCCAGTGCGAGCAAGCCATCAGACAGTATTCCCAGGTCCACAGACAAGGACGCCATACACCTGTGAGGCGGCGGGAAATAAAAAAAATCTTCAAGTATTGGCTCCGGTGACATATCTGGTGGTGAATACCCATCTGATCTGATTGAGGAGTTTGAGAAGTGGTGGGACGAGACAAAGAAGAAATCAACTGCAGTAATTGTGTGTATTGATCCCAATCGAACACTCTTGAATTGGTCATTCATGGATAACATATACCAAAATGATGGCTGGTTGTCCACAGAGGTAATGGCAATCACTTCTCTTATCGATTTTTGTTAAGTGAGTTAGTACTGTTAGTATTGCGGGTTATTGTTTAAGTTTGAGGGTTTTCATGTTTTTGATAAACCCATTACAACTCCCATCACTATAAAATATTCCTGATGTTTCTATGTGGACGTGTTGTCTTAGAACATGGACTGGCTTTTGGCTTTAGGCGTCCATAAGTCAATTAGATGGCCTGACAGTTTTGTAGAAGATTGGACGGTGGTGGATGTTAACCTCTTTGTAAGTACGACTGCTTATTACACGTAACTAATTGACTTATCCATCTAATACACTTAACATTGCATCTAAAACCCTTAATTTGAATATTTTCTTGGCCATCATAGAACAAGATGCGGCTATTGAGTGTAGATTTCTTGAGCAGCAAGTGCAGTAAGCCTGATTGGGACTGGGATGACCGCTTCAGGGGAATTATGAGTTACATCGATGGTGAACTGCCAGAGTGGGGCAGTAAGCTCAAATGGTGCGACATATACAAGATATACGGGATTGCAAACGTCAACAGTAATCATTGGGTACTTTATGTGATACATTTTTCCCGGCGTTGCATCTTCATCTATGACTCCAGCGTCAGGACAATGAAAAGAAGGTACCGACATGAGTTTGACACACTGTGTACGATGCTCCAATCCGTATTCATTCAGTATAACTTGACCCCCGACAAGGACGCAAAGAAACCTTTCAAGGTGGAGTGGTATCCCAAGTGTCCCCAACAGGAGACCGGCAATGACTGTAGACCACTTAGTGTCTTTTTTTTTACAGACTAATAAGGGCCGGTGGTGTCGTCGATGATATTGACGTAGGAATTTGTCTGCATGCTCGAGTAAGGTGGTGTGCCGAACTTTATAAAGATGACTTCATAAGACAGATTTGATGGACATTTTGGTTATAATTTTTGTTCATTAGTGCCATGTAATGGAGATAATATGGAATGACAGAAATTTGTTTCTAAACTGATATATTATTTTGGTTTTATAACTTGGTGTAGTGTATTGGATTAGTCATTGTAGTTTGTATTTTTATGTTAGGTTTTGTTGTCCATGAATTTCTGCAATTAGTAGCTTTTCCGTTCGGGAAACTTCATGATCTAAATTAGTATAGCTATAATACTCATTTACATGAGATGAGTAATACATTATTCAAGGATTTCATAATTTTTACTTTTCATCGTAGGTGAACATGCTGGTAGTCATATAGGTTGCCAGTGTATTCCCTGTTATGGCCTGAATTGATAGTCATTTGAACTTGTTGGACCCTTCGACACATATCCAGGCCTTGTATTATAAACCCTCACGTTAGACACCCTAATTCCATTTCAGTTGCAACAATTGAATTGGGTGTCCGATCATCCTTTTATACGAATAGTGCTGCCATTTTATCATTTCTATTTATTCAAATTGAGTACTCGACTATTTCTACCAATAAATTAGATCAATGTACGGTTCCGTAAATTTCTTACCAGTTTTCATTTAGATGAGATGAGTAATACACTATACAGGGATTTCATAATTTTTACTTTTCATCGTAGGTGACCATACTGGTAGTCATATAGGTTGCCAGTGTATTCCCTGTTCTGGGCCTAAATTGATAGTCGTTTGAACTTGTTGGACCCTTCGACACATATCCAGGCCTTGTATTATAAACCCCAACGTTAGACACCCTATTTCCATTTCAGTTGCAACAATTGAATTGGGTGCCCGATCGTCCTTTTATACGAATAGTGTTGCCATTTTATCATTTCTATTTATTCAAATTGAGTACTCGACTATTTCTACCAATAAATGAGATTAATGTATGGTTCCGTAAATTTCTTACCAGTTTTCATTTAGATGAGATGAGTAATACACTATACAAGGATTTCATAACTTTTACTTTTCATCGTAGGTGACCATGCTGGTAGTCATATAGGTTGCCAGTGTATTCCCTGTTCTGGGTCTGAATTGGCAATTGTTTGAACTTGTTGGACCCTTCGACACATATCCGGGCCTTGTATTATAAACCCCAACGTTAGACACCCTAATTCCATTCCAGTTGCAACAATTGAATTGGGTGCCCGATCGTCCTTTTATACGAATAGTGCTGCCATTTTATCATTTCTATTTATTCAAATTGAGTACTTGACTATTTCTACCAATAAATGAGATCAATGTATGGTTCCGTAAATTGCTTACCAGTTTTCATTTAGATGAGATGAGTAATGCACTATACAGGGATTTCATAATTTTTACTTTTCATCGTAGGTGACCATACTGGTAGTCATATACGTTGCCAGTGTATTCCCTGTTCTGGGCCTAAATTGACAGTCGTTTGAACTTGTTGGACCCTTCGACACATATCCAGGCCTTGTATTATAAACCCCAACGTTAGACACCCTATTTCCATTTCAGTTGCAACAATTGAATTGGGTGCCCGATCGTCCTTTTATACGAATAGTGTTGCTATTTTATCATTTCTATTTATTCAAATTGAGTACTCGACTATTTCTACCAATAAATGAGATTAATGCACGGTTCCGTAAATTTCTTACCAGTTTTCATTTAGATGAGATGAGTAATACACTATACAAGGATTTCATAACTTTTACTTTTCATCGTAGGTGACCATGCTGGTAGTCATATAGGTTGCCAGTATATTCCCTGTTCTGGGCCTGAATTGGCAATTGTTTGAACTTGTTGGACCCTTCGACACATATCCGGGCCTTGTATTATAAACCCCAACGTTAGACACCCTAATTCCATTCCAGTTGCAACAATTGAATTGGGTGCCCGATCGTCCTTTTATACGAATAGTGCTGCCATTTTATCATTTCTATTTATTCAAGTTGAGTACTTGACTATTTCTACCAATAAATGAGATCAATGTATGGTTCCATAAATTGCTTACCAGTTTTCATTTATATGAGATGAGTAATACACTATACAGGGATTTCATAATTTTTACTTTTCATCGTAGGTGACCATGCTGGTAGTCATATAAGTTACCAGTGTATTCCCTGTTCTGGGCCTGAATTGGCAGTCGTTTGAACTTGTTGGACCATTCGACACATATTCGGGCCTTGTATTATAAACCCCAACATTAGTGAATCCTTTTACAAGGACTTTAAAGCGAGAGCTTTTGATGGTCGTGTAGTGGGAGTAGGAATCAGATGTATGGTAGAAGACATGACAGCATAATTTTTTAGTATAAGTGGGAGATTGTTGGATTGTATATTAAAAGTCTAGCTTTAGTATGAACAATGTTATAACAATTTATTTGAAATGAGAATCATATAATCAAATGATTGCGTCTTATAATTTATTTATATGCACGATGCAATAGTCCACTTACTTTATACTCTGGATAATATATTGTGCGACAACACGCGGAAGATCATATTATCGATTTCTTTATAAAGTATAAATAGATGCTCACAACCGAGATTGACGTGGACTCTCTATCGGGATGGTTGTAGTGTGACTTGGTATTAGCTTGTCTTGGCTATAGAATCACATTAGTGCACTTTGTGTGTATTGAGCGGGATCACTTGAGATCGTTCGACTTATACTGACTTATAGAAGAACTTGATCTCAGTTATTATGGATGTTCGTGCTCTTAATCCCTATACAATAACCTCGACACGTAGGGCAGTGTGTATTTCTTTGATTCATCAATGGGTAAGATTTACATGTAATTAAATCAACAAACTCGGTGAGTTGGGAAGTAGTGATGTCTCTATGGTGTGTTGTTGATTGTAGAAGGAATCCATGTCTGTTATAGGTTGATTATGTCCCCTTGAGGAGCTCATAAAGATTATCATGTAAACCCTACAGGTGGATTTATTCCGGCATTAAAATGAGGTGAGTGGTACTACTCTTGGATGAGATATTAATTAATGGAGTTGTCAATAACTTAATTAATTAATGGACATTGTATATCTTAAACATGGGGAGACTAACGGGCTCATAATAAGAAGGAACCCATAACGTAATTATGGGATTAGAACGGTAGTGCAGTAATAATATTTTAGTGGTATATATTATTATTATTGGTCTTAAGTATAAGCTTTGGGCTAAGATTGGATACTTAAGCCCAATGGAGGCCCAACTCTAATTTCTCCTCCTGATCCCTGTTGTAGCCCATATATAAGTCATCTCAGCTGTCCGAAAACCCTAATCTATGAGATTATTATGTCTAACACTGTGAGGAGGGTGATGGAACAGCAGAATGAGAAGATCTCAAAGATCGTCGCCCACACGACGTCGAGATTGGACTTGGGAATACAGCAGAAGACTGGAAGGTTGTTTGCTGCTACTGTCCACCACTTTCTATGATTTTTATAAAATCGTACAGATATCAAACACAGGACGTGTGATATATTGACGAAAAGTCATGGAAGAGAGGATCGTTTTGGTGCATAGATCACTCAAATCCGATATTGGATGAGAGAGTTATGTCCAAAACGGTGAGGCTGCACAGGCTGGTGGCGAGAATTCGACTTCTCCAACATACCCTGGTGAAAGGTAATACGTTTCTTGTTTCTTGCTTCCGCTGACTGTTAGAAAATTATGGAACCCTAACGGGTCATGTTAACCAAACGATCGAATGCCAACACATAGCATACAAGATAAGAAAATCACCACCAATTCAAATATTCCATTGACATGTTCTCACGAGAAGTATGTATCACTCGCACTCAAGTGTAAAAGATGTACACTTATGGGTTAAGGTGTTTACGCTCAAATTAAATTCAAGTGCATGCGTAACCATAAGCTTGCCAAAAGTCTCAAACTCTGCACCACTAAAAGTATGATTCGATAATGGGATCAAAAAGGGCTTTTAATAGGATGTAATGTTGGCTCTTTGGTATGGGTAGAAAACATATGGATAAAGTAGCTTAATTAGTAGATAATTAAAACCGGAGATCCTTTGTATTGCAGATTTTTACACTTCAAGACTATCGAGCTTCATGATCTTCTAATTTTCTTTTCTCTCCTTTCCTTCAAGCTCAACATACTTTTTCTTTCGTTTCTTTTTTTTCTCGAAGTACCAGTTTCGGGCACTACCTCTAACATCTCGGGATACCAGTTTCTGGCACTACCCCTAAACAACTTATTTTCAGCTCATAATCACTTGTACAGCTCCAAATATTTTATTCCTTCCAAACTCCATGAAAATCAATTCACACACTTTGACAGCATTTACTTCTCAATTAATATAGGAATTTAAGGCTCAAATAGGATATCAAAGTGACTATTTTCATAGGTTGCCAAAGAAATAAGGCTTTTAGGCTCAAAAGGGCTAACTACGGATATAAAATTATTTGATAGGAAATTATTTGGTAAAGTGACTCATAATTATCAATGATGGCCTAAAATTATCTCCATTATCTAACATACATATAGTTTCAAGTAAGACAAGAGGCAAGTTCTAGAATACACACACAAGAAAGATACTCACCAGAAAAGAAATATCATGTGATTAAGTACATGATCAACGAGGCTCAAAATTATACATGGGTTTTTAAAAAGTAACAAAGCACTTTTCATGGTAAGTAATATCCCACAAGTACACATAGAACTTCATATCACAATATAACTCAAGTACACTTCCTTCATCAATTCAAGTGCATCTGAATTTCAGACATGACTTAAACATATAAGCTCACATGGAGTACAACCATAAACTCAATCCTTCCACTCATACTAATTAAAAGTACATATAAAATTAGAATAAGGAAACGAGGGCACCTGATTTATTCAATGTATGCATGAGCTCCTCTAGTTGTTCAACTCAGTTAGGCCAGAGCCTCAGTGTAGAACTCGTCTTGCCACTCTTTTATCTTTTTCTTTCATCAAAGCTCAAACAAACCTCATCATCACAGAATTCATCAATAATAAAATAGGAGAATTATAAACAAGACTCAATTGACTATCTAATTGACTCCACACACTAGACACACCAACAAAACACACTAAACATTAGGTATGTTGTAAAAAATCTACATACCAATACCGGTTAAAATATTAATATGCCGCAGAAAATCAACCCCCTAACAAATAAACAACCAGCAAAAGAAAAAAATTATACCCTCTGTGCTCATAAGATGAGATAAGTACATCACACCCCCAAACTTAGTAAAAAAGTAAGTCGAAACTAAGTTTGAAAAGAGATATAATTGCCGAAACATGAGCACTTAAAATGTAATAACTCCTCACTCTCACAAAAGAAATAAAGCAATTAAACGGAAGGAAAAGCCCCCAACAAGTGCCCATGTTTAACGTTGAAGAGTTACGATGGTAGAGGACGGTCTTCTCGCATCCTCACCTTCAAATACTTTCTTTCCCTCCCTCTTCTTGTCTACACTCAACAACTCACCTTTCTTGGTAACAAGAATATGATCCTCAGAATTTTCTTCCTCCCATGGCTGTCTAGACTCCTTCGTGTCAATCTTCCACTCGAATTCGGAATCATCTTTCTTATCAAAATCAAGATTACACAAGTTAGAAACCACATCTATGCTCTCGCATGATTGAGTCTCCATGGGCATTTTCAATGCATGATTAAGAGAGAAAATCACATCATCATTATCCATATGCAGTCTAAGCTTCTCGGCTCTCAACTTCTTTGTTCTTTCCCACTTCTTCTCAACTATAAGCTCAGTATTCTGCTCTTGGGATGGCTTTGGATGTTCTGAACAATAGGTATAGCATTTAGTATCGAATCGGGCATTGAACGAAACTGTTCGACCTCTGTTCGACCAAATTGGTCTGGTCAAACAGACTAAGGTTGGTCGAACAACGTTGTTGATCGCGGACTCCCTTTATCCGGTTGTTGTTTGACCATCGTTCGACCATGGTAGTCTGGTCGAACGACAGGGCATTAAACAGGGCATTGGGATTCTGTTTTTCTGAAACTATTCGACCACCATTCAACCATCAGGTCTGGTCGAACGATATAAGCTTGGTCAAACGGGAGCCATGCCTTCGTCATTATCATCCACCGACTTCATTCGTACTACATCCCAGACCTTAATGTGATGGCATTATTCTCCCACGTTTGTGTTAATTGATTCACATTCACGGCCATCTGCCCCATAATAAAGGTAAGGTCTTTCAACTGCTTAGATAAATCTGCATGATCAACATTCATTCTCACTTCAATGTGGTCAACCTTTGCATCATTCTCAGCCATGTATCGATTGAAGGTATCTTCAACACTCTTCACTTTATGCTGCTGGGTACTAGGCCCCCTTAGTGTCAACTTTGTAATCTGATTCTGCTGGGACTCTAGTAGCTTGGGGATCTTAACTAAACTTGAGACGATCTCATCATCCCTACTCGGCTTCACCACTTGATGTTCAACTTGTGCTACCTTGCCAAGTAAATATGATCCTCTATCTCTCCCTACAGGCAAGTCACGTGAATTAATAGAAATGTGTTCAAACAATATTTCTACTTCAAGTGTTGTCTTAGATAACAGCGCTCCTCTTGATGATGCTTTAATAAGAACACGCGACCCACAATCCAATCCATAATAGAAGATACTTATGTACTAAGCTTTAGATATTCCATGCTATGGGCACCTCCTGAGCATATCTTTAAACCTGTCCCACGCCTCATAAAATTTCTCACCCTGATTCATAACAAATTGGGTGATCTCTTACCTCATTCTTAAGATCCTCGAGCGTGGCATATATCTCTCCAAGAACTTCTGCTACAGTTGGTCCCGTGTAGTGCAATCTGTGGCATTAAAAGTCTCATACCAAGCTTCTGCCTTATCAATTAATGAAAACTATAATAGGGCGATCCGCATAGCATTGTCATTAGCTCCAACGCTCTTCTGAGTGTTTGCATAACCAAGGAATCTTCTGAGATGCTGATATGGATCTTCAAAACAACCTCCAGAAAAGGGATTCTTCTCCACCATATTAATAAGAGCGGGATGTATATCAAAATCATCATCTTCCCCCTTGCTCCTATCAATCCCATATCGCCAATCCCATAGTTCGTGAAAATTTCACGTATGGTAACATTATTCGGATTCAGCCTTGCTCTGGCCATGTTTAGCTCAGTGTGTTATTCCTTCTTTTCCTTTCTCTCCTTTTCTTAGTGCACAAGTACCACAGAAAAATTTAAGGTTGGATAGAATTAAATAATCACAAATAAAAGTCATAATCAACTAGAAATAATAAACTAATAATAACAACCATCCCCGACAACGGCGCCAAGAACTTGATGCGTGTTTTCTTTGCACGCAAAATTAATTTCCAAGTATGAAGGATATCAATTACAGATTAAGCAAGCGACCAAGTGAATTATTGAACCCAAAGAACGGCGTATTATCAATTTAATTATTAACTAAATTAATTAAGATGCAGGCAATAAAGTTTTAGGATTTAATTATTAAACTAATAAATAATTAATTAAAATAACAAATAAAATAAAATATTACTCGAAGAATACGAAAGTAGATCAAGTAGGAGAATAGATAGCTCTAGGATAATCCAGTTTCATGCATTAATTTCCCTACCATGTGTTTATATCTGACTCTGCGTTGTAAAATATGGACACATCACTAAACCATGCATATCTACTCTATAGACAAAAGTAAACATGCGTGTAACACGTGTGAATAACATCGGAGCAAGAGATATAATTTCACCCTCCTTTCTAGGTACTATCAGTATCAATTATTTCCCTGACCAATTAGTACTCTAACCCGATATGATCTCCCTTTATAGGTACTATAAAATTATCCTCTTTATCCTACTTAAAAACCCGAATTCAATTCAATTAATAAGTATTCATATATGATAGTTCTAATGAAGCTTTGGAGTCCCATCACTTAGAATCATAACATGGAATCCTGTTTAGTGGTGAACGCACTCAATCAACAACAAAAATATATATTCAGACTCTATATACCAATTGAAGATGCACAAAACGACCGTGAATATGGATTAATAAAGTAAAATCATATATAAAATAAATCCACAAGTAGTGTTGTACGAAGTTTACACACGAAAGTTTAATTAATTCGTAAAAACCTTCATAACCTTAGTTCTACCAAAAAGGCTCTAGCACATGATGTTACGAAGAACAATCATGGGTGTTGGATAGATTTTACCAGGATGTCTGGAAAATTACAAGATAAATTAGGAAAAAAAATAAACCCTAGATGTGGTGTCGTCGCATCCTTCTCCATTTTGAATTCTCCTCTTAGTTCTACTCTTGATTCCACAGACGAATCTTCAAAGTGATGGATGGATGGAAGATTGGATGTGGATGATGGATGGGGGATGATCCCCTCTTGTAGGGTGTAGTATTGTTGTGGCCTCTCTCCAATTCAATTCCAATAAATAATGATGTGATCTACATCCCCTTTTATACTTGTAAGCTCTCCTTATGGACCTAGAATGAGCTTTTTCTTGGAAAATATGCAAAAACACGCACTTGGGGTGTAAAAAATGGATCTGGTGTTGTTCAGGCATGTGGTTCGATCAAGGGCTTGGTTGAACCATGGTCGAATCGAAATCGGCAATTTTTTGCACTTCAGGCTTCTGGTTCGACCAAAATGGCTGTGGTTCGACAAAAATTTCTGGTCGAACCATACTGTCGTGGTCAAATCACACTCGCGCCGTCTCACTGTTTCACATATAACTTTCACATCCGGACTCCGATTTGAGTGATTTTTGTGCTCACGCGATCCTCTCATCCTTGGCTTTCTATTAATATAAAGAACTCATAAAAAGTCCAAGATTTGGAGGTGTAAAAAGTCATAGAAAATGACACAGCCGTTCTGTTCGTCACAGCTCGCGCGATGTCACCATCTTGATCATAACTTTCTCGTTTGGATTCCGATTGGGGTGTTCTTTAAGCCAAAACGACCCTCTCTTCAGTGGATTTGCAACCATGTATCATTACACCAGTTTTGTTCTCCACACAAACACAGAAAAATTGCACAAGTTGGACGTGCGTTTTTCAGTATTCTTGCACAAGTTGCACCTTTTCTCCAACTTTGCACTTTTGATCCTTTTTCCACCTAAAACACAATAAAACACCTCAAGTGCACCTTTTTCTCACATATATTGAATATAAGACACTTGTGCTAATATATAACATCAATTCCTCTCAAAAAGGTGTTAAATTGGACACTCAAACACGCTAATTTCCACTCTCAACAGAGGTATCTTTGTCTTAGGGATTCCCCATTCATCACGTTTAACCTCCTTCGCTTTATCCTTCTCGGCTTTCAATCTCTTGGCTCTTTCCCACTTCTTCTCTACTATAAGCTCAGTATTCTGCTCTTGTGATGGCTCTGGAGTGCTCTAAACCACAGGCGTAGCATTCGGTATCGAAACAGAAGGTGTATGAAGCTGTTTGACCACTGTTCAACCAGAATGGTCTGGTCTAACAACTGGAGTGTGGTCGAATGATGGCTCTGTAAATGGGTTCAGTACATTCAGCGCCTGTTCGACCATAGTTCGACCAGATTGGTCTGGTCGAACAAGATGAGGCTGGTCAAATGGAGACCCTATAAACTGATCGAGATCCTTCTTCTCCAGAGGTGCTTGTTCGACCATGGTTCGATAGAGTGATCTGGTCGAACAGAAGTGGCTTGGTCGAATGGCAGGACTGAAAATAGAGTGTCATAGCTCTATTTTTCCGAGAGTTGTTCGACCTTAGTTCGACCATCAGGTTTGGTCGAACGAGGTAATGCTGGTCAAACAGTGCTCCTGTTTTTATCATTTTTTATCACTGGCTTCATCGGACCTTCGTACTTCGTACCGGACCTAAATATGATGGCATTACAAGACTTAGGGTTCGTAATACTTTGAGATGGAAGTTTTCCTTTCTCAATTATTTGTGTCAATTGGTTTACGCTCCCCGCCATCTGACCCATCAACAATGTTAGTTCCTTCATCTGCTTTGACAATTCTTCATGATTTAAATCAATTTTTTTCTTTCAATCGATCCACCCTAGCATCATTCTTAGCCACATACCGGTTCACCGTATCCTCTAAACCAGGTTTTACTTCTTCCATCTTAGCACCAGGATTAACACCAACAGTAGGTTGCATCACCGTATTTGGATTTCTCCACGAAAACTCTGTCCTCCTTTGTTGTTGATAGTTACCCGGGGAACCACGATTGTTGTACTTCCCTTGATAATTCATGTTTTCTTGATTATTTAGATACCTCGTTCCTTGAATACTTTGACCCATGGCATAATTCACTTCTTCAAATTCCTCTTGGTTGGTTCCTTCATAACCAACATCCTGCTACATCATTGGTACTCGCTGCGCTATATCAGTGATCTGCTTTTACTGAGACTCAAGTAACTTGTTGATACTAGCCAAACTTGAGACGATCTCATTTTCTCTACTCGATGTAACCACAGTGTGCTCAACATGAGCTATTTTTCCAAGCACATAAGTGCCTCTCACTCTATCAGTTGGCCAATCTCTTGAATTCATCGAAATATCCTCAAAGAGCTTTTCGGCCTCTACGAATGACTTTGTAAGCAATGCTCTATTAGAAGAAGCATCAAGTAAAACTTGAGAATCGCAGTCCAATCCATTGTAGAAAATACTAATGTATTGAGCTTTAGATAGCCCATGTTGTGGACACTTTCGAAGCATGTTCTTGAATCAGTCCTAAGCCTCATGAAACTTTTCATTACCATTGATAGCAAATTGATTGATTTCTTGTTTCATCTTAAACACCTTTGAAGGTGGCATGTATCGCTCCAAGAATTTCAATTTCAATTTTTCCTAGGTATCGCATTCAGCAGCATCAAGATTATCGTACCAATGTCTCGCCTTTTTATTCAGTGAGAACTTAAATAAGATGATCCTCCTTGCATCTTCATGAGTTCCTGCATCCTTTTGTGTACTTGCATAACCAAGGAACTTATTCAGATGTTGCTGAGGATCCTCAAAGGTTCCCCAGAGAAGGGACTCCTTTCAATCATGCTGAAAAGAGCAGGGTAAAGATCAAAATCAGCTCCGACCCCTCTTGCTCCTAAAGACCCACATTGCCTCCTCCGTTGTTCTTAAAGACTTCACGGATGGCAAGATTATCCATATTTGCCGCCATGTTGATTGCTTCTGCTTCCACGTCAACGTTGGTTGCAGCTTCAGTCGCTTCGAGTTCAGCTCGTCAACTTCAACTCCTAAATTAAGATCCTCCGTTGGTTCCACGTTCTTATTCTTGTTCTCGTTCTTATTCTTCTTCTTCCTCGATAATGATCCATTCTCCGGATTATAAGATTCTAAATCTCCTATCTTTGATCTAGTGAGCATACACCTAAGAAAAATAAGCATTAGAAAATCAAGATAAGAATAAAGTAGTCTCAATTAAACGAGAAATAATAAACCAATAATTAATGTCGTCCCCGGCAACGGCGCCAAGAACTTGATGAGCATTTTCTCAACACACAATATTAATCCCCAAGTGTTAAGGATACTATTGTAGCTTCGATAAGCGACCAAGTGATTATCGAACCCAAATGACATATTATTATCAGTTTATTTATTAACTAACTTATTAAGACTAGTATGGCAATAAAATTGTAATGATTTAGAAACCAATAAAGAATTAAAATAAATAACAGTAGAGAATAAACGAGAGTTGCTCAAGTGAGAAGATATGTTGCTCTTCGGGCCATCTAGTTTCACTAATTAATCTCCCTTCCGTGTATCAATGTCCAACTCTGCCTTGTGGAGTATGGACACATCACTAAGCCATGCAAATCTACTCTATAGACATAAGTAAATAAGCGTGTGACACGTGTGAATACCCTTGGAGCAAGAGATATAATTCACCCCCCTTTCTAGGTACTATCAGTATCAATTATTTCCCGTGCACTTAGTACTCTAGCCCGATATGATCTCCCATTATAGGTATTATGACTCTATTCTCTTTATCCTACTTACTAACTCGAATCCAATTCAATTAATAAGTATTTATATAAGATAGTTCTAATGAAGTTTCGGAGTCCTCTCACTTAGAATCATAACATGGAATCTTGCTCAGTAGTGAACGCACTCAATCAATAACCAAGATATGTATTCAAACTCTAATTAACAGTTAATGATGCACAAAACAACTTTGAGTATGAATTAAAAAGGCATAGTCTTATATAAAATAAACCACAAGTAGTGTTGTACGGAGTATACACACAGAAGTTCAATTAACTAAATGAAAACCTTCATAACCCTAGAACTAGCAAAGTGGTTCTAGCCCATAACGCTTCGAAGAACGTTCATGGTGATTGGATAGATCTTAACCATAGTCTTGAAAATTACAAGATAGATTAAGTTGCGAAGTAAACCCTAGATGTGGGCACCGTCACTTCTCGCTCTGTCTTGAATCTTCACTTGGTTCTCAAGTGATTCGCTGCTCGAATCTCACTCTACCGCTCCTGCGGATGGAGTTAGGGTTTGGATGTGGTGTAGGATGGATGTGGAATCTAACTCCCTTTTTGGTGTGATCGGCACCCCTTTTTATACTTGTTACTTCTCCTCATAGACCTTTACTGGGCTTTTTCATCGAAAACACGCACATGCACGTACTTGGAGGTAAAATCCCAACTTTTTGAAGCTGAAACATCGCCGTTCGACCAGATTGGAATTGGTCGAATGGAACCTCTTAGTCAAACGCTGGTCGAACGGCGCGACTATAAGCAGAAACCCATTTTCACGCTTACCGTACGAGTTGGCCTTTGTTGTTCGACTTGACTTAGCTTGGTTGAACGAAATGTCTTGGTCGAACGACCACTCTGTATGCTGAAAGATCTTCTGTTCGACTTATCTCCTTGGTTCTTCCAGTCTAAACCTGGTCGAACAGCCTCTTCAGGTCGAGCAAGCCTAAAAAATCGCCTCAAAAATCGTGTTTTCCAATTTCGAACACTTAAGACTGTTTTCCAGTACAAATACACACGAATAGCCTAATAGCATCTGACTCGTGTATTTTCCATAAACATCCCGATTTGTCTTAATAGTAAACCCAATCATACTCAATTTCCACATAAATCGGTGCTCAAAATCCATGAATTATCACTCTCATCACGCCCACATGTAGGGTTTTTATCATTTCCTTTTTTTTTTCAGACATATGGGTAAGATCTATCCAACCCCCTGATTGTTCTTTGAAACATCATGGGCTAGAACCGTTTTGGTAGATCTAGGGTTTTGAAGGTTTTTATGAATTAGTTGAACTTTCATGTGTATACTCCGCACAACACTACTTGTGGAATTATTTTATATATGATTATACATTTTTAATTCATATTCACTATCATTTTGTGCATCTTCAAATGTTATATAGAGTCAGAATATATATCTTGGTTGTTGATTGAGCGCATTCACTGTTGAACAAGATTCCATGTTTATGATTCTAAGTGAGGGGACTCCGAAACTTCATTAGAACGGTCATATATGAATGCTTGTTAATTGAATTGAATTCAGGTTGATAAACAGGATAAAGAAGTTAATTTTATAGTACCTATAAAGGGAGATCATATTGGGTTAGAATACCAATCATAGTAGTAAATAATTGATATTGATAGTACATAGAAAGGGTGGTGAAATTATATCTCTTGCTCCAAGGTTATTCACATGTGTTACACGCATATTTACTTGTGTCTATAGAGTAGATTTGTATGGCTTAGTGATGCATCCATATTCCACAAGGCAGAGTTGGACATTGATACACGAAAGAGAAATTAATGAGTGAAACCTGATTACTCTAGGACTACATATTCTCCATTCTTGAGTCACATTCGTATTCTCTAGTGTTTATTTTATTTTAATTATTAATTAATTTTTAGTAATTTAGTTAATTAGTTAATAAATCTCAAATCTTATTTCCATCTTGTCTTAATTAATTTAGTTAATAATTAAATTGATAATACGTCGTCCTTTGGGTTCGATATTTAACTTGGTCACTTGCTTAAGTTGCAACTGATATCCTTAATACTTGGGGATTAATTTTGTGTGCAAAGAAAATGCTTATAAATTTTTTGGCGCTGTTGTCGGGGACGGCTGTCATACGTGGCATTTTCACGAATAATGGGATTGACAACATGTGGTTGATAGGAGCAATGTGGGAAGATTATTATTTTGAGATATATCCCACTATTATCAACATGGTAGAGAAGAATCCCTTTTTTGGAGGTTCATTTAAAGATTCATATAAGCATCTCAAAAGATTCCTTGGTTATGCAAATACGCAGAAGGGTGCTGGAGCTAATGATAATGCTAGACAGATCGCCTTATTCAAGTTTTCATTGATTGATAGGGCAGAAGCTTGGTATGAGACTCTTGATGCCGCAGATTGCACTACATGGGACCAACTGCAGCAGAAGTTCTTAGAGAGATACATGACACCCTCAAGGATATTAAGAATGAAGCAAGAGATCACCAAATTTGTTATTAATCAGGGTGAGAAATTTCATGAGGCATGGGTTAGGTTTAAAGACATGCTCAGGCGGTGCCCACAGCATTGGATGATTGAGGCTCAGTACATAAGTATCTTCTACTATGGATTGGATTGTGAGTAACATGTTCTTATTGATGCATTCTCAGGTAGAGCGTTGTTATCCAAAACAGCAATCGAAGAAGAAAAGTTGTTTGAAAACATCTCTATGAATTCAAGTGACTAGTCTATAGATAGACTTAGAAGAACTTAAGTAGTGGGTAAGATGGCTCAGGTTGAGCATCAAGTGGTAAAGCCGAATAAAGATGATGAGTTCATTTCTAGTCTAGCTAACATCAACAACCTACTAGAGTCCCAGCAGAAGCAGATTACAGAGTTGACAAAAGGTGACCTAGTATCCAGTAGCAAGAAGTAAAGAGTGTTGAAGATACCTTCAATCGATACATGGCTAGGACTGATGCAAGGCTAGAATAGCTATCCAGCAGCTTTGTTTTTAGGTCCTCCGCTCGATCAAAGCACTTCGTCGAGCAAAGGTCGAGCAACACTCTGTATAGCTGAAAAATCACGTTCAGTTTACAGGGACCTCGCTCAATAAGAAGGGGTCGCTCGACCAGACCATTCTGGTCAAGTTGAGGTCGAGCGGCCACCTGAGGAACTCAACAGTCATCTTCAGATTACAGGGACCTTGCTCGACCAGTTTTACCTCGCTTGACCAGACTGTTCTGGTCGAGCTGAGGTCGAGCAAGGCCGTCCGCTCCCATCTCTGTACAGTCACGCCCAGGAGGTCCATTCGATCAGTCGTTCGTGTCGATCAATCATGTAATGAAGATGCCCATGGAAACTCAATCATGCAAAAGAATGTATGTGATTTCTAAATTATTTTATCTTGATTTTAATATGATAATGATTCTAAAATTTATTGAAAGATTGACAAGGAGAAGTCTAGACAGCCATGGGAGGAAAGAAATTTTGAGGATCATATACTTGTGACCAAGAAAAGTGAGGTGCTAAGTATAGACAAGAAGAGGTGAATGAAGTATTTGAAGGTGAGGATGTGAGAAGATTGTCCTTTGATCCAGTAGTATATTGCTCCATCTTGACTCTCCGATGTTAAACATGAGAGCCTATTGGGGGCTTGTCCCTTCCATTTTATTGCTTTATTATTTCTTTCGTGTGAGTGAGGATTTATTATATTTGAGGTGCTCACGTTTTGTAATTACATCTCTTTTCAAACTTAGTTTTGACTTACATTTTTACTAAGTTTGGGGGTGTGATGTACTTACCTTATCTTATGAGCACTGAGAGTATAATTTTTCCTTTTGTTTTGTTGTTTGTTTGTTAGGAGGTTGATTTTTTACGGTGCATTAATATTTTAACCGGTATTGTTATGTCGAATTTTTGCAACTTACCTAATGTTTCGTGTGTTGTTTTGTGGTCCATAGTATTAGTGGTCGAGTTTTAATTTTTCGTCTTTTAAATTTTTCTGGTGTCTCCTTTTTTATTATTGATGAATCCGGTGATGATGAGGTGTGCTTGAACTTTAATGATAGAAAAAGGTACTAGAGTGGCAAGACGAGTTCTACACTGAGGCTTTGACCTGACCGAGTTGAACAGCTCGAGAAGCTCGTGCATAAGTTGAAAGAATCAAGTGCCCTCGTTTCCTTATTCTAATTTTTATGTGTGCTTTAAATTAGTAGGAGTGGAAGGATTGAGTTTATGGTTGTGATACATATGAACTTATATCTTTAAATTATGCCAAAAATTCATATGCTCTTGAAACTACATGTGTGTTACATAATGGGAGATGATTTTAGGTCATCCTTGAATTTATGAGTCACTTAGCCAAATAATTCCCTAGTCAATTATGTATATCCGTAGTTAGCCCCATTTGAGCCTAAAAACCTCATTCTTTGGCAGCCTACGAGAAATAATCACTTTGAGCATCTGAATTTTTTTAGCCTTAGTTGTCTGTCATGAAGAGAATTAATGACTTTTCAAAGTGTGTTGATGGAGGTTGATAACAGCTTGGGAATGATTGAAATTGGTGTTGAAACATTGATTGAGCTTGAAAATGCATCTAAGGAAAATCATGGAGTAGTGCTTAAATCTAGTACTCCGTGGAATAAAACACCCTAGGGTAGTGTTTAAATCTAGTACCTTATAGAAAATGTGCAAGGTAGTGCCCGAAACTGGTACATCGAGAGAAAAAAATTGAGAGAAGGAAAAAAAGAAGAAAGCGAAGAAAAAATATTTTGCTAGAAAGAAAAAAGAAAAGTGAAAGAGTTGAGGAGGTTTCTTGAAGATTGGGTCCTAAAGACCAAGCTATACTCTTTTTCTTTAACTAAGTTTTTTTACGAGGTTTCCTTTGTTGAAATTAGTTTTTAATGACGAAGCTATTATAAAACATTCAAATCATAAGACATGTACTATTTTTCTTGACTGGTTTTTCCCACGGGGTTTTCTAGCGAGGTTTTTAACGAGGCATATATATGACATCATAATGTCTTAATTCCAAGGGAGATTATTGTGAAATATTTTATATGGACACTACTCCTTATATCATTAGAATATGAAGAGTGTTTATTTAAAATTGTACTCTTTCTCCTTGATGAGTGTGTAAATTCACGTATTTTGAGCTCTGATTCTTATGATAATGATGTATGAATTGATCCTAAGTGGAGATAAATCGAGATATGTAGTGAAAAGTTATGAATCAGGTGCGTTTGAGGCCGTTTCAGTGGATTCTTGAAGGAAAATGGAACAGAAGTGTTCGGAACCGGAAAAGGGGTGTTTTAGGTACCCAGTTGACCAAAGGAGGGATGGTTCGACCAGCACCAATGGTCAAACCAGGCGTATAGAGGCTGTTTCAGAGTAGTTCGACCTCGACATTATTGTTCGACCAGGCAAGGTTGTCGAACCGTGGTCGAACCAAAAGCCTGAAGATTTGCAAAACGTGGTTCGACCACGAAGCTTCTGGTTCGACCGATGATTCATGTCGAACCAGGCACCTGCTAGTTTGTTACAGGCTTGTTCGATCAGGCCATAAGTCGTTCGACCAAGATCCTTGGTCGAACCAATGCACGAGAAGATTCCAGATCCGTATTTTTACACCTTCAGTACGTATTTTCACTCAAAAAGCCCATCCAAGGTCCATAAGGAGAGCTTACAAGTATAAAAGAAAGACCCTACGCAGCTAATAAGACATCATTCACCACCTTCATTCTACACAACATCCGAAACCCTACCATTATCCACGGACCTGTGGAGAGAGATTCGTCTGTCGAATCAAGTGAGAACCAAGTGAAGATTCAAGACGGAGAGAGACGCAACGGCGCCTGCATCTAGGGTTTACTTTGCATCTTAATTTATCTTGTAATTTTCAAGACTATGGGTAAGATCTATCTAACTACCATGATTGTTCTTCAATCAATCATGGGCTAGAACCGCTTTGGTAGTTCTAGGATTTATGAAAGTTTTATGAGTTAATTGAACTTCCATATGTATACTCCGTACAAAACTGCTTGTGGTTTATTTTATATAAGACTGCGTTTTTAATTCATACTCAGAGTTGTTTTGTGCATCATTAATTATTATGTAGAGTCTGAATACATATCTTGATTATTGATTGAGTGTGTTCACTGCTGAACAAGATTATATGTTATGATTCTAAGTGAGGGGACTCCGAAGCTTCATTAGAACTATCTTATATAAATACTTGTTAATTGAATCTTATTCGGTTTAATAAGTAGGACAAAGAGAACAACTTTATCGTACCTATAAAGGGAGATCATATCGGGTTAGAGTACTTAGTGCACGGGAAATAATTGATACTGATAGTACCTAGAAAGGGGGTGAATTATATCCCTTGCTCCAAGGATATTCACACGTCACACTTTTATTTACTTGTGTCTATTGAGTAGATTTGCATGGTTTAGTGATGCGTCCATATTCCACAAGGTAAAGTCGGATATTGATACACGGAAGGAAAATTAATGAGTAAAACTAGATGGCCCGAAGAACTACCTATCTTCTCACTTATTCACTTTCGTTTAATCTCTACTGCTTGTTTATTTTAATTATTATTTTAATTATTTGTTTAATAGTTACTTAATTCATCACAACTATTTTGTCATATTAGTCTTAATAAGTTAGATTGTAATAAAACAGATAATAATGTGTCCTTTGAGTTCGATAATCACTCCTCTCCATATAAAGAGTAGAGATATAAGGGCTTTGTACACATTGAGATTTAACGCCGTTAATAAAAATCTATATTTCTCTCTACTCAGTATTCTTCTTTTCTTCTTTATCTTTCTCTTATTGTTCTTATCAAATAGTTTACAATAATTTTTAAGTGTTCTTATTTTTTTTAGTTTAATTGTTAAACACTTTTTTTTAATTATATCAATTTCGATTAAAATTTTAATCTAATTTTATTTGTCTTATAAAATTTTTTAATAGCTCAATTTTGTGTTATAATATTTTAAATAAAAAGTGATACGTGATAATAAATAAGTGATATACGTACATTCAATTAATTATTTCATTGATAATTTGTAAGATGGATAAAAAAAGGTGGTAAACAAAAATAGTCATTTTCAAAAGACCAACTAACAATGCCAGCAAACAAATAACTTTACTAACAAAAATAGCCAATTTATTATGCATGGACCAAAGTATCCTTCATTTTCAATTTTTTATAAAATATCATTTAAACCTCCGAATATATCCATTTTAATTCCCGTTTTCAATATTTTCTTCCTACTCAAAATAGACATAGTCCATTACGACCATATCAGGCTCATCATACTTCCGTACATTAATTAAACAACATTAATCTCATAATTAACCAACTTAAAATAGTAATAGTACCTTTTTTGACCATTAATCCATCGGGTATCCGTAAGGTTTTACAACTGCTCCTCACAGCCAACCACACGCCCCGCAGTGTGACGGTTTAATCTCGTTCCTTCAGCGGACTTCAACACGATCCTGGTTCGTTTTCTACACCGGGTGTACAGGATACTGCTATTGTTTCTTGTCGGAAAGTATGAAGATTAAGGTTGTAGAAGAAATGGAAGGTTACATGTTTCGAACAGTAGCCCAAGATTATTTATTTATGAAATGAAAAGATTTATTACACACTCATAGCACTCAAACAAGAGGAGAAGACTCCTCTAGCTACATATGGTAGCTGAAACAGAAACACTCATGCAGAAAAGAAAGAAAATACAACGTTTATTGAAAGAGAAAACAGATGGTGATAGTTGATCTACAATATTGCCAAGGTCTTCTCTTTCGATGGCTTTCTTCTTGACTTCGTATGAGAGTACCTCCCATGCGCACTTTACTGATCCTTCCAAGCTCATAGTTAGGAATCTTATGAACTCTTCTTTATCTAGCTCTAGCGCACCTCCTGCAATCTTCATTGCATTTTTCCACTCATCGATCAAGATTTCTATGTTCTTGAAGTCAAGAGTGTCGAGGTTTAGGATCAACCCATGTGGATTTATCGGTTCTAGGTGAGACCGACCATATAGGGTGTTGTGTAAATTAGATCCTCGAACTCGGATTGCTCCTATTGACAATCCCATTGCCTTCACCTTGAAATTTCTTTGGTTTTGGAATGTCTCTTCTTGTCTTACTTCATGGACTCAATGTGATCTAGAAGTTCCCTTGTTTCGGCTCAGATCATGTTGCATCTGAGAAGCCTGCGACTGCTATTGAGTGCTCGAGGTCTCTCCCACATTCATCTTTAGATATACAATTATTAGTCCTTGGAAGGACTCATATAGATCTTATAGATCCTCAAGATCGCTCTTTCCATCTGAAGTTGTGGATCCCATCGAAGGATGATGATCATCTTCTCACTCTCGATCTTTGGTCTTGTGACCTCCGTTGTCTTCCCCTTTTTGATGTAAATGGGGTTCTATTCCGAAGGTTGGTGGCAACCTTCCTTATGGTCTTCTCCCAGTCACTTTGGTTTCCAGGTGTGGTACTTGGCTTATTAAGTTCATGATGAAATCGATTTATTACTTTTGCATTGTTTCGATCTTATCCGTCTTGAAGCTAATTTTAGCCATTGTTGTGGTCATTTTCTGGCAATATTCTCTTTAGAATTGCACCGTAGGCATTTTGAATTTATATAAGATCTTGATTAATCTTAGAGAATTCCAGGATGATTTCTTTCCACTCCATCATGATTACCACCATGAAAAGTGGTATGGTCTGTGCATCTCTCTTGGACCTTGATTTGGTCGTCTCTTCCATTGTTCGTGTCTGGGAACATTGATGAGCATTTTCTCAACACACATAATAATCCCCAAGTATGAAGGATATCAATTGTAGTTTTGATAGGCGATCAAGTGATTATCGAACCCAAGGAATTGATTATTATTACTTCAGTTATATTCTAATTTATTAAGACTATGTTGGCAATTTATTTGTGGTGATTTAATAACTAAATAACAAGTAATTAAAGTAGTAAATAAAGTAAACAAGCAATAGAGAAAATATGATTGTGATCATGTGAGACATTAGGTACTTCTTCGGGTCATCCAATTTTACTTATTAATTTCTCTTCCATGCGTTAATGTCCGACTCTGCCTTGTGGTCTATGGACGCATCACTAAACCATGCAAGTTCACTCTATAGACACAAGTAAACATGCGTATGACACATGCAAATATCCTCGAAGAAAGAGATATAATTTACCCCCTTTTTAGGTACTATCAGTATCAATTATTTCCCGTGCACTTAGTACTCTAACCTGATATGATCTCCCTTTATAGATACTATGAAATTATACTTTTTATCCTACTTATTAACCCGAATATTATTCAATCAATAAGTATTCATAAAAGATAGTTCTAATAAGACTTCGAAATCCCTTCACTTAGAATTATAACATGTAATCCTGCTTAGCAGTGAAGCATTCAATCAATAACCAAGATATGTATTCAGACTCTACATAACAGTTAATGATGCACAAAACAACTGTGAGTATGAATTTAAAAAGCACAATCTTATATAAAATAAACTATAAGTAGTGTTGTACGGAGTTTACACATGAAAGACAAATTAACTCATAAAACCTTCATAACCCTAGAACTACTGAAGCGGTTCTAGCCCATGATTGATCCAGTAACAATCATGTTGGTTGGTAGGATCTTACCCATAGTCTTGAAAAGGTACTTCATGTAAAATTCCATTAAAGGCTAGTACACTAGACTTCCCTTTATAGGTACTTAGGAATTAATCCCCAATTCCCACCTAACAATCTAAGAAACCAAATCCTCTAGAATGGTAATTAATAGATATATTAAGTGTCCTATATTAATTATTCTAATGAATAAAGGTTATATGGTTAGATCTCATTTACCCATAACAGGTTGACAAATATAATTCTTATATAACGCAAGCAATAAGCATAAGCATGCAAAAGGCATTGACATACATATGAATAAAGACAGATCATATAAGACAAAAATATAAGTCTCAAATCAAAGCATTAATAAAGGAATAAGTATACTGCGGGTATCCAACCTTAAATCTAGATCATCAATTCAAAACAACTTAACCTTCAAACCTAGCGCTATCCAAGGAGTACTAGCCCATGGTGTTACAGGCAACACACATGGTTATGTTGGATTGTATACTAAAAGTCTAGCTTTTTGTATGAACAACGTTTAAATAATTATTTTGAAATGAGAATCATATGATCAAATGATTGCATCTTATAATTTATTTATATGCACGATGCAATAGTCTACTTACTTTATACTGTCGATAATTTGTTGTGCGACAACACGCAGAAGATCATATTATCGATTTACCTATAAAGTATAAACAGATGCTCACAACCGAGATAGACGGGGACTCTCTATCGGGATGGTTGTAGTGTGGTTTGGTATTAGCTTGTCTTGGCTATAGAATCACATTAGTGCACTTTGTGTGTATTGAGCAGGACCACTTGAGATCGTTCGACTTATACTGACTTATAGGAGAACTTGATCTCTGTTATTATGGATGTTCGTGCTCTAATCCCTATGCAATAACCTCGACACGTAAGGTAGTATGTACTTCTTTGATTCATCAATGAGTGAGATTTACATGTATTAAATCAACAAACTCGGAGAGTTGGGAAGTAGTGTTGTCTCTATGGTGTGCTGTTGATTGTAGAAGGAATCCATGTCCATCATAGGTTGATGATGTCCCCTTGAGGAGCTCATAAGGATTATCATGTAAATCTTGCAAGTGGATTAATTTCAGCATGATAATAAGGTTGAGTGGTACTACTCTCGGATGAGATATTAATTAATTTGAGTTGTCAGTAACTTAATTAATTAATGGACATTGTATATCTTAAACATGGGGAGACTAACGGGCTCATAATAAGAAGAAGCCCATAACTTAATTATGGGATTGGAAAGGTAGTGCAGTAATAATATTTTAGAGGACAATATTATTATTATTGGACTTAAGTATAAGCTTTGGGATAAGCTTGGATACTTAAGCCCAATGGAGGCCCAACCCAATTTCTCCTCTTGGTCCCTGTTGTAGCTCATATACCCTAATGAAAAACACGCCTAACACTGTGTGAGAGGGTGAGGGAACAGCAGATTGAGAAGATCTCGAGGATCATCGCCCACACGATGTCGAGATTGGACTTGGGATACAGCAGAAGACCAGAAGGTTGTTTGCTACTGCTGTCCGCCACTTTGTACGATTTTTATAAAATCCCACAGAATTCAGATCAGAAAGTGGGAGATACTGACTGAAAGCTGCCGAAGAGAGGATCAATTTTCCATGTAGATCACTCAAATCAGAGATCGGATGAGAAAGTTATGGTCATTCTCGTGACGCTGCGCAGGCTGCCGGCGAGAATCATCTTCTTCAACCCTGGTGAAAGGTAATACGTTTCTTGGTTTTCTTGCTTCCGCTGCATGTTTGAAATATATGGAACCATAACGGGTCACGTTAACAAACAATCGAACGCCAACAAGTTAGGTATGAAAACATATTATTCAAAATAAAGAAAGAAAGAGTAAGAAAAACCCTAAATATGGTGAGATTCTCCGCTCTCTCCTCCGTGATTCTGAACCTCCTCGTTCTCCTTCTCAAGTAACCAGTACTGGTGAACTCTCTGGGATAGGTGGATGGGATGGTAAATTATGAAAAGATGTGAAGAGTTAGGGTTTGGAACACCCCAAGGACTCCTTTTATAGTTGAGAACTGATCCTTCTCGAATTTTGACTTAAAAGTGGGCTTTTTTACGTTAAAAATACTAACGGGCCGAAAAAATGACGAAGCGACGAAACTGAGCCTGGCAGACCTTGGCACGAGTCGTGCCACTTCCTGTACGACTCGTGCGGGCTCTTGGCGTGCGGATTCATCGACGCTTCTCGGTGGGACGACGAGTGCGCCTCGGCAGCACCCGGCGCTCGTGCTCGACAGCTCTCGGCAACTATCGGCGGGCGCCTCTCGGCAGCATGTGCGACACGATCTGCCCTTCCTTGCAACACGACTGGGCCTTCCCGGCCGGCACGACTCGTTCCGGCCGCTTCGCTCCCGACTTCACTCCGACTTCAGTTTCTGACTTTTGTTTTTGCTATTTTTACCTCGTTTTCCACCTAAACACATAAAATAACACCTCATGCGCATCTGAAACATAAATTTATACACTTCCACCACAAGATGCTCAAATACGGATATAAATCTCACAAAATGGTGCTAAATCGGACTCTAAAACACGCAGATTTTCACACTAATCATCAACTCATAAAACCTTCATAACCCTAGAACTACCGAAGTGGTTCTAGCCCATGATTGATCTAGGAACAATCATGGTGGTTGGTAGGATCTTATCCATAGTCTTGAAAATTACAAGATAAATTAAGTAGCAAAGCAAACCCTAGATGTGGGTGCCATCGCGACTATCTCCATCTTGAATCTTTCCTTGATTCTCACTTGGATCGACAGACGAACCTCTCTCCACAGCTCCTTCGGATGGCTGTAGGGTTTCAGTGGTGAATAGATGATGAAGTGTGTGTGTCACTTTTCTCCTGCGAAAGCTCTTTTTATATACTCGTGGAACCTCCTTACAGCTTTTGCTTGAGGCATACGTCAAATTTGGTAAAAGAAATCTAGAATTTCCAAAAATAGAAGCAGCGACATTTCGTTCGACCTAGTCTTGACAGGTCGAGCAAGGCCTCCTGGTCGAGCAAGCCTTCTGTAAGTTTATGCACATTTTGTTCGACCAAGCCTCATCTGCTTGACCAAGATGATGTTGGTCGAACATCCCTTGGTCGACCAAGCTCCCTATACGTTTCTGCATATCTTGCTCGACTTGAACACCTTATTCGACTAAAGTGCTGATGGTCGAACAAGGTCCTGAGGTCGAACAGCCTTCGAAAATTGCCTCAAAAATTGTGTCTTCCAATTCTAAGCCCTTACGATCTATTTTCATGTACAAATATGCTCAAAAAGCCCTAGTATCCTCTAATTCGTGACTTTTCCATAAATATTTCGATTTATCTTAATAAAAGACTCAATCGTACTCAATTTCCACACAAATCAGAGCCCAAAATACGTGAATTTACACTCTCATCAATCAGCGAGTCATTTAATATTAAAAATATTATCATTTTTCACCAGTCATATGAATTATGTATACATGAAATAAATCAATTGATTGTTGTATCTTTTCATTGAATAGTTATCACTTTTTAATTACCATATTCATTGTCATGAATGTGTAATAGTTGGATGGTCACTTTTCCTTAATTAGATATTATTTTTTAATAAAACTATTATCATATTTATTAAAAATATTAACACTTTTTTAACTATTTATAAAATAACTCAATTAAACTATATCACTTTTGATCAATTTGGAATCACTTTTTATTAAAAATGTTATGACTTTTTATCCATCTTAAAATATCCATGAAATAATTCAATTGGAGGGACATCACTTTTCTTTATCCCATACCAATGAGTTAGTATCTTGTGTGTCCGCGGGCATTTGACTCGTGCGCCCAACCTGACCCATTTATTAAACGGGTCATTATAAGTTAAAAAAATAAAAAAAACTCAATATAGGCAAAGTCGAACTTGAGCGCACGGGTCTAAATTCATGCCCCCGGGGGCACAAGAATTTTTGCCTTTACGGATTTTTATAAAAACATATTGTCACTTTTTATTGATCGTACTAACTATTCATGAAATCGTTTCAATTGACAGAATAGCACATTTCCACTATCAAATATCATTTCTTATTAAAAAAATATCACTATCTGTCATATGAATTGTTCATAAAATTTATAAATTGGACGGGAATTGTTTTTCTTGATCAGGTATCATTTTTCTATAAAAATGTTACTAACTTTTTTTATCTTACAAATTATTAATGAAATAATTTAATTGAATGACTATCAATTTTCTTTGAACAAAAATTACTTTTTATTAAAAATATTATCACTTTTTATTCATGGCATTAATTATTAATGAAATAAAAATAATTTAATTAGACATTTATCACTTTTATTTTTATTAAATGTTACTTTTAATTTAAAATATTAATAATTTTTTAAAGTGTTAGGATATTTTAAAAAGAAAATTTAAATTAATAGAAAATTAGTATTTTGAAAGAAGAATAAAAAATTATTAATATATAAAAAGAAAAGAAAAAAAAAAGAGAGAAGTTTCCACACTTCCCAAGATTCGAACCACAGTGTTGTTTTCAAGGCAAGTGGAAATTTGGGCCAATGGCCAAGTGTGCCGGATTGGATGTCCTGTTACATTTTGGTGTTACATCTCTTGTTACACGTAGATGAGTGACATGTAGAGAGTAAAATCTCAACTTTTCCCCTTATGGATGATTGTTAGTGTATAGAATAGCTTATCCTACGTGTCAATCATTCAAAGATTTATAACAGGAGAAGTAACACTAAAATGTAATAGGAGATTCGAACCGTGTGCCATTTAATTAGAACTAGTATTGAGCTCGTGCGATGAACGGGATTGATTAAATTGTGTGATATTTTTATATTTAATTTGTATTTTAATTTTAATTTGTAAAGAATATCTTTATAATTTATTTATTTATCTATTTTATATTTCCTCTGTTCCAAGTTAAATTTCACACTTTCTATTTTCTTATATTGCACATTAAATTTCATCATCAAAAAAAAAAACACATCAATCATCATCCCTAAGTGTACATCTTGATTACAAATTTATCACTCTCACCTAACATACACAACATACTTTAATATTTATTTATTACCTAAAAATACAAATTACCCTCCAAAAATCAATAAAGTTGGTCAAAAAATAACTTCTTAAACTCCATATCTTCAATAATTGTGTTGTTTAAGTTGGGACGAAGGGTAATAATTGAATTTCTTATATATTACAATAATAATTTTCATTAGTTTTATATTGTAAATTTAAACATCATAAACTTACAATATAGGATTTGTTAAGTTAACAACAATCATCCCCCAATTCGTTACTGGAAATTTTCACTTGAAATCATGATAATTTTGTTTAATAAAATATATATCTAAACAAAAAAATAATACTCCCTCCGTCCGATTCTAAGGTATCAATTTGCTTTTTGCACGTGTCCGATTCTATGGTATCCATTTGTTTTTTACATGTAGATTAAGGAGTATTATTATTATATGTAAAGTGGGTAGTTGTATTAGAGGGAAGTGGTAGGCCATATTGTGTATTTTTTTTACTAAATAGGGGAAATAGATACCTTTGAAGCGGACATCAGAAATAGTAAAATGGATACCTTAAAAGTGGACAAAGGGAGTAAAAGAATATAAAGTTTTCAAGTAAAAATATACTCCCTCCGTTCTATAGAAAATTGTGACACTTTCCTTTTTGGGTTATCCTATATAAGTTGTTACATTTCCTTTTAAGTATATGAGACCCAAAACAATTAATATATTCATATGAGGCTCTCGCACACACCACTAATACACCTACCCACTAAAATATTATATCATCAACCCACTACCCATTAAATTATTATACTCCTTAATTTTCATACAAAAAATACATCTTTAATGGGACGGAGGAAGTATTACTTTTTGGAACAAATCATATTTTGTTTTTAAAAAAAATATCGATGTTGATTTGCACAATCCTAAGAAGAAGTCCACAACACAATATCAGTTATATCATTGGAAAAGTATACGTGACAACAATACCATGATTTTCACACTTAATATATGTTAAATCTCAATATTACATTTGCATGAGACTGGAACATTTAAAATTAAATGAATTATATATATATATATATATATATATATATATATATATATATATATATATATATATATATATATATATATATATATATATATATATTATATACATATCACATAATAATTTAAATAGATAATACATGAATAATTAATAATAATAATTATTATTATTGCATAATTAATTTTTGTGTATAAAAATAATTATACAGATAAAAATATGTTTATTTTATACTTAATTCAAACAAATGTTTTTTTTTTTTTGCTAAGAATTCTATGTCGCATCATTATTCCCAAATCTAAACAATAAAATTTTAAAAATTTCAATGTATAATGGTTAGCGATGGTGTCAATAAATTTATCTTTAAGTATTTGATTCTCCAACTTGCTCGTATTCTTAGAATTAGACAATATAATTCATTTTTCTATAAAAAAAATTGAGTAAAATACATCAAATAACTCAAATTATCAGAATATAATAGCAGTGTTATGTAAACCATTGTACATGCATTGATTTAAGGGATAATATGGGGTGCACCCATACGCCTTAAAAGTGTATTAACTTAAATTTAGGGTATAGTTGTAATTATTCATCTAACTTTTATTTACTTTTTAAAATTTAAATCTCAGGTGATATTCAATTGATTTAAGATCTTATGTTTAAATCTTAAAGGTGCACAACAGTCAAACTCTTTTACTATAATTCTACACAAACTATCAAATTATTTATTATAATATGTTAATAAAAACTATCATTAAATCTGCATCCAATTGATTGGCAAATAGATGATATATTATAAAAAGAAAAAGAAAACATGAGATAGGGGGGAAGAGTATAGATGTATTAAAAAATCAAAATCAATCAAAATGCCAAACGTGCAACAATGAATATGCTAAAACAGACGGCAATATAACTATCAAGGCCATCTATCTTGATCTTGACGTATTTTACTAGCTACTGTGACATGCATAGACTAATGTGGATCAAGCTTTGCTGCTTGTAGGCGAGTAAGAGGCTTAGAAGAGGTGGTCGGTTGGAAAATTTTCTTTCTGGGCCTACCTCTTCTAGATTTTCCTACACAGCATTGAAGAGCTGGGAACTCTTCCATAGTGTATTTGGTATGTAGATCTGTGTATTCTGAATAATTGGTCTTCGGTTCCACATGGACAAAGCTAGTTCTACCAGGGTCTTGTATAGGCATAGAAACTATTGGAGTAATAGATGCAAAGCCTATGGAATTCTTCTTATTTGAAGAGTTAGGTGGAATTAATGCATCCAAAGCATCCAAAGCTTTGGTCATACTATCATACTGATCAACCTGAATGTCACTAGGAGTGAAAAAAGCCTTCGATCGCGGCACTGGGGTTGTAAGAAATTTCATAACTAGTTGAATAATCTCAGGAGAGGCAGCGAAAGGATGGTCAGAGTGAGAAGATTCCTCTTGATTAGCCATGGCATAAATGTCAGCACACTAAACTTGTTTGAGAGTAGGATATCGGAGGGAGATTTATGGGCAGCCAAGATGCACAGGGCCGCATTAATTGACACTAAAGAAGCAGTAAGGTCAATTAACTAAGCCTTCCTTGTTTGAATAAGATCCCATTCAGGAGAAAGATTCACCGAAGATGGAGTTGACTTCGAGGACATTGGGATTAGAGTAAGCATTTGAGTAGGGGTGCAAGGCTCAGAGAAGATTACACGCAGTTGCAAAGCCTTCATGTCAGGCAGGGAATTTAGTGCAGTCAGCGTTGCTTTAACAAAAGGAATAGAACTCTTGAGAGCCATGATAGGTGCAGTATTAGAATCAGATCTAACTTGGCTTGTGATAGTTCTGTTAGTGATGTTGTATTACCCACAGCCAAAGAAGAATTATGAGCAATAGTACTTTTAGGGAGAGATCCAGAAGTGGTTGGGGCACCCTTTTGGACCTATTTGAGATTTTATTTTACTTACACAATCTTAGCTTTCTTTTTCCTGCAAGCATCAGACAAGTGACCCAAAGTACGGCAGGAGCAACAATATTTTGGGACGTTTTCATAACTCAAAGATACATTCAAGTTGGTTCCAGCAATCTACAAGAGTATGTTATCTTGGAGCACTTCTTGAATATCCATGTCAACAAGAATCCATGCAAAGTGACCAAGAGAGCCGTTGAAAGATTATGTTTTCACGATATGGTAATAATCTGAGAAATATGATGAGCTGGAATTGCGTTGTGATTTTGGGAGAGAAAACACTGATAGAGAAAATGTACTTTTGCGTTCTACGTTCTATCACATTTTTTGCGTCTCAGACAATTGCCTTGCGCGCAGTATCTTTTATTCCCAAAAGATGGGAGTTAATAAACTAACTCTTAACTCCTTACTCTCCCTTATCCACAACATCATATGTGGAAAATAATGATTAATATTATTTACATCTCCCACTCACATATGAAGTCAAAAGTCACCTGACTCATTTTCTTCATATTCTCGTATAGATTAATACATCGTGTGACCCACGAGATATGAGTTTTATTCGGTATACATTTGTTAGAGATATATAGCAACTCAACCAATTTATCAAAGAAACTCAATAAGCTCGCTATACCCTTGAACTCTTGAACATTTAACATAAGTTGACATATCTCTTTTCAATCCCTGAACTTATCAGAGCATATTTAACCTTTTTACAAAAACTATGTATTCATAATCAAGACTCTGCTTGATTGACTAGTCATGAATCACAATAGTATATGTTAAATTAAGACGTTCTTCCCATCTCACTAAGTATCTACAGCTCCCACTGTAGCTGCTTTTCTAGACATGCATCGTATTGCCGTTATTAACCATAGCTCTTTTGGTAACATTCTAAAGTAGCAACACTAAAGTGAAGACTTAGAATATAGTAGAAATTCATAAGGGTAAACAATAGATAAGGACTCATACTTTTGAGAAAAATAGGGATAATTTTCTCCATCATGTTGGGTTAACTTAGCACATGTCATTTTCCTAAAACACATGTCACAATGTCTTTAACTTCCTTCTAAGAAAGCATATGTCATATTTCATCTAATTTAGACATCGTGTGAATCAAAGTTCAAGTGTGTCCCATACACTTAACCCGGATACCCTCTCTCTAATGTATAAGATCTCCATCGATTTAGCTTTACAACAAGTTGGATCAGATTCATGGCGAAATCTATCCCGATTACATTAATTATTGTGATCTCATCTCTGTGCTCCCACTTAGCTAGAGGCGATTGCTCATGTGAGAGAGCCAATTATAACTTGCCGACATACTATTATACATGAACCATCACATATAATTAATAAAACATAATTAATAGTTAAGCCATTAACTATTTCATTAACATACATAAACATATTCAAAATATCGTTTTAAATCCTTCGCAAACCCAATCCTTTACATGTCTTATGTATACATCTTTAGGAATTGGTTTGGTAAAAGGATCTGCTAACATCAAATGAGTATAAATATAACTAAGAATCACTTTCTTCTTGTCTACTATATCTCTAAAAAGTTGAATTTTGTGTCAATGTGTTTAGTTTTTCCATGATATTTGAGGTCTTTTGTGTAAGCAATAGCTGCTTGATTATCACAATTATAAAAACAGCTCCCACTGGAGTGTTTGAGACCTCCAAATATTTCATGAATCTTCTCAACTAAAAAGTCTCTTGAACTGCAGACGCACATGCCACAAACTCGGCTTCTATAGTGTATAGTGCTATACATGTCTATTTCTTGCTACACCATGAGATTGCTCCATTATTGAGCAAGAAGACATAACCGGAAGTTGGTTTACATTCATCTAAATCACCACTCTAGTCTGCGTCTGTATACCCATTCAGTGTATTGTTATTCCCTTGATAATAGAGAGAATAGTCTGCAGTCAATCACATTGGCATATGGTACTCTGGCCATTTTATTCTTTTCATCTTGAGTCTTGGAACACATTTGCTAACTCAATGAATCGCCTTTCACAATGGGAGTATCTATAGGTTTGCAGGTGTCCATCTTGAATCGTTCTAAAAGTTTCTTGATGTAAGTCTCTTAAGAAAAACCCAATAATTTCTTTGAACGATCCCTATGGTTCTTTACACCAAGTATGTACTCTACTTCACCCATATCTTTCATCTCAAAATTTGAAGATAACCATCTTTTTATGGTTTTAAGATATTCTTTGCTATTACCCGCTAGTAGTATGCCATCCACATGCAAGGATAGAATCACAAAACAACCATTGGACCGTTTAACGTAAACACAGTAGTCTTCGTTTATCATAACGAAGTTATATGAGATGATAGTAGTGTGAAACCTCAAATACCACTGTCTAGAGGATTGTTTGAGTCTGTAGATCGACTTCTTCAATCTACTAACTTTATCTTCTTGACCTCGAAGAATAAATCCTACAGGCTGTTGCATGTAGATTTCTTCTTCTAATTCTCCATTGAGAAATGTGGTTTTAACATCCATTTGGTGTAACTATAAATCCATACTAACCACTATAGCCAAAATTAGACGAATCGAGGCAAACCTCACCACAGGTGAAAAAGTTTCCTCATAGTCAATACCCTCTTGTTGAGTATAACTTTTTTCCACCAGACAAGCTTTATACCTCTTTATACCTCTCTATTGAGCCTTTCTCTTGATTTTGAGAATCTAATTATTCCCAATTGCCTTTCATCCCTTCAGAAGATCTACAAGTTTCCAGACTTGATCTGACTTTATAGACTTCATCTCCTCTTTCATCGCTTTCATCCATTTCTCCTTTGTCAGACAAGTCAGAGCTTTTTTGACATTTCTGGGCTCTTTCTCATCAATAGAAGAAATATCTCAATTTTTTGGTGAAACAAAGAAGGCATGACCTTCAATATCATAATGTCTTTTGGGCACATGTTTCCTAGAACTTTTTCGAGATAGCTGTTGATGGTCTTCTGTAGACAAAATGCTCTCATTGGGAATCGCCTGATCCTCAATCGATAAATATCTATCAAGATCCATACCATCAGCTAAACTACTCCCACTTGGATCTTATAGGTATTGGTTTTCTACTACCTTGAAAATAGGTTTGGCATCCCTGATGCCCCCTATACTAGGAAATTCAGTTTCCAAAAAATGAGCATTACGTGATTCTGTCTCAGTTAAGCTCCCATCGTGATCTCCTATGATCACGTAACTCTTAGAATGTTCGCAGTATCTTATGAAGATACACTTTTTGCCTCTAGGACCCAACTTTCCATACTGACTCGATGAATCATGTACATAAGCTGCTGATCCCCAAGCTCTAAGGTTACTTAAGTCAAGTTTTCTACCCATTCAAAATTCATATGGAGTCGAAGCAACTAATTTGGAAGACACGCGATTAAGCACATAAGCTGCTGTAAGTAACGCATCTCCCCAAAAAGAGATGGATCTAACCATCTCCAACAAAGTCCTATTTCTTCTTTCAGTAACACCATTTTGTTGAGGCCTAAAGGAATGGTTAATTGTTGGATTATACCCTTTTCATTACAAAATTCCTTGAATTGTTCTAATAGATATTCACGTCCTCTATCAGTTCTTAAAACTTTGATAGATTTATCTTTTTTATTTCAACTTCACTCAAGAATCGTCTAACAATCCAATGCTTCAGACTTATGAGATATCAAATAGACATATCCAAAACGTGAATAATCATCAATGAATGTAATGATATAGTGAGCTCCATGTCATGCTCTAATATTTACAGAACCACATATATCAGAATGGATTACTTTTAATGGAGATTCAGACCCAATAGCTTTACCAAAAAGTTTTCTAGTCATTTTGCCAGCAAGACAATATTTGCATTTGAATAATTTGACTTTAAAAGAAAGATTTAACAATCCTTATTTCACAAGTCTATTCATCTTATCTTGCTCAATATGACCTAATCTAGCATGCCAAACATCATCATTCACATTTGCATTACTAGAAGAACGAGCATTTAGTGAATATGAATAATCATCATAATAACTAAACATCATTCTATTACAATTTAAAACCATAAAGCCATCAATCATGTGTCCAGATACATAACAAGAATCATTGATGCTAATTACCACAATGCCTTTAGTGAATAATACATCATAACCCAAATTAAGCAGAACTGAAATAGAAATTAGATTTCGCGTGATCTCCGGAGCATAAAGAACATCATGTAGAATAAAGGCCCGACCATTTTCAAGGTCCAATTTTCAAGTCCCAAGTCCTTTGACTTAAACTCGAGCATTGTTTTCTACATATATCCACCTAGTCCCCTTTGGAACACGACAGAAATCAACAAAAGCTCCTTTGTCTCTCGTCACATGGTCCGTTGCTCCTAAGTCTATAATCCACAAAGGATAAGAATCATACAGCAAGACAGTACACGAGACATTAATTTCACACAAAACAGAATAAGATGAATCTACATTGTCCCTCCTGGGCTCAAGGCATTCACGAGCATAATGATCAAGTTTACTACAATTGTAACATGGCATCTTGCTTTTATCCTTCTTATTCTTTTTGTCACGCTTCTTTTCCTTTTTTCGTTCATTAGTTTTAGTTGGATTATTTTCAGGCTTACCACCACCACCGTTAGATCATCTTCCCTTCTTTCAATTCCTTTTTCTTTTGAAGCTTGAAGCTCCCTTGGAAGTAGAACCGGCATAGAAGGCCCCAGAAAAAGGCTTTGACGCTACGAGCCTCTCATCTTCCAGTTCAACATGACAAGTAGCATCATTAAAATTTTTGATGCTTTCATTATGAGTCAAGTTGACTTTGAGATGTTACCAACGATCAGGTAAAGAGCGGATTAGGGTTTGGATTTACTGTTCATCAGAGAGTTTATGACCGGCAGTCTTAAGTTCGATAATCATATTAGACATCTCCCTAAGATGTTGTCTAATGTTATGATCAGGTTTCCTTTTGTAAGTATCGAACTTAATAGTCAACTACCTAAGCCTTGTAACCGATGCACCACCATATTTCTCACGCAGATACACCAAGATATCATGTACGGTGGGATGTTGATCACATTCATGAATCATCGGATCGATTATTTAGCTTACAAGAATACCTTGTACAATGGAATTTTCTTTTTCCATGTCTAGTATGCTTCTTAATCACGTTTCCCTTAGTTTATAATTCCCGCGTCTGGATCAGCCATCACTTGGTTTATAGCATCCAATGCATCTTGTTCATCCACTACGTACCATATATAATGACTCCATGCGTCATAATTATCACCATTGAGGTTCTCACCTTTGTTCAACTCAGCGACAATAGATTTTGATGCCATGATCTTTATTAGAGATTAAGTGATTCAGTATGTTAATAATGTTTTATCAAAATTTTATTTAAGCCAAAGAGAGACATCTCAATAAATAACTCAAGACTTGATCTCGAAAAATAGCTCGTAGACTACTAATCATCAATCTCATCAAGTGTCATAATACTAGATTCTTATTTCAAAACGTAAACCACATTTAAGGTTCAAGTAAATAACAAAATAACATTGAACATCCACTTTTAAACAGAACTTAAACAACCACCCACAATAGCAAAAACACCAAGTCTGACAAGTCATGTACATAAAATTCTAATGAACTCCCTGAGTTTCCAATTAGAAATACAATGGAAATAAACTAGCGATAAATACTAATTTTTTCTCCTAATTTATCACTAGATTTCCAATAACGTTCCCAATCAAATTCTTTAGTCCCCACACTACAAATAGCTCGTCCCAGAGGATCTATATAAGGATTCTTTATCTGACGTTTGTCCTACCACTCAGTTTCAAAAAATCAAAATGTCGAATCCTTCCCATCCTCAAGTCGGCTGATCTTAGTGTATGTGTCCTATCTTCTGCTACAGAAGCATCGACCAAATTAAGTATAATGAAATAACCATTAGGTTTCACTTGGTAAGTCTCCCACTTAGCCCTAAAAACCTTTTTAAGGTAGGGAGCCAAAGTGTTCGCCCAGGTCTGAGGACTAGTAATTTGAAAATACACTTCACTTGGAATGGTTTTGCTATAAATCAAATGCAACATCTAGTTGTAGAGTTCAATCAAATCCAATGCGTGGTCTCTTATGTTGTGTGTAGGATTCATTATATAATTTAGAAATTCATGGAGGACTTCATCTTTAGTCCTAATGTCTTCCTCTGTAATTGTTCCCTGTCCTGACATGCCTCTGAGAAAACGAGCAACCAAAAATAAAACACACCAGTGTTAGTCAAACTATATCACATGAATTTTCTCTCCATATAATGCAAATGAAAATAACTTTCCAAGATGCAATAGGCATATTCACAAGTAAATCAGTCCAACTCACTTTGGCTCCCACTTTCATAGGCTACAGGAGATTGAACAATTCTAACATCACTCAACACCATGATTTTATAATTAAATGACATATTAAGGTGCATTATTAGTATAAAATGCAACCAAATAGCTACCACATAGGTTTGTATTCAATAAATATGTCATAAAATGAAGTATAACTACACATACACGCTAAAGATGACGTCAAACGCTCTCGAAAATGTCACCATTGGACTCCATGCATCGAAACACCTCAAAATACGTCAAACAGTTATCGGAAAACACCATGACACACCTCCACACGCCGCTTGGAGCCGCCAAGCGCCACCATGCACTGGCTGCCAGAAGGTTGCTGGCTGGCGCGTGTACCACACACGCCACTACCGGATAAGGTGTCAGTCAGCGCGTGAACCACATGCGCCACTGCCGGAGTCGTCAGCCACTGGCGCGTGGGTGTCACGCACTGCTATCGGAGCCGCTGTCTGCCGGCGTGTGACCTTCAAGTGTTGCCGCCGATGCTCCGTCCTCCGGTGGCTCCTGATCGGTTCGGTTCAGGGCTGGTCTGACTCGGTTTGACTGATCTGACCCGATCAACCCTCAAAATTTATTTATTTGCAAAAAAGTCCCTAAACTTTATCAATTTGTAAAATCAGACCCCCAATTTTCTGAAACTTTTCATATTTGGCTCAATTTCGAAAAAAACTTCAGAAAATCATAACTTGAGTTTTGAAGGCCAAAAAATGCACAAAAAATACTGACGGACTCCTCTCGATGAGGCCTATCCAGTGGTATATCAAAAAAATGCTTTTACTTGCACGAAAAAATGACAAAAAATTGAACCCGTGAAGAGTTTGAAAGTGTAAAATCGTCATACACATGTAATAGCCACTGGACACATAAAATTCTGCATTTAACTCATACGTATGATCAGTCAACATCACATAAATCAACAATCATACTCTTTTCAACATATATCATGTATGACCAAAATATACCGTAAAAAGCAGAAAACTTAAATCATGAAAATATTATATTTTTTATTCCAGAAAAAACAAGAGGAGTACTAACCATTAGCTCTGATACCAATGTTGGAAAACTCACGTTCATAAAACACATAAACATTGAAACAGAGTAATCTCACTTACCTCTCTCCGTAGATTTTATGTCGCAGCAGAAAAGTATACGTATGAACCGATTGATACTCACGAATAAAATGTGATCTCTGGATCAATCCTTCAACATGGGGTTTAAAGATTATGTTTTCATGATATGGTAATAATCTGTGAAATATGATGAACTGGAATTGAGTTGTGATTTTGGGAGAGAAAACACCGAGAGAGAAAATGTGCTCTTGCGTTCTACGTTCTGTCGCGTTTTTAGTGTCTCAGACAACTGCCTTGCGCAGTATCTTTTATTCCCAAAAGATGGGAGTTAAGAAACTAACTCTTAACTCCTTTCTCTCCCTTATCCACAACATCTTATGTGGAAAATAATGATTAATATTATTTACATGGAGCCAATTACATTGACAATAGATAAGATCATCCTCTCCGTCCATTGCTCGAAAGGGAGTTCATAAACCCTCACCCATATAGATACAACAGAAGATTTAATCAAATAGAGATTGAAACCAGACAACCACTTTAAAGTTTGAATCTTTCCTCAATCAAAATCAGTAGCTGAGTGTTGAGTATCTCCTGCCTTCGAATACTATCAGGGGTGTATATAGAGAAGTATCCCCTGCCAAGGGAGATAGCATGAAGATCATTCAAGTTCCACAACGCTTTTAGTTTCTGAATGAGAAGATTAGTCGGGATTGGAGCGCGACCTTTGTCCAAAAGAATTCTGGTAATGAACAGGAATGAGCAAGCATCAACACGATTCTTATAATAGTCTTCATCAACTAGAATCGTAACCCCATTAGCACCGACAAAAGCTAGAAAAAATCTACAGGATTCGATTTATCTTTAATCACTTCCGAAAAGCCTTGCAATGATTTCGAGCAGAGCGGGTTGAGCGTGAACCCCTGTAAACAGCATCCTTCAAAGATTTTGGAGTCGTAGAAGTATTCTGTGAGGCTGTCGATGGAAGTGAATCACAAAATTGCGATGAAATTTGTGAAGCGTTATTCTCCATTCTATTAATTGGTTCAATTATGAAAATTAAGAAAATAAATCATATGAATAATTATTGAAAAAATATATTATAATACACATAAATTTGTTTGATGTGTAACTGGTGCACTATATATTTTAGGATTTATGGCAAATTTAAAATATAATGATAATTAAAATTTTTAAAAAATAAATGTAACATTTAATATAAATGTGTGTACTAATTAATTTAAGATCTAAATGTTACATGTGCACCATTAGACCATATGCACTTGTAACGCTTTAAATTTTAATAGTCATTTAGAAAATAGAAAAATATATAATACTATATAATTAATTTTTTAAAATCAATCTTAATAAACTAGTTTGAAAATAAAAAAGAGTTATATAAAAAAATTATTCAACATTTACAACAAATTAAAGTGTTATGTTAATAATAATTCAAAAACTAAATATGATTATTGATTGATTGACTGACATTGTAATTAAAAAAATTAAATATGGTGATTTATATTAACATTAATTAATTCATAGCAACTAATAATTCAACAAAAATGAAATAGAAAATCTTAAATAAGAAAGTTTATTAATAATGAATGAAAAATTAGCATATTTCATTTATAATAGTAAATTGAAATATTTAATTTGGATAGGGAGTAAAATAAAATTAAATAAACAATTAAATTAATACACTAAATTATTAAATAGAGAGTAATTCATGAGTTAAAATCAGATTCAGAACCTCAAAAAATATAATACTACAATCTATCTATCTATCTATCTATAAAAACAAACTTAAACTTCTACTTTTGTTTTTAATGTTTTTTCAATTTTACTCTATTTAGAAATAATTCAATTTTAATCTTGACCGTCCAATTAATGATTTTGATTTCAATCATAAAATTTAATTATATTAATAATAATAAGTTTTACTTTTTTATTTTAAATATAAATTTAGTAAATATGGGAGATATTTTTGGCATATTTGACTAATTTTTAATCAATATATGCTTAATTTATATATACATATATAAAAACAAATTTTAGTAAATTTAAACAAATTTGAATTTCTACTTTTATCTTCTATTTTTCTTCATCTTTTCAATTTTAGTATCTTAATATATATAATTAGGAATTAGTTTCCTGAAATAAATTTTTGTAATAACATATGTGTCATAACCAGAATGATTTGCATTTTTCAAAACACATGTGTTATTCAATTATTGGTTGATTTTTATTTATTGTAATTAAATGCTTTAAAATCTTAATTAAAAATATGTATAAATAGTCGTTAACATATGTGTGAATACTTGGTGCATTTTTTGAATTTTTTTCATATGTGTTACTTTTTTATTTGTTGGTATTTATTTTATTCTTTTTATTTTTACTTTGTGTAATTTAATGATTTACTTATCAATATTATATTGCATTTAATTATGGCAAATTTCTTATGTGTTGTTCTTTTCATAGATTAAGCATTAATGATTAAATATATTTTATTAATTTCTTTATTTTACATTAATTATATAATAAAAATAAATATTAAATTAATTAAGACATTTAAAATATATAATAGTAAAATTGATTCTTATTAGTTTTGTCAAATCCAAAATAAAAGGAAATAATCTATACATTTAAAAGATAAATTGCATAAATTAATATTTAATTTAATTGATTTATATTTTATTTAAAAATATCCACGAATACATAGAATATCAATTTATTTACATTAGAAGATTAAAAAAATATCACATAATAATATTTTATATATAAAAAATATAAAATATTAATTATAAAGTTTAAAAATATAATATGCGGGTGTATTTAACTATTAATATACTAATACATTCGTTTTTATTAAATAATATATTTTAAATTTAAAATAAAAATTTTGTAATCCGCGTAACACGCGTGTACTATACTATAATTTAATAATCATTCAATTTTAATCTTAATCGTCTATTTCATGCTTTTGATCTCAATCATGGATCTTATTTATGCTAATAATATATTATTTATTTAATTTTTAATTAACAATATAAATTTGGTAAATATGAAAAATATTATTGACATATATTCTACTAATTGTCAATCAATATACTAATTTTAAATCAATATATCAAGTAATATTATATATATATATATATTATATAACTTTCAACGCTATCTTTGGTAATTTTTCACATATTTTCCTTCGTCGTTGATTGCTTTAAATCACGATCGTTCATTCTTTCAAATCATTCTATATTAACCTTTTAAATTACTTAATCAAATCCTTACTCTTTTTAATTCCTTTTGGTGCTTCTTCTTTTTCTTCTTTATTTCATTTTCATACTAATTCTAATCTACTTTAATTTATTTTATTTTTTATATTTTTATTTGATCTTATTTCAGGTTCAATCATTCCATTTGAGGTATCATTTTTCTTTTTTATTTTTCGTTTATCTTATAATTTATATTTTTTTCTTCTTTTTTTGTGTATTCTTCATATTCTATAAACCCTGTTTTATATATATATATATATATATATATATATATATATATATATATATATATATATATATATATATATATATATATATATATATATTAATCTTATTGATTTTATTTTTATTTGATCTTCTTTGCAGCTTTAATCATTAAGAAAAGTCATCAATGTTTGTGATGAATTTGGACAATCCATAATTAATTTCATAATGTTTTCTTTATAATTTTATAAACTCTATTTTTATACTTTAATTTATTTTATATTTTATATTTTATTTGATCTTATTTTCAAATTCAATCATTCTCCTTTGAGTTATTATTCTTTCCTTCTTTTTTTTAAAATTTTTTTCGTTTATCTTATGATTTGAGTTTTTTCTTCGTTTTTATTATTTTCTTTATATTTTATAAGATCTATTTTTATAATTTTTTTAATTTTACTGTTCTTATTTTTATTTGATCTTATTTGCTGCTTCAATCATTAAAAAAAAGTAATCAGTGTTTGGAGTGATAAATTTGAACAATCTAAAATTAATTTGAGAAATTTTAGAATTGGAGCTTCAAAACACATGCTAAATATATTTTTTATTTATTCTTTTGGATTAAAGTATGAAATTTATTTTCAAAATTTTGTATTTTATTTTATTTTTTATTCAATTATATTTCCATTAGGATCGTCTCTATAAATATTCTTTTAATTTAATCTTTAGGATTAATTTATGAAATTTATTTTCAAAATTTTGTGATTTATTTTAATTTCTCTTTCAATTTTATTTTCATTTGAATCGTCTCCATAAATATTTAATATTTTATTTTATCCATATGTTATTTACTTAAAAATAAAATATAAATTATAGTATATTACATCTTTCTTAAAAAAAAGTAATTAAGTTTTACAGAGAGATTATATTTATTTTTTTAAAAAATAAATAGATATCAATTAAAATAAAATAATTTTAATATAAATAATAATATAAAGTTAATATATACTCTATGTATCTTAAATATTGAATCAAATTTAATATTACAAAAAATAAGAATATAAACAATGTGATTTAATTGATAAATATAAAATTTCTTTTTCAAAAAAATATATTTATATATTATACATGAATAATTAGTAGTTTTTTTATAAAATGCATGAATTCAAATAAATAAATAAATTATATATATATATATATATATTAGGGTTAAAATAAAAAAAATAAATATAAAAGTACATAATAGTAATATTATTCTTTTCGTGCAACACACGAATGGGTAATATCTAGTTTATTAATAAAGATAAAAAAATAAGAAAACAATCTTAAACCAATTTAAATATTTCTCTAGTAATTACGTAATTGATAAATTATGAAGACAAATACTAAGTGTGCACCAGTTTTTAAGGTGCATCAAATAACCTAAATTCACTTACCCATCATATATAAATAATTTTGACTCGTATTTCATTAATTTTCTTCTCTCGGCTTTATGCTCTTTCTCTTTCCTTAGTTTCCTCTTTCTTCTCTCATCTTGACTCTAATTTCTCTCACCTAATTTTCTCTTTCCTTTTTTTCCATCACTAATTTAGTCTTATCTAATTTTCTTTGTACTCTTTTTTCCCAATATACGTTAATGTAATTTTCTCACTCCTCTGTATTTTTTCCTTTTATTAATGTATATGAAATATTCACCTGATTCATATAAGGGGTATTGGTGTATATAATTGTGTGTATAACTGTATTACTTTTTTTAAAGTAATGTATAAAACTAAAAATATTTAAAAAAAAAAACTTAATACACTTATTAAAAAAGGGTTAATTTCTAAAAAATTCATTACTTTATTGGGGATTTTCAAATCTATTACGACCTTTTTATTTTGTCAATTCAATACATGATCTATATAATTTTTTTAATTCTATCACGACCTTTTTATTCTTGTCGATTAATACGCGATCTATATAATTTTTTTAATTCTATCACAACTTTTATTTTTGCAATTTGATACACCTCTTATTTCATATTTTTAATTCAATTCAATTTATTATTATTATTATTATTATTATTATTATTATTATTATTATTATTATTATTATTATTATTATGATTGTTATTGTTATTGTTAAAAAATTTATTTAAAAGAAAACATATAGGTTGAACACTTATTTCATAAGAATTTTTTTATTATTTCTAAATTAAGTATTATATTTATTAATTTATTTATATAATATTTATATTACAAGTGTACAACTTTAAATTTATAAATTTATGATCGTCGTATTGCAGAATTTAAATTAATTAAAAAAATAATTAAAATATTTTTATTAAGTACTCCCTCCGTCCCATAGAAGTTGACACACTTTTTTTTTTGGTTTGTCCCTCTAAAGTTGACACATTTTCTTTTTAATACATGGGACCCACACAAAAATAATTAATCTATTCTCATGGGCCCCACATATCACCTCTAATACAACTACCCACTATACATTAAATATTATTTCTCTCATTTCATTTACATTAAATTAAATTATTATATTCCTTAATCTCCGTGGCCAAAAATATTATACCAACTTCTTCTGGACGGAGGGAGTATTTTTTATTACTGACTAAATAATTAGTAAAAACATTATTAAAAAAATATTCATTGAAAATAAAAATTTTATAGTGGAAGAAATTAGTAACCAATTTGATTTTAAAAATAAAAAAATAATAAAGGATGGAGTATTAACCTCATTAATTAATAAGTATTTAAAACTAATTTTTTAATAATAATAATAAATGAAATTAAAAATATAAAATAAGTGGTGTATCAAATTGCAAAAATAAAAGTTGTAATAAAATTGAAAATATTATATAGATCGCGTATTAAACTGACAAAAAAAGATCGTGATAGAATTGAAAAAATTAAATAGATCATGTATTGAATTGACAAAAATAAAAGATCGTGATAAATTTGAAAATCCTCAATAAGGTGGTGAATTTTTTAGGAATTAACCCTTAAAAAAATATATACATTATTGAATTACAAAAAATACAACTTCTATAAACAAAGATTTGAAGAAATTTTTAGAATCACATTATTAGTGTATATGATTATATGTATAATTGTATTGCTTTTTTTGACAAATAGAAGGTGTATTATTAAAAAGAAAAAAGAAAATAAGAAGGGGTGGGAGAACAGAAAAGTAAAGATGTTTAACAAACAGATAGAATCAGTGAAAAAGCCAAACAAGTGGCTGTAAAAAAGGTCACTACAGGCGACCCATAGAAAAACTAATCAATATCGTCTAGTTCTTCTCACATCTCTAGTTCTTCTCGCATCTGCTTGAGTGCTGGAATATTCATAAGCTCATGCTTATTCACCTTTGGATTAATCTTTGCTTGTAGAGGAGTATTGGGCTTAGTTGTTGGTTGGTAAAAATCCTTCTTAGACCTACTTCGTTTCTTTTGCTTGACACTAATTGTAGCAGGGGGAACTCATCCATGTCCCTCCTGGTAGTAAGATCAGTATAATCCAAAAGTTTAATTTGAGTATCCATATGAACGACTCCAGGATTAATAACAGTCATAGAAATAGACGAAAGTCATGGATTGGAAAGAGTTGCACTCAATGCCCCAACTGGAGAGGTTCTAGAAGCAATATGCTCATCCTTGTAATCGTGAACCTCCTAAAAAATTGGTGCCGTAGAAGTAACCCTCTCAAAATTCAACGAGCGCGGAGCCGGGGTAAGAATTCCCATGACTGAGTTTATAAACTCTGGAGAAGCAGCAATGGGCTGATTAGTGTTAACAAAAATCTCTTGATTAGTCATAGCTTCATCCACAGCATCGAGAGCATCATCATTCAGTGCACTAAACTTGTTTGAGAGTGGAACACCTGAAGACGATTTATGAGAAGTCAAAATACGTAAGGCTGCATTGATTGTTGTATCAGATGAAGCAGCTAGTTCATCCAGTTGGGTCTTCCTCATATTTGTAGATACCCAGTCTGGAGAGAGGCTCATAGAAGGCGGAGCTGACTTCGGTGACACCAAAATCAGAGCATGTATCTGAGTATGGAAGCAAGGCTAAGAAAATAATATCAATAGGGAGATTATTCATTCGTTCCTCGCCTTTAAACAAAGCAAGGGTTGTATGACCAAGAGAAGCCCCTTCATTAATCTTATCTATAATCTCAACCTGGTCGATATTAACATCAGAAGCAGCTTTATCAATCTGCTCATCATTCAGCAAACTAAAAGTAGGGTGCACATGCTGTAATTCATTCTCTTGTTGAGTACTAGAGCACCCCATATAAGGAGTTTGCAGCTGGGGTGAAAAATCCGGGGAATCAGATATACTCGAACTGTGTGGGGGAATATGGGCAAAAGGATTCTTTCCATCCAAAGTTCGAACGGTAATTCAAAAATTCAAATCCAAACAGGAGCAGAAGTAGGCTGTGACTTGTAAGGATTGAAAGTCGGCGTCCAATCATGAACTCTAAGAATACCTGAGGCCAATTCAAAGTGACGTACCTTAAGGATGTTGTTGCGTTTATTGACATAAAAAATTAGCAGATTAAAGAAGCCCCTCCCTAATGGAATATAAGACAAACCGGCCACCTGTCATAGGGCTTTCAAAGACGAGACCAAATCCAAATGAGAAATTGGCTTTTGGCCCTGTTTCGATAACAATCGTACAGATAGGAGAGGCTCGCATGCTCTAACTCTATTAGCATTGTAAAATTCATCGATTGCTATGAAAATAGATTCCCCACAGTGGTTTATCGGGAAGAAATCCAATTTATTAGAATGATCGCAAAGAATTTCTGAGATTGAAGGGGAATCCGATGCTACCCTGTCGTGGGCCTCGGATGTAGACGGCGGGATGCCACGAGATGCAGAATTACCTCCATCAGTAACTATTTGCCTAAAAGACAAGGCCAGCGGTGCTGATTTGGAAGAGGAGGGTTCTCGTGAGGAGAAATCACCCCTGGGCGTTGTGACGTGATCCATAGGCAGCTAGGGTTTTAGAGAGAAGGAAGAGAGAATTTTCCTAGAGAGAAAAAACATCTTCTATCAAAAAGAATACAAGTGCAAAATTTGTTTTTGTTATTGTTTTTTTAAAGTAATGTGTAAAACTAAAAATATTACAAAAAATGAAAAACGTAATACACTTATTAAAAATATTATATACATTATTTAATTACAAAAAGTGCAATTTCTGATAAACAAAGATTTGAAGATGATGGAATTTAACCTAACCTAACCAACAACTTCAACAAATTAAAATTTACATAGCAATTAATCAATTGACAGCCTTTCTTCACAGCATCACCAACATAGGAAGAAAAAGAAATGGAAACAACATACCTATACTCCCTCCATGAACACAACCTAGCTTAACTAGGTTTAAGAGGAGAGAGAATCTCCATCCTCAATTGAAAAAAAGAATCACCAAACTTAAATTTGTGGAGGTAGAGTGACGGATGTTCAGATCGGTGAGAACGGAGGAGACGCAGCAGATTTGAGGACACAGAGGCGGCGGAGGTTGAGATCGGAGAGAACGGAGGCCACAACAGATCTGAAGAGACGAATGTGGCACGAAGGTTGTGATTGGAGGCGGCATGGCGGCAGAGGTTGAGATCGGAAAGGACGAAGGCCGCGGCAGATCTGAGGAGACGAAGGTGGCACGGAGGTTGCGATCAGAGGCGGCGTGGAGGCGGCGCTGCCATTAGAGAGAAAAGAGATGGGAGGGAAAGGAAATGAGAGAAGAGAGGGGGAGGAGAATGGTCGTGAGAACAGGGAAGAGAAATGAGAGAAGAGATGGGAGGAGAAGGGTTGAAGTGAGAATAAATGACCCCCATTTAGATATTTTGATATTATATATTTGACCCGTTTCAAAAAATGGGTTATGTTTTTATTGTACAATTATTGTATATAATAGATCAACTCAATTATGAATTTATAATAATGATAGCATAATTAGTTAAAATATCACTTATTATTATTATTATATCTTCAAATTAATTCAAAATAAAAATATTTTTCTAATAATATAAATCTATGAATTTCATTATTGAGGATTGAGAATTAATAATTAAGAATTAATATTGAATAGTATAATATAATTTAAATTAATAAAATAAATAAATAAAATTAATATTTAAGTATGAATTGATTATCAATTTAAAATAGACAAAGTCTTTTGTGTAATTTTAAAATCGAAAATATAGAAGAATAATAATAATGATCTAAAATCAATTAAAAAAAATAAGAATCAAAACATTAAATTTATCACATTGTCTTAATCCACTATTTTCAAAACGAGAAAGTAAATAATAATTACGACTTAATAAATCCTTTAGCACTCATGTGTTGTCGTACATAGAATTTGAAGGCACCACGGGACTAATTTTGATCCAATCATGAGCCTTTCTATGGTGCATTTACATGTGTCAATTGGAAAAATAATAAACATGTTGGTATTACTTAAATGTAATGTAAATTACCAGCGAAGATAATACACAGATTGATCACAATCACAAAAATGTTTACCAGAATCATCCACAAAAATTTAGATACAAAATTATAAATAGAAAGAACTTAAAATATATTTTATATATTTATTAAATAAAATATTAAAATAAAAATTATAATCCGCAAAACACGCAGGTATATACTTATATCAATTATTTTCGTTGTGTGTTATCCTACACGTGAAGAAAATATAAGTAAAATTAAAAAAAACACTTTCTCCGTCCCAAAATACGTTTCACATTTACTATTCCACGTTGTTTAAGAAAAGTTGTACTTTTTGATCAACTTTATTGACTTTAGAGGGTATTGTAATATTTTTAGGTAATAAAAAAATATAAAGTAATGATATATATATGAAAAATGAGTGACAATTTTGAAATTAAAGTAACTTTTGAGGTTGTTAGATAAAATATTTTTTTCCTTTTTTGGGGGTGTGAAAAATATTGTGAGACAAAAAAATAAGGAAAGTGTGAAAGTGTTTTTTGGGAGAGGGGAGTAAGAGTAATAAAATGAATTAGTTAATGATTTTTGGTTGACGGAAGAATTGATTTTTGGATGATAGAAAGAAATTTAAAGAATAAGAGAAATGTTTGTAAATCACGAGAGCGACAGCTCATAGCAGATGCCTCTCTCCATCTCAAGAAAATTTCAATCGGATCTATCCATCACCAGCATTGCTTGCAATCCATTCGGGCGGTTATTTGACGTTGAATTGATTGGAGAAATAAATTATCCCGGTGAAGATATTTATCTTGAGATCTTTGACTTGGATTCCGGTTCTTGACTCCTAGGAGAAATGGTGAGCGAAGAGCTCGCGGAGATCGAGGGCTAGATTTCAGATATTTTTCGAGCTCTTTCGTAAGTTCTTTTCTTTTGCCATTTGATTATCCATCTGTATTTGACAATTGTTTGTGTTTTGCGAGTCTATGCGTATGTATGTTGTAAACGAAATCCTAAAATAGGTTTTTTCGCCTTGGTGGAAAATTGTTGGCAACTTTTTGATTGTTGTCGAATGCATTTTTTAGGAATGGATTCCAAAAATTGGAGAAAATTAAGGACTCCAGCCGGCAGAGCAGACAGCTGGAGGAGCTCACCGAAAAAATGCGCGAATGTAAGAGGTATTTGATTTACTCATTACCTGTTTTTGTGGTTATTGTTGTTGTCGAGTGCACGTGTGAGGTTTTAGTTCTTGGTAGAAATGTCGTTTGTTAACGTCTTATTATGCATTTTCAAGCCAGATCATTCAATGTGTATAGAGCAAAACTCAATGTGTGTGAATTTGATCATGAATTGGGTACAGTAACAAAGTGGAACCACTACCGATCTTTTCACATTCTGAATGTGTTTTTAATAGAATAAGTAATCTGTTAATGATAATTAGGATTGATGCTGTTTGGAATGTATTTTTTCTTGTTTTCATATCATTATTATCACCTAAAAAGGGTTGATGCTTTTCAAATAATATGGTTGAATCAATTTATGAAGCCTCATTTCTTCTTACAATGGAATATTTCTTTGACATCATATGCAATTGAAGTGCAGCAGATCAAATTAGGGTTTTTCTTGTAAAGTTTTTGCTGCCCATGGCCCCATGTGAGCTTTATACAAAGTACAAACTAAAGTTAGTAGTGACATTTTAAGGGATGTGCACTTTCTTTCATTTGAATCAAAAGAAGATGTCCAAACATATTTGAAATGGTATAACTTTTTTGACATAGTAGACAATTGAAGATAGATTAGTTTTCAATAAGTTGACCTTCCAATTATTAGTTTTGGAACACTTCCATGGATAAGTTAAAAAATGTACAACTGTTTTGCCTGAACTAGCAATGCTATATTACATATCATAAAACTTGACTTCCAATCCAATTACAGATCCATATCTATTAATGTTGAGAGGGTTTGTGTATTGGAATTTAAGAATCATCCCATCTAAAATGCAGTAAGGATCTATGCATTTGGATGCCTTTTGCCATATAAATGAAAAATAAATTGTTTTCACTGATGAAAGATCAATAACCACTTTGAAGGTCACTTGGTTATCTCTTAGCATGCTGGAATAATGACTACATAGTGCATTGTAGCACCCTCCTAACCTCCATTTTTCCTTGAGAAGATGCTTGCACATATCAACTCTTGTAAAATCATGAATTTGAGATGACATCTCTTTTGGCTCCAGGCTTATAAAAGACTTTGACCGAGAGTTGAAGGTCTCAGACTACAAAAATGACTCGGACACAAACAAGATGCTCAATGAGAAAAAGCAATCAATGGTATAATCTAATTTTCTTATGTGTACTTTCCAAGAAATAGCTTTTCCTTTCACCATTTCTCTGAAACCTATTCCTTCTTGTGCAGATCAAAGAGTTGAACTCTTATATTGCTCTCAAGAAACAGTAAGTTCCCCAGGAATAATCAGAATATGGATTATGAAACGTGAATAACTTTGTAGTTTTATAGCATCAGTCATTTTGAACTCTCCGCCCTTGGCCTAATTCATTGCTTTTATTGGTTTTTCTTTTCTTCTCGTTGTAGATAAGCTATCTGAATATGTTTTAGCTTATTTACATCATTAGTAATTATTTCTTTTTTAACAAGATGTTAATTGGTTATTTGAGCAGGTGTTGATAAATTTTAAGAGGCTTTTCACTAATTGAGAATTCATTTTCTCTAACAAAAACTTTAAGAGGAGTGCATTCATTTGTCTTTTACATTCTGACAGCAGTTTATACCAGCTACTTTTTAATTGATTACATACTTTCTCCCAAGTTTAACCTTGAAACTTATTTTAGCTGCTTTTAGCTTGATTTAATAACCAGAATTCAATTTGTAGCAATGAGCTGTTGCTTAGTACATTTACTAAGTATGTTTTGTTAAATTGTTATTGATATATTTAGATAAAAGGAAAAGGAAGAACAGAATTTAGCAAAGTAGTGAAAGTACAAGGATCCAAAACCCTCATTGAATTATGTTTTGACTTTCGAGAAATTTAGCATGCTTCTAGGAAAACCTGGTTAGAAGCAAAGGCAGTAAACTAATTTTGAAATGTTTATTAGTAATAAACCTGATATTATTAAGAAAGGGTTACCTAACAAAGATTAGTATACTCAAAGGCTGTGTTCTTGAACTTATTCTGCTGTGTTTCTATTTATTACTGTTGATGTGATTAATTTTAACCCATTACCTAATATTTACTTTAGTATTATGTGGAATATATGTTACTAAAAAATCTTCAAATTTTTACATTTCTTCAATTTACATATCTTGGAAATGGCTGGGAAACCTAGAAAGTAAGATTGGATTCTAAATAGATAAATTAGTGTGATAGTATAATCATATACTGAAGTACCTTCTCTTCCTCTTTTGCATATCACTACCAAAAACCCTTTTTTAGGATAACATATGAACCTGGACAGATTGTTGGTATGATACTCATTAAACACACAACTCAGTGTACAGGTTGTTATTCCTTTGCAAATCGATTCTTAAATCATTTGAATGGAAAATGTTTTCACATTATCAAGATTTGAGAACATGTCTTCTCATCTTTTTGGACCTGCAAAGAGGTTAAGCTCTTAATGAAGATTTAAGTTGCTTTGCATTTGGATTGAGAAATTCAAGTGCATAAAGGGAATATGATAAATTGATAATGGATTTCAGTGACTACACATATTAGGAGTTTATATCCATCAAAGACACATAAATATGGCCTCACTGATTTTATTTTATGAGTAAAAGATGTATGAAAGTGGTTAGAGCAAATCTGGTTCATTTGTTTATGGAAAATGATCATGAACTAAAGCTGCATGTTTCTTAAAGTGGTGATGGAGGTTCCAAGAGGAAAATGATTCTTTATGGCATGGTGTTTTTTTTCAATGGTGCATATATTCGTTACTGTAAATTTAGTGGGAAATTGCTGCTAGAATGTCTTTTATAAGAGTTGATGTGTTTTGTTTGATATTCTTATGATTTCCATCATTTGTGAAGGTTATAAAGTGATATTATGGGAATATTATAAGTGGGTGGGGATCCTCTTACAATTCTGTTCCATCATTGCCTTTGCACTGCATTACTTCCTTGCATCATATTTCGAATATTGATGATTTTATTTGCAAAAAAAAGAAATATCATGTGGAGTAGTTCTCCAGCCTAATGCTGGTCTCCTTTAATAGAATCTCTGAGGATTGAGAAAAGTCAAAAGTATTAGAAGAGGTGTAGGATAGGGTAAAATTAAGTTGCTTGGCGTGTTTCTATCTGCAAAGAATTATTTATTATTATTTTTGTTACAGATTTTAGCTAGAGGCTGGTGTACTGTAGTTATTTTTGTAAACAGTGGACATCCATTTACATCACCATTTAATGATTAGTGAATTTTTCTTGTTTCATATCACCCCCCCCCCCCCCCCCCCCCCAACACACACACACACTCAAACAAAAGGAATAAAAAGCAAAGAAAAAAAGTTTGGATGAGACAAAACGTAGATGAAGAGCACAAATAAAAAATTATGGCTATGGAAATTGCAATGGTGTAACTTTGTAAGTTAACCCTATGGTAATTGAAGTTTTAACCCATAGAATGCGTAAAGGTATGTTCCCCTTATTGGTAAGATCCATTATGTGCCAGGAGTATCAGAAATATTTTTACTCTAGGTTTTGGTAAGGATCAACAGACAGATGTCATTATGAATTGAAATTCATGTGAACTTAGTATTCCACCAAATGAGCTGTAGGATCACTGCCATACTGGATCCAATATTATGTCTTTGTTCCTTCCTCTGAGCCACGTCAAATATGATATACTCAGTTCCAGAAATAAACCTCAAAGCCTCAATATTTCCTTTTTCCACGATGTTTTGCAACTTCATATTGACTTTTTCTGCAATTTTCGTTGTTAATAATTTCTCCACCCTTCTCTAATATTGTTAACATTTAGCAGGTCCCAACATTATCATTTAAAATGTTTCAAACATTATCTCCTACTTACATCTCAATATTCACTTCTATGTCTAACTTGCAGATGTATCAATTCAGATCATGCATGGCGTGATCAATGTTTGAGTTTTCATGGCCATTTCTTTCTGATAGAGCAAAATCTAAACTGTGCTACCTAGTTGATTAATAGTACTTGGTCTAGTATCTTTTTACCTAAACTTTTGCCCTCATCAGCTGAAAGCATTAGGAATAGAGACGCCAAATTAAATATATATATATATGTGTGTGTGTGTGTGTGAAATACTCTTGACATATATAGACATGGTCATGATAATTTCACTCATGTTTCTTCTTTGTTTCACGGTAGCTTATAAATATTTAATTCATTTAAAAAGGGCTGGATGTCCAATCTATGTGAGCTAGCTATCGTAGAGTCAATATTTGCAATTGAGATACCTATCTTATGGTCTAAAGATGAAATAAAATCAAGGCACTCAATTCCATTAAATTTTAACTATTTTTTTTTGTGACCCTGTAGGTATGCTAGTAATCTTGATAACAAGCGAGTGGATCTCTTTGAGGGACCTGGTGTAGGTTTTCCAGAAGAGAATGTGCTGCTTGCGTCAAGTAAGCAACATCCATCCCATGACTAACAATCTATTCTTATGTATTAATGTCCAGATTTTCCTTAATTTTTGAGGGGTATCTAACGTCCCTAGAATTGTTTAATGCTAGGTGATGACAAAATTAAAGTTGTGACTTATTCAATTCGTTTCAGTTTCATGGCCTATTTATTGTCTTCCTCTGTGTTAGTACTACAACTTGCCTGATATCTCCACTTTATCTTTAAATAAAGTTGCCATTTTAAGCTTTTTGTTTGCACATAATAAAATCCCATTCTCTTCTGATCCGACTTCAGTGACATTATAACCTTAGTTTGAGTTCTTATATTTATTAAATTTGAACAACATAAAATTGACGATACAATTCATTGCTTTTCTTCTGATCTTTATCCATCAAACATCTGGGTGCAAATTTGATATTACAGACATGACAAAGCAGCAGCTGTATGATCATGGCAATCGGATGATGGATGATACTGATCAAGCAATTGACAGAGCAAAAAAGGTAAAATTAAATGCATATCAAAATCCTTGTGACATGTAGGAGAATTCACCACTTCTCTAGGAGTTCTGTTTGCAAATACCTTTTCCCAATTCTAGTGATAATATATAAGAAAGAATGCTCTCGACTTCTCTATTTCTCGTTGTTTTAGTTGTCTATGATTTTGTCTTCTTTTGTGGCCAAAATATGACATGTAAAAGGTTGGTTTGAGTCCACTAGGCTAGCAAGTTTATCTTGATTAGGTAAGAAAACTTTTTTTTAGTTCCTTCTCACTGCTCTCTTGAATGCTCGAACCACATATTACTCTCTTCCTGAGGCACTTTTTTACTATCTGGTCATCATTAGAAATTTGATGTATGCTTCAATTTAGTCACTGACAAGGTATATTATAGGTTGTCCACGACACCATTGATGGAACTGAGACTGTGGCAGCTCTTAAAGCTCAGGTGTGTTTTTTATCAAGGCGTATAGGATTCAAGTATCTTAATCTAAAATATGCCAATAATTCTTCCCATCTCTATGACTTATAGACTGAACAAATGAGTAGAATTGTTAACGAGCTGGACTCCATCATTTTTTTTTCAAGAAGGCCTCACAGCTAGTCAAGGAAATCGGTAGGCAGGTCAATATCTTTAATAAGCACCTCTCTTTTCTCATATGTCTAATTATTATCATATTATCGAGGTTTCCTAACTATATTTTTCATTTAGGTTGCAACTGATAGGTGTTTCATGGCCCTCCTTTTACTCATTGGTGTCATAGCCATCATTATAGTGAAGGTCAGATGCATGTTTTCTCTTCATTTCCTTAATAAGTTTTCAATAAGCTGCTTCTCTGTTTTTTTCTCGTAGTTGGCAACACATGCACTAATCACTATTGTTAGTTTTTCCTTTCTTATGATTTATTTGATGTGTTGTTCTTTTTTTCTTCTGGGGGTGTGGGGTGGGGATGTAGAGTACATGGTCATCCAGCCTAGCTTGTAGCTACTCATATAAGGTAAAACAATCTTGATGCAGTTGGAGAAGACTGTATTCTCTGACCGTAAACTTGGAGGCTTAGTGAATAGACCCAGGAGTAATTACAGATATATAACGGCTAATGCAAAGCAACACCCAACACTATAACAATTGAGAGCCAACCACTGGGGGGAGGATAAAATACGTGAAAACAGATAGACCGGACAAATGAACCATCATCCTAGCCTTCAATTGTGGGGGCTCACATTTGGATCTGACCTCTATCGCTTTTGAGAAGTAAAACTCGGAAGCTCCTAAATAACCTTGTAAAAAAGGCAGTGATGGGCTCAGTTTGAAGATTTTGATTTGTGAAATAAGGAAAAGGAACTTGAGCTATCTGAAATCAAATAAAAGATGGAGACAGGAGCTTCCATCTTCTTTAGGTATACGTCGTTGTCTATCAAATGGCATGGGCCATGCAAATCTGCAGAAATACTCACCAATAGATGTGTTAGTTTTCCTATTTATCTCTCCTGTATGGAGATATTACACTTAGATAATACTGTCTTGCATCATGATTGCAGCTCTACGTTGCACACCAGCTTTTTTGATTAGTTTTCTCGAACGCCTTAGTCCTTACACTACAACTAAAAATTTTGTTGCAATACAAAATGATTTGTTATTCTTTTTAAGTAGCTCATTATCATCTGACTTATATATCTTGCATGCTGAGACATAGATCTGGTTGAATTGCAGATTGTGAACCCAAACAACAAAGATATTCGGGATATTCCAGGATTAGCTCCTCCAGCTCCAACTCGGAAACTTCTATGGGTTTCTGATTGAGCGCAGAGTCGGACCATGTCAAATTACCTCGTACTGATGGGATGAATCAAGTTTGGTTGATGAAGTCGTGGAGAGGTATCTGAGTTAAACAATATCAGATTTGAACTGATTTAAGACGTGTATCAACTTGATTATGTGTGTCCATTACATACATTTTCAACTAACAACTACCATATTTTTTAAAATTGGGAATTGTTTGATATTTATTCCCCTGTATCTTATATCTTTTCCGTTCGGTTAACGGAATATTTATGTACATGCAGTGGATAGTCTTCTGACAAGTATTTGTTTTGTGCCCATTAGCTCTTGTCCCAAAGTGTATTTCTATCAGTTCATGTTAAACTTATATTATAGGCAAAGTTTATGCATCATTAAAATAGGGTACTTTTTTAATGATTTGCCCATACCTTGGAGCTTTATTGTCATTTTGTATTTATTTCTTTTAGATTGATTTTAAATGGCAAACACGGTCTCACAAAACTTATTCCATGAGATGAATAAAAAATAACATTTTAATAGAAAATGGTATTTGATAGCTGAAAAGTGATTTCAAGTATACAATTTCATGAACAATTTGTAGTATAAATGGAAGGTGATAAACAGTTTTACTCGAGTGTAAATAGAGCTTTTGCACAAACTCTTTATTTAACATGTGATGGGATATCAAGGGTCCTTATGAGGGGATCATGATGGTGCATTGAGGCTGAGATTAGAGTTTGATATTGAATCACAGTTGCATAATGTTCTTTCAACATCAATTGATTAAGTGTGATTAACTAGGCTGTAGATAAATTATCATCAGGCTGAGAGTAGAATGAGATGTTGATTCACAATTGCAAAATGTTCTTTCAACTTCAATTAGTTGTGACCACTGACTAACTAGGCTTAAGTAAAGGTTAATTTGTCAAAATGAACCTTGACCTACAGAAATCCATTAGTAATAACTAGTACTCAGATTAGGATGTGGTGTTGATTAAAATATTATTTCTCTTACTTTATTACACTTTAAAATATTATATCCAATAATCCATGTGTAAAAAACAATCGAACACTTATTAAGAGAATGAAGGGAGTATAAAGGAGAGAATGAAGGGAGTATAAAGGATGATTTTCTGTCAAACTACAATTGACAAAAACTAAAACTAAGGAGTTCTCGAATGCTTTAGTTTTAATTGTTTGTGTTGATTATCCGAAACTAAAACTACTATACATTTTGTTCAGGCTTTTTTGGTTATACTCTTGTATTCAAGCTCCTTTTATATATATTAAAATATTAATTTATTGAAATTTAATAATGGTGAAGTCTATACTGCAGCATGAATGTAAGAGATATTTCAATAAATTTAAGGAATTTTATCAATGAAGACCTACAAAATGAATGAACTATCAATTCGGAGCCTGAATTAATACACAAACCACAACAGGGTGGCAATTCCTCTATTATTTTTTTTCAGTTCAATAAGTAAAAGTAAACCTAATCAAATTTAAATAACAAAAATACTTGATAGATTACGGCGCTACGCTATTGTTGCCCAAAAATTTATAAAAATCATCCAAAAATTTTAATAATATTTAATGAAAATATAGTTTTAATCCTTTATATTAAATATCCAATACCCTCTTAACACCTAAATTACTTTGCACACTCAATTATCTACCTACATCCATTTTACGTGTTAAGTTGAAAACTCTACAATTGAAAATTAATATCGAATTCAAAAGCAATAGTGATGAAGAATCGAACTCTCAAATTTTCATCCTTTTTATTTTGTAATGTACTAGCACTAGGCTATGTTGCAAATTTAATAATTTTCAAAGAAAAGAACAAAGCACGATACAGAAGACATCAATTAATTTAAATGTCTCGTATGAATAATTTCATTAAGCCATCTTATAGAGAATAAGTTGAGAGAAAGCTTAATATTGGCATTGTAGGTGGTAAAATGAAGTGTTGTTCCTGCAAAAACAAAAGCTTAAAATGTTTAAAATAGTACCGATTAAAGATCAATAAATTAGATATTAAACCACCACCACAACTTTCTTTAAATTTCTTCTGCTTCCACTTTTTTTCCTTCTACTTCATTTTTAGCTTCTTCAATTTTAGCTCCAAACGCTAAATCAATGAAAAAAATAAAATTAAAAGAAATTAACAAAACTATAAGATCATAAATATTCCTTTTTAATCTTTACCTTCATTTCCAATTTATGCTGCTTCCTCCTCAGATCACTTTCCAATCTCAGCTGCTTCATCCTCATATCACTTTTTCCACTTTCATCTGCTCACCTCGAAGCTTGATTTCTCTTTCAATTTCAGCTGCTTCATCCTCAGATCACTTTCCACTTTCATCTGCTCACCTCGAACTTGATTTCTCTTATCTCTTCATGAATCTAAATAAGGAAAATTAAATGAGCTAATGAAGAGTAAAGAAAAATTAAAACAGAATTTCAAGTTCCTCAATCACATCTCTTAACTTCCACCACCACCATCATTACTTGTGTATTTGAATATTTTTCCATTGTAAAAATGTCAGAAAATATAAACTATTTATGGTGAGCCAGTGAGAAATCCAAAACTGAATTTCACATCTACACAATCAAGATTACATCAAACAAAAGAAAGAAGGCAAAGTCTTGTGTGAAACCGTTACAAGAGTGTTCCATGAAATGGATAAGAAGTGATAATATTTTTAATGAAGAGTAATATTCTCAATCGATGAAAAGTGATAATGGTGCAGTGAACTATTTCATGAACAATTTACAGTATAAATAAAAAGACACAATATTTTTAAAGAAAAGTGATACTCCCTCCGTCCTTTGAGCGTCCGCCCCCAAAGGTCTCATTTCTTTTTTTATCCACACACTCCCACTAATACAACTAAAAAATGGGACCCACACCTCCACTAATACAACTACCCACTACACATTAAATAATAATACTCCTTAATCCACGTGAAAAAAACAAATGACACCCTTAAAAACGGATGGAGGGAGTACTTATTTTTAAAAAGTTTAAATTGAGACGGTGAGACAAGACTGGCCAAAGAAAGAAAGTCTTATCAAATTATAACAACAAAATAAACCGACAAAATTAAAACCATAAAGCATCTGCAAATTAATTAAAATTAGAACTCTAATCAAATACCTTATTTGTCCCTTGTCTGATCAAATTAACTTTTTCCTCAGTTTTCTCTTACAAGATTTTCAAAACATTCTCAAGAATGTGATCGCTGGGCCTCTCATTGTGATCTTGAAAGTCTTTCAGCAGCTCAAATTCAGTTTGCATTTCATCACCACAAACATTATGAAGTTCGTATAAATTACCTAAGTTTTAAAGAATACAATATTGTAAATAGTAAGATTGGGCGAAATTTAATGTACCTATATATCAACAACCTATATGTACTATAGCTTAAACCAATCACTACACCACAAACCTATATACTATCCGCTAACCTCGTGAGCAGTGGCTACGAAGAGAAAATATCAAAAATTGTCCTTTTAAATATGACTTACACTAATTTTAGTCCTTCTTTGTTTGAAATTCTAAATTTTTGTTCTTTTTTGTTCGATTTTGGTCCTTTATCCAAATTTAGTCATTTTATTTGTACTAAATTTGGGGGAAAAAAATTAAAATAGGACAACTTTAGAAGGATTAATAATGGATTAAATATGTTTCAAGTTAACAAACTAAGGCAAAAAGCCCTTTGAACTAACTTTAATTCAGAGCTTCCAATGAGTGAATCTGAAATTCAAAACAAGTGCTATAGTAAAATCAAATGAAAAACTTATAATCATGTGTGTACCAAACATCACTCAAAATATTTTATTTAATTTCTAAAGAAATGGCAAACTAACAAACAGCAAAACCCTAATAGTACTACAAATTCAGTAAAACCAATTAAAAGAAACAAATGCCAAGAGATCTACCAGTGAAATGAAGGTAGGAATGGTAGTCCCAATGTGAAGAAACGAATAGTGGTTCAAACCAAGCATGTGGGTCCTTTTGTAGAGATAGAAAGAAAACGCTGGCGTCGATTCTGCTGCTCTTGCCATTATCAATAGATGTTAGTATCATTTCTGAGACAAATCTAAATCTGTGTATCTATGTCGGAGTATAAAAGAGAGTGGAAAACTGCACAGCCAAGAATTGCACGAATTACGATTCTAATGATTTTATATTGAGGCATACAAAACTTATTTTATTTTATTATTTATTAATACAAGAATTGCACAAACGTTTATTTCAAAAAATAAATAAAAAATAATAATATTTCTAATAACAAATGATAACCTCTCTCTAATAAAAGACAAATGCTTGGTGGGCATGTTTCCATCATGGAACCGTAGCCTTTTCCTTTTATTTTTTTAAAATTAATTTATTATTAATTAAAGACAATCTATATGTATATATAAACACAATGGGATTCATTTATTACACCCCTACTTAATATCCCGTTTAATTTTATTTTGGGCAAATATGGTATGAGTATTAATATTGTTTGATTAATTTTTGGCTTGAATGTTAATATTTTTATTTAATTTTTATGTTAATATATATATCTTACCAATGACTTCATTTATTACGCATCTATTTAATTTTCTATTTATTTTTATTTTATTTTTAATAATTTTTTTTCAATCGATCACACCAATTTATATATTATGGGATGATCATAGCCATATACCATCACTAACAATATATTAATAGAGTATATTATCTTTGGTATATAATCCTCAAATTTGAGTCAAAATTTTATTTTTTTATTTTTTAAATTTATTGTGTAATTTATTTATTGTAATGTTATATATTTTTAATCAAAAGATCCACTCCATTTTATTAAATACTATATAATGATAATTTAAGTTTATTTAATTTAAAATTCATTGCAAAGCTATAAATTATTAATTACAATTCATTAAGTTAGACCTAACGATGGTGAATAGAATTTACCATAATATTAATTAGAATAAATAATTTTTAAATTTAGCGTTTGTTGCATACACATTTATTTTTCAGTCTATTTTCTTAAGTTTAGGTTTTTTTTCTACAATTTATACCATTTTCAATTTAGCGTAATATTTGTCTTTCGTAGCTACTGACCGAGCAGTGTGTTTTTATGCATAATGATTGGATTCATTTGTGGATGTTGAATTTGTTATATATGGTGATTAATATTGGGGATTTCATTTTTAGAATTTCTGTGTGATAGAATGTAATATAATCTGGATTAGCAGTTTATTTAAGAAATATTGAGATAGCATTTTTGTTATCAGAGCATTGTTTAGAGGTTGTGTATGTGTGATAATATATTTGTAAAGTTATTATTTTTCTGGATTGAAAGAGTTTTTAGGTTCTGGAGTTAAGATTTCATGAGTTTAACAGATTGGTTAGTGGTCATCTGTGAAAGTACTAACTGAGGAAGCTTAAGAAAGTTAAGAAGAACAATGGTTAAGTTTTCGCTATTAATGAGTTATATTGTCGTGGTTATAAAGTACAATTGCAATAATTTGAAAGAATGTTACAATTTGAGATGGTGTTTTTTTATATAGGTAAGAATGTGTCTTGCTAACCTTATGTATTTCGAGGTTGTTGGATTGATGGGTATTGTATAAAAAAGAAAGAAAGTATGAATGCTTCATGAGACGAGAATATTAATTATGAGTATACAATTTTTTAGGATTATTCATAATGGTAACATCTGTATTTTAGGATTATCTATAGAGTGAGGCTCTTGTGTGCCCGGGCGCACACCATGTGCCTTTAGAATTTAGTATTATGGGTAAGGGTACATTGCTTTGTTCTAAAGGGTATACACTTTGATTAATAAAGGTACACCATTTTGTTCTAAAGGATATACACTTTTATTAATATTTTTATTTTTCTTCAGAAAATAAAGGGTACAGATATTTAAACTAAAGAGTATACAATTTAACAAAAAATTTCGAAGGCACACGGAATGTGTTCATGTGTGCCCGGGCACACACAAGTTTTTACCATGGCTTGCACATCTTTATACCAAAGGGTATACAATTTAACACAAAATTCTAAAGGCACACGGAATGTGTTCCCGTGTACCCGGGCACACAAGAGCTTTTGCCTTATCTATATCATGATAACATATTTGTTCAAATTTCCTATAATTTTATTAACTTTACAATAATTCTATGATATGCTCTGATTATTTGACAAAAAAAAAACTTGCTAATCTGTTTGACCTTTTGTTTTACATCCTATTATTGTTTCTACATTTGAGCTTTCTTAGATCTTAGTTACATTTGTTGTAATATTTTATATTAACGGTTGAAAATCAACCTTTTATATTAATGTACGTGGGTATATACCACTCATTAAAGTTTGAAGTAATAGATGTATTGTATATGTATCATGTTTAACATTACGTGTTCTTAGGTTGGTTAATCTCACTATATAATTTATGGTTTAAAATGTCTTGGTGATCATATTATTTTCATGTGATTAATAATGCAAAGTTATCATAGATTATAATTTCATTGTCCATTATTTTGTTTTTATTGGTTATATGGGTCTACGAGATGAGAATGATCATATTTATTGAGCATGTGTAGATATGTTTTTCAAAGGTTTAAACATTTCTAATTCTACTTCTTCAACATTATTTATTTGCTCAAGTTATGAAGTGACATCATGTTTATTTGTGTTAAAATTATTTTCTTAATTAGCATTAATAATGATCTTACGGGAAAAAAGAAATTTCAATCATTCCTAATTTTATTTTACTACAATAATATGACACCACATTCCTAGAATCTAGAACTTGAAAATATATTATTGTAATGGTGTTTTTTATGTGAGCTTTTCTAATTGACATTATGGTCATACTTGATGATCTTTGGAATATGATTGTTAGTTGTTGCTGCCTAGATCTTCAAGGTTTAAGGGTTTAGGGGGTTTAGGGTCTAAGGATTTAGGTTTAGGGTTTTGGGTTTAGGGGGTTTAGGGTTTAAGGTTTTAAGGTTTAGGGTATAGGTTTTAGGGTTTTAGGATTTAACATTTAGGGTATAGGGTTAAGAGTTATGGTATATGGTTTAGGGTATAGACTTTAAGGTTTTAGGGTTTAAGGTTTATTCATGAATGATTATACTAAAAATAATAAGGTTAAAAAATATAATACTCATATAAATTCCAAATAGTATGATTCAAGAAAAAAATTGTGTTTTACTAATTCAAATTCTAAATAATTATTAAAAAAATATTATTAAAATATTTATAATTTATATTAAATATAAGTAGCATTGTAAAAACTAATGTCCGTGCAACGCACGGGTAAGTTTCTAATATATATAAAAGCACAATAATGTTATATTTATATATAGTAAGTTCCCGCCAAAAATGGCTTTCTAAAAAAGGAAAATGACAAAAATATTAATGATGTGGATTACAGCTGTATAACAATCATGCAGTGGAAGAAGGAATAATTGTTATGTTTTAATTTAATAATATTTAATTTAATGAGAGTGGAAGAAGGAATAGCTGTTATGTTTTAATTTAATAATATTTAATGAGATTAGATATCAATATTTATTTATTACTGTATGATGATGTTTGGTTTGGGATTATGTGGGATTTGAAAATCATGAATAGTGTGTTCTATGTTTGTTTTGGGTTTTGAGTAGGGTATGTTTTAACTTTATGTCAAATCAATGTATTAATTTATTTAAAAAGTTAAATGATAGAGGAGAGAAAAAGAGATAAAATTTAATAATTGAAGAGAGAGAATGTAGTAGGTATATATAGGGGAAGTTTTTAAAATTTGGATGCGGGTTTTGAAAAACCAAAATCTGGATTTAAAATCCGAAAACGAACATAACATGTGTTTTGAGAGACGTGCAACCCTTCTTTAATAAGTTTGAATACATCTATATTAGGATGGGTTTGGATTATGATTCTGACACAACCAAATCATTTCTCTCTTCTCTCCATCAGCGCTGCCTTCTCTTCATCGATGCTGCCAGCATTATCGCCGTGCATATTCGATCAATATGGTATTACATCCTTCTTTTTCTCAAATATTTTTTTTTTATTTTTTATGAAATTACTTTCTTGAACTGAATATTTATGGACGGAGGAATCCATTAAAGTTTGTTAAAAGGACATTACATGTGCCCCTAATTTGTCCAATTTGTGGGAGGTTGAATTGATTCAGAGCAATAGTGAGGAATTAAATTTTTGTTGGGGGATAAAAATAATACAAAAATTAACTTTCTATTTGAATTTGATGATGTTGGCAGTGTGACTTGAGATTAGAAGAAAGGTGTTGGAGATGATCTATGAGGAGTTTTTGCCGGTAGACTTTAGAAGACGGTTGGAGATGGCACCGGCAGCGTAAGAGGCGGCTGTGATATTTTTAGCTTTGCAGGGTTAGCGCTAGAACTCAAAGAAAAGAGGAAAAAAATAATATCGAAAGAGGAAAAAATAAAAAAAATCATGTGTATCATTTATTTGATTCAAATAAGATCTAAATAATACAAAAATATTATAATTTAGGAAGAAAAAAGAAAAATGAAAAAGGAAAAAATATTATTGAAAAGGAAAATGAAAATGAAAAATATCATATATATATAATACATAAGTTCTAATAATACAAAATATGTATAATATTTATGAAAAAAAAGAGAAAATAAAAAATATTGAAAAAGGAAAATAAAAATAGAAAGATTATATTTTTCAATTTAAATAAGTTCAAAAAATAATTATGATAATCATTCATATTATTTTACCAAACAATCTTTGACAAAATAATTAATTTTTCAAAACATAAAAAGAAATCTATATCTATATATAATAGTGGCTTCCTAGACAAGTTCAGGTCTAAAGAAAAAAATATTGGTGTACAAGAAAAGTGTCACCAAAAGAAATAAAATATTGAAATGCAATACATTATCTATATATACGCAACATCGATTGATAGCGTGGTAGCGTGTCTAGCATTTGGTGGAGAGGAATCGTCGCCGAAATATCGTGGCATTATGAAGTGGCAGTGGAGGTGAGTATCCACGCGCTGACTATGCCTGTGCCGATGATGGTAAAAATGGAGGGGCGGCCGATGATGGTAAAAATGGAGGGGCGGGGAAAAGCTTATGCTATAAGCAAGGAAGATAGGCGGATAAGACTTTAAAGAACGGTTTGTAGAAAAATGAGATGAGATGAGGAATAAAGATTGAGGAAGAAGCTTAAATCTTTGGGGGGAGAAACATGTTTTTTAATGATCTATACATATATTATATGATTGAAAGTTGAAAGAAATATACACGAATTTCTATAGAATATATAGAAAATTTATCAATATTTCTCTTACAAAAAAATAGCTGAAACATAGTGATTATATAAATTCACTAATAGTGATTCGGGACGACGAAATATGAATTGAAGATCGAAGAGGTAAACCAAGAAGGATCATAGTATATGATGAATTTGGTCTAATAATTATCATAATATTAAAAGCACGGTTTTTTATATATTATTTTATATAATAAATACTTATTTTGATTTGATAAATTTATCATTATCTATGATATTTAAAAGTTAATATTTCATTTAATATATATATATATATATATATATATATATATATTAAAATTGGTAAATTTTAATTTTTAATAGATTACCATAAATTTTATATAATAAGAGTATTTATTACAAAATTATTTCATGTACTAAATATTCCATGTACTATAAAATACAACCTTAATTCAATCATGGATGCATAAATACATATACATAATTATTTTAGAAGATAACTCTTAATTCAATCACGGATGCATAAATTTTTGAGTAAATATATATGGATTTTATGGATAGATATATATTTTTGGAATTTTTATTGCTATTCAGGAGAAGTATATATATTTTATTAATGTTTTTATTATATTTCTCATGTTTTCTTTAATTGACATTGTTGTAATAAATATTTTATACTTATATCAATTTTATACTTTATAATTGTATGCATTATAATATATTTTTCTTGAGAATTTTTCTATATTTATATTGTTTTGGGATTGGTATTTAGACTTTATAAAAAATAAAATAAAAATAAAATTATTCAAATAATATTGATGTAATTAATTTTTTAAAAAAATTAATATTCACTCTAACATCAATTTCACGACGTATTTTGTTAATGTAAAATTTTTTGTGTAATATCATACCATTATCAAGTTATGTAAGGTGAATTAAAAATGATTAAATATTTTTTCAAAATAATACTTGATTGATTAAAATTGATTGTCATCCAATAAAATTATTATATAATATATAATTCTTTATGTTAGGTGAATTAAAAATTATTAAATACTTTTTTTAAAATGATACAAAATTGATTAAAATTGATTGACATCCAATAAATTTATTATATAATATATAATTTGTAAAATAAATAAAAAATAATAACTATTTAGCCTTAGATAAAACTTGATCTATATTAATATATCAATACTGAAATAAAATATATTAGTCTAAACTCAAATCAACTACTTCAATGAATAATTATTGTGTGTAGCCGTCTGATCATTGCAATTTTTTTTATATAATTATTTTTTTTTGTTAAAGTTATTATTTTATTTATCATACGAATTATTCATAAAATTGTTTAATTAGATAACATTCAGTATCATTTTTTATTTTATTAAATAAAAGTTACTAATATAACTATACACAGAACATAAAATAATATTACCTAATAATTACCATATATATTATAACAATAATTGTGAACATTTTTTTGGAACATAATAGTATATTTTATTATGAGTATGTTTATAAGGAGTAATAAAAATACTAATGGTATAAATTAACCATATATATTTTTTAAAAATTATTATATGAGTAGTATAACATAACATTAATTAAAATTAATGAATGGTGGTCACATTTTAGTCATTTTTATACTCTATATATGTGCATAATTCCACCAAATTAACATGTTTTTTATTTTTTTATAAAGAATCACTTTGTTTTTTCAATTAATATAAATATATTTTAATAAAATAATTATTGACTGTAAAACATCTCCTCTTCGTCTTTATATTGGAAACTTGGGAGTTGTAAACAAATAAGATATAAGTAATTTTAAAAATATGTTAAATTAATTAATATGACAATCATTCCTATTATTTACCAAATAATTTTTACATAAATAATAATATTCATTACAATTCCTTACTACAATAATACTACTATATTTACCAAATAATTTTATAATACAACCTCAATATATTCACCTTTTATAATACAACCTCAATTTTAATGATTTTTTTTACTAGCTATACAGCATAATTCATACTCATGTGATTAATGATTTTTTTTTTTTGTGATTTACGTTTGATTTTACCTCTAGGTTTATATTAGTTTAATTAATTTTAGGTTATAATTGTAACATGTCCTTTACAATATAATTGTAATTCATTCTTCTAATTAATGGTGTATTTATAATAATGGTTTATATTCTATTTTACCCCTAGTCTTTGCTGTTTATCTATTAGATTTAATGTTAATTTTAAAGGTATATTTGTCAGTAATTAAATTTCTTTTAAGAAATGCTTAGGGGTGTAAATTTGGGCCGACCCCGGGTACCCACCCGAGCTGCATGATTTGGGCCGACCCAAACCCGCCCCGAAAAGAAAGCAGGACGGGTCGCCTCGGACCCATTTTGAAATGGGTCGTGTCTGGGTATTACTTCATACATGTGGTATCCGGCCCGCCCCATACTAAATATAAATATTTTATTTTTTATTTTTATAATCATTTAAAATTCTATACTTTACTATTGATTTTATGATTATTATTATTATTTGAATTTTATCTTTATTTTTTGGACATAATTATTACTTGAAACTATGGAGAATGATGAAGTGAGAGAGTTAGTAAGTTATGAGTGCTACATAAGTCTTGAAAAAAACTTTTAAAAAATTTTAAAAAAGAATTTAAAAAAAGGAGAGTGGGGCGGGTCGGACCCCCCCCCCCCCGTTTGGGTTTTGGTCTGGGCTGTATAATAAGACCCGTGCAGGTTCGGGGCGGATCCGAGTCAGGCAATTTAAAATGGGTCGGGTCCGAGTAGTTAGGTACCCGCCCCTGACCCGCCTCGTTGACATCCCTGGAAAGGCTCCCTCCATCCAGCAAACTTCACGTTTATTGTTTTACATTGTTTAAGAAAAGTTTTTTTTCTACATACTTTATTTATTTCTGAGGGGATTTTAATACTTTTAGATAAATAAATATAGTGTAAAGTAATGGTGTGTGTTAGATGAAAGTGATAAATTTGAAATTAAAGTAACCTTTAAGATTATTAATAAATGTGTTGTTTTCTTTATTGAAATGTTACGAGATGGACAAATGTAATAGTGTGAACGGTTCTCCAGAATGTAAGGAGTGATTAATTTATTCAATCTATTGATGCAACCGTTGACATGATAAGATTTATCCTAATAAAAAAGTGATAACTAGTTAAAAAAAATGTAAAATAGTCTTATGGTGATACGATCAATGTTAATTTTATAATAATGGTAATGGAGTTAAAAAATAATAAATTATTGAATGGATCCATCTATGAATTTTTTTTAATCTTTTCACGAGGTTTATGATATATTATTTAATATTTACTCTTAGGTTTAGTAAGAGTATAATAGTAATTATCAGTAATAAAAAGGTAGATGGGATCACAAAGGCTATACATGAAAGAAGTTCCATGAAATTAATACTTCCTCATCAATTAATAATTATATGGAACCGTTCCACATATTAAACTTTACTCCATCGTTTTCTTATATTGTTTTTATTTTTTTTATGATTTATAACTTATTTTACTCATATGATTTAATATTTACTATTAGGGTTTTAATATTAATTAATTTTAAGGTATAATTGTAGTTCGTCTGAAAAGAATGGGAACCACAAAGATTTTATATGAAACTAGTTCCACGCGATACTCCCTCTTAATAATGAGTTAGTGTCATGTGAATCAAGGTTCACTACACCATAAATACATTAAGATAACATATATAATGTGTTGTCTATTAGCTTCTTTTTGGAAAAAAATCTCTGTTTTCGAAGCCGCTGTTGTCGTAGGGCATTTGAAAAGACGCACAACGACAACACATATTATGTGTTGTCGTTGTGCGCTTTTTTTTTATAAAAAAGGACGCACAACGACAACATTTATTTATGTGTTGTCGTTGTGCATCTTTATGTGTTGTCGTTGTGCTTCTTTTTAATTTTTTTAAGACAATAGGTTATATATGTTGTCTTATTTGGTTTAGACAACAGATATATATTTTCTGTTAATGTAGTATTATTAAATTATTCATAGCATCTACATTTTATACGTATTGTCGAACCAATTAATTATTATACAAAATATTTTATAATTAATTTATAAACAAAATAATAAAATTCAAAATGTATTAACAGATTCTAAATAATTCAAAACATGCTAAATATCAAATATCCCTCTCAAATCTAAATGTTGGCAAAATCCAAATACATCCCATTAGACATGACATAAATAGAATTGGTTTAAAAACCACGAACTATGGATCCAAATCTAGACAATTAATGAAAATCCAAATACATCAATAAGTCATGATCATTCCCCTTTAGCTCTGATGCCTCTTCTTTTAACTGTATGATCCTGTCTAAACACAACCATAATCTTTATCATGAGAAGTTAAAACACCTACCATGAGGCTAAAAAAATTGAAAACAGTTGAGGACAACCATATTAAATAATACAAAATCAACTAGAAAATTTCAATTTATAATATAACCATGTAAGAGTTTAGAAAATAAACCTGAGGAAATAAATCAGCTACACCAATAATTCAAATCTCATATTATCTCATGAAGAAAAATAGCAGTACAATCCATTGCTTTAACATACGTCTAATATACCAATTTTTCATTCTAAGGGCATATTTAACAAATACAGATCCAACATTAAGAGAGAACTGAATCACAGTTGGTCTAACACCAATTTCAATATAGGAATAAATCTATAAAGCTATGATCATTAAAGTATGCATAGTTGAGTACCAACTTTATACCTTTATATGAGCCCGAAGGAAACTTGCCCACTCTTCTCGCACTTCATCAATATCATCTTTAGAGTAGTCACCAATTGATGAAAACTGTTTAACAGAAGAGAATATTCAATAATAAAAGAATTGATACATAAACCAAACTAAATAGAAAATGTAAAATTTATAATAAAATTCATTACCAATGATTGAATAGTATCCATGAAAACTACTCCATCAATATTGATAATTTCTCTCATGTATTGCATTACGAAGAAGCCACATTGAGATGAATCTGGTTGCTTAGGTGTCTACATGTACATAAATTATAAATATTTTCCCATTCAATTTAAATTATTCATATTGAATGAAATGAAAATCAAGTACCTTAATTAATTTTCAATGAGTTCTTTTCCTTCCTTTGTTGCACATGGTCGCCGCTTTAAATATTTTTATTCCCCTTTAATTGTTCATTAATGTAATTATTAAAACAATTGATGCATTACCACATGTGACAAACAAATAGTAAATAAAACTTACATTTCAACAACTCGTGTCCAAGGCTCATCTTGAATCCGATTATAAAGAGGATCCAACAAACAAACTTCATTCTTGTACGGGTAGATTATTATCAAGATCCAATGTACGCTATAAATGCATGCAAGCATAAATAAGATGTGACAGTCCGTCAACCACTTGGTAATATGATTGAGCTTAAGGGCATAAAAACTCTATGACTTACTCGACATTACAAGGTACCACATTAACTTGATTCTCTAAAGTACCATCCATTTCTTGCGATAAAGCTCGTGCCCTTAATTCAATATCTGCTTGTAAAACATTTGCATATGTACTTGTTAAGTGAGTATGCCCAACATGATAGGGATCCACAAATTTGAACTTGTCGAGTTTGTTATGCAGTTTCACCCTATTATAAATATGGCTACAAAGAAAAAATAAGTTTAACACCAAAACAAATACTGTGCCTGATAATAAAAATTTGCTAAACTCTTTAATTATGGAATATATGTCAAGTCTTATCCCATATAGATGGCAATACAAGAGTACGTAATTGGCTCTAATATGCAGAATCTTGTAACATCAGAGAAGTCAAGATACAGTACTTGGTCATGGCCGAAGACACTTTTGTCCAACACTATTTATATGTCGTTAGACTCTGTTTCATGAGCCTTTTCTATGTCACAAAACACCAAATGCAACATATTCGGCAAGTTCTCATGATCCAGTATTAGTTTATTCACTGCATGCTCCTTTTTAATCTTGGGCTTTTACAAAATGCAATTGCAAACATATCATTTGAAATTTTAATTAGGGAATTAACTAGGTTAACTAAAAGTTATAAATTTGTGACTAGATTAAGTAAAATATATACCTTTGAATGTTCACCATGTTGTAAAGCTGCATCATATGGGATTTCCTTGATATCATCCTCATCTGATTCCGCTTCCACATCATCATTACAGATTTGATGATACATTTTTACAGAACAACTTCCCTTCTCTTCAGTCTCAGCTGTGTGTGATTCCTTAAAAGTTGCATCTTCCAGCTGTGCGTGAGTCCTTAAAAATTGCATCTTCTAATTTTGCCAAACGTTCAAATAGCTCAGAATTTATCATCCTTGCTTCATGCAACTCCTTCTCAGCTTTAATGAGACGTTCCTCCTCCACTTTTCTTACAGTAGGCCGATGAAAGAAGCTTGTACTATTGACGTGTTCTCCAACACCATGTATGTGCCCAAATGGTTCATTAGATCCAAGAGCCTTTGCAAGAATACCTTCCCTTGGTCCATAAAAAGATTCCTTCCAGACTTCTTTTGCTCTGTATAATCATTCTGCAAGAAACAAATTATCCAAAGTAAACTTGGATGTTACTACTTATAAATTTGAATAAAGTATCTTGTACTCTTTTGTACTTTATTACTTACAATTTTTGACACTTTCTCTTCCAAATCACCACCAACTTTTTCTCCTTTTTTCTTCCGTCCATGTATCCAAAGGGTTGATCGATCAACCTCTTCATCTCCACATAATAGCTCTGACTGTAATTCATAGTTATGCAATTTTGACCATCAACACATGCATCAACTCATTAACATCAATTTATTTAAAAACTTATATTTTCCTTCGCATATTGAGCATATCCTTTGCCCAAAAGATGATACGGAAATTTGATTCGAGATCTCACAACTTTTTGTTTATCGCTCAAAGTCTAATAATTAAAACAATCACTTATGAATAATATTTTTATAAATAAATATATAGAAATCCTATACAATTATAAGTATAAGAAAATAAATGTAGGCATATTCATATATCAATATTACCTTGAAATTCGCAGAGAGTAGACTAACTACAAAATCAGCCCAGTCAGATTTAGCAATTTCATAACCACGTGGTGGAATATTTAGTGTTTCCTTTCCAATCCTTTTAAAGACATAATCATTCGTCAATTTTGTCTTGAATTGACGCTACATATCATTTGCAGATTTCAAACGGCCCTTGTACCATTTAGGATCAATATTGAAGCATGTATGCAAAATTAGAATGAAAAGAGAAGTTATTAAACAGAACATGAAATAACATTTGAATTATAAATATCCTTTTTCTGAATACTTACATTAACATCATGCCATATTTGTTGTTTAATTTCAAGTGGGACTACTTTCCAATCACTGTAAGTTATCTTTACCGTCTTCCTTGTAAGTACACCTATATAGCTTTGCAATTCACACGCTGCATCCCCTATTGGTTGTCCATTATTATTGAATTCTACTTCTCTCTTTTCTCCTTTACTCCTTTGTACAACTAAACAATGCATGTATGTTGGACCTCTAGGTGTTCTTGCCGATTGGGTACTAGATTGGGTTACATGTGAAGCTGTTTTATCACCATCAGCCTTAACACCAGTCTCAGCATCATTTATTTTTGTACCTTCATCAACATAATGAGTGTCTTCAGTTCTTCTCTTTTTTTCTTGTAGCACATCCATATTAGAATGTTTTTTATTCTTTTTACTTCTCGCCATGGCTTGTGATTCAGTGGCATCAACATCTTTTTATTCTTTTTACGAGTCACCATGTCTTTATTCAATCTGTTAAGCACAAAAAAAAAATACAAAATTAAAGATAATATTAAAATATAATCACAATTAAATATAAACAACGTAAAATAACCAACACATCATAGAAGTACAAGAGAATTTAACTCTACTTGTTGTCAACCCATATCCCATCACAATCTTTATGATGCATGGTGGTTCATTATCGTCACTCATACTAGGATCTTCAAAGGAAAACTCTTTGGTCAAATTGGGATGGTGGGTTGATGTTCCTTCAAACTCTGTGTGTGGTTGATGTTCAAAGTGCTTACTATGTGTAGTTTCAAGTACTACTGACCATCCCTTTTCTTTAGGGTCATTAATATAGAAAACTTGCTTAGCTTGACTCCCTAATATAAAAGGATCATCTTTGAATCCTAATTTGTTGAAGTTCACCAATGTAAAACCAAGTTCATCTACCCTTATACCACTTTTACAATCAACCCAGACACATTTAAACATAGGAATGAAGAAGTCCATGTAATCTAATTCCCATATTTCCTCGATCACTCCATAATATGACATTTCAGAAATGATTGGATTTTATCTTTTGCACTAGAAAGTTGCATTGTCTTTGAAACCAAGCTGGCTCCCAAGTTTTGTGTAAATCTTGTGTCATCAAGCTCCTTCGTAAGATAATTCACTCCATTAATGAAATAGCTCTGATGTTTGATAACTTTTTTGTTTGGTCCATGTGCAAGCCTTTTTATTCTTTTAGCTATTTGCTGATTTGAATCTTTATCAACATTTGAAACCTAGTTAAGTATTTATTCCAAGTATTAGAATTCTTAGGTAACCCCTAGTAAGTATGAACAATACAACATTGATAAACACGTCGTAACTTACTCTTTCACTTAATCAACTAGCAAAAAACTTGTGGTATTGATCTTGTACCCATTTTTTTGTTTTGGCTTTAGAGTTATTACCAGCCTTCAAGTGAGTCTTGTGTTCCCTAAAATACATTGATTAAATATTATAAAGTATAAATATTAATTAGTTATATGAAAGAGTTTGAGAGTTTAGTGCAATTACTAGATATAAGGATCCATGTCATCATCATTTGCCAATATAACACGATGTGCTTGCATCAACTCTTCCTTAGTGACGACACACACTCGACGAGTTGATTTTTTTAGTTTGGTGCGGCCATGCCTTGGTGGAATACCAATCGTAAAAAACATTTGACAAATAGTCTGAACAAAACTCCACAGCTTCCTCTGTTATATAGCATTCAACCATGCACCCTTCTGGTTTTGAGTGATTTCTCACATAACCTTTCAATACTCTCATGTATCTTTCGAATGGGTACATCCACCTATACCATACAGGTCCACAAAGCTTCACCTCTCTCACAAGATGAACAACTAAATGAACCATTATATCAAAGAATGAGGGTGGGAAATATTTCTCCATTAAACACAATGTAGTTACAATATCATTCTGCAACTCATCTAACTTGGAGACATCTATCACCTTGTTGCACAATTTATTAAAAAACAAACACAATTTAATGATTGTGTTACAGACATTGTCAGGTAAGACACCTCGAATGGCTACTGGAAGCAAATGTTGCAATAGAATGTGATAATCATGTGACTTAAGTCCAACAAGCTTCGAATCATTCAATGAGACGAGCCTACTAATATTAGATGAATATCCAGAAGACACCTTTATTCCTGCTAAAGAGGCACACACTTTCTCTTTTTCATCCTTGCTTAGAGTGTAACAAGCCAGAGGCAAATATGTTCTTGTTCCTACTACTTCTGGCTTTAATTCAGTCCTAATATTCATGTCAACCAGATCTTGTCTCGAAGCTTTCCCATCTTTTGTTTTGCTGGGAATGTTGAGTAACTTACCAACTAGACTCTCACAAATATTTTTTTCAATATGCATCACATCAAGACAATATCGAACCTCTAGATGCTCCCAGTACTCCAGCTCAAATAATATTGATTTCCTTTCATACATGACTTTTCTTCTTGTTTTAAGTCTTCATCTCTTTTTCTTTTCCCCCTTTTCTTTAACTCTTGATCCCTTTTCCTTTTTCCCATTTTCTTTGACTCTTGATCCCTTTTCTTTTTTCCACATTTGTAGCAAATTCTATTAATAATTCGTAAAACTTCACTACCACTCAATGGCTTTGGCGCTACTCTGTGCTCTTGATTCCCATTAAAAGCCTTCTTTTGTTTCTTATATGGATGAACTCCCACAAGCCACACTCTATGGTCCATGTAGCAAATTTTTTTGCTTTTCTTCAATCTCTTTGCATTAGTATTATCTCCACAGATAGGGCATGCAAGATAGCCTTTCACATAGCATCTTGCGAGGCTGGAAAATCATTAATTGTCCAAAGTAGCACTGATCTGAGGATAAAGTTTTCATCACGAGATGCATCAAATACTGTAATTCCCTCCCATAAGCACTTCAAGTTATCAATAAGAGGAGCTAAGTACACATCGATATCATTGCCTGATTGTTTAGGGCCTTGAATCAATATAGTAAGCATTATATGTTTCCTCTTCATCCAAAACAACGGAGAAAGATTGTACGTGACAAGTATAATTGGCCAACAACTGTATGAAGAAGACATATTACTATGAGGATTAATCACATCTGCGAACAAGGCCAACCTTAAATTTCTTGATTCTCTCAGTATATTGATTGTTCACCGCTTTCCAAGCAAGCGAATCAGCTGGATGATTTAAAATTCCTCAACAACCTCACGTTCAGCATGCCAAGTTAACTCCTTTGCTATTTTCTCATTACGAAACATTCTTCGGAACCTCGGTATAGGTGGAAAGTACCAAAGGACCTTCCTTGGAACTCCCTTCATTTTTTTTGAGTCTTTTCCTACCTTATATCTTGACTCCCCACAAGTTGGATATTGTGTGAGGTTCTCATACTCTTTCCAATATAAAATACAATCGTAAGGGCATGCATGTATTTTTGTATATTCCATACCTAATGCAACCAAGCTTTTCTTCGGTTTGTACAAAGTTGTTGACAAGTCATTGGGATTTGGCAGCATGTCTCCCAACAATTCTAGTAGTTCTGTCATACTCTTATCACTCCAACTATTTTTAGCCTTCAAGTTATACAACTTAACAATGGTAGACAACTTGGTGTATTTTAAACATCCAGGATATAATGGCTTCTCACCATCCTCAAGTATCTTTATGAATTCATCTAGGTTATTAGTACTCTTCACAAGAGCATCACGAACCATATCGTCTAAGGATTCAGGTGCTACATAATTACCATCAAACTGTCTCGACTCAAAGCCTTCCAGTATTTCACCTTGTTTTGGAACTTTTTCTCCATGCCATATCCATGGATCGTACGTTGTCAGCATACCATTGCACATCAGATGTGATTTTACTCGTGCAGTAGAGGTATTTCTTAAGTTACCGCATAATACACAAGGACATGGCATCGAGCCGAGATCACCAACATTTTTAACTGCAAATTGCATAAATGCCTCTACTGCTACCTCATACTCGTGTGATAATCTATCACTGAACATCCAGTCTTTATTCATTTTTAGTATAAATTCCTAATAAATGAAACAAAATAATTATTAAAAAAATTAGCACATTGCAGTTTTGATATGTGATTTCAAGTATTTTTACTATATAAAATGTATTTAAATGGAAGTTAATTTGACTATTTTTAACTTGATTGTTCAAATTGTATGCTAATGAAATTCAAATATGTAATGTGGATTCCCTAGGTCTGCATTTGTGTATTTATCTATGAATTCACAAACGGATAGAGAAAATTAAATTTTCTACTCTTTTTTAAGCAGGTAGAGTACCTGTTTCAAATGTCGGTGCACATTTGAGTAAGCTTCTTTGTTTCCTTCTGATAGATTTTTAATTCATAATTTAAGGTTAATCTGAATTAGCATATTGATTCTTCTATGTGTAATAATTGTTGTAATCATTGAAGGTTTCATTATTTTTTTCCTTTATTTGAGACAATATTTTTCTTGGTTTTGTTCTTTTTAATTTTGCATTATTCATTAGAGTGTTGGGCATTTAAGTCCTACCCTCCATTTGGTAGGTAAGATGAGATAAGGAAGTATTATATATTGAGATAAGTAAGTAATATGTATATTAGATGTTTGTTTGGTAGGAGAGTATAAAAATAATAATAATACTGTAAAATTATTATTATAATCTGTAATTTATTTTTATAACCCTATTTCGATTATATAATTACAACTTTACCCTATCTAATTTATAATAGGAAATACAACTTCAAGAACACAATCTAATTTAGCAATTTCTACAAACACCTTATGTGCATTGAACTATTTAAGAAAATTTTACTACATTTGTTATGAAACAGTGAAGCAATATAAAATATTACAAATCACCAAATTATAAATACATAATATTATTATTTTCAATTACTTATATACAATTCCAGTCACCCAATATGAATTTTTTTTGAGATAAAAGCAAAATATCATGACTGAGATTTGACACAGATTATGACACGAACCAATAATCTAATTAATTGAATAGGAGATAAATATAAATATGGAATAATTGATCCTATAGCCATTTGTCTATGCATGAGAGTCTATTTTGTCTCAATCTGATTGCTTTCTTTTATTCCAATTTTCTTATCACCAATCACTAGTCAACTTACACAGACTATAAAACCAGCAGTCTTTTTTAATTATTCTAAGCTCAACTGTATATAGTTAATTAATACCATATGAAATTAAAATTTAATTTAATTATTATACCTAATTTACACCTCTACATATACACCCATTTTCCATAAAAACAGCCAGTGAGGTGAGAAGTTAATTAAGAAAATAAAGATTTCTTCACAAACCCCACGGGTAAAGAAAATAAATATAAATATAAAAGCACCAAAATGGGTGATCACGCAACGAGTTATGACGTCGAAGGAGTTAACTCAGTTCCGATAACCCCACAGACAGCATCAGCGGCTACCCAACCAAACCCCACAGATTATTTCAACACAGATTATAAAAATATATTATTATTTCAATTTCAATTTCAATTTTACAGATTATTTTGAATTTTTGGTTGCTGATTCAAAATAGAGTAAGAAAGGGGTGGGAGAGAGAGTACCGTGACGAGAGTGAAGACGGGAGAGACTGGCAATGGACGGACGCCTACTGGCGATATGAGGGCTAGTGGACGGACAGTGAAGACTGGCGGAGGATGAACAGCTAGGGCGACGTGGCGGGCAACATCGATGGGCAAATAGCAAGGGTGGGCGACGAGCGACGGGGCTTGGAACAGCGACGGGCGAGCACAGTGGAGGGGGGGTGCGGCGTGTTCACGCACGATTAGGGCAGAAGGGAGAAAAGAAAATTTTTCTAAGTCTCTTATTTATGTCTCCCTAATTTTTATATTTAAAGTATATTTAAAAAATCATATATGTATTCTTAAAATAAAATATTAAGATAATTTAAGACAACATAGATGAATATACGCTGTCTTTGTGCGTGAAAAATTTTACGTCAACATATGGTATCATATATGTTGTCTTATAGTGAATTCATTTGAAATGTAGTATATACGACAACACAATATGACAACACCAGATAATATGTGTTGTCCTTGTGCGTGAAAAAAATTTAAGACAACATATATATTTAAGACTACACATATAAGGTGTACGATAATATTTATTTCTGATCTATATTGTAATATTTTCTATTGTCTTAGTGCTTTTTTGGTGTAGTGGTTTAGGGTAAATCCTTCTTTTTTTGGACTCAAAAGATAATTATACCCTTAAATATTCTATATCCTAAAAATAAACATTAAACTGATTAATAGAATATAAACCACTATAGTTTTTGATGAACTCGTTGCAAAAAAAATATTTCACGCTGGCCTAGTAAGTCAGCCTTTTAGGAAGTCTCATCCTCGAGTTCGTCTTCGAGTTAAAAAAGACTTTGCTCAAGTGCCTATCATTATCCTGAATTTGATTTTTAGACCGAAAATCCCATTATTCATTTTTTTCCATTTTTGTCCTATGAACTCAATTATCTCACATTTCGCATACACCCTACCTCTATAAATACCCTCTTTTCGGAGCGCCTCCTCATTCAACATGCATTATTCATCTCATTATCTTTAAGATTCATTTTAGAAAGAGTTTTTTAAGAGAGTTCTCCAACTAGTTGTTCATTCTCCCCCTTTTGGGAAATGATTTTCTCATTTCTTTTATGTATTTTTCAGTTCCTAGACTAGATTTTAGCATTTCAAGAAAGTAGAGATACCAAGGAGAGGATGAGCCTTGTGGATGTAATACTTCATTAATTTGGTGAAATCTAATTTTACGTATTATTTTTTCTCTTCTTCTCCCTTTTATATTTTCTATGTTTTGGTTGTTGATTGATGTTTGATGATGGATTGATTTGTTAAAATGTCTTGACTGAATTTCTGACTTTGATTGGTTTATGGAATTTGTATGCTTTGCGATAATAAATGATTTATGTTTTTGGTATTAGTGCAATTGTGATTAAGTTGTGTATTGTGTATCAACATGTCTTGTTATTGCTTTCACCTTATTTGATTTTTCATGATAAAGTCAATCTCGATATCTATGGTTTCTTTCCAAAATGGTGCAGTTGGACTAGATAGATATTCAGATACGGATTTAGGCTAATCTTCAACTACATAGGTGAAGAAATCTTGACCAAAGTCCTATTCTACTTTAGCTCTTTTACTACATCTTGGTTCTACACTCTCTTGTGTAGATTGAACTGTAGTAATATCAACAAGTGGTATCTTAGTAGATGTCACTTGTTCATTTCCTTTGCTAAGAAATATGCCTTCAAAAAATACTGCATTCCTTGATTCTATTGTTATGCCTTCAGTCATGTCAGGTACTACTGATTTGTGAATCAGAAATCTGTAGGCGCTGCTGTTAAATATATATCCAACAAATATACAATCAACCATTTTAGGTCCGATTCTAACTTTTTTGGGTAGACGCACTTCAACCTTAGTCAAACATCCCCATACTTTGAGGTATTTGTATGAAGGTTTACGTCCCTTCCGAATTTCATAAGGAGATTGATCCTTAGATTTTGGTGGAATCTTGTTCAGAATGTGGTTTGCTAATAGAATATCTTCCCGCCACATGTTTTGAGGCAACCCGGAACTGATTAACATTACGTTCATCATTTCCTTTAAGGTATTCTTGCGTTTGGCAATGCCATTTGATTGAGGTGACTATTGATTGGTCGTTAATAGTCAGGATGACCAATTAAAATAATTTATCAAACCCAAGGAATGAACGTGCTAGAGTTTAAGCGATCTCAAGTTTGTCGTGATTTTATAAGGACGATCGAGAGGGATGGATAGTATGCAAATAAATGCAATTAGCAATGCAATAAATAAATGATAAAATGAATGCAAGAATAAAATGGATGTGTTCCAAATGATGCAAGGATGAGGCTAGCAACAATCATAACATAGATTATGAAGTATTCATGCAATTAATTCTAATATCTCATGGACATGGCATAGGAGCGATTACTAATTCCACCTAAACTCTCTCTCCGAGATGGATAGGATGTAGGCCCTCAATAAGGCTCCAAAAGCTCATAAGATCGAGACCAAAGTGAACACCTCCCACTAGGTACTAATTACTCTATGAGTTTCCTAATTAAGTACTAAATCATAAACGATATTCCCTTTTAAGGTACTATGAATTCACTAATGACTTGTCTCCTCATCTAATCAACCAATCCCTCGATTAAGCTAATCAAATGTTCTATCAAAGAGTTCTAAATCTAGAAGGATATCTCTATCTCATTCTAAATTAATGCACATGAAGTGTATGATGAAATGATTCAATGAACTATCCTAAACACATAATTGATTTCTCAATCTAATCACATGCCCATAACAAAACCATATAAATCAAGTAATTAACATCAATGATAGAAATAACACAAATGCCAATTAAGATTAAAATCTAATTTCATAAAAACTAAATTATTCAACACCAATCATGTAGCTAATCTCATAAAGGAAATTAGCCTATTATAGTCATAGAGAAAATAACATAGACAATTGTATCTATAAATCCTATGACAAAACTATAAAGAAGTTCACAAAAATTAGAAATAGATTCCCCTTTGAAGTTCTTCAATGGTGTTTCTCCTTCTTCTTCTTGTAATCTTCACTCCCCCTTACTTCCTTGATCACTTGAATGGTGGATTTGATGGATGGATTCAAGTGTAGATGGATGGATAAAGAATAGAAGAAGTGGATGGTGTAAATGAAGGTAGTTGCAAATTTTCAAAGTTAGGATATGGGGAGAGAGTTTGATAGACCAGCATTTGGTCCAATGAGTAAAATTACGTCTGGCTTGAAGACATTAAACTTAGCGCTAAATGGGAGACAAACCTTTCTTTTTATATTTTAAAGTTCGTTTTGTTTTGCTATTTTGGCATTGTAGGTGGATTATGCTCGTGAGGACAATGCGTATTGAACATACGAGAAGTGCTTCATGGATTTGTGAAGATATGTCCACTACTTGTTGCAAACTTAAGTCTCGACTCTTGTCTCGATTTAAGTTTGGGGGCAGAGTGCGTGGTGGACATTCTTGAGTTGCATATGCTCCCAACAAGAAGATCATTGATGGAAACTTCAGGGGTAAGTTTCACCACTTTTTGCAGACTTAATTCTTAACTCTTGTTTCGATTAAAGTTTGGGGAGAGAATGCGTGGTGTGACTCACCACTTGAGTGTGATTCTTGTAAAATTGGGTCAATTAAAAAAATTCTCATGAGTTTAGTACAATTTTGGTTAGATTGCTTGTGTTGAGGTGCATTTTAGTCTATATTATTATTACAATTGTTGAGCTAATGGTTTTGAATGAGTTGTTGAGCATAAATGAAGTGTAGTGGAAGCACGAATTGAGCCTGTAGATCAAGTTGAGATTCGTTGTGTATTCAATCTGGAAGCCCGAGCCAACCATTTCCACTACCAAATGCCTATTAAGGGAGTTCACTTTACATCTCATCACTTCTATATGCTTAGCATGACTTGATATTGATTTGGATTGTTTGATGAGCATGCTACTTTATGTGTTATGTTTGTGGGAAGTTTACTTTCGTAAAGTAGGATCTTAATTTTCAATTAAAGATGGGGATGTTTGTGAGCTTAATTGATTGTGGATGTCATAAATGCGTGCTTAATTCTCTAGTGATGGATGATTTTTGTCGTTGCATATTATGTATTTTTGAATTATTTCTTATTTGGTGAGTTTTTATTTTATGTTTTGTATGTTTTCCTATTCTTGTTTAGGGAGTGTTTGGTGGTTTGTTTATGGTTGTCGTGAGTCATTTTTTAATATGAGTGATGATATTTTGTTGTGATAAGTGATGACAAATTATGATTAAGAATCTCTACTTTATAAAATTGTGACATATTTTACTTAACTTGTTCAATTTTGAGATGAATGTTGAAGTAATAAGTTCCTTAAGGTCAGAGCATAAGCTTGTGAGCATTTGAGCCTCAACCGTGCATACATGGTATTTCTTCATGACTGGATCAATTGCGTTTGATAAACGTGACATGATTAAAGGCTATCCTTGTTATTTATAGTCATTTCCATATATTTCCCAACCTTGAACATCATCCTTAGTCTACCACTTTGAGCCTAAGAGCCTATTTCTTGTGAATTTTGCACATTACAAGCCATGGTTACCCACTCGAGCCTTATATACATACCTTTGTGTGGGTGATTGAGGAGATGATATCTAGAAAGGTTTGATAAAAAAGCAAAAGAAGAAAGGAAATGGTAAACAAGCGAGAAAAAGGATGAAAGAGCACAAGTAAGAAAGTACATGCAAACTTCAAAACAAGAGAAGGAGCAAGGTAACAACAAGATGCTTAAGTAATGAAAATTAAAAGAAGAAAGCATATGATCAAAAGAAGCTCAATCTAAGGAAAGTCAATGAGTAGTGCTTATGATCAACAATGATAAGAAAGGAAGAAAGAAAGAGACATGAAGAAGTTGAAGAAGTTGATCATCTCTTCGATTACTTATACTAGATTAGTCAATCTTACCTATATTCTTCCTACCCAACCAAAGAGTCTATCATTACATCCAAACACAAAGACCTTTTTGATCATTAATGGAAACTTTGGTGATTTGTGAATGTAGTACACGAGCAAGCTTATAGCGAGTCGAGCCAATCAGTTGATGAGTGTTGATTTACCTCGTTTTATAGAGTGTTCCGTGAAATTGATATCCGATATGAGGTTTGGACCAAAAGGGACTATATTACTCTTTATTCTCTTTGAATTGAACTTGTTAATATTTTTTGCATGTTATGAGTTTAATGTTGTAGGATGACTTAGCATAGTTTGTAATTCTTATTACTGTTGATGTGTTATTGTTTATGTTCATTAGGTCTTTTCCTAGGTGCAAATCTCTCCTCTTGGTTTATCATTTTCGTTGTTCGGGGACGAGCAACACTTTATGTTTGGGGGTGTGATTAACGATATTTTCTCCTAGATTTTAGTGTCTTTTTATATATGTTTTTGTATTATTTTATCCGTATTTATGTACTATTTGGTTGTGTTTTGTGTTTTTATTGAAATGTATGAGAAGGAGCTTAAACATATGAAAACCAGGTGAAAATGAAGTAAAAACATAGTCGGAAGTCGAAACGAAAGAAAAAAGGGACAGCTTAAACACAAGCCGTGTGCATGCACACGAGTCGTGTTTGTGCGCACCTACATGACCAGTGTGTGGAGCACGGCCCTGTAGGAAAGGCCGTGCACCAACGCTTGAAATGCCTACATGGCCATGGCATGGACGTGTGCGGTACACGAGCCGTGTGCATGCACACGGGTCGTTGCCGTGTAGAAATCTGAGAAAATATCAGCAGCCTTCTATAAGCTCCCAAGGGTTATAAATACCCCCATTTTTAACATTTGAGCAGATTTTCGTATGTTTTCAGCTGCACACACATCACACACAACTCCTTCCATTTTACACCATTCCATTCATCCATTCTTCCTCCATACCATCAACCTTCATCTAACCATCAAAATTACCATCCAAGTGAGGATAAGAAGCAAGGAAGAGAGGAGAATTACTAGGAGAGGAAGGAGATCACCATTGGAGCCATCCAAGGGAGTTTTCAACTTGTCATCCAAACTTTGTATTGAACCTTATTATTTATCATGGTTTGTAAGGATCTAAATGTCTATGTTGATTTCCTTATGAATATGGTAGGCTAATCTCTCTTGTGTGATTAGCAACATGAAAGTTGTTGGATAATTTTGGGATTTATGTATTTAAATTCATATGTTGCTTAGGTTATTGATTTTCTATCATTGATGTTGTAGATCTTGATGATTATGATGATTTGTGTGTTTTGTTGTTTTAAACATGTGATTAGATTGAGAAGTCAATTATGTGTTTAGGATAATTAAGTGAATCATTTTATTATACACCTCATGTGCATTATAAATCTTACAGAGACAGAGATATCCTTTAGGATTTAGAACCCATTGATAGAACATTGGATTTGTTAGATCGAGAGGTCAATTGATCGTGTCAGGGGAATCTCCAATTGAACTTAGTACCTAGTTGGAATTGTTTGATTGAGAACCAACCTTAGAGCTATTTTGAGACCTTGTTGAGGATCTACATCCTATCCATCTCGAGAGGGAGTTTAGGTGAAATCCGTGTTGGCCCTTAGTTATTAATACAGGACACATATGAGTTTGACTCATTGATCTTAGAATTACCACTTCCGTAGTGTTGTTAATCTCACTTTTACTTAACTTGGAAAACCACCCTTCATCTATCTATGTTGTTTGTTTGTTTGTTTGATCATTGTTTGTCTTGAGTATTAATATTACTTGTTTGAACAACCAATCCATTGATGAATCGTCTCTATAAAATTACAAGAAACATGAGATTGCTTAAGCTCTAGTACCTACCTCCCTTGGGTTCGATAAATTCTTTAATTGGTCATCCCAACTATAAAAAATAGCTAATCAAATGACGACATTGCCGGGGAGGCAAAGGTTGCTAGTAGTTTAAAGAAGAAACATTTTGCATAATCTTACTAGAGACTTTTGATTTTATTGGTTATCTTTATTTACTTTTGAAAATCTTGTTCTAACTTCTCTTATTTTTGAAGATGTATGCAAACAAGATCATGGGGGAAACAAGTTGAACCGATTGATTTGGAGATTGAACACACTTTTCGAAGAAGGAGAAAGAAGAACAAAAATAAAAATATTAGTCAAATGGAGAGCAATCAAGATGATGAACGTGTTGATGTTGAGTATGATGGAGAAGGTGTCCAAAATGTGCAAGACAACGCACAAGAACCTTAATTCAATGCCAATTATCAACAAGCCTATCCAAATTTTGGAGCTATAAACAACCAAGCTTTGCTTCAAGGGATGATTCAACAAGCTCTACTTCAACAAGGCTTTCCACAAGCCTTTGTCCCTACTCAACAAGCCTATGCGCCGCCACCACCACCTCCGGTGTATCAAGGACCTCATGTAGATCCAAGGGTAATCCGGAATTTCTTCATGCCGAGGGCTATGCCACATATGATGGGCCCACCAATCAATGCCAACAACTTTGAAATTAAAGCGGGCTTGATTAATACGGTGAGAGACCAACAATTTGGTAGAACTCCGAATGAAGATCCTAATACTCATCTAGCTCAATTTATTGAGATTGCCAACACTGTGAAGATTGAATGGGGTGAGCGAGGATTGTATTAAGATGATGTTATTTCCATTTTCATTGAAGGATCGTGCCCGAACATGGCTTTCTACTATTACTCCGGGTATGTGCAACACATGGGATGAGCTTACACATTGTTCTTGAATAAATATTTTCCACCTTCTACACTTCAAATGAAGATCTTGGTTATTCAATTCAAGAAAATGTCTAAAGAGAGTTTTTTGAAACATGGGAAGGTTTAAAGATATGCTTCACAAGTGTCCACAACATGGATTTCTGGAAAATTAACAAGTTAGGCTTTCCTATCAAGGATTAGTGAATGGTCAAAGAGTGCTTGTTGATGCTTCGGTCGGTGGATCCGTAATTGGAGTAACTCCGAAAAGAGCTATATGGATTTTTGATGAGATTGCTACAAATGTTTATCAATGACCATCGGAGAGAGTTAGTGGATGATATGGTTTGAGCACATGGATCAAGGGCAACAATTTAGTTTCAAGAGTGTTAGTGTTGAGCCAAGTATGCCAAGTGTTGAAATGATAGTGGCAGACGTAGTTAGACAAATGAGTTGAGCCAAGGTATGAACAATCAAGGAGCGAATGTGGTTGAAGGTCAAGTCGATCAAGGGGTGCTTCCTCCAAATAGTGTGAGTGGAGAACAATGGGTCATGTCTATGCCAAGGATTGAGGATGTGCTATACATGCAAGGGAGGGGTTACTGAGGTAATTACCAAAATAATGACCAAGGTAATTTCAACCAAAATCAAGGAAATTACCCACCTAGACAAGGAGGAGGTTTTAACAATCAAAGTGGTGGAAGTTATTTTCCACAACAAAGGAGGCAAGACAACTTTTCTTACTCCAATTCCAACAATGCAGTTGCTTATCCTTCGGGATACTATCCGGGGGCTAAGGCACCAAACAATGAGGAAAAAATATCAACCGAAGAGCTACTTGAAAGGTTGATCGAATCAAACAAAGTTCAAGAGGAATCAAGAAGAGTTCAAGATGAACAAAGAAGAGTTCAAGATGAAGCTCGGAGAAAAGCCGAAGAAGCAAATGAAAAAAGGCTTAAAGCTTTGGAATTAAATGTTGGGCAAATTGCAAGTGCTTTGAGTACTCAACAAATAGAAAAATTTTCGGCCACAACTGAGTCAATCTGAAAGCTTAATGATTGTTAATTGATATAAAAGAGGAGCAAAAGGATGAAGAATGGTTAGTGGAATGCAAAGTTGTTGAAGAAAATGAATAGATAAGTAAGAAAGAAATACCTAAGTGGAAAATGGTGCAATAGGAAAAAAAAGTGAGGAGAAGGTAAAAGAAGAGGAGTACAAACTTGATTATTGGAGTATTCCTATCACTCCATTCTCTATTCCCTATCCACAAATGTTTGTTAAGTAGGAGAAGAAAAAGGAGTTTGAAAAACATGTGAAGTCTCTCAAGAAAAAGTATGAGGAGAAAAAGAAAGAAGAGCCACCTGAAGCAAGTGAGTTGGTGCATAAAGAAGAGTCTACAAAAGTTGGTGATCCGAGGAAGTTTATAATCCCTTGTGATTTTGAAGGGAAAGAAACTCTTGATGCATTATGTGACTTGGGGGCAAGCATCAACGTGATGTCTCATGCTATTTTCAAGAAGCTTGAAATTAGAGAGCTCAAGCCTATGACTATCCGTCTTGAGATGCTAGATGAAGAAATGGTTAAGCCCTTAAGGGTAGTTGAAGACGTGGAGGTAAAGGTGAAAGGGCTAGTTTTCTCGGTTAACTTCATGGTGTTGGAAGTAAAGGCGGATCCTCAGATTCCACTCATTTTAGGAAGGCCATTTCTAGCAACGGGAAGAGCAAAAATTGATATTGGAAGATAAGAGATTTCCTTGAACTCAAAAAGAAAGTGTTACATTCTTATGTAACAAAGAAAAAGGAACCAAGTCCCATTTGAAGCCCCCCAAATGTTCCTTCGGTTTATCTTATGGATCATGATTCTCTTCTCTTTGACACTTTAAATTCATTTCTTCATGATTATATGAAAACTTCAAGTTCTAATTTATCTTCTTGTGATGTTGATAGGAAGAAAGCAACGGAGCTCGATTGGAAAATTAACAAGGATCAACAACTCTTGTGTAAGGAAAGAGGAAACCCACTAGAATCACTTCTTGAAGATGACTTGATGCTTGTAAGAAAGAATGGTAAAATGGAGCTAATGGATAAAAAGAACTCAAAGCAAATTTTCAAAATTAGGATGCGATGAGAGAGTTTGATGGACCAACATCATTTGATTAGCCATTTTTTTGTAGTTGGGATGACCAATTAAAGAATTTATTGAACCCAAGGGAGGTAGGTACTAAATCTTAAGCGATCTCATGTTTCTTGTAATTTTATAGAGACGAGTCATCAATGGATTGGTTATTCAAACAAGTAATATTAATACTCAAGACAAACAATGATCAAACAAACAAACAACATAGATAGATGAAGGGTGGTTTTCCAAGTTAAGTAAAAGTGAGATTAACACTATGGAAGTGGTAATTCTAGGATCAATGCATCAAATTCATATGTGTTATGGATTAATAACTAAGGGCCAACACGAATTTCACCTAAAATCGCTCTCGAGATGGATATGATGTAGATCCTCAATAAGGTCTCAAAATAGCCTAAGGTTGGTTCTCAATCAAACAATTCCAACTAGGTACTAAGTTCAACTGGAGATTCCCCTCACACAATCAATTGACCCCTCGATCTAACAAATCGAATGTTCTATCAAAGGGTTCTAAATCCTAAAGGACATCTCTATCTCTTTAAGATTTATATAATGTACATGAGGTGTATGATAAAATGATTTACTTAATTATCCTAAATACATAATTGACTTCTCAATCTAATCACATGTATAAAACAACAAAATACACAAATCATCATAAACATCAAGATCTATAGCATCAATGATAGAAAATCAATAACCCAATCAACATATGAATTTAAATACATAAATCCCAAAATTATCTAACAACTTTCATGTTGCTAATCTCACAAGGGAGATTAGTCTGCCATATTCATAAGGAAATCAACAAAGACATTTAGATCTTTACAAACCATGATAAATAATAAGGTTCAATACGAAGTTTGGATGAAAACTCCCTTGGATGGCTCCAATGGTGGTCTCCTTCCTCTCCTTGAAATTCTCCTCTCTTCCTTGCTTCTTTTCCTCACTTGGATGGATGAAGGTTGATGGTATGGATGAAAGGAAGGGTGTAAAATGGAAGGAGTTGTGTGTGATGTGTGTGTGCAGCTGAAAACCTACGAAAATCTGCTCAAATGTTGAAATTGGGGGTATTTATACCCCTTGGGAGCTTCTAGAAGGCTCCTGATATTTTTTCAGATTTCTGCACAGACACGACTCGTGTGCATGCACACGGCCATTCCATGGCTGTGTAGGCATTTTAGGCATTGGTGCACAGCCTCGCTTACAGGGTCGTACTCCGCACACTAGTCGTATAGGTGCGGCACGAACACGGATCCTGTGCATGCACACGGCTTGTGTTTAAACTTCCCCTGTTCTTCTTCTTTTGTTTCGATTCCCGACTCTGTTTTACTCCATTTTCACATATTTTTCATACGTTTAAGGTCATTCTCACACATTTCAATAAAAACATAAATCACAACCAAATAGTACATAAATACGGATAAAATAATATGAAAATAGGTATAAAATGACACTAAAATATAGGTAAAAATATCGCTAATCAAATATGGAGCCATTGCTTGATGTATGATACCAGATTCGACACATATTTGTTCAAACATTGCTACGTATTCGCCACCTCTATCACTCTGGACTGCGTTAATTCGAGAGTTAAGTTGATTTTCAACTTCATTGTAGCATTTGAATGCTTCTAAAGATTCATCTTTACTTCTATAAAGGTATACATAGCAGAATCTTGCGCAGTCGTTAATAAAAGTAATGAAACACTTTCTCCTCCTCTAGTTTTCACAAGTTTTAAATCACACGTGTAATAGTCATGTATTTTATATAATATATATATAATTTCATTTGTATTTGTATTTCTCATGTATTTGTATCTATATTTATACATATATCATAAATATCAAGAGATGTGTATAATTATATATATTGATGTTAATAATAATACTAATAATAATATAATTAGAGAAAAGACAAAAGGTAAATGACAAATCATATCGAAAGCTTGCGGAAAGAATAAAAACAGAATCACGCATGTGGAAGGAATAAAAATAGAATCACGCCATGGAGGAGTATGAGGCTGCCCAGATAGTCGTGAGCTCTTTGCTCGTATGGTGGAAAGATTTGGGTATGCAGGCTATTCGGGAGCATACATGGAGTCATATGGGTAGAACAGACTTTTCTAGAGTTTCAGCTATTTATCGCCTATTCATGGATGTTGTGGTAGGAGCACGGTGACTTCCCCCTGTTCCACCTCGGGAGATGTAGCCCTATTGCTCACCACTTCTTTCCCGAGCAGCCTGAGGGGATGTATGAGTCATACCAGGTACCCTACCACTTACCTGAGGACTCGTTCGGTACCCTTGATCTGGACTTCTTTAACCTCAGAGGTGATTCTAATATGCCAGATGGGTTCTCGTTTCTCTTCGAGAGCGCGGCACCTATAATTGCCCCTATCCTCCCACTTGTAGAGCTTGCATATGAGTTTGCCCCATCGATTCCCTATGGTTACCTCCTTTTACGGACTTCCACTCCCTATCTCGGAGGAGTCAAGCAGTCGCTGCAGTACTTGTGGTGCCAGTGAGAGAGAGACGGATATACTTGAGTAGGATGATAGGTGTAGGGCCAATTGATATTGATTGCTATCATTTATGTCGTTGATTACTATCTTATTTTTATTTATTGGTTTATGTACCCGGATTTTATGAACATCTTATGAATCCATCAGAAGGCTCGTAACTATAGGTTTCTACTTGTAATTTTCATCTATGTTTTGATGGGTAGAACCTAATTATGTCTACAATTATTACTATTAATGAAAGGGCATGTTATGATTATCTCTTTTTTTATACATACAAGTTTAACATAATGAATCCCATAGGAAATGGCTGAAGCGACGAACTCATGGAACCACCATGGGCTTACCTTCAGGGACCCACACCCGGAGCACCATCTGCTCCAACTTCAAACCCACCAATGGTTGACCCTCTAGCTCACCTCACCTCACCACTGTGCTCGAGGGCCTTGCGTAACACTTCACCACGAGTTCAAACCTAGACATATAACGGCACGACCCGAACTCCATACTTGAACACTTCAGACAATACAATCCACCTACTTTCAATGGTCGTGTGGATCCGGCCCTAGTGGATGAATGGGTTCGAGCTCTTGATGGGATATTCAACCATTTGATCTGTACAGATGCTGAAAAAGTCTCTTGTGCAGCTTTCAACTTATAAGAAACTTTGGATACTGGTGGGAAGCATTGGGACATACACAAACCCCGGAAAAAATGGTGGTGATGACTTGGGATGACTTTTAAACAGTTGTCTTACGTAACTACCTTCTGTTGACTTATCAAGAGAATAAGGCAAATGAGTTCTAGAATTTTAAGTAAGGAAACCTGCCCGTTATGGAGTATGAATAGAAGTACAATCAGCTATCTTAGTATTCGCCCCATCTAATGAGCACTGAAGCTCAAAAGACTAGAAGATTGATGGCGTTTGGATCTTTTAGTTAGCGTGAACCGTTAGGGTTCCATGCAATTCTGCTGCAGCGGAAGCATAAGAGTAGAATCGTATTACTTTTCACCAGGGTTTGATGTAGAGGTTGAACAACAAGAACAAACGACCTTACAATCTTCTGTTATATTTCTAAGCCACGTCTTGACGTTGTTTGGGCAACGATCACCAAGGCGAACTCATTCTGCAATCTAACTCGTGTACTCACGATTTTAGGAGTGTCTAATAGAATATCCGGACTGCTGAGATTAGCTATTTATAGGCTACAATAGGGACCAGAAGGAGAAATTAGGGTTTGGGCCTTCATTAGGCTTAAGCATCCAAGTTTAGTAAAAAAACTTAAATACTTCTGTAAGTCCAATAATAATAAATCAGTCCACTAAAGAAGTATTATTGCACTGCCACCCTAATCCCAAATTACGTTATGGACTCCTTCTTATTATGAGCCCATTAGTCTTCCCGTGTTTAAGATTCAATGTCCATTAATTAATTAAATTACTGACAACTCTATTAATTAATATATTTACTGAGAGTAGTACCACTCAACCTTATTATCATGCCGGAATAAATCCATCTGTAGGGTTTACATGATAATCATTATGAGCTCCTCAAGGGAACATCATCAACCAATTCCATTAGGACACAAATTCCTTCTACAATCAACATCACACCATAGAGACATCACCATCTCCTAACTCACCAAGCATATTGATTTAATAATTAAATCTCACCCATCGATGAATCAAGGAAATAAATATCGGCTTATGTGTAGAGGTTATTATGTAGGGATTAAGAGTATGAACATCCATAATAACATAGATCAAGTTCTATTATATAGTCTGCATAAACCGAACGATCTCAACGGCAGTCCTATTCAATACATACAAAGTGCACTTGTGCAATTTTATAGTCAAGACAGACTAATGCAAAAACACCTACATCCATACCAATAGATAGTCCCCTTTTATCTCGGTTGTGAATATCTATTTATACTTTATAAGGAGTCGATAATATGATCTTCAAAGTGACAGCACACCACATTATCTACAGTATAAAGTAAATGGACTTTTGCAACAACATTATTGAAAACATTTGATCACATGATTCTCATTTCAATTATTGTCATAATATTGTTCATACAAAAAGCTAGACTTTTAGTATACAATCCAACAATCTCCCAGATATACTAAAAGACTATGCTGTCATATCTTCTTCCATACATCTGAATATCACTCCTACTACATGACCATCAAAAGCTTTTGCCTTAATATCATTGTAAAAGGATTTACTAGGCTATCATTCGATGCAATCTAGGCTACAAAAACCTTCCTTCTCATCATACGATTTCGTATATCAGGTAATACTTGCTCTTAATGTGTTTAATTATCTTATGGACTCGTGATTCCTTCAAGTTTGCAACTACACCATTCTTATCACAATAAATTATGATGACCTTGGGTAAACTCATAATCACATCTAAGTCCATTACGAAGTTTCTAGAACTATACAGATACTTTGACTCCCGCCAGGCTCAAATATCATCTTTTTTTCATGGTGGAATCCGAAATATATTTCTATATAACATTCCTCCATGTATGGATCTACTTCCCAATTTAAACACATAACCTAGAGGTGGATTTACTACCATCCCCATGATTTGTAAAACCGAATCTATGTAACCGTCAAGAAGTAATAAATCTGTCCGGTAAGCCCACATAATTTCAGTCCTTCTAAGGCACTTCAAATATATCTTACCACAATTCAATATTCTTGTTTCGGGTTACTTTGATACCCACTGGCTATGCCATTGGCAAAACAAATATCTAATCTCGTGCATAGCATTTAATAGATTAGGCTTCCTTATTGCCAAAGCATAGGGAACCGCCTTTATCTATTTTATCTTCTTAAGTCACATGCTAAAAAGAGTAAGAATTGTATCATTTATACGAAGCTTGAGATAAGCAGAATATCCTTTCTCGTGATCCTTATTACCAAGATCATAAGAATATTGTTTGCTTTTCTTAAGTCCTTCATTTCATACTGCTTTATCAACCATACCCATACGCCCGAAAATACTCTTTCATTGTCTCCAATGAGCAAGATACCATCTACTTATATACAAGAAATACCACCACGTTTTCGTCACTCTTTTCAATACACAAGACCTATACGAGCATTGATTAAATCCATATTATTGGATTTCCTAATCAAAATAGATGTTGCATGATCTTGAAGCTTACTTTAGTCCATCGATGGACAATTTTAAGCTTACACTTAAAATGCTCTTAGCACTTTGCAATGAATCACCCTGGTTGCTTCACATTGATGTTTTCTTCAAGACTTCCATTTTGGAAAGCTATCTTGACATCTATTTGCTACACCTCATAATTAACATGAGTAGCAACAGACAAAAGAATCTGGATCGACTTAGGCATAACTACCAACGAACAGGTTTCCCTTCGCATCAAGCTTTGCTTCAAAGGTTTCTACCTTACTATGTGATCCTCTTTTTAATTTGTATGAGCACTTCCAACGACTTTTACACCATTTAGTGGTCGTACAAGCTCCCACATTTGATACAGAATCCATAGATTTTATTTCAAAAATTCATTGCAACTTACTAAGATTTCACATTTCAATCTTGTAGTGATTCGTCATGTCCATGGGTCGATTTCATGTTTACTAAGGACCAAGTCTCACGACTTTCCTAAAACATAAATCTATCATATTATGAAACAACTCTCCCACTACGACAAGACACTACATGCAATTGTTTATCATATGTGACATGTGGTGCAGTTACTTGTGGTATATCCTCTTTTGCAATTGGTACTAAAACCTTGTGCTTCTCTTCTCACACTTTTAGAACATTTTATACATGGCTTTGTGATTTATTACATAGTCCCTTTCCAAAAATCTAGTATTCGTGTTAACAATTACTCTCTGATCTTTTGGACTATTAAATAAACCACCCTTTATTTTTATAGGATATCCCACAAACAGACAATCATCATATGACTTGCTATTTTTAGGGCTTACCAATAAAATAAGTTCAGTAACTTCAAATAGCTCATCATCTATCTAATCATTTCTATAAGAGTCTTATTCCTTCTATCCGCCACACCATTCAGCTGGGGTTTGCCCGGTGTAGTCAACTTGAGATTTAATCTCATCATTTGATTAACAGCTCCTAAACTATCCTAAGAGGTACTCGCGACTACGATAGAATTGCAGTGACGATATATTTTTAATGACGCTTCACCACATCAGCCATGCACTTCTTGATTTAATCATAGTACTCAGACTTGCAGTGCATCAAATGAATATATCTTACTTCCTGAATAATCGTCAAACAAAGTGATGAATATTCATAACCACCTCTCGTCGGGATAATCTTACGAGTGCTTAAATCAGTATGAACCATTTACAACATATCTATACATGGCTCTATATCCCTTTGCCTTGAAAAGGCAATTAATCATATTTACATCCAAGTAAGACTCACAAGTTTGATAGTTTCCACTTCCAATAAATCACACGGTTCATCAACTATCAACTTTCGAATCGTACTTAAGTAAATGATCTAGTCTTAGATGCTACAGGTATGTTTAGTTCATCTCCAAAGTTCCTTTCTCTTATTTATGATTAGAAGATGCATCATTAATTACTATTTATCGCACCATGAGATAAACATGATTTAAGAGTGTACAAATTATCCACCAACGTACCATTACAGATTATAACTTCATCCTTAAATATAATGACCATGTCATTTAAATGTAATAGAGTATCCATCTGTAAATACATAGAAACCAAAATAAAATTCTTTCTATAAAAACGTACATAAAGACAATTTCTCAAAATCAAACGTTTATTTCAATCATAAGATAAACAAACAACTCCCACTGCAACAACCACTACTTTTATAGCTTTATCCATGTATACAGTAATCTCATCATCACTTAGTTATAAACATTTAATGATCTGGTATCTGCACACAACGTGTCAATAGATGTCATCACTATTCATACTTCAACTACTAGTGAGTAAGATACTTACCATGTTCATGTCTTGATGAAATTAGGTTTGCTCTGCCACATGTTTTGTCAGAAGTTTCCCACCATAAACAATCTCTTGTAATTCAGGTGGAACTTGCTCAAAACATCTAGGCAAATTACGAAGAATAAATTGACCTAGGTTTCCCCTTCAATTTCTATTCCAAGTATTTTCAATTCATTCATCTAGTTTATCCATGACCTCAAGCCTTTTTACCTTTCTCAAGTATCTAAAGAGTCGCATGAGACCATCATATTTCTATGAACCTCTCACCTCTTCACTAGATATTTTAATAGGCACTAGAGGGCATCCTTAGTGAGAACACATTTTTATTTTCCTAAGCAGTAAATATTAAAACCAAGATTCTTATCAATCATTTATTTTGGACCAGTAAGTATGTTTTCTTTTAGGTAATAATAAGTCAAAATAAACCATTCGAAAATTCAGAGAATCAAGTAAATAAATACAACGATCAAACTCTTCGAATTTAAGTTTTATATTGATTTCCTCAATAAACAATATAAAATAAATTCATCGACATCTCAAGCACCGTGAATTTACATGCCACGTTAGTATGGACGTATACAAACCCGAACATTCACAAGAGAATGTTTTATTCATTAATTACATACGTCATAATTAACCTTATGACTCAATGATTAATAGTCTGCTGTCCTTTAGCCATGAAATTTAAAAGCAGTGACTCCGTTGGGGAGGATACATATTAATTGCACCTAAGTGTATACCATTATTTGATACAAGTACGTTACCCAAGTTTGTCTGCCTTACAGTTGGAGAAGTCCACACGCGCTCAAATAATTTCCTATAATCATCAATTATTAATTTCTACCAATGATCCGCAAATAAAACTCATCCGTTGGGGAGGAAGGCACTATAACCAACTCATAAGTTTATGTGGATCAAATTACAAATAATAATTATTTCATGAAATTTATTCCAGTGATCCACAAATAAAACTCATCCGTTGGGGAGGAAGGCACAATTGGCAACTCACAAGCTCACTTGCATCACATAATAAATCAATAATGGAGGCCGTGGGATTTATTAACCAATCCCTCTCCCACTTAGGTATTTAACAAGAGTGTTTTTGCATGCATATAATATTCCAAATATAATATACAACTTAGCATACTTCTATTTAAAAAGTGAAATCAAATAGAACATGCATACATATATATATATATATAATAAATAATTAAATCAATTATAGCAGTTATACATATTGGCGAATTCGATTGTTCGCCACTTAGCATGAATGCGGGCAACGCAGCCTAGTCAAGTCGCGGGGTTCCGAGCAGCGTCCCGAAACCTAAACAAAATTCCGAAAGAAACTTATATCAATTTTTCCTCCAATTACTTGCCCGACACTCCACCCGTTAGCCTGCTCCCCACATGGTAGCACACCCATCAGCACTTCACCTGGCAACCCGTGTCAAGCACCTGCCAGCACGCACGGGTCGCCCGACATCAAGCATCCCCCACACGATCACACGTACGATCCGTTCACCATCGCGAATTAACAAGTGTGCCTCTGCGCCTGCCACCCATGCCCCTTTTGATAATTGGCGCATGCATCCAACCTAACTTGCGCCGCAATACACCAGCAGCCTACGTGCCTTGCTTGCCATCGTGTCGCTACCGCACCACCATTAGCATCCAGCGTGCTACTGCCGTTCTACAGATGTCTCGCCGGTCCCGATGCTTTGCCACTTCATCAGGGAATCTGCACTGCAAGCGTCACACGTCACCGGCAAACATCGTCATGCCTTCATCAATTACAAACCATACTGCCATCCACCAATCGCCATTTCAGATCAAAACTCTTGCTGTCGGCGGTCGTCGTATAGCCCAGCGGGATAGTTGTTGAGAGTGTAAATTCACATGTTTTGAGCTCGGATTTGTGTGGAAATTGAGTACGGTTTGGTCTATTATCAAGATGAATCGGGTTGTTTATAGAAAATTCATGAATCATAGGCTATTGAGGTTTTTTTAGTGTAATTATACAGGAAAATAGGTCTTAAGGGCTCGGAATTAGAAGACACAATTTTTGAGGCATTTTTCAAAGGTTGTTTGACCTCATAGGGTTGTTCAACCATCATTATTTTGGTCGACAAGGGGGCCAAGTCGAGGAAAATGTCCAAAAACTTACAAAAACATTGCTCGACCAAGGGAGTTCGTTCGACTAGAATCATCTTGGTTGAACGGGAGGAGTCTGGTCGAATAAAATATGCAAAAACTTACAAAAGGGTTGTTCGATCGGTGTTCGACCAGGAGGTCTTGCTCGACCAATGGAGGTCTGGTTGAACAGAATAGCCCTGATGCTATTTTGGTAATTCTGGGTTTCTTTTACCAAATTTGACGTGTGTCTCAAGTAAAAGCCCATCAAAGGTCCGTGAGGAGCACTTTACAAGTATAAAAAGGGATGCAGAGCACATAAATAAGAGAGTTAGATTCCACATCTATCCTAAACAATCCAAGCCCTAACTCCAATCTACGGATCTGTGGAGAGAGGTTCGTCTGTCGAACCAAGGTAGAACCAAGTGAGATTCAAGACAGAGAGAGTCTCGACGGTGCCCCCATCTAGGGTTTACTTTGCTTCTTAATTTATCTTGTAATTTTCAAGACTATGGGTAAGATCATACCAATCACCATGATTGTTCCTAGATCAATCATGGGCTAGAACCGCTTTGGTAGTTCTAGGGTTATGAAGGTTTTATGAGTTAATTTATTTTCCATGTGTAAACTCTGTACAACACTACTTGTGGTTTATTTTATATAAGACTATGCTTTTTAAATTCATACTCACAGTTGTTTTGTGCATCATTAACTGTTATGTAGAGTCTTAATACATATCTTGGTTATTGGTTGAGTACATTCAGTGATGAGCAGAATTACATGTTATAATTCTAAGTGAAGGGATTCTGAAGTCTTATTAGAACTATCTTATATAAATACTTGTTAATTGAATACTATTCGGGTTAATAAGAAGGATAAAGAGCATAACGTCATAGTACCTATAAAGGGAGATCATATCGGGTTAGAGTACTTATTGCATGGGAAATAATTGATACTGATAGTACCTAGAAAGGGGTGTGAATTATATCTCTTGCTCTGAGGATATTCACATGTGTCATACGTTTGTTTGCTTGTGTCTATAGAGTGGACTTGCATGGTTTAGTGATGTGTCCATAAACCACAAGACAAAGTCGGACATCAATGCATGGAAGGAAAATTAATGAATAAAACTGGATGACCCGAAGAACTACCTAATTTCTCACTTGATCACTGTCGTATTTTCTCTACTGCTTATTATTTTAATTGTTATTTTAATTATTCGTTGCTTAGTTACTTAATCCTCACATTCATATTGCTATAATAGTCTTAATAAATTAGAACTTAATTAAATTAATAATAATCCGTCCCTTGGGTTCGATAATTACTTGGTTGCCTATCAAAAGTGCAATTGACATCCTTCATACTTGGGGATTAATTTTGTGTGTTGAGAAAATGCTCATCAAGTTCTTAGCGCAGTTGCCGGGGACGACATTAATTATTAGTTTATTATTTCTAGTTTAATTGAGATTATTTTATTCTTGTCTTGGTTTTCTAATGCTTATTTTTTCTTAGGTGTATGCTCACTAGATCAAAGGTAGGAGAATTAGAACCTTACAATCCGGAGATTGGAGCATCGTCAAGGAAGAAGAAGGGAAAGAAGAAAAAGAACAAGAAAGTACAACCAACTGAAGCTTTTAATTTAGGAGTTGAAGTTGACGAGCCGAACCCGCAATCAATTGGAGCTGCAACCGAATTCAACTTGGAATTAGAAGCAGTCAACATGGCAGCGAACCCTGATACACTTGCCATCCGTGAAGTCTTTAAGAACAACGGAGGAGGCAATGTAGGGTTGTTAGGAGCAAGAGGGGCAGGAACTGATTTTGACTTACACCCTGCTCTTATCAACATGATTGAAAGGAATCCCTTCTCTGGGGGAACCTTTGAAGATCCTCAGCGACAACTGAATAAGTTCCTTGGGTATGCAAGTACACAAAAAGATGCAGGAGCTCATGAAGATGCGAGGAAGATCATTTTGGAAAGATCATTTTGTTTTAAGTTCTCGTTGAATGAATAAGCGAGAGATTGGTACGATAATCTTAATGTTGTTGAATGTGATACCAGGGAGAAATTGAAAGTGAAATTCTTGGAGCGATACATGCCACCCTCAAAGGCGTTTAAGATGAAACAAGAAATCAATCAATTTGCTATCCATGGTAATGAGAAGTTTCATGAAGCATGGGACAGATTCAAGGACATGCTTAGGAAGTGTCCGCAACACGGGCTATCTAAAGCTCAAACCATCAGTATTTTCTATAGCAGATTGGACTGTGATTCTTGAGTTTTACTAGATGCTTCATCGAATGGAGCATTGCTTACAAAGTCATCCGTTGAGGCCGAAAAGCACTTTGAGGATATTTCGATGAATTCAAGAGATTGACCAACTGATAGAGTAAGAGGCACTTATGTTCTTGGAAAGGTAGCGCAGGTTGAGCTTATTATGGTTAAGTCAGGAAGAGACGATGAGATTATCTCGTTTGACTAATATCAGCAAGCTACTGGAGTATCAGCAAAAGCATATCATGGACTTATCTCAGCGAGTACCAATTATGCAGGATGTGTGCCATGAAGGAGCTAGCCAAGTGGATATGAAAGGGGCAAACTATGCCATGAGTCAAAGTATTCAAGGAACGAGGTTCTAAAATCAAGAAAACCAGAATTATCAAGGGAACTACAATAATCGTGGTCCATCGGGTAATTATCAATAATCAAGGAGGCTAGAGTTTTCGTGGAATCTAAATAATGCAGTATAACCTCCTATTAGTGTTGATTCGAGTGCAAAGGTGAAAGAAGGGAAACCTGGTTTCGAGGATACGGTGAACAGGTACATGGTAAGGAATGATGCAAGAGTAGATCGTCTTGAGGCCAAGTTAGAAAAGAAGATTGACGCTAATCATGAAGATATGTCTAAACAAGTCTTTACATGAACAAATTGACTCAAACTATTGAGAAGGGAAAGTTTCTATCTCAAAGTATTGAGAACCCTAAGTCTTGTCATGCCATCACATTGAGGTCAGGAACGCAGTATGAAGGTCCGATGAAGCCGGAGAGTAAAAATAAAGGGGGTTGGAGCCTTGTTCGATTAGACCTAACCAGTTTGACTAGTCCCGATGGTCGAAATAAGGTCGAACAACCTTCGGAAAAATAGAATTTCGATGCTCTATTTTCTATCCTGCCGTTCGACCAAAGCACATTCGTTCGACCAGACCATCTTGGTCGAACGCTGGTCGAACAACAACTAGGGAATATGAAATCATGATCTGAGTCATTGTTCGACCAAAGGCTATCTGTTTGACCAGACCTTGATGGTCGAACAGAGGTCGAACAACGTCACTCAGCGCTAATTTCGATGCCGAATGCTACACCTATTGTTCAGAACACCCAAAGCCATCCCAAGAGCAGAATACCGAGCTTAGAGTGGAAAAGAAGTGGGAAAGAGCAAAAAGATTGAGAGCCAAGAAGGATAAGGCGAAGAAGGTTGAGCGTGATGAATGGGGTATTCCAAAGACTAAGATACCTCCTCCATTTCACTTTTGGATAGTCAAAAAGGGATTGGAAGAAAAGTTCAAGAGATTTCAGGATATTATGAACAAGATAAGCTTGAACATTCCTTTCTCCGAAGCAATCATGGAGATGTTGTACTATGCTCGATTTTTAAAAGATATCATATTAAAGAAGAGAAGCTTGAACGGGGTAGAGACAATAAATCTATCAGAAAACTGCAGCTCGATCATTCATCAAAGGCTGCCACAGAAGTTGAAAGATCCGGGGAGCTTCACTATCTTATGTGAGATTGGAAAGGGGCTGGCACATAAAGCTTCACGTGATCTTGGAGCAAGCATCAACTTGATGCCCTTATTTATATTTAAGAAGCTAAGTTTGGGGGAGCTCGCTCCCACAACAGTTGCTTTGCAATTGGCGGATAGGTCTATGACCTTTCCGAAGGGTGTGGTAGAGGATGTACTTTTCAAAGTGGACAAGCTCATATTACCTGTGGATTTTCTAGTGCTTGAGATGGAAGATGACAAGGATAATATACCCTTGATTTTAGATTAGACCATTCCTTGCTACTGCTAGAGCTATGATTGATGTTCAAAAGGGTGAGCTTAGGCTACGGATGGATAAAGATGAAGTTATATTTTACCAACAAAGCAATGAAGATGCCAATGGAGACGCAGTGTCACAGCATCGATGTGGTGGAGGAGATTGTAAAGGAAGACATGTCCTTGATCCTTTCAAAGGATCCCTTGGAGACATGCTTGATGGAGTCTATTACTTTTCCCACCACAGAGCTAAATGAGCTCTCCAATGAGGTATGTATTGATTTTCTTGAAAACCTACTTGCTTTGGGTGATGACAGGTTTGAATCAAAGAGGACCAAGTTTGAAGAGGTGAAGTGGAGTAGAAAATACTTGCCTTTTGTTAGAGAGAGCACTCCAAAAGAAGAAAAGAAGGAGGAGTTGAAACCACTACCAGAAAACTTGAAGTACATCTATTTAGGTGACAATGAACAATATCCAGTAATTGTATCTTCTTTCCTTGATCATGACCGACTTGAGGAGTTGTTAGATGTGCTTAGGAAGTATAAGTCTGCAATTAGTTGGTCTCTTGATTATTTGAAGGGTATTAGTCCATCATATTGCATGTATAGAATAAAATTGTTAGATGAGGCTAAGAGTAGCATTCAGAATCAGCGGAGGTTAATCCCGCTATTCAAGAAGTGATTAGGAAGCAAATCCTAACGTGGCTAGATGCATGAATTATTTATCCAATTAGTGATAGTCCCCATGTGAGTCCACTGCCTGATGTAACTAAAAAGGGGGCATGACTATTGTGAAAGCCAATGATGGTGAGACTATAGCCACTAGGATTTCTACGGGATGGCGTGTGTGTACGGATTACAGGAAACTGAATGAAAATACATGTAAAGATCATTTTCCCCTTCCTTTCATGGATCAAATGCTTGATCGTCTTGCAGGGTATGAGTTTTATTATTTCTTGGATGGGTACTCGGGTTATAGTCAAATCATGATTGCGCCCAAAGACCAGGAAAAGACAACTTTTACTTGCCCTTATGGAACTTTCGCTTTTAAGAATATACCTTTTAGATTGTGTAATGCACCTGCTACATTTCAGCGCTGCATGATGGCCATATTTGATGGGTTGATAGAAATGATCATGGAGGTGTTTATGGATGATTTTTCTGTATTTGGTTCCTCCTTTGATATTTGTTTATCTAACTTGTCTACTGTTTTGAAGAGATTTCAAAAAACTAATTTTGTATTGAATTGGGAGAAATGTCATTTCATGGTGAGAGATGGGATTGTTCTTGGGTATCATGTTTCTGCCAAGGGATTGCAGGTGGATCGAGCAAAGGTGGTGGCCATTGAGAAGCTTCCACCACCTACCAATGAAAGAGGAGTGCGGTCCTTCATTGGACATGCCGGTTTTTATAGAAGATTCATAAAGACTTCTTGAAATACTCCAAGCCCTTATCTCATTTACTTGAAAAGGATGTTCCTTTTATTTTTGATGAAGAATGTCTCACAGCTTTTCAGATTTTGAAAGAGACGCTTATTACTGCACCTACTTATCTTGATCACACCGGATTGGACTCTGCCGTTTGTACTTATGTGTGATGCAAGTGACTTAGCACTTGGAGTGGTGCTTGGGCAGATGAGGGAGAAGAAGTTTTTAAACCATTTATTATACGAGTAAAATTTTTGACGCAGCACAAAAGAACTACACTGTTACTGAAAAGGAGTTTCTAGCTGTGGTGTATGCATTCAATAAGTTTCGACAATATTTGATTGGCATGAAGACTATAGTATATACGGATCACTCCATAATCCGGTACTTGATAGAGAAGAAGGAAGCAAAGCCAAGGATCATTAGATGGATTCTTCTTCTGCAAGAGATTGATATGGAGATCCGAGATAAGAAAGGAACGAAAAATGTTTTGGCGGATCACCTATCAAGGTTGGAGATAAGAGAGCATTGTGATGATTCTTTTGATTACATAGAAGAGATGTTCCCTGATAAGAAGATAATGGCGGTGTTTGCTGAAGGGGCGTAGAGACATTGTGTGGTAGCTGCTCAAGGAATGGATCCATGGTATGCTGATTATGTCAATTACATTCTCATAGGTGAAATTCCAAAAGATCTCAATAGGTATCAACTTGTTAAGTTTAAGAGAGATGTTGATACTTTCATATGGTATGATCCGTTTGTCTACAAGATTTGTACGGATTCCATAGTTTGTAGGTGTGTGCCTGAGATGGAGATGGAGAGTGTTCTTGAATTTTGCCATGCACATCCTAACGGGGGGCACTTCGGAGCTCAAAAGACAGCAGCTAAGGTACTTCAATCTGCTCTTTATTGGCCTACCTTGTTTAAAGACTGTGAGTCATATGTGTCCACACGCGATAGATGTCTAAGGATGGGAAACATAAGTAGAAAAGATGAGTTGCCACTTCAGCCGAGCATTGTTGTTGAGATCTTGGATGTATGGGGGATCGATTTTATGAGACCTTTTCACCATTTAATGGATTTTTCTACATCCTTTTAGTAATGGATTATGTTTCTAAGTGGGTGGAAGCCATTCCCACTTGTGTGAATGATTCAAGGTCTGTTTTGTCCTTCTTGAAGAAACATATCTTTGTCCGCTATGGAGTTCCTAGAGCACTAGTGAGTGATGGAGGGTCACACTTCGTCAACAAGCTTCTTGAAAAATTCTCAAGGATTATGGTGTTAAGCATAGGGTTACTACATCCTATAACCCTCAAGCGAATGGGCAAGAGGAGGTAACCAACCGACAAGTGAAGCAAATCTTGAAAAAGGTAGTCGGAACCAATAGGAAGGATTGGGCTATGAAGCTCAATGATGTGTTGTGGGGGTTTCGAACTTCTTACAAGACGGTGATTGACATGTCACCGTATCAAATAGTCTATGGAAAGCCATGCCACTTACCCGTAGAAATTCAGCACAGAGCTTTTTGGGCATTGAGAAGCTTGAACTTGTCTATTAAGGATCAAAAGGAGTTGAGGATGACTTATATCAATCAATTGGATGAGTTCAGAAATCGAGCTTTCAAGAACTCATAGATATATAAGGAAAGAATGAAAAAATGGCATGATTCGAAGATCTCCTACAAAGAGTTCAAGCAAGGTGATGAGATATTACTTTTTAACTCTTGTTTGAAACTTTTCGCAGGAAAATTGAAATCGAAGTGGACGGGTCCGTTTATTATCCATAGAGTCTGTGGAGGGGGAGTTTTGAACTCATAGACAAAGATAGGGACATCATAGCGGCGAATGAGCATCGATTGAAGCATTACAAGTCATCGGATGATTCTTGGGTCGTCTTTGAGGATACCTTGCACTAAATAGGTACCGTCATGACTCTTCGACGTTAAACAAGAGCGCTTGTTGGGGGCTTTCCTTCCCATTTTAATGCTTTATTTTCATTAGTGTGAGTAAAAAATTTTTATATTTGATGTGCTTACTATTCGGAAATTACATCTCTTTACAAACTTAGTTTGGACTATAGTTTCTACTAAGTTTGGGGGTGTGATGTACTTACCTCGTTGAAGCACTAAGGGTATAATCTTTTCTTTGTAACGTTTGTTAGGGGAGTTGATTTTATGCGGCATATTGAAACTTTAACTGGTTTTAATGTGTCAACTTTTTGCAATTTGCCTAATGTTTAGTGGTGTTTTGTTTTGTGTTTCGTATGCGGAGTTATACATGATTTTATCAAATCGAAAAGTGGTTCTCTAGCTTAAGTTTTTGCTATCTTGATGCTTGATGTGTCCTATAGTTTAAGTGTTGCAAGGAAAGACGAGAAAAGTTCAAAGTTAGAGAACTCGGGTAGTTGTTTGACCAAGAAGCTGTCGTTCGACCAAGTTGAGTGGTCAAACGCTGGTCGAAGAGTCGGACATCAACGCATGGAAGGAAAATTAATGAATAAACTGGATGACCCGAAGAACTACCTAATTTCTCACTTGATCACAGTCGTATTATATCTACTGCTTATTATTTTAATTGTTATTTTAATTATTCATTTCTTAGTTATTTAATCCTCACAATCATATTGCTATAATAGTCTTAATAAATTAGAACTTAATTAAATTAATAATAATCCGTTCTTTGGGTTCGATAATCACTTGGTTGCCTATCAAAACTACAATTGGTATCCTTCATACTTGGGGATTAATTTTGTGTATTGAAAAAATGCTCATCAATAGTGGCGCTTGCTAATTAGAAGAGCCGCCTGCATGATAGCACCGCTTCCCGGTGCTCGACTGCCGTCGTAGATTTCTTATACATCTGCACCATATCAGTGCATGCAGACCCGATTGAAATTGTGAAGACCCAATCAGAAATACTGCAGACTCGCCCCAAATATGTGAAGACCTGATTGGAATCCACACTGGACTCGCCCGGAAAACCCATGTGACCCGCTCGGAACTGCTAGAAAACTCACTCACGTTTCTGTCGCTCGCCGACAACGCCAACAATTTAATGTTGTCCAAGTAATCCTTCGCAATTTTGATGTGCCAAACTGCTCCCAGCCACGCCAATCGAAATCACCCGAAAACATGTTGAACTTGCCCTAACCGCGTGAGACCCGATAAAAAATTGGTGCAGACTCGAACGAAAACTCTGTAGACCCGCTCGAAACTGCTGCAGACCCACCCAGAACCGCTGCAGACCTGCCTAGAACCGCGGCCTGCATGACAGTAGTCCCTATCGCAACACCTTCCATCGGTCGTTCACGCGCTGGAAGAACGTGAATCGCACGTCAGCCATGTGGGTTTCACAAAACCCTAGCTGTCTGTGAAAATCGCGCCGCCAGCAGGGCAAAACATGTTTCGTACCGACGATCACACCACCAGCATCATGATCTGTTGCCCCATCGTCAGCAGTGTAGCCTTTCCACGCCATCTTTGGTTAACTTCGTTGTCTCAGCATCCCGTCGGGACTCCTTCCATCATGCCGTCGTCCAAATCTAAGCCTACAATCGACAGCCTTTGACGTGGATAGACGATTGAGCGACACTTCCGGTATTACCATAAGCCATCATCGCCGTGTCCGTGTGATATGTGTACAGTTAGGTTGTTCATCAAGAAACTAGTTCTAAACCCTAATATCACATATTCCACTCAAACCCTAGCCTAACGTGTCATGTTTAGCCATAGAACATATGCTCTGATACCAATTGATGGCATTTGGATCTTTTGGTTAGCGTGAACCGTTAGGGTTCCATGCAATTCTACTGCAGCAGAAGCATAAGAGTAGAATCGTATTACCTTTCACCAAAATTTGATGTAGAGGTTGAATAGCAAGAACAAACGACCTTCTGATCTTCTGTTGTATTCCTAAGACACGTCTTGACGTTTTGTGGGCAACGATCACCAAGATGAACTTATTCTGCAGTCCAACTCGTATGCTCACGATTTTAGGCGTGTCTAATAGAATATCCAGACAGCTGAGATTGGCTATTTATAGGCTACAACAGGGACCAGGAGGAGAAATTAGGGTTTGGGCCTCCACTGGGCTTAAGCATCCAAGTTTAGCCCAAAACTTATACTTAAGTCCAATAATAATAAATCAGTCCACTAAAGAAATATTATTTTACTGCCACCCTAATCCCAAATTACGTACTGAGCTCCTTCGTGTTATGAGCCTGTTAGTCTTCTCGTGTCTAAGAATCAATGCCCATTAATTAATTAAGTTACTGACAACTCTATTAATTAATATATTTACCGAGAGTAGTACCACTCAACTTTATTATCATACCAGAATAAATCCACCTGCAGAGTTTACATGATAATCATTATGAGCTCCTCAAAGGGACATCATCAACCAATTCCGTTAGGACACAGATTTCTTCTACAATCAACATCACACTATAGAGACAGCACCATCTCCTAACTCAACAAGCATATTGATTTAATAATTAAATCTCACCCATTGATGAATCAAGGAAATAAATAATGGCTTACGTGTCGAGGTTATTGTGTAGGGATTAAGAGTACGAACATCCATAACAACAGAGATAAAGTTCTATTATATAGTCAGTATAAACTAAACGATCTCAACGGAAGTCCTATTCAATACACACAAAGTGCACTAGTGTAATTTTATAGTTAAGATAGACTAATGTCAAATCACACTACAACCATACCGATAGATAGTCCACTTCTATCTCGGTTGTGAATATCTATTTATATTTTATAAGGAGCCGACAATATGATCTTCTGTGTGATGGCGCACACCACATTATCTACAGTATAAAGTAAATGGACTTTCGTAACAATATTATTGCAAACGTTTGATCACATGATTTTCATTTCAAATAATGTCAAAATATTGTTCATACAAAAAGCTAGACTTTTAGTATACAATCCAACAGGTTCGATCTTGGCTTAAGGATTGAGATAAACTGCATCATTGCAGTGCAAAGGAACCAGGTCTATGCAATTACTGTTGAGAACGCCCTGGAGGTAGAAGCACGCCTTGATCCAGGATCTGCAAAGGAAAATCATCTGTCAACACTGGCAAATGCAAGGATGGCATGGACACCTCACAAACCTGGAAATTAACCTCTAGCCAAAAGAGTACTTATCCACCAAGGTGGTAATAATCAACCACCAGGGAATGCTTGCAATACTTGTGCGAAGAACTACTCAGGCCCATGTCTGAAGGGAAAAGATATATGTTAGTGGTGCAAGGAGTCGGGACATACTCAGTGGCAGGCCCCAAAGGGAACTCATGAAATGCTAGAACGGGATCTGGATCTGCCGAAAAGGCTTGAGTTTACTCCCTAACTTAGCAAGAAGCTTCCAAGGACCCAAAAACCATTACAGGTATTATACCAATTCAAGGCATAGCTGCTATTGTATTATTTGACATTGGTGCTACGCATTCTTTTATTTCTCTCATTTAGCAAAGAAAATAGAAACTAAATATAGAAGTGAATGTAATGTATTAGAAGTAAGCATACCATCCGAAAAATCTATAAAGGTGGAAAGGTTACTGAGGGATGTAGAATTGGAAGAAGAGAGCTTTACCTTCCATGGAGCGAGGACTCGAACCATACTAAAAGTCTTGACTGCTATGAAGGCAATCAAGGAGGTCCACAACAGACGTGTCGAGGCATTTCTGGTGTATATGATGAATAGCAAGATGACACCTATGGAGGTGATTGAAGTGCTAGTTATACGAGAAAACGAAGATGTATTCCTATAAGAACTTCCAAGAGTCCCACCTGATAGGAAAATTTAGTTCACAATCAACTTGATACATGGTTCAGCACCAGTATCGAAAGCACCATACCGATGGTGCCTGCAGAGTTACAAGAGTTGAAGGTGTAATTGCAAAGGTTATTGGACTTAGGCTTCATAAGACCAAGTGTATCCCCCTGGAGAGCTCCAGTTTTATTTGTAAAAAAGTGTTGGATTGTATACTAAAAGTCTAGTTTTTTGTATAAACAATGTTATAACAATTTATTTGAAATGAGAATCATATGATCAAATGATTGTGTCTTATAATTTATTTATATGTCCGATGCAATAGTCCACTTACTTTATACTGTAGATAATATGTTGTGCGACAACACGCGGAAGATCATATTATTGGTTTCCTTATAAAGTATAAACAGATACTCACAACCGAGATAGACGGGGACTCTCTATCGGGATGGTTGTAATGTGATTTGGTATTAGTTTTTTTTACTATAAAATCACATTAGTGTACTTTGTGTATTGAGTAGGACCGCTTGAGATCCTTCGATTTATACTGACTATATAAGAGGACTTGATCTTAGTTATTATGGATGTTCATGCTCTTTTTAACACGCAAGCCAGTATATATCTCTTTGATTCATCAATGGGTGAGATTAATATATTAAATCAACAAACTCAGTGAGTTGGGAAATAGTGATGTCTCTATGGTGTGTTGTTGATTGTTGAAGGAATTTGTGTCCTATTAAATAGGCTGATGATGTTACCTTGAGGAGCTCATAAGAATTATCATGTGAACCCTGTAGGTGGATTTATTTCGGCATGATAACAAGGTTGAGTGGTACTACTCTCGGATGAGATATTAATTAATGGAGTTGTCAGTAACTTAATTAATTAATGGACATTGTATACCTTAAACATGGGGAGAATAACGGGCTCATAATAAGAAGGAGCCCATAACGTAATTATGGGATTAGAGCGTTAATGCAGTAATAATATTTTAGTGGACTATATTATTATTATTGGACTTAAGTATAAGTTTTGGGCTAAACTTGGATACTTAAGCCCAATGGAGGCCCACTCTAATTTCTCCTCCTGGTCCCTGTTGTAGCTCATAAATAAGTCATCTCAGCTTCCTGGAAACCTAATTACACGCCTCATATGTGAGTTTGAGAGGAGAGGAAGCAGATTGAGAGGATCTTGAAGATCGTCGCCCACACGACGTCAATATTGGACTAGGGAATACAACAGAAGATTAAGAGGTTGTTTTCCGCAGCTGTTCTTCCTCAACATACCCTGGTGAAAGGTAATACATTTCTTTATTCTTGCTTCCGCTGATTTAGAAATGCATGGACCCTAACAGTTCACGTTAACCAAATGATCGAACGCAAAAAAGTAAGGATGGAACCATGCGGATGTGCATAGATTACAGAGAACTAAACAAGCTGACAATCAAGAACAAATATCCAATTCTGTGTTTTGAGGATCTCTTTGATCAATTGAGTGGGGCTAGCATTTTCTCAAAAATAGATTTTCGATCTAGGTATCATCAGTTGATGATTAAAGAAACTGATATTTCTAAAATAGCTTTCAGAACCCGTTATAGTCATTACGAGTTTGTTGTGTTGCCCTTCGGACTCAGCAATGCCCCTGCGATGTTCATGGATATGATGAACCGAGTATTTCATCCATACCTAGATCAGTTTATGATTGTATTCATTAATGTCATTCTGATCTACTCTTGGAATGAAGAACAACATGCAGAACATTTGAGAATAGTGATGGAAACACTCCGAAGGGAGAAAGTGGGTTTTGGCTCAATCAAGTTGTGTTTCTTGGACACATTGTTTTTGCACGGGGTTTTGAAATAGACCCAAGTAAAGTACAAGCCGTAAGTGAATGGGAGGCCCCTAAGAATGTACATGAAGTGAGAAGTGTTTTAGGATTAGCTGGCTATGAAAGAAGGTTCATTGAGGGATTCTCAAAGATAGCTAGCCCACTAACACAGCTCACAAAGAAAGAGGTCAAATTTCAGTGGTCAGATAAATGCAAAAAAATCTTTCTAGAATTAAAGAAAAGGTTGATCACGACCCCCGTGTTAACAATTCCTAGCGGCTCGGAGGAATTCATGATTTACACTGATGCATCAAAGCTTGGGCTGGGATGCGTGCTAATACAACACGGTAAGGTGATTGCTTATGCCTCTCGACAATTAAAGGTCCATGAACAAAATTATCCCACTCATGACTTTGAACTAGCTCCAGTGGTTCACGCCTTGAAGATTTGGAGGCATTATCTCTATGGAGGGAAATACGAAATCTACATTGACCACAATAGCTTGAAATACTTCTTTGAGAAAAAGAAACTCAATATGAGGCATATGAGATGGTTAGAACTTGTAAAAGATTATGATTACACTATTAACTACCATCCGGGGAAGGCAAATGTGGCAGCCGATGCACTCAATAGAAAGGGGAAGTGATTTTCGCCTTACAAAATCACTGATCAAGAAGAGATGAATAACGAATTTGCGAAATTAAAGGTTGACATAGCAACATTGCCACAAGATGTATGTGATATGCTAGCTGCATCGACGATACTCCCAACCCTAAAAGAGCGGATCATAAATGCTCAGAAGGAAGATGAGTTCCTAAATAAAATGTGGTCACTGGCAAAAAGTGAAGACACAAAGGGATTCTCAGAGGATCATACTGGTGTCTTGTTATTTAAAGGAAGGATATGTGTGCCCAAAAATGAAGAGTTAAGAAATAAAATCTTGACGGAGGCACATTATACTTCATACACGATTTATCCTGAAGGAACCAAAATGTATCAAGACTTGAAGAAACTATTCTGGTGGAGAAACATGAAGGGTTGCATCGCAGATTTTGTTCGAAGATGCTTAACATGCCAGCAAATCAAAGTGAAACACCAAAGACCCTCAAGCCTTTTAGAGCCTCTAGAAATACCAGAATTGAAGTGGGAACATGTCAATGGATTTTATTGATGGGTTATCCCAAAGCTTACGTGATGCAATGGGGACGTAATTGAAGTTCAGCACTGCATAACACCTTCAAACTGATGGGCAAACAGAGAGGACCAACCAAACAATTGAGGATATGTTAAGGGCAAGCGTACTGGATTTTGAAGGAAGTTGGGAAGATTATATACCTCTAATAGAGTTTGCCTACAGCAACAATTACCAAGCGATAATTTACATGGCTCCATATGAAACTCTTTATGGAAAAAAATGTAGATCTCTACTCTATTGGGATGAGGTTGGAGAAAGAAAACTATTGGGGCCCAAGATTGTGGATAAAACGGTCAAGAGCATAAGACAAATTAGAGAAAAAATCAAAATAGCTCAAGACCGACCAAAGGCCTGTGCTAACAAGAAACGTAAAGATCAAAGGTATCAGTTGGGTGACAAGGTGTTCCTAAAGATAAGACCAATGAAAGGTATTGTGCATTTCGGAAAAAGAGGAAAGCTTAAGCCAAGGTTTATTGGGCCATATGAAATCCTGGAAACCATTAGGAAGGCAGCTTGCAAATTAGCTTTACTAATTAATTTGTCAGGAATTCACAATGTCTTCAATGTGTCAATGCTACGGCCTTACGTATGCGACCCGAGACATATGGTCAATTATCAAGATATCATTCTAAACAATGACTTGACATATGAATAAAGACTCATTGCCATTATTGATCGTAAGGAAGAAAAGTTGAGAAACAAGTCTATCGTGTTAGTCAAAGTGTTGTGGAACATGCATGGTAGTGAAGAAGCTACTTGGGAACATGAAGATAAAATTTTAGCCAAATATTCTCAGTTAACATAGAAGGTACATTTTTTATTGGGTTGATATCTATATAGATAATATCGTCAGTTAGGTAGAAGATATTTGTATATATTATTATTATTAGATTGACAACACAATCTTAGGATAGGTAATAAATTCCTTCATAATTAATTATGTATCGATACTATGATAAATAACTTAACAAAATGGGGTAATATAAGACGCATAAATTTTAAATCCTTCGCACACATCAATCCTTGATATGTATTAAATTTCGATGATGAAATTAATTTTAGTGGGGGAGGATGTAATAGTAATGTATTTTATACAATATATATATATAAAATTATATATAGTGATGTTAATAATAATAACTATTTTATAATTACATATAAACATGAGATATAAAAAAAATAATAATATAATTAGAGAAAAGACAAAAGGTAAATGGCAAATCATATCGAAATCTTGCGGAAAGAATAAAAACAGAATCACGCCTAAGGAAATAATAAAAATAGAATCACGCCAAATCTCAATGATTAAAGGATTTGAATCATCACACCTACATATAAGAGTCTGAACCAGCTATGCCTCGTAAATGAAAGTTTTCTGCGGCAGGGAAGATGACAAACAATAATATTAGGTTAAAAATTCTCTACACCGTGTACTCTACATTACCCCACTCCGCTTAGCCATCCCAACTCTACTCCACACCACTGACCTTCTCATTTCCCATCCCATTGGAGTTAATTGATGAGCGTTTCTTAACACACAAAATTAATCCTCAAGTGTAAGGATATCAATTGTAGTTTCGATAGGTGACCAAGTGATTATCGAACCCAAGGGACGGATTATTATCAATTTAATTATAATCTAATTAACTAAGACTATGTTGGCAAATTGGTTTAGAGTAGTTACGAAACTAAAAAACATATAATTTAAATAGCAAATTAAATAAACAAGCAATGGAGGAAATACGGTTGTGATAAAGTAAGAAATTAGGTAGTTCTTCGGGTCATCCAGTTTTACTTATTAATTTTCTTTCCATGTGTTGATGTCCGACTATACCTTGGGGTCTATGGACGCATCACTAAACTATGCTAGTTTACTCTATAGACACAAACAAACAAGTGTATGACACGTGTGAATATCCTCGGAGCAAGAGATATAATTCACCCCCTTTCTAGGTACTATCAGTATCAATTAATTCCCTTGCACTTAGTACTCTAACCCGATATGATCTCCCTTTATACGTACTATGACGTTATACTCTTTATCCTACTTATTAACCCGAATAATATTAAATTAACTAGTATTCATATAAGATAGTTCTAATAAGACTTCGAAATCCCTTCACTTAGAATTATAACATGTAATCCTGCTCAGCAGTGAACACACTCAATCAATAGCCAAGATATGTATTCAGACTCTACATAACAGTTAATGATACACAAAACGACTGTGAGTATGAATTTAAAAAGCGCAATCTTATATAAAATAAACTACAAGTAGTGTTAGGGAGTTTACACATGAAAATTTAACTAACTCATAAAACTTTTATAACCCTAGAACTATTGGAGCGGCTGTAGCCCATGATTGATCTAGGAACAATCATGGTTATTCGGTATGATCTTACTTGACTCGCTAGACGAACCTCTCTTCACGACTCCTTGGAATGATGGTAGGGTTTCGGTCCTGGTCGAGCAATGGTCGAGCAAGCCTTCTATAAGTTTTTGCATATTTTGTTCGACTTCACTCATCTGCTCGACCAAGATGATGCTGGTCGAGCAACATCTCTTGGTCGAGCAAGCTCTCTTGACTAATCTGCGTATTTTGCTCGACTTGACCACCTTGTTCGACTAAAGTGATGATGGTCGAACAAGGTCCTGAGGTCGAACGATCTTTGAAAATCACCTAAAAAATCATGTCTTCCAATTCTGAGCCCTTTTGATCGTTTTCCTGTACAAATATTCTCAAAAAGCCCTATTATCCTCTGATTCGTGACTTTTCCATGAACATACTGATTCGTCTCAATAAAAGACTCAATCATACTCAATTTCCACACAAATCAGAGCCCAAAATACGTAAATTTACACTCTCATCAAATCCCCAAACTTACACGTTGCTCATATCGAGGCAACAAAAATCAAAATAAATCCAGAGAGTGTAATCACGAAATCAAGCACAACCTATCCTAACACATGTAATTGTATCAATTTCAAAACATGCAATCCATCCTACCTTTCATTCACACAAAACATCAGTCAATCACGATACTTCTACGAATGCTAAGTCATCTACCTCACGGGTAAGTGTTTACTCTCTCTCTCTCAAGCGTAAAAGATGTACACTTTATGGGTTAGTATCGACACTCAATTTCAATTCATATACTCGCATAACCATAAGCTTGACAAGGGTCTCAAAAATCCATCCATAACTATTTCAATACTAGGATCACAAAGGACTTGCATTTAGGTTGTAACGTTGGCTCTTTGGTAAAGGTAGGAGAATATAGATAAGTAACTAAATTTACTAGTAAAGAAGTACTTTGGAGATTTGCTTTTCAACATCTTCCATCTTTCCTCCTTTGTTCTTCTTATGATCATCTTAATTCATGCCTTCTCCATCTTTTCATAGATCAACATCTTTTCTTCGCAGTAGAATACCAATTCCAGTGTTCTTCAAGTATAAGGGTACCAGTTTCGGGCACTACCCTTGCAAGTATTAGGGATACCAGTTTCAGGAACTATCCCTTGCAAGATTTAACCTCTCGTCTTTTGATTCTTATTACACCAAATCTCTCCTCCCTATTCTTCATCAAAACTTCATAGAGCATCATTTACCTCCACTTTTTACTAGTACTAGGTGTTCAAGGCTCACAAGGTAAACGACTATTTTTCAACGGCTTGCCAAAGAAAAAGCTTAAAGGCTCAAAAGGGCTTCCAAAGGTAATCATGTAATAAGGTAGGATAAATTTGGTTGAGTGACTTAATCAACAACAATGGCCTAAGATCATTTCCTAGCATCTATCAATTATAGACTTCAAACAAGACTCCAAATTAAGTTCTAGAATACGAGTATACAAAAGACTCTCAAGAATAAACTATCATGCTCATAGCATGATCAAAAGGCTCAAATCCTCACATGGTTGATAGAATCCTAAGCACTCTTCAAAGCATGCAATCAACATCAATTTTCTTATGAACTACAAGTAAAAATAGAACATGCTCGTAATCAACAAATCAACATGCATCAAAATAAGGCATATGCATGACATGAACAATCCTCATCACTAGACAATCCAAAATAAATCCATGTAAACACTTCCACCAATCAATCACCCAATCATCATCAATATTATCAAATACATGCCACTCACACCACAAATACCCAACTTGTAAAGATAAAAGAGAAAGGAGATGAGATGAAACAGACGAAGAAAAACCTGATGCTCTATACTCCTCCGGAGCATCATCATCACTCGTACCCTCTTCATCATCACCATCGCCCATCTCCAAGCGCAACCGATCTACATCTCTATGAAGAGCATTAATATTTATATCCAACTCGCGCTCGTCGGCATGCATTCTCCCTAACCTTCTATCCATCTCAACATAGTTGCCCTGCAGCTTGTTGTACCTCGCATCAAGTACGGCATAATTTGCATTTGCTAATCCCAGCTACCTATTCGTCTCCTTCTGATTTGCATTCAGTGTGGCGAAGTGCTCATTCATCTATCGGAATTGCTCCAATAAAACTGATCATGAGCTAGCCAAAAATCTTGCTGCTGCTGTGGCGGTGGCTCATAAAACTCCTGCTCATAAGGCTATGGCTGTGGAGGCTGCACCAGAGGAATACCCATCTCTGGATATACAAAAGCTGGCGGCGGCTGCGGCTCTTCCTCTTCAAAGTTGGCTGGATCTCCTATCAAAACCATGTCCTCATCTAAGACGATCCCCTGAGCGTGCATATCAGCAAGAAGTCTCCAATCTCCTCTTCCCAAACAAGTCTCTGTGATCACCTTGTGCTCCGTGGTATTCATCAATAAATTATTGTTGACCCTAACAGAAGTGAGATCAACAATCACCAGTGGAAATCTGAATGTACTAGGATTCTTCCCTTAGATAAACATCCAAGTATCATCAAGCCACTCAATCAGCCCCATCCTCACGATGTCAAAATCAAGTTTGGATCCCTTCGGATAGGCCTGTGCTTGCTCAAATCAACTCTATAATACACAGCTATCAAGGTAATGAGCCCTCTGATGTTCACACGCTGAAATCCGTGGGTAGTAAACTTGTGAAACTGCTGGAAAAAGTACGCCGCTACGTTAAAACGAACTCCATATAGCATGCACCAAAGCACGTACAGCTCCCCCCCTTGGAATACAACTCCCCTCGGACCTTGCAAATAGCGTGTTGCCTAAAATCCTATCCATATATGCTAACACGGGGTTACGGATGAAAACAACCATGGAAGTATTCGAATTATATCTCTCCCGCCTCCCCGTAATAGCTCTCCAGAACTCATCCGGCTTGAAATCATCATGCTCAAAATCCGTCTCATTCTCACAGCCAATCAATTCATTAAAACTCTCGGGCCCACATCGTCTGCGCTTGCCCGCCAATCTGCATCTGAATACCATAAGAAAGGTATCGGTCTCCACGCTCTATCCTCAACGTGCATAAGACCTCCGCAGTGATATGAAAATAGGTCTCTTTCTTCATCTTAGCTCCCATAATTGGATGGCCTCCTCTTCTCCATCCTCATTTTCTTCACTATTTCACCAAGCGAAGGCGACCTAGGTCCCTTTCTCTTGGATGAAGACGCAATCTCTTTTCCTACAAGAACAATACTTCAATACATACCAACAAAATATAACCAACATACCCATCTAAAGACTAGCATGAATCCTACTCAAGACTTCGAATTCATGTGCTTCAAAAAACTTAATCTCAAGTGTTCATTCAATCATAATGGCACTATTCATCAACACCTGCAATCAAGAATAATGAAAACTCTCTTAGTCTTATCACTACTCCACACAAACATGCTTTCATGTCACATAAACTTCAACCAAAAATCTAGAATGCTCATCTTCCATCCTCAATTGCACCGCAACAATACTCCAATTCACTGAGCCCATACCTATAAATCGAAATTAACCTCAAGCCTATACTATACATGCCATCAATTTTACAAAAATTCCACAATTCAACGTAAATCGAACCATGAAATTTCAAGTGAGATTTCAAATAAGAACTTCAACAATTCAACCATGAAATTTCAAGTGAGATTTCAAATAAGAACTTCAACAATTCAACCATCAAATCCAACTAAAACTATGTTTAATTCACTCACCCAATCTTCACTAAGCATAATCACTTTAATTTCAGAATAAAAGTGAGGAGAAACATACCTTTACTTGACATGGTGTGCGTGTGGTGTAGACGATGAAAAACCCCTAAAAATTTAAGTGTCTAACCCTAAATTGGACTTGAAAACCACCCTCAAATTCGGATGTGGAAGTGTGTGAAAGGGTAGATTAGGGTGTATAGAAGAATTTGAAGAGAAGACTTACGGGTTGGAATCGGTGCTCGAGAGAAGGTGACGGGAGTATGTCGAATGGAATGAGAAACTAACCTTTTAAAACTGACTCCGGACTCTGTTCAACTTGAGAGGGCTAGTCGAACAAGAGATGAAAGTCAAGTAACCAAGAATTACCCTTTAAAATTGGCGTCGTTCGACCAAAAGATCATGGTCGAACAAGTTCTGGAAGTTGAGCAAACTGCCTAGTCGTGCCCCCTGTTCTTCTCTGTCCTGCTCGACCTTCGTTGGACTTGAAGTCTCTGGTCGAACAACCCCTTTTTAGTCGAGCAAACTCTCTATAAGTTTTTCACATATTGTTTGACTTCCGTTCGAGTTCTTAGTTTAGTCGAACAACCTTGTCCAGGTCGAACAACCCTACAGGAAGAATTTTGCATTTCGTTCAACCATTGCTCGATCAAACAACATGGTCGAACAACTTCTTGGAAATCAAACAACCTCTCGAACTCCATAAACTTTGTACTTTCCTCGTATTTCCCTGCAACAATTAAACTATAGGACAACATCAAGTATCAAGATATCAATTTCTAAGCTCGAGAACCACATTAGACCATAAAACATCAAGTGTAACTCTGCAATAACACTTAAAAACAAAACACCACTAAACACTAGGCAAATTGTAAAAAATCGACACATCAAAACCGGTTAAAGTTTTAATATACCGTAAAACATCAACTTTCCCAGCAAATGTTACAAAGAAAGATTATACTCTCCGTGTTATAATGAGGTAAGTATATCACACCCCAAAACTTAGTAGAAACTATAGTGGAAACTAAGTTTGCAAAGAGATGTAATTTCCGAATAATAAGCATGTCGAATATAAAAATTTCTTACTCTTACCAATGAAAATAAAGCAATAAAATGGGAGGGAAAGCCCCCAACAGGTGCTTTTGTTTAACGTCGTAGAGTCACGACGGTATCAATCTAGTGCAAGGTATCCTCAAAGACGACGCAAGCATCATCCGGCAACTTGTAATGCTTCAATTGATGCCCATTCGCCACTATGATGTCTCTGTCTTTGTCCATAAGCTCAAAACTCCCCCCTCTGCAGGCTCTATGGATAATGGACGACCTCGTCCACTTTGATTTCAATTTCCCTGTGAAGAGCTTCAAATGAGAGTTAAAAAGTAATACCTCATCTCCTTGCTTGAACTCCTTGTATGAGATCTTTGAATCATGTCATTTCTTCTTTCTCTCCTTAAAGATCTCTGAATTCTTGTAAGCTCGATTTCTGAACTCATCCAATTGATTTATATGAGTCATCCTCAACTCCTTTTGATCCTTAAGAGACAAGTTCAAAATCCTTAAAACCCAAAAATTTTTGTGCTGAATCTCCACAGGTAAGTGGCTCGGCTTTCCAAAGATAATTTGATACGGTGACATATCCAACACCGTCTTATACGCAGTCCGGAACCCCCACAAAACATCATCAAGCTTCATAGCCCAATCCTTCATATTGGTTCCGACTACCTTTTCTAAAACTTGCTTCACTTATTGGTTGGATACTTCAGCTTGCCCATTCCTTTGATAGAGATAGGGTGTAGTAACCCTATGCTTGACAACATAATCCTTAAGCACCTTTTCAAGAGGCTTATTGACGAAGTGAGACCATCACTTACTAGTGCTCTATGAACTCCATAACGGGCAAATATATGTTTCTTCAAGAAAGATAAAACAGTCCTTGAATCATTCACGCGAGTGAGAATGGCCTACACCCACTTAGAAACATAATCAACTGATAAAAAGATGTAGAGAAATCCATTAGATGGAGGAAAAGGCCCCATAAAATCGATCCCCCATACATCGAAGATCTCTACAACAATGCTCGGCTGAAATGTCATCTCATCTCTCCTACTTATGCTCCCCAACCTTTGACATCTATCGCATGTCCATATAGGTTTCACAATCTTTAAACAAAGTAGGCCAATAAAGAGCATATTGAAGTACCTTCGCTGCAATCTTTTGAGCTCCAACGTTAGGTTATGCAAGGCAAAAATAAGAACGCTCTCCATCTCCATCTCGGACACACACCTACGGATTATAGAATCCGTATTTATCTTGTACATAAACGGATCATACCATGTGAATGTCTCAACATCCCTCTTGAATTTCGCAAGTTGATATCGGTTGAGATCTCTTAGAATTTCTCCTACGGCAATGTAATTCACATAATCTGCATACCATGGATCCATCCCTTGGGCAGCCACCACACATGCTCTTTCCGCTCCTTTAACAAATACCGCCATGATCTTCTCATCAGGGAACATCTCTTCTATGTAATCGAAAGAATCATCACAGTGCTCCCTTGTCTCCATCCTTGATAGGTGATCTGCCAAAACATTCTCCGTACCCTTCTTATCTCGGATCTCCATATCAAACTTCTGCAGAAGTGTTGGCGTTCGATCATTTAGTTAACGTGAACCATTAGGGTTCCATACATTTCTAACACACAGCGGAAGCATGAAAACAAGAAATGTATTACCTTTCACCAGGGTATGTTGAAGACGATGAATTCTCGCCACCAGTCTGCGCAGCCTCACCGTTTTGGGCATAACTCTCTCATCTGATATCGGATTTGAGTGATCTACACGCCAAAACGATCCTCTCTTCCGTGGCTATCTGTCAGTATATCACACGTCTTTTTCTAATGTCTGTATGATTTTATAAAAATCGTAGAAGGTAGCAAACAGTAGCAGTAAACAACCTTCTAGTCTTCTGCTGTATTCCCAAGTCCAATCTCAACGTTGTGTGGGCGACGATCCTCGAGATCTTGTCAATCTGCTATTCCCTCACCCTCCTCACAGTGTTAGGCATGAATAATCTCAACGATTAGGGTTTCTGGACAGCTGAGATGACTTATATATGGGCTACAGCAGGGACCAGGAGGAGAAATTAGAGTCCTCAATTGGGCTTAATTATCCGAGCTTAGCTCAAAGCTTATACTTAAGTCCAATAATAATAATATATATCACTAAAATATTATTACTGCACTACCGTTCTAATCCCATAATTATGTTATGGGCTCCTTCTTATTATGAGTCTGTTAGTCTCCCCATGTTTAAGATATACAATGCCCATTAATTAATTAAGTTACTGACAACTCCATTAATTAATATCTCATCCAAGAATAGTACTACTCAACCTCATTATCATGCCGGAATAAATCCACCTGCAGGGTTTACATGATAATCCTTATGAGCTCCTCAAGGGGATATCATCAACCTATGATGGACACGGATTCCTTCTACAATCAACAGCATACCATAGAGACAACACTATTTCCCAACTCACCGAGTTTGTTGATTTAATTACATGTAAATCTCACCCATTGATGAATCAAAGAAATACATATTGCCCTATGCATTGAGGTTATTGTATAGGGATTAAGAGCACGAACATCCATAATAACTGAGATCAAGTTCTCCTATAAGTCAGTATAAGTTGAACGATCTCAAGCGGTCCCGTTCAATACACACAAAGTGCACTAATGTGATTCTATAGCCAAGACAAGCTAATACCAAACCACACTACAACCGTCTCGATAGAGAGTCCCCGTCTATCTCGGTTGTGAGCATCTGTTTATACTTTATAAGGAAACCAATAATATGATCTTTCGTGTATTGTCGCACAACATATTATCTGCAGTATAAAGTAAGTGGACTATTGCATCCAACATATAAATAAATTATAAGATGCAATCATTTGATCATATGATTCTCATTTCAAATTAAATTGTTTAAATATTGTTCATACAAAATGCTAGACTTTTAGTATACAATCCAACAAGAAGAAGGATCCATCTTATAATCCTTGGTTTCATTTCTTTCTTCTCCATCAAGTATCGGAACGCAGAATGATCAGTGTACACTATCGCCCTCATGCCAACCAAATACTATCAAAACTTATTGAATGCATACACTACAGCTAGAAACTCCTTTTCAGTCACCGTGTAGTTCTTTTGTGCAGCATCAAAAGTTTTACTCACATAGTAAATGGTGCAGAACTTCTTTTCCCTCAACTGCCCAAGCTCCACTCCAAGTGCTACGTCACTTGCATCACACATAAGTACAAACGGGTGAGTCCAATTCGGTGTGATCAAGATAGGTGCAGTAATAAGCGCCTCTTTCAAAACCTGAAAAGCCGTTAGACACTCTTCATAAAAAACAAAAGAAACATCCTTTTCAAGTAAATGAGATAAGGGCTTGGAGTATTTCGAGAAGTCTTTTATGAATCTTCTATAAAAACCAGCGTGGCCAAGGAAGGACCGCATTCCCTTTTCATTAGTAGGTGGAGGAAACTTCTCAATTGCCACCACCTTTGCTCTATCCACCTGCAATCCCTTGGCCAAAATATGATGGCCAAAAACAATCCCATCTCTTACCACGAAGTGACACTTCTCCCAATTCAAGACAAGATTAGTATCTTTGCATCTCTTCAAAACAATAGAAAGGTAAGATAAACAAATATCAAAGGAGGAACCAAACACAGAAAAATCATCCATAAACACCTCCATGATCTTTTCTATCAACCCATCAAATATGGCCATCATGCAACGCTGAAATGTAGCATGTGCATTACATAATCCAAAAAGCATCTTTTTAAAGGCAAAAGTTCCATAAGGACAAGTAAAAGTAGTCTTTTATTGATCCTTGGGTGCAATCATGATTTGATTATAACCCGAGTACCCGTCTAAGAAACAATAAAACTCATACCCCGCAAGACGATCAAGCATTTGATCCATGAAAGGAAGGGAAAAATGGTCTTTGCATGTATTTTCATTCAGTTTCCTGTAATCCGTACACACACGCCATTCCGTAGGAATCCTAGTGGCTAATGTCTCACCATCCTCGGCTTTCACAATAGTCATGTCCCCCTTCTTAGCTACAACATGCAATGGACTCACATTGGGACTATCACTAATGGGATAAATAATTCCTGCATCTAGCCGCGTTAGGATTTGCTTCCTAATCACTTCTTGAATAGCGGGATTCACCCTCCGCTGATTCTGTATACTACTCTTGGCCTCATCTAACAATCTTATTCAATGTATGCAATATGAAGGATTAATGCCTTTTAAATCATCAAGAGACCAACCAATCGCAAACTTATACTTCCTAAGCACATCTAACAATTCCTCAAGTTGATCATCATCAAGAGAAGAAAATACAATTACCAAATATTTTCCATTGTCACCTAGGTAGGCATACTTCAAGTGCTCCGGTAGCAGTTTCAACTCCTCTTTCTTCTCTTCTTGTGGTGCGCTCTCTCTATCCAATGGTAGGTACTTCCTAGTCCACTTCACTTCTTCCATCTTAGTCCTTTTCGACTCATATCTGTCATCATCCAAAGCAAGTAAGTTTTCAGGAAATTCAATACATACCTCATTGGAGAGTTCATCTAGCCCCGTAGTGGGAAAAGTAAGAGACTCCGCTAAGCATGTCTCAAGAGGATCCTTTGAAAGGATCAAGGATATATCTTCCTTCACGATCTCCTCCACCACGTTTATACTGTGACATTGTGTCTCCATTGGCATCTTCATTGCTTTATCAAGGTTGAATAAGATCTCTTCTTTATCCATCCTCAGCCTTAGCTCACCCTTTTGCACATCAATCATAGCTCCCGCAGTCGCCAGGAAAGGTCTCCCTAATATTAGAGATCCTTATAATCTTCCATATCAAGCACAAGAAAGTCCACAGGAAAGACAAGCTTCTCTACTTTGACAAGAACGTCTTCAATCACACCCTTCGGAAAGGTCATAGACCTATCCGCCAATTGTAGAGTAACTGATGTGGGAGTTTTTACTCCCCCAAACCAAGCCTTTTAAAAATGGACAAAGGCATCAAATTAATGCTTGCCCCAAGATCACACAAGGATCGTCAGGCGGCCCCTTTCTAATTTCACACAAGATAGTGAAGCTTCCCGGATCTTTCAAATTAGCTGGCAACTTTCTTTGTATAATCGAGCTACAATTCTCTAACAGATTCACTATTTCAATTCCGTTTAAGCTTCTCTTCTTCAAAAGTATATCCTTTAGAAAATATGCATAATATGGCATCTCCAAGATCGCTTCAGAGAAAGGAATGTTCAAGCTCATGAGATGGTACCATGATGTTCTGCTCAACGGGTGTAGCATTCGGGATCGAATCGGGCTCTGCACGAAATTGCTTGACCTCTGTTCGACCTAACTGGTTTGGTCGAATAGATTGGGGTTGGTCGAGCAATGTTTCTGATCGCGAGCTCTGTTCTTTCAAGTGTTGCTCGACCATCGTTCGACCAAGATGGTCTGGTTGAATGGGACTGTCTTGGTCGAACAAATTTGCAGATCGAGAAATCCCATTCTCCAGGTGTTGTTCAACCTCCGTTTGACCAAGATGGTCTAGTCGAATGGGATGGCATTGGTCGAACGATGAGTCTGAAAAATAAAGTGTTGTAATTCTATTTCTCTGGAGTTTGCTCGACCTCTATTCGACCAGCAGGTCTGGTCGAACAACTGAAGTTTGGTCAAGCAACTCCCCTACTTTCTTCGTTTTCGCTCGCCGACATCATCGGACCTTCATACTGCGTTCCCGACCTCAATGTGATGGCATGGCAAGACTTTGGATTCTCAATACTTTGAGCATGGAAACTTCCCCTTCTCAATAGTTTGAGTCAATTTGTTTACGTTTCCAGCCATCTTCCCTATCAACAACGTAAGGTCTTTCACTTGTTTAGACAAATCCTTATGATTAGCATTAATCTTTTTCTCTAACTTGGCCTCAAGACGATCCACTCTTGCATCGTTCCTCGCCATGTACCTGTTCACCATATCCTCGAAACTCAGTTTCCCTTCTTGCACCTTAGCTCCCTGATCAACACCGATAGGAAGTTGGACCGCATTATTCGGATTGCTCCATGAAAACTCCAGCCTCCTTGGTTGTTGCTAATTACCAGGGGGATCACGATTGTTGTGATTCCCCTGATAATTCTGATTTCCTTGATTTGGGTACCTAGTTCCTTGAATACTTTGACCCATGGCATAATTCGCCTCCTCTATCTCCTCTTGGCTAGCTCCTTCGTAGCCACCATCCTACTGCATCATTGATACTATCTGAGATATATCTATAATCTGCTTTTGCTGAGACTCAAGTAACTTTTTAATATTAGCCAAGCTAGAGATAATATCATCATCTCTTCCCGATTTCACCATAGTGTGCTCAACCTGTGCTACTTTACCAAGGACATAAGTGTCTCTCACTCTATCAGTCGGCCAATCTCTTGAATTCATCGAAATATTCTCAAAAAGCTTCTCGGCCTCAGTGGGTGACTTTGTAAGCAATGCTCCATTAGATGAAACATCAAGTAACACACGAGAATCGCAATCCAACCCATTGTAGAACATACTGATATATTAGCTTCAGATAACCCATGTTGTGGACACTTACAAAGCATGTCTTTGAATCTGTCCAAAGATTCATGAAACTTCTCATTACCATGGATAGCAAATTGATTAATTTCTTGCTTTATCTTGTATACCTTCGAAGGTGGCATGTATCGCTCCAAGAATTTCACTTTCAACTTCTCTCATGTATCACATTCAGCAACATTAAGATTATCGTACCAATCTCTTGCTTTTTCATTCAGTGAGAACTTAAACAGAATTATCTTCCTCACATTCTCATGAGCTCCTACATCTTTTTGTGTACTCACATACCCAAGGAACTTATTGAGATGTTGCTGAGGATCTTCAAAGGTTCCCCCAGAGAAGGGACTCCTTTCAATCATTGTGATAAGAGCAGGGTGTATGTCAAAATCGGTTCCGGCCCCTCTTGCTCCTAACAGCCCAGCATTGCCTCCTCCGTTGTTCTTAAAGACTTCACGGATGGAAAGTATATCAGGATTCGCTACCATGTTGACTGCTTTTGCTTCCAAGTTAACTTCCGTTGCAGCTTCAATCGTTTGCGAATTCAGCTCGTCAACTTCAACTCCTAAATTAAGAGCCTCAGTTGGGTCTACGTTCTTATTCTTGTTCTTCTTATTCTTTTTCTTCCTCGACGATGCTCCAATCTCTGGATTATAAAGCGCTAATTCACCTGTCTTTGATCTTGTGAGCATACACCTAAGAAAAATAAGTGTTAGAAATTAAAGACAAGAATAATATAATCTCAATTAAACTAGAAATAATAAACTAATAATTAATGTCTTCCACGGTAACGGCGCCAAGAACTTGATGAGCGTTTTCTCAAGACACAAAATTAATCCTCAAGTGTAAGGATATCAATTATAGTTTCGATAGGTGACCAAGTGATTATCGAACCCAAGGGACGGATTATTATTAATTTAATTATATTCTAATTAACTAAGACTATGTTGGCAAATTGGTTTAGAGTAGTTACGAAACTAAATAACATATAATTTAAATAGCAAATTAAATAAATAAGCAATGGAGGAAATACAGTTGTGATCAAGTAAGAAATTAGGTAGTTCTTCAGGTCATCCAGTTTTACTTATTAATTTCCTTTCCATGTGTTGATGTCTGACTCTGCCTTGTGGTCTATGGACACATCACTAAACCATGCTAGTTTACTCAATAGACACAAGCAAACAAGCGTATGACACGTGTGAATATTCTCGGAGCAAGAGATAATTCACCCCCTATCAGTATCAATTATTTTTCGTGCACTTAGTACTCTAACCCGATATGATCTCTCTTTATAGGTACTATGATGCTATAGTCTTTATCCTACTTATTAACCAGAATAATATTCAATTAACAAGTATTCATATAAGATAGTTCTAATAAGACTTCGGAATCCCTTCACTTAGAATTATAACATGTAATCCTGCTCAGCAGTGAACGCACTCAATCAATAACTAGGATATGTATTCAGATTCTATATAACAGTTAATGATGCACAAAACGACTGTGAGTATGAATTTAAAAAACACAATCTTATATAAAATAAACCACAAGTAGTGTTGTACAGAGTTTACATATGGAAATTTAACTAACTCATAAAACTTTCATAACCCTAGAACTACTGGAGTGGCTCTAGCCCATGATTGATCTAGGAACAATCATGGTTAATTCGTATGATCTTACTTGACTTGCCAGACGAACCTCTCTTCATGACTCCTTGGGATGATGGTAGGGTTTCGGGATGGATGGATGATGAATGACCTTCATTTCCTGCGAAAGCTCTTCTTTTATACTCGTAGAACCTTCTTACGGGTTTAGGATGGGCTTTTGCTTGAGGCACACGTCATATTTGGTAAAAGACATCCGAAATTACCATAAATAAAAGCAGCGAGAATCCATTCGACCACGCCGTGACTGGTCGAGCAAGGCCTCCTAGTCGAGCAATGGTCGAGCAAGCCTTCTGTAAGTTTTTGCACATTTTTTTCGACTTCACTCACCTGCTCGACCAAGATGATGTTGGTCGAGCAACATCTCTAGGTTGAGAAAACTCTCTGGACGAATCTGCATATTTTGCTCGACTTGACCACCTTGTTCGACTAAAGTGATGATGGTCGAACAAGGTCCTGAGGTCGAACGGTCTTCGAAAATTGCCTCAAAAATCTTGTCTTCCAATTTTGAGCCCTTTTGATCTATTTTCATGTACAAATATGCTCAAAAAGCCCTAGTATCCTCTAATTCGTAACTTTTCCATGAACATACCGATTTGTCTCAATAAAAGACTCAATCATACTCAATTTCCATACAAATTAGAGCCCAAAATACGTGAATTTACACTCTCATCATTAAACCCATTTCATCTCGCTTCACCCATTTCTCATAGTGCTATCGGTTCGATAAGATCTCACATCTCACAACCACGTTGCTTCTGTGACTCTATAGCTGGGTAGGTATTCCAATTCTTAAACTCTTTTGTTACGTGTTTAGAATGCCCTCAATCTCATTCATGCACCACGATTCTTGATTCTTCAGTAGAGTTGCAGGAAGTCCTTGTTCTACAGTAGGTTTTACAATAGAGTTGCAGGAGTCCTTGTTCTACGGTAGAGTTGCAGGCTACATATATCATGAACCCAAAACATAAAAATTTCCCAAGTATTCAGGGTAACGTCTCCACCCTACTTTCTTATAGATATACGAACACACATATGTGATATGAGGTATAATGTTAATTTATAAAACGTATAAATACCGTAAGACTGCAGAATGCTAAAACCAAGAAATATCGTGTAGGTCAATTGAGTTATATTGTGATTAATGTTTAAATTGATATAGGTTGTTTTTAAGATATACTCCCTCCGGCCACTTACAAGGTAACCATTTGCTATCTACACATGGACAATTCTAATGTCTTTATTTGCTTTTTGCACGTGGATTAAGAAGTATTATTATTATAGGTAAAAAGGGTAGTTGTATTAGAGAGAAGTGGTGGGTCATATTGTGTACTTTCTTTACTAAATAGAGGAAATTGATACCTTTGAAGCGGACACCAGGAATAGTGAAATGAATACCTTGTAAGTGGCCGGAGGTAGTAGATTGTTTTGATATACTTGAATAATGCTTAAGTTGATATATGATGTTTTATTATACTATGATTTCATGCTTATATTTGATATTACGCGTTGATGAATTTCGAGCTTCATAACTAGTGTAAATAAAATAAATAGTGACTTGCATTTTTATCATGAACTCTGTTAGCAAGAATTTTAGAATATTGACAACTAATGTGATATATATGAATGCAAGAGCCATTTAGGTATAAGTGTGATAAAGTGTACGCACTTAAAGATTTTGTTACATTCTCATAACACTGTAGATTATTTATCATTTTTAAGGCGTTAACACTGCAGATTCTTTATGTCTTAAAAATGAGTAATCTGTTTTAAAAGTATTGATTGTACACGTAGACCCTTATTTTTTTTTTAAAAAAAGTGTGTATATATCATTAAAAGAGAAGAGGATTATTAAAAGACAAATTATATTATATCTTACTCAAATTTAAGAATGTATAGTAAAATTTTCAATATAATAAAAGTTATATATATATATATAATTTAAAAATTATGTATGTATGTTTATGTATAATATGAATAATTTCAAAATTTTTAATGATATGAGTTTATTATGATATTTGAAACTTATTTATAAAATTATTTGAAAAATACTTGGTCATTAAAAGTTATACACATTTTGCTATAAGGGAGAATGTGTTATTACACAAAAGAAACTTCGTGCTCGTTTTACAACATTAAAATGGGTGAATCTGTGTTGAGAGTGGAATTTCACATATTTTAGGTCTCACATTACACTATTTTTGATAGAATATGGCCATGATTTCATGTAGAATTATGTGGTTATCATATCTTGCATAATTAAGATGATACTAAGCTGTTTTGTTGAGTTTTGAAGGTTAAAATAGGTAAAAATGAAGTAGAATAGAAAACGGACTGAAAACAAGCTGAAAATGTCTCAACTAGAGTTGCATGACTCAACTCGAGTTGCAACTCAAGTTGAGTTGGGTAGAGCACGTGGAACAGGTTGCAAATTTAGCCAACTCGAGTTGACAGGCAGCAACTCGAGTCATGTTGATGCAACACTGGTCGTGTTGGCAACTCATGTTGCATACGGAGAAGTCGTATTGGGTTCAGAAGTGATCCATGTTGCAGAGCATCACAACTAGAGTAAATAAGTGACAACTCGAGTTGTCAACTTGAGTCGTGTTGGCTCAACTCAAGTTATACAACATGAAACATTGTCGTGTTGCATAGGGCCAACTCGTGTTACGTGTTTTTGGGTCAAAAATCCGATTTACACCTTCCAGTGCATGAAAACATCTATAAAGGCCCAGCTAAGTCAGATTCGAAAAAAAAGGGTATAAAAGGAGATCCAAACACACAAGGAAAGGGGAGATCGATTCTTCAATCCATTGTGAATCACCACGCCACATCTACACACACACACATCAGATCTCCATCCATCCATCCTATCATATATACCATCTTCCATCAATTCCGAAGGAGATCCAAGGACAAGTTGAGAGAGATCGGACAATCGAAGAGACGGGAAAGGAATGCAGAGCTACACCTACGCTAGGGTTTCATGTTTCTTATCTTTCTTTTTCCTTTATTTTGATTATTGTTATGAATTTCATAGTCATAAGTGTTGATTGTAACTTCATGGGCTAATTCCTAGTGTTGTTAGAACCGAAACAGACTATCTAGTTTGACCAGTTCAACCGAGAATTGTTGTTGGTACCAGTCTGAAATACCCTTAAGAATTGTTTATTAAGTCAAACCGGAAGAAACCGATCAAAACCGGCATAACCAGCTTGGACCGACCAACCAGAAACCACCGATTTTTATTTTTTCAAAGTCTCTCTCATCCGTGTTGTGGTTCCAGCGATGGATGCTCGTTGCATTGATTGAAGAAAGTAGCCGGAATATTCGCCAAAAGGGCATAGGCAGCAATATGATTAGGCGAAAAAATTTAGAGAAAGTGTAGAGAAAATTCTAGTAAGAGAAGCGGCGGCTAAAACTGAAAGCAGACCTAAACGGACGGCAGCGTCTTTCGTTATCGCCATGTTGAAGAAATCTGTAATCCTTCATTATCCTCCTTGCTGAGGATGAAAGCGATGCAGCGGTGCTGACTTGTTAAGAGACTAATTAATTTAGGGTTATAAATTTATATATATATATATATATTTAGAAGGCCCATTACTAGGGATGTAATCGAGTCGAGCCAAACATCTCCGGGCTCGAGCTTGGCTCGAATTTTTTTAAGGAGCTCGAGCTCGGCTCGAGCTCGATTTGAATTTTATATTTTAGGCTCAAGCTCGTCTCGTGTGTAAAATATACAGCTCGCGAACAGTTCGAGAGTTTGGCTCAAAATATTTTTACTAAATAAAAAAATTAAACTCGGGTTCGAGCTCGAATTCGGCTCAATAAAAATTAGTCATTAGTTCGAGCTCGGGCTCGTTAAGCTGGAAATTATTTATTTTTAGTTTCTTTTAATGTGTAAAGGCTTGAGTGAGACCGTTTCACGAATAATAAAATTTGATTATAATAATTTTTTTGATAAAAGCGATATCTAGAGTTATTATCATTTTTTATTAATTATTAGAAGTACTGATTATTAATTAAAATATATTTTAATAATATAAAAAAAAATTATTTAACATTTATATGTATATGGAGTATATATTTACTTTAAAATTTGGGGTAGGTCTTGTGTGAAATCGTCTCACGTAAATCCTTACATGAGACGAATAAAAGTAATAATATTATTAATAAAAAGTTATATTAAATCGATAAAAAGTAATAATGATGTAATGAACTATTTTATGAACAATTTATAGTATAAACAAAACTAATAATATTTTATAGGTAAAGTGATAACATTTTATAGCGAGAGTGATAACATTTCATGAACTTTTTATCTGTCTCATGTAAGGAGTTACGTGAGACGGTCTCACACAAGTCTTTGCCTAAAATTTGAATATATCTTTATGTTATCTCATTAACTAAACTAATAATAATAATAATAAAAGGCAAATACATGTGTATATAAATTTGAAAATTTCTCCTATAAATAAAATTATATTAAAATATAAATAAATAATTATATTAAATTAATTTATTTTTAAATATCAATTATATATATATATATATTATGAGTTGTCGACTTTAAAATTATTTATAATTTTATTAATTACTATATAAATACATATATTTATTTAAAATTTAAATATAAATAAATCAAAATTAAATCCTATATATATAGATAGAAAATAAAAAATTTACAACTTTAAACCCATTATAAATATAATTCTCAATTCATTATTTAGAATTAATAACATTCGTTCTTATTTTAATTTTATTTTTATTAATTACGTTATAATAATTTCATTATTTTCATTTTCATACTTTAAAAAATTTCTTTAATTTAAAGTTTACAATATTTTTAAAATTATAAATTTATTTCCCTTATAAATTATATTGATACAAGTGTATATATGTGTATATATATATATATATATATATATATATATATATACTAGTATGAAACCCGCGTACTACGCGAGATCATTTAATTATTATTGTTACTTATTATAAGACAATTTCTTTCATTAAGGTAAAGAATTTGCAACAAATTATAACTTTTGACTTTTGATAATGTGACATATATTAAATCATGTAAAAAGTTAATATACATACTCCACATAGGGGCAATTTTGTCTTCTTGTTATACATTTATGTAGTTGATAATATATTTTTTTTAATTGTATTTAAGTGCAATAATAATCAAAGTATATACCTTCTAGTAATAAATCTTGGGAGAAGTCTTGAGTGAGACCGTCTCACATAATGACTTATGTGAGATGGATACAACGTTATCATTTTCGCTATAAAATGTTATCACTTTTGCTATAAAGTGTTATTACATTTTTATTAGTATCAATTTTCAATAAAAAGTTATCACTTTTTATTCATCTCACGTAAGACGTTACGTGAGACGCTCTCACATAAGTCTTTGCCTAAATTCTTAAATTTGTTGTTTGTCTAAAATAAATATCAATTATAAAAAAAATCTCAAATTTATCTTTTTTTTTGTATATATGATTTGATTTGATCCTAATAATTTATTTATATCAAAAAATTTATTTATTAATTGCAATTAATGATACTAAACTAAATATGTAATAATAAGTGTATATGAAAAAAATAGAAAGATATTATACGTCATTTTATAACACGTTCAAGAGAAAAATAAGTTAGCGAAAAATGACTTTGCTATAATATACTTAATATATATATATATAATTATTTATGAAAAATAAAGTCAAACATTCTATAATTAATTAAAATAAAATTATTAAAATATTTTAAATAGTTGTTATATATATTTTTCTAAAATATAGATAATATTATAAACAATATTTAAGTGGAGTATTATTTTTACTCATGATTATGGTTAGGTATTTCTTAATTATCTACATAATAGTAATTCTATTTTCGCTAATTGTTATTCTTAAGAAACTAGTGTAATAATTCTTTTAAATATTCATAAATTTGTAATGAATTTATTATCTTTATTTTTTAAATATAAAATTAACAAATATTTACAAAACTCAATTTTAATGTTATTTGACATGAAATAATGATTTAACTTAAAGAACTTAAGTTTTCAATTCAAGAATACTTGAATCGATTCTTAAGAGATAATACTTGAATCAATTTTTTTCCTCTTGAATAATTGATTTTTAGGATGTAAATTGATTCAAGAATAATTGAATCGATTATCTTCCTCTTGAAGAATCAGTTATTAAGATATAAATTGATGTAAATTGATTCAAGAATACTTGAATAAATCATCTTCCTATTAAAGAATAAATTATTAAGATGTAAATTAATTTAAGAATACTTGATTCCTCTTGAAGAATCGATTGAGTTGAAGAATCAATTGAGTCTCTTCTTGAATCGATCATCTTACTCTTGAAGAATCAATTCTTAAGATGTAAATAGATTCAAGAATACTTGAATCGATCATATTTCTTTTTAATAATCGATTAGTTTATTTTAGAGGTAGATCAAATCTCTACTTGATTCGCTGTATCAAAATAAATTTTATACTTTCATAAATCAATTATGTAGAGGAATATGGAGAAAGCTCCTATTCCTCTTGGAGAATCGGATGGGTGTATTTAGAATGAATAACCCAAAAATCTTATTTATAAGTTGAGTGAGAGAGAATATTATATGAAATATTCTTTTTTCCTTTATATATGATTTAATTTTATCTAATTAATTTATTGCATAAAATATTTAGTAATTAACCAATGATACCAAATAAATAAATAAAATATTGAAAATTTAATCATTATTAAAAATAAGAAACATATATTATTTAAAAAAGAATATATTAAATAAGGAAGTTAATTGAAAGTAAATAAAGAAACTATTAAAAAAGTATTAAAAATTTTAAAAAAATTGGGAAAATTACACGTCACTCTGGAGCACTCTGGAGACGACACGTCGGCAAGAAAAGTTTCTGTTATAGTATACTTAAGATATATATATATATATATATATATATATATATATATATATATATATATATATATATATATATATATATATATATATAATTTATTTATGTTAAGTTTCTTAAACTCTAAAATTACCATATTAAAAATAAGTTATATTAAATAATAATAATAATAATAATAGAGTAATAATAAGAATGAGCCTATTGACTATTGTGTTCGAGCCTATTAACGAGCATTATTTGAGCATAATGTCGAACACGTTCATGAGCCTACTACCGAACACGTTCGCGAACATGCCTATAAACGAACACGTTCGCGAACATGCCTATAAACGAACACGTTCACGAATATGTTCGCGAGCTCGTAAACGAACACGTTCGCGAGCTTTCGAGCCAAACACACCCAGGCTCGAGTTCGTCTCTAAAAAATAATTGAGCTCGAAAATCGAGCTCGACTCGGCTCGTTTAGTTTCACGAACGAATTCGAATGAATTTTTTTTCGAACCGAGACTCTAATAACTCACAAACGGTTTGGTTCATTTACATCCCTACTCATTACAAGGTGAGGCAGGTGGACTGCCTATTGGAGTAAGCCCATTAGCATAAATCATTTAAAGCCCAAGCTTATAAAATTAATTAAAATCTAACTTTAAATGTAAAATAACAAAATATTATTAAAAACGTAATATTATTATTTTTTCGGTTGAACCGCCAGTTGGACCGGTCCGACCGCGAACTGTTAGGGTCACCGGTTCGATCTCCGATTCGTTTATGACAACACTGCTAATTCCCATTATAGTTCTAGGGTTTGAATGTTAGATTCAATTGATTTGGAGACCTAAACTAAATTTTGTGATTTTATGCAGTTAATATTTTGATTTTACTTGGTTTATTCAGACTTTGCTTTTCTGCTTCGTAACGTCTTCGTACAAAATTCATGCCATTGCCCATGATACTTGGTTTAATATGTTAGCTTGTGCGCGTTCATGATTGGTATTGTCTATCTGTTAGGAATTAGAGTAGTCTGCCTAAAAATACTTTAATTTCGAGAACTAGTAAATCAAATACTTGAATTGTTTAGTGGAACAATGCAATTAGACATTCAAGTAGGAAGTGAATAAAACCTTGTAGTACTTTCAGAGAATATCTTATTAGTCAAACTTACCATCTTGAGGTATTATTATTTGGGTTGAATAGTATCTAGGAAGGGGGCTTGGTAATATTCACGCACCTTAGAAAATAAATTAGAACATATTGTTAGCTTAAAATCGGGTCATATTTGGTGGGTTAACAGGATTATATGGTGTATTCCCATAGAAGCTGCATAAATAAATAGTTGGAAATCTAAGAATCCGAAGTAATTTGTCTATACCTGATACCTTAGAACTGTCACTAAACTCTTGACTTAATCTCATACCCTTCTTCGCTTTTTTAAGTTATTTATTATTTTAGTTTGTTAGATAATTAAATTCACACTCTTGGAAAATTGGTTACTTAATTTTGATTAGTTAGTAATTATTAGAAAATAAATAATTGATTGTTCTTTTGGGATTGATAATTTAACTTGTTTGCTTACCGCTACAATTGATATCCTTCATAGTTGAGGATTTAATTGGAGTGCGTATAAAATGCTCATCAATATGCCAAAAAGTTCAACATAAAACTTGTTCTTCTATTTGTCTATTATGTAACTGTAAAATATCTTTGAAAAATATTCACCCAAATAAAAGTTATATTTGTTTTACTAAACTATGGCAGAATGCTTTCATGAAACTCAAGCAAAACTCCATCTTTTCGTTTAACCATTAAAACGAACGAACAAGGGAAAGGGATAAGTATGAAAATGTTCACCTATGTGTCTAATATATGCATATAAAACATTTTTTGAAATAAATCAGCGGTTGGATAGTTATAACCAATTTCCCAAACTGTAAAACTATGCAAACTTAAGAACCCTAATACAAGCGCCTTGTACTTAGGGTTTTATTTCATAACACTAATTTAGGCTATCCACTAAATAAAGAATTTTCAAAACTTAATTTTATTTAATAATCCATTATTGATCAAAAATAATTACATGAAAACCCTAAAGTGTGACCTAAATATTAAAAATTAAACAAGTGATATCTTAAGTGACTTTTTCTCACGTGAATAGAAATCATCCGAATAGTTTATAGATAAATACACTTAATTATATGCTAAGAAAGAATTAAACCCTTGAAGGCGTAGAGGGTGCAAGGAGAAATTAGCAACGACAACGCTCGTTCCAAATTCAACCTTTAATCTTATCCTTACGTAACTCGTTTTCACTGAGGTGGGATTTCTGTTACGATTTCTATATAGAACTTGGTTGTATTTATTGATGTTATGATGTTGCATGAAAATTTACCTAAAATTGGTGGGCCGGGAACCTGTACATATAGTTGGCATTATTACCAATAAAGAAAGATGAACGCGTTTGCATAACTTTGACGGATTAAATAATGAGTGCTTTCGGGCGACTTGACTATGGGTTAATTCCCTTTACTATTATAAGTTCATGAGGTTCATTTCTCAAGAGGTGTAGTCATTTTCAATTGTGAAATCTAACAGGAAATCCCCCACTGAGTATATTCCCGTGTGCTCACCCCTTTCTATGTTTCATTCTACAGATGATGTTGTGTAGCTGGCGTGACGGATGATGGGTTGGAGGGGTTGGATTATGGCAAGATGTACTTCATAATTTGTTTAATTAAGTGTTAATCTTGTGAACAAAAACTCTTATATTGTCACTTCACACATACCACTTAAGTCTTCCATTACTCGTACTTTAAAATGTTTGATTAATTATATTTCCGTATGGTATAATCATTTTCTATATTACAAATGCAGTTTGGGACTCAACTAAACTTATTTTAATTCTTTTAGTAAAAAAAAAAGCCTAAATTTTACATATATAAATTTTTCCACTAATAAAATATTATATTTCTTTAAAAAAATTTTAGGACGTGACAACACGTGTCAGTGTGGATTATCTCTAGGGTTTTAGTACTCCTTTCTGTTCTTGGAAATGATTGTTTATTCATTTTTGCTTCTACACAACTTCACATTTATTTGAAGTCTCAACATTTGCCACTTTAAGCAAATCAAGATTATGTAAATTTTTTACTGATTTAAGATTGACATGTCCTAAAATGTCAAATTGAGAAGCACTCAACTCAACGATATAACTAGAAGTAGAAGCAGATTTATTGATAATATTCTTGCCTTCACGGCTTACAACCATTGCATTGAGCTTAAAGAACATATTATCAAGATAACCACATCCAAGAATTGGCCAAACTTGCTAATAACTAGTTTATCAGACTTAAATAAAGTTTGAACTGATGACTAACGAATAGAGAGCCAGAGATTAAGTTCTTGCAGATGTCTAGGACATGCAGAACATCCTTCAACTTCAGTTCTTTTCCAGAGGAGGCATTTGCAATTTCCTCCCTTCAATAGGCGCATAAGAGGAGAAAACATCTTTCTTCGAGCAACCGTGGCAGGTGGTGCTAGCGTCCCCAAATTACTCCTTTGGATTTGCCACCAAATTAGCTTCAAAGACTACAGCTGTCATGTCTCCATGAGTTAGTTCCTATTCAACCACGTTAGCATTGTGGGTTTTGCCTTTGTTTTCTTAGGCAGGGAACAGTCTTTGGCCTTATAGTTGGTCTTGCCACAGTTGTAGCATTGCCCACTGAATTTTTTTGGGCTTTTTCAATGACTTTTTGTCCTTGTCGTCGGACATCATCCTCTTCTTAGAGGGTCCGATATGATGTTCAGTCAAATTGGCTGTAAATTAATGTATTGTATCGTAATTGAATTGTAACAACATAATTGAATTGAGTTAATGTGCTGTAAATTATCATTTGATTAATAATAAATTTCACTTGTACTTGCTCGAGTTTAATGAACATATCTGATGCTCTATAACTCCTTTTTAATTAATAAAACTTTTGTTTTTTCCAAAAATTAAAATAAAAAAATTATCTATTTAATTGGGGCAATATACTTGATGTACTTTTCATACGAGCAATCAATTGCTATTGTTTTAATTTTGTTCTATATGATAAAATCTTTATAAAGTTTTCTTTATTTATAGAGTTCATTTTATTCTTCTTTTATAATATTTGTCGTAAATTCATTCAAAATTAACTGATTCAATCAGATACGACTAAGGCTTATACTAAATTTTCTCAATAAAAAAATTACTATTTCCCTCCAATAATAAACTTCACACTTTCCATTTTCGTCCGCCCCACATTAAATTCGTCCGCCCCACATTAAACTTTACCACCCAAAAAAGGAAACATCACATCAATTCTAACCCCTAAAAGTTCATCTTAATTACAATTTTACCACACTCACTTAACATACATAATATACTTTATAATTTATTTATCACTTAAAAATACTACGTTACTCTCCAAAAGTCAATAAAGTTGGTCAAAAAGTAACTTTTCTTAAACTTCGTGTCTAGAGTAACGGCGAAGTTTATTATGGGACAGATGAAATATTATTTATTCATTCACCGTGAAGAGTAAGACTGAGTGTAAATGAGAACACGGGACTCTAGACATACAAGAATTAATTAATCCAATACGACTAAGGCTTATACTAAATTTTCTCAATAAAAAAAATTTATTATTTATTCATTCACACGGAAGAGTAATACTGAGTGTAAATGAGAACACAGAACTCAAGACAAAAAAAGAATTAATTAATTACGAGAAAAAAAAGAATTCTATGCAACTGGGCAGGGGTATCTTTGAATTTTGGAATACCCCTCAGTTTTCTTTGTTTTTTAGCCTTTAAATGGGTGAAATGACCTTGTTATCCCTGAAATTATATTTAAAAACAGAAATAAAAAATGCACTTCTTCTTCGGGTTTACCGGTGGCAGACTAGACGAATTCAAAATTCTACGATGAATTCAAATAAATAAATAACTCGTTTTAGACACCCCATTTTCTCTCCCTCTCTAAAATTTTTGTCTCCTCCTTCTCTCTAAAACTCTAGTCCTAGCTTGCCACCTCCGGCGAGGGCCGGTGTCGCTAGACATGCCCCCTCGCATCTCCGTTCCCTCTGCTCTGCTCTTTTCTTTTTCTTATTTCCCTTTTGTTCACCCGCAGCTAATTCATTCCCACCTCGCCCCTGTTGCTCTAGGGACTTGTCCAGATCTGGCTTGTACAACTACTTTATCGCCGCTGGTTCTCTCTTTCAGGTCGCCGGCTGCTCCATAGCGACGGCCCTGGATTCGCCGTGAACTCCTTCCCCTGCCTAGGGTTTTCTTCTCCGCCGCCGACAGTTGCCTCAATTTCCGCCGGCGGTGCTTTACTAGGCGCGAGCCCTTCCACAAGCCTCACGCGATAGGGCTCCCGCTGCCTTTATCCAGCGGCGCCTCCAGATCCCCAATTTTTTCCTGCTCTGCGCGACTGTTTCATCCAACCTGAATGGCGACGGCGCTCTCCAGCAAATTTGGGTTGTTTAGTCATTTACTGAGCTTCCCGCTCCGATTCCCCTGCCTCCAGCCCAGCCTGACGCGTTTTTCGATAGTGGATTTGACAACATCTGGGTGCCGCCTCCTTCTGGTGTGACTGCTCTATGTTTGCTTAAACTGCCGGAGTTGTGAAGCGTCCTACTCTAATGTGTATTGAATTTTAATCTCATATTATACTTAGCTGGTCTTTTTGATTGGATTCTCTTTCTCGAGTGTGGGACTTGAGATCTAAGCGAAGTATTTTAGCTCTGGAAGGCCATGTGTAGGCTGTAAGTCTTGCTGTATTTTTTTTTGTTTTTTTCTTTGTATGCAACTTATTGAGTTAGAGGGTGCTCTATTATCATTATGTGAACCATCTTATATTTCTCTTTCCAGGATTTTGACATTAGTTTCTCTCCCAGTGGGTGCCATTTAGCTACTGGTGGTGAAGATAATACTTGTAGGATATGGGATTTGAGGAAGAGAAAATCTTCGTACATAATCCCTGCTCAATCTAAAGTTATTTCTCAATTCAAATTAGGAGGGATACTTTCTGGTTACTGCTTCATATGATACGACTGCCAAAATGATCTTATGTTTTGTAAAATGTGTTTCATATTGATTGATTCTTTTTCTTTTTTTCATTGATCCTTATCATAGTTTTTGTTGCCCGGTTTATAATGAGATTATTTACTGGCAGTAACTCAAGAATTGGCCTCTGTTTTTTTAGAGTATTTATTATTGACCTGCTAATTTTTATATGATTTCTTGCTTGCTGGAATATCAGACCTGCATCAGGTTCAGGAGCAGATGGTATGGTTGATTGATTTTTGAAGGTGGAACATGTCAATGAAGATAGTCCGGGAGACAGCTCGATTGCAGGATCACTACCCGGATAGGCTTGGCATTCGATTCTCTTCAATCCCCCCAAACTCATCTGAGTCCTTCTTGTTGGTAAGTCTTCTTCTGATCTTGTATGTGCATTGGGACAAGATCATATGTAAATAGGAGATCAAAATAAATGTCCAAACTCATTAAACTGCAGTTGGTGAAACTACTTCTTGAACCTAAGACGTACAAGAGAGTGAGGTTTGTGTACTCGGATCAGCCTCATAGTACGAATATAATTGAAGCTCCATTCGACAAGGAGAAGCTGGAATGCTGATTTGGTGGGAAAAACATGGAGAGGTGATTTTGAAGCTTATGCTAAATGCATGAAGGATGAAGAGAAGAGAAGAGAAACAAGAACTCATTATAGAGCCCATTTGCTAATTGAGAATTAGACTATAGCTCTAAATCCCTTAAAATTCATTTTATTATAAATCTATAATGTAGTGTATTTTTGGACATTTGTTCCATTCCAAGCCCTGTTTGTTAAGAAATGCAAAGACATTTGCCATTATTCCATGTTGGCTGAATACTTCTAACCATGCCAACTGAATATCCATGGCCAATGTTGATGCAGCTGTAACTAGCAGATGCGCCTCCATACATGGTGGCGTCGGTGTCGAACGACCAAATTATTGCTTCTATCCGAGCATCCAACCCGTAAGCAGGCCCCGTGGGTGCCACCGACCTGGCAAACACCACTCCATTCACTACGGTCACCGGTCCGTTGGCGGTTTCGTTGCTTGGGTTGGTGGCGGTCCAGATGATCTTTCCTTTGTTGACTTCCATGGCCACACATCCACCGGCGGAGGTGGTCCCATTCGACGGCTTCAATGTGAAGGGAAGCCTGGCCCCATTTACTATGTTTGTGTACACTCGAACTCCATCTGTGCCTGCACCCCACACTCCCCCTCCTAATACTGATCCAGGTCCTTGAGCTTGAAAAGCAATCTTACAAAAATTTTAGCTGCTATGTAATTCTAGAAAATGGTTGTATCTTTTTAATTAAATTTTTACAATTGTGATCATATATGTGGAATCCCATATCCTTGAATGTGCTTTGCTATCAATTAAATTTATAATTTTTAATATACTGAAGGAATTAAATGGAAATAATTTAAAAAGCGTAAAATGATCCCACAAAAAATATCTCATGCAAGATTTGCTTAGATAATTTAAATTGATAAAGGATATGCAAATAAGGTCAAGGGTTCAATTCCAAGTAATTTTTTTTTTTGGTCCATATATATTCCAACCGGAAATTGTGTTGGATTATGTGATGGAATTTTTGAAAATTTCCAATAATTTTTTTTATGTTGCAATTTTTCTTTGTTCGAGTGAATAAGGATTTGAATTACCCATGATATCCATTGTATAACCACACTAAATAAAAAAAAAAAAAAAGAGCAAAACAAACTACCAACAAAAAATGTCAACAATACTACCAATTTTTACTTAATTCAATTCAATTTAACAAGGTATTAACTAATCCCTAATATCCATTATACAACCACACAACTAAAAAAAAATAATAATAATAATAAAATAATAATAATAATAATAATAATAATAATAATAATAATAATAATAATAATAATAATAATAATAATAATAAGGCAAAGACTTGTGTGAGACTGTCTCATCTAAGCCCTTACGTGAGACGAATAAAAAGTGATAATATTTTCGCTTTCGCTATAAAATGTTACCACTTTTTATTTATATACTATAAATTATACATGAAATAGTTAACTGCATCATTATCACTTTTCATCGATTGAGTATCACTTTTTGTTAATGATATTATCAATTTTTATATATCTCACGTAAGGACTTACGTGATACTGTCTCACACAATACCTACCCTAATAATAATAATAATAATAATAATAATAATAATAATAATAATAATAATAATAATAATAATAATAATAATTGTTGAAAGTTGATTGGTTGTGGTGTAATCAAATCATGCAATCTATGGCTTGGATTATGTAGTTAGTTGAGTGGAATATCTAACGGATGTGATGCATTGGAGTTTTGACAACATGCAAGGCAGTTGGAAACGGTTGCAACTGAAAACGTTCAAGATGGAAGCAGCTGAGGCAGTTTGCTGGTGCAAACTTGTGGCGGTTATATCTTGATGTGTAGGCATCCAATTGGATCGATTCAAGAGTCTATTTTGTATTTCTCACTTTATATATAAGTTAGGATCAATAGCAGTTACTTTTGAGCTCATCTTGTATACTACATAAGGCTTAGAAGTTAGCTGGTTGAAGCAGTTTTACACTTAGTCAATTTTCAACTCTATTTGCATTGCTTTTTGCAGAGTGTTCTTCATTGAGTTGTATTCAGTCTGAAAGTAATAAGAAACTTTCTCTCACACAAAGAGAACGTAGGATGAGGATTATCTCCAAAGCTCTATACATCTTGTGTCTATCATTTAGCTTCAACACAGACAAGGGTCAAACTTGATCACATTTGCCATATTCATCATTTTTGTGCTTTCTTGGATTCAAGAACTTGTCAATAATATATCAACAAAGTTATAAATAATACTTGAGGGTTCAATATTTTATGATCTTAATAGTGTATTTTGTAGTTAGTAGTTTTTTCTTTGTTTCATTCTATTTGAGTGTAATTAAGTTATCTCCTGCGCTAATAAATTTAAAATAATTATACAATTAATTTTTTTATTTTATTCACTTAAAGTAGACCTTAATTACACTTTAAAACCCTCACACGCAAAATTAGTATCAATATAAACAATGTAATTACCAACTTTATTCCCAACTCTTAAAAACATTTCAGGAAATGATTATAATAAATTATCTCTAATTAATTATTTAATTTTATTCAAATTACTAGCTGTACACTGATAATGATATTTTTTCTTTTGCAAACAATGAAACAAATATTAATTACTAACATTTCTTTCATTTTTATTCATGGTATGACCACACAATTAAAAATAAGGGGATGAAAAATCTAGTCAGCCAACATTTTAATACACTTTAGCAATCTATAAATCTAAATAAATTTTATTTCGTTGTCATTTTTCTTAGTTCGATTATACAAAGCCTTGACTGATCTCTAATATTCATGATGTAACCACACTATAAAAAAATTATTGGATCATAATTGATACAATGATTAAATTTTGCAAGTCTCGTAATTATTTACTACTTCGATTTTGGTCCTTTTGCAAAAACTTTTTTACAATTTATAGGACTTGCAATGTTTTATAAATTTTTGCGATTCTATAAGTTTTGCAAATATTTATCTATATATATATAATAGTCCCTAATGAGACACTTTGTTTTTCCACTTCTGAACCAGTTTTTAAGGATATATTTTCTGTCCTTATTAGGTATTCTCTGCCCTTCCTCTACTCCTAACTTTATGTCTATATTAAGTAAATAATTTAATTAATTTTAACTCTTGGATATGTGTTCTCTTCAATGTCTGTACAATCGTGCCCTACCCCCATCTCTTCTGAAAACATACTTTGAATGATTAATTATACTGCTGATGGCATTTAATCATCTTATTGAAGCAGACGTTTGCAATCCAAAGCAATTAAATCTTTGAACTGTAAATTATCTCTACATCTGTTATTTTTTCTGCCCTAGCCCCTCATTTCTCCTAGAAATTGTTTATCGAAGCAGGCATCTTCACTCCATCCCAATCATACGCAACCCAAATGGCAGCGAGAAATGAGTATTTTTTTCCCATTTTTTTTCCAGCGAGAAATGGCAGCGTGAAGTATACAACCTGTAGGATAATTCTCCATTCTTCCCATTCTCTTTTAATTTTTTTTTACACTTCACGCTCTAAATCCGATTTTTAAAATAATCATTTCTGCCCTTTACAAGAGATTATTCTCTATGTCAATCCCTTTCTTCCATCACTAGGTTTTAATTGGGCATCCTTCTCTCCTCCCAGGATCTGGGAATTCGCTGCAGTCCTTCGAAGGTAAGCAGTTCAATTCGTATATATTTGCAATCATCAATTGATTATGTATATATCCTTCGTTAAGACACATGATGTTTAATGAAATTATATAGTGTCGATTGTTTTGAGAATTTCTGTGATTTATTTATTATTATTATTATTATTATTATTATTATTATTATTTGTTTATGGGTATGAGCATTCTCTTTTATTTGATTCCATGGCAGACAACCTCTTATCACATGAATACTAATTAAGCAAAAAATTATGAAACATATATACAAATGAAATAATAAGTTATCACTGTAATTATATGGTAGAAGCTCTATGATTTCTCCATGATATTATTGAGTTGGAGTGCTTCATTCTTCTTCTTCTTTCCTTTTTATTCTTATTGGCATTAGGAAGAGCGAGGAGATGTGAACTCATGTGAAGGATTGATGCATTCGCATGTATGCATTCGAAATTAGAGTTGTTGTTTGTTGTGGTTTGGGAACTTGATTGATGCATGAGAGAATACTAAAGAAGATGGTGTTGTGTAAGTCTCTAAAGAAGTAATTAATTATGATTTTTGGTTGTGTATAAGTTGTTGGCAACCTGTATTTGAAAATGTGAGATTTGACGATGATCCTTAATTATAATTTATAATGGAAATGAAATACTTTTCGTATAAATGAAATTTTGGTTCTCATATATTTGGTCATTAGGTTCAAATGAATTATTATTATTTTCTTAATTTACTTCTTTTGTTTCTTATTGTAGGGCAGGATTTTACCAACTCCTTTACATTGTCTAAGGTAAATGGTGAACCATATTTTTAAATAATCTCATTGATAATTTGAACACATCAGACTTTGCTCCCTTTTTCTAGCATTGATGAGATGAGATTCTGTAAACATGGGCAATGTTTTACATCATATTGACGAGCTCTTGAGTAAGCAGTGCGTTAAGATCATCATTACGTACGGTTTCATCAAAGCGCCATTTGTGAGTTTTTATTCTATTTTGATTTTCTTTGCGTTCCAATTTAGTTTAATTCTGTATCTATATTTATGGTCCAACTCCAAATCTACCTTGAAACCTGCAACCAAAATTTAAAAAGTTATATTCATATTTAAAAGAATAACATTTCAATTTTAGTGTTAATTTTTTTAATTATTTATTTACTTATTTATTTATTTATTTTTATATAAAACAATGGTCTCATAATGAAACAGTCAATCATCACCTTAGAACACGAACAATTTTTTACATACTTTGCATATTTTGCTGTCATTAAATAATTTCATCAAATTTCTTATGTATTCATTCGTAATGTGAGGTATTTGTTTGATGTGGTTTGGGAACTTGATTGATACATGGCACATTGATGAGTTGTCATTGATTATAAGCATCTGCATAATGGTTTCTAAATATGAATTTCTATGTCGAATAACTTCATTAATAAAATCTCTACAAAACATGGTTTAACTTTATCCTTACAAAATTTATGAGACCAATGCCATGTACGAGGTTTTTGTTTAATAAACTTTCTTTCAACTTGATTCTCTTAAAGTTCAACTCACTTACAATTGTATGTATGTAAGATATCTACGTATATGTACAAGTTTTGATATTCATGTGTTTGCTACATGTATAAAGCTCTGCTTTTAGTTGCATTTTTTAAAAAATTTTAAGTTGTTTTTTAGTAGCACTCCTATTTTATATGATATCTTTCAAGAGATGTACAGAAAAATAAAGATTTTACTAGGATTTCAATTTTTATAGGCATCTTTTAAACCCCTCATTCTTATTTGTAATACTAATTTGTATAGTTTATTTTAATATATAATGATGTAACATAAAGAATTAAACTTTATTTTCTTGGTGCACCAGCTTTTTGTTTACATACTTTATTTTCTCTTTGCTCTCCCATTTATTTAAAAACGAAAACCAGGTTCTTAAAATTCTAAAATTTTTTTTTTCATAAGTTCAAGATTCAAAAACCTTACACTTACATAGTTTTAGCATCTTTGCATTTTTCATTCACCATTCATGTTCTTTATTAACCTTTTTTAGGTTTTTGTTATGAATTATAAGTTCTTTAATCCAAACACATTCTTGGATAATGGATATTTGACCAAATATCTAATCTCATTAGTAATTCTTAAAGCAAGTTATAGTTTCTACTGTATTTGCATCAAGTCCAGAGTTAGAAAAATATATACTTCATCATGACATTTAAAGCTTTAGATTAGGAAAATTTGAATGAAATGTCATGAAATTGGCAGTATGTTGTTCGAGGGGGAGCGGTAACTTCGAGCTTCTGAGCTTCGCAATGAAGGTAAGAAGGTATGTTTGGCTGAGTAAGTAATGTGTTATACATCATGTCATTAAAATTGTTATGAAGATTTGCATCATACTGAAATTTTCTTTAGTAATTTATTTTTTCATTATTAGGCCTATAGGTAATTTCTCTACAACATTGCAGCTTCTATTATCCAATTCCTAATTCCTTCTTCATCATTGCTAGCTGATCATCAACACGAATGTCTGAAATCCTCATTTTCTTGAACAGAAACCACTATCATTCCATCGCCAGGTTTAGAAATGGACTTGTAATTTCTACATATCGGGTTTCATCTGTCCTCTTATGCTGCTTTGGTTTGCTTACTATTAGAAGAATTATGTTTCAGATGAGTGCACACTATGTCAGATAGTAAAACTAAATTGTCATTTGCAAGATTTCCTTTGCAACATTATAAATACCTTTTTTAATGTATTTTTTTATTTATAATATTTGGTAAAGTGAATTGCTATCGTTGTTAAATCTTAAGTCGTTTTATGTTGGTAATTTTTACATTTTATTGCAAAGATAAAAAGTTGTTTTTAAGATGATTTGGGTTGTGTTGCTTCATCAACATCAGGAAAGTGGAGTTGCGTGATATTTTTCTTTCTGCTCCATTTTATTTGTTGATCATCTGTACATTAAAATTTTCAGATGATATTGTTTTCTCTACATGCATATTAACATTATAGTTTAGATGTTTAGTCTAATGATCTATTGAATGATTGATCTCATTTTTTGTTCTATTTGATGGTTTTATGCTTACAATAGGAAAAAAATGTTTCATTTTGGGTCCAAAATAATAGAACCAAATAATAGTAAACTTGACACATCCTCTTCGGTATGAACTATCTATTATTGTATTTTCCTATTCTGGTTTTGTAATTGATTCCCGTAGTATACTCTTAATTATTTCTATTACTACCCCAAGTGTTACATTGCAGAGAAGGTGAAGTGATTTTTTTGGATACAGTTATCTAGCTTTCATTTGGGATATTCATGAAGTGATGCAAATGCATATTCATGAAGTGAGGCAAATGCTTGCTACCATTTCTCTTGAGTTTAATTTCTGTTTTTTATTTATACTTTTTGACCGATCATGTCATTATCAAATCTCTGTCAGTTTTCTGTATTACTATTTTAATTTATCTGACTCATGGGGAAAAAGACATCTTATTTTTCTGCAGGCTGGAATCTCATTTATGCACGTTATCTATACCATAACATCAGACATGGACATTTTTTCTTGCATATAAGTTTGAACTCTTTAGGTTATTTTTCTGTATCTTTCTTTTGAGTAGAAATATTTCTACCTTATTGATCTCAGTTTGGATACGATACTCAATTGCAGCAATTAGATTTATTTAATTGAGAAAATGTAATAAGAATTTAGTGTTTAATAACTGCTAGCTAAGTGCTAACAATTGGAGTTCTTGATGAAACAGGATTAAAGAAAAAGGTCATTTACTTCTTAAATTTTACTGTTTTAATATGTGATTTTTTCTTATATCTATAACGTTAATAAACCAAATTAATTAAATAAATTCAATATTCATGAACTGCTTTTGAAGGTTAATGATAAATTTTGCAGGACTGGAACAAAGAGACTCCCAACATTCAGACTTGGCCAGCCAATGCATTCAGACTCCCAACATTCAGACTTGGCCAGCCAATGCATTCATAGGTTGTAGTAGCTATATCATTTACATTTATAAATGAAATAAATATATATGATATTCTTAGTTATTCCTTTGTAATTTAAGAGAGCTAACATGGAAGTTTGGTTTTGCCCCGTGTCACTATCTTTTACATTTTGTGAACATTTTTATACCAATCATATTACCTAGATTATGAGGAGTCAAAGTACATTTTTTTGCTCATAAGAATGATGAATAAATATTTTCACTACATTTTTTTGGGTAATTTGGAAGTCATTCCTATTGCTTCTTTTGTGTATAATTTGGTAACACTCACTTAAGTTCAGTCGCTGCAGAGTAGATGAGAATCGAAGTATCTTATCAATGCTTAAAATACACTTCAAGTCTGGTCCATGGAACAAAAATTTGAGCCAGTTCTATGACCTGGCCCTATTATATGAGTTTGTAATATTCCCAGTGTGTCCTTATATTTTAAATTAGAAATTGATGCTATTTTAACTTTATAGGTTTACAAACTTGGTACTTTTATTTTAATGTACATATATGGAGAACATGAAGGCATGGTTGTTGGAAGAATTTAGTGTTATGTTTTTTTTTAAAACTACAAACACCAATCCACTTCTTTAGAATTGATTACTCTAAGTTTGTTATGAATATTAAGAACTTTTTTTAATTAGTTTTTATTTATAAATGCATTAAACATAAGCAATTATTTCTTCTTTATATGCATGAAAACAATGGTGATATTGATTTATATGGATAATCACTTCATTCTTCTTTCTTAGAACTATTTTATTTCTAAACTTTTGTCACATTTACATCATTAGGAGACGCTGTAATTTGTTTATGGATGATCTATGACGCACCATGATCTATGTTAATGGATGATCACTCAGATCTTGAAGAGGCATAAGACTATAGGTTCTTTGCTATGGAAAGGTATGAAATGTTCTATTTTCAATCATTCTCTCTTAACGAGTTATTGCACCACTAGAGTGATGCTACAGCTAATTGGGCCATTTTTGCCATTTTTAGTTTTCCGCCTAAAAGCCGGTTTTGTATTATAGGAAAGTTCTATTCTAATCCTGATCGTCTATCTCTATATCCGATTTCAGCCATCCATTTGCATCAAAGTGATTCACTTTTTTAAACCTTAATTAAATTTTCAGTACTAATTAGATAACCTCCCTGTATATTTCATTATTAGCCATCCATTGCACCCCAAAGCCATTGTTTGAAGAAGATTGTGTCCTCTATCGATTTTATTGCTTCAAACATGGGTTCCTCGATCGATTTCATCGTTGTCGGCTGTCTACTATTTTGTAACTCTCTTCTCTCTTCTCTTTATTTACTGATTATTATATCTCCGAATTGAGAATGAATATTGAGAGGTCACATTGTACATTGTTAAATTGTGAATCAAATTATTTCTCTTATCGAAGTGGTGAATTGTGTTTTTTGATTGCCCAGAAAAATGTGTTTTTGTCTGGGAGTTTATCATCTGGGCGTATGGATGTGGAGGTGTTGGAAGTCTCACCTCCTGCGATTACTCGCTCCTCTAAACCCAAAGTCCTCCAAACTGAAAGAGGTGAATGTTTCCTTCTCTTATTAAATTTCAATTTAAGTCTCTTGATCCATTTCTGTTTTATAATCATAACACTTCCGCTTTAGTATGGATTGTCTATTATTATATATATATTTTTATAAATTTTGTAATTGATTCCTGTAGTAAACTCAATCAGCATTATATGTGAGCACCAAAGGAGGAAACAAGTAATCGTGATGTATTCTTCGGTATGAAATGGAAGATACCATTCTCTTTCATATGCCTCCTTTCTGTTTCTCATTTCCATCGGTGTAGTTTTGCGTACTACCAATTAAGTAACACAAGCACTCGATCGGATTCCACAGTATAGTGGGAATACAATCTCTTTAGAGGTGAATTGTGATGCTGAGAAAGCCCATTGTGTTCATCTTGAGGTTGGTTATTATGTGACCTCCTGTTTTCATCATTTTTGGTTGTGTGTTTCTGCTTACTCTTATAACTCAATGCTATTGTTGTTTTGGTTATTTTATGTAAGATACATAGCATGTTCTTCAAGGTTGGATATTCTTTCACACAATCCATGCATGTTTATTGAAGTTCTCTTGTTAAATAATCTCTTAATGTTCCCATAAAAATGGATTTATGCAGAGGTTGGATATTCTTTCACGCAATCCATGCATGTTTATTGAAGTTCTCATGTTAAATAATCTCTTAATGTTCCCATAAAAATGATTTATGCAGAGTGAATATACACAAAAATTAATCCTGTTGGTGTAAAAACAATAAGAATATGCATGATGCATGTTTTACTTTTCACTTGAAACATTTCGATTTAATTCTAGACCTTGATATGAACTCTATATGATATATTTCCCTTTGTATTTTATAATGGAAAAGAGATCTTAAAAAATGGTTACTCAATCATGACTCTAATGTTTAGAGCTATAGGCAGTGACAGAGATACGACGATAGTAGTTCTTGAATCAAAGAGGTGGTAGTGGGGTTCGTGTGAACTGTGTGAAAAATATAGATAGGGCTAAATCTTTACATGGGAGATCAATTTATTAGTGAATTTATCTCAAAACTTGCTTCCTCAAATACACATATTACCCAATGGGGTTCTCATAATTTGCTAATCTTTCTCATCATCTGGTAATTTTGAGGAATATTCTACTCATCATTATGTTTATTCTTTTAACTATATCACATGTTGTGAACATTCTTGGTTTCAAAATTTCAGTATATACATGCATTTCAATTTAAAGATTGTAATGAGTAATTTGATTGGGTGAAGGGAGAGAGAAGAATACAGTAAACGGTTACAATTGTTTTGGGAGGATTGGCGAGTGCAAGCCTAATAATGGCTTGCTATTTGCAAAATCAGCTTTCAAGAAGGTTGATAGAGAGTGATATACACATGGTTAGCATTATTTATCTTGCAGCATTAAAACAATAGTTTTTGTGAACATTGAATTTACCCTCATTATTTGTAGTTTTAGAATATCTAATTTTAAAGTATGACTTCAAGTCTGCAACTCCAACATGCATCTTGCTACTAACTTAACTGTTTGTGTTAAATGAGCCAAGGCAGTGTAGAACAATATTGAGAAGCTTTAAATACTTAGCATTGATATGCAAGTTTATTATTAAAAGATCACATAAGCCTGAATTTAAGTTTATTTAGGAGTTAAGGTATGGAATTTATCATGCATTAGTACAAGAATGTTATGGCTGAAGTTGTAAATGAACCTTTGGAAATTTGTAGAGTAGGTTTAAATTAACATTATTTAAAAGTGATACTTTGATATTTCCTTTTTAACTATTTTTCATAAATGAAGAATTCCTTAACTAATTATTTTTTCTTCTTTGTGTCGTTTTGTTAAGATCTAAAATGTTGGAGAATAAGAAGGTTGTTTTTTATTGCAAAAAAATCAAAATAAAAATGATAGGTAGAAGAACTCACATAAATTGGGGTTGCAACGAAGTTCATAATTAGCATAAAAATTAGTACATTGATGTTGAGGTACATATTAGTTATCATCTTACTTTGTGTCTAATAGACTCAACTATTCTTTCCTGTACACTTTAATTTTTATGTTAATTACAAACATCTCTATGACTGTAAAGTGACAATCTTATATTTGCCTTTTATCTTTTTACAGCTTAACTAATCTAGAAGCTACTTTAAGCACTATATGTTTCAGATTCGAATTAAATGAGGTTTTTTATTTTGGGAGATGCTTAAGTCTTGAAAAGAGGGTAATAAGTCTATGACGGAATGATCAGAAGAAGAATCAAGAGATAATTTCCTGGTCTGTTTACCTTCAATCCCGACTTTTTTTTCTCTTTTTTTGAAGATTGATGAACATGTGCATATATAGTACTAAAATTAATACACTTGCATATTTCTCTTTGGATATTTACCTATACTTTTGTATGGGTTTCAGATGTCTAGATTTGACAGTGGCTGAATATATATTCAAGATCTTATTATTTCATATGTGCAGTCTGAGAGAAGTTTGAATGATGATCAAAGAAAAGCTACACTCAAGGTCACAAATCAAATTTCATATAGATTTTATTGTTTAAATTTAATCCACATTCTAAAGATGTCACTCCCAATCTTGGATTTTGAATTGAGAGAGATCAAGAACCCCCCATTGAATACTAAGATTTTTACCTTTAGCTTTAGCTATTTTCATCTCAGGCCTTTGTTTGCTAGTAGTTTACTCTATATCGTGTAGACCTTGCTTACTCTTTTAGATGTGAATCTCTCTTTGATTTTATGAATAATCAGATCAGTATTGTTGTTTAACTATTCATCTTTCAAAGCCATAATCTGTTCCAAAAGTTTCTATTAAGTCCTTTATTATTCTTCCCTTTTATGGATAATAAATTAGGCTTATTCAGTGCCTGCATGCTTTTCAGAAAGATGGAACTTATTTGTTTAACCTGGAAGGTTAAATCCAAAACTTTGTAAAATTAATATTGGAAAAGAGGGAGATGATGAAATCGCAAAACATCTTAGGGCAATTGGGCTGCAAACTCTATCTTTTATGGTCCTTATTTATGTTTAATCACCATTAAATTTTATTTTAATTAAGTTTAAAGAATCTTCCAGGTTCATTTAAAGTTTTGTAACCCAGCCTCAATAGATTGATCTTCATTTTCTTTTAGTGGGTCACTGGGTATATTTGCATATTTATATTGAAATTATTCGTGTGTATAGTTCCAATTTGTTTTTTGAAAATTACCTCATTACTTCTACTTGGGATATTTTTGTAAGTTTGACCAAGTTTTCCTTCTGTTTGCTCTATGGGTTAATAAAACAAAAATAATTTTTTTTGCAAATACTTCTTTAGTTAATATTCGATCTATTCATATTTTCATAACACATTGATTTATCCATTAGTGCTGATAAGAAAGTTTCGGTTGTTTTAGTTCTTTGATGCAGATATATGATATTTATATTCTAAATTATGTTTGTAGATTGGCATGACAGATGGAAGATTGCCTATTGTAGTGTTCCTAAATTTGTTTAAACGGGTTTAATTACTTTATTTGAATAACTTCATATCTTAACTCATGGGTTCTATTTTTATTTTTGTCGTGTTCACTTTACGAGGGAATTAATATGAAGTAATTCTTTTTCTATGATGATTTTAGGATGATTCATATGTGGACAGTTAGTTACACAGGCATAATTGGAGTTGATTTTGTAAGTTCTTCTTTGGATTCTCTATTTATTTTGGTACTTGCTTTGTAGAAAGTTAGGATAGTGGAGCTAGATGGTAAGACAATCAAGCTGCAAATTGTGAGTTATCCTGACTTAATTTCTCCTGATTAGTTGTAATCAAGCAGCAAAGCCTTAGCAGTGTCTAGAAAGTGATGTTATCAAACTTTACATTCGCAATATTGGGAAGAGTTCATTACTCTGCAATATAACCTTTTAAAAATAATGATGACAAACTATGTAGCCATAACACAAACAATGTGCTGTCATATATAATTCTCTGTAATCATGTCTTGAGTGATAAATAATGAATTCGTTCTACGTATATTGATCAAATGATGTTATTCTTCTCAGAGAAAATGTCTTTAATTTTTTTGTGCATTTCCCATATTCATAATGAAAGTAATATTTATATATAATACAAAATTTTGCTTTTCAAGAATCTATATGGACATTAAGTACTTTTGCTTTTCAAAATAGTGGACATGCATCATAAAATGATTTAAATTGAGTTGTGATTCAATGTTATCCTTACAAATTCGTATTCCATGCAAGTCTGTTTTAGTATTTTCTTTTATAGTATCTTTTATATCAAAGAGTTGATGGTGTAATTGTACTGATTAGGTAAAAAAAATCAAGGATCTTTCATAACTTATTTCATTTTGACAATCTACCTTAAATATTCTACACGCAGGACTCTTGAAGGTAACCAAGTCAACTACAATAAATATTTCTTGATGGTCACTGCAAGCAACAATATAGGAGGCCCGATTCAAGTATTATTCTTTGAGAGTTGCAGCTAAACTTAGCTTTTTAAGAAATTCAAACATTTAAAGAATTAAAGAGCTTCAGAATTATCTTCCATTTTTTTCTATTTTACACTTTCTATTACATTTAAAGAAAATATTTTACCTTGAGAATTTTTTCCATATATTGTGGAGCATCAGATGATATTTGTTCAAAGAGTTGCATGCTAGAATGCATTAATGTGAGGGTAATGCTCTTCATGACGATGTAGTTAGGGGTTGGCAAAGAGAAAGCTATAGATATTACAAGCTCAGTTCAAAAATATGGAAATTTATTAGTTTTGATTAATTAAATTTGAATTCCAGTCCATCACTTTTTATATTTATAAATCAGAATTTTCTTTCTTATGCTTTTGTCATGCAATTTGTCCTGTAAGCTAGGGCTAGATTTTGAATAGAATTATTATGTCCAAGTCATCTTTGTCTTATGATTTCATATTCGATTATCATTTTATGATGCAGTGGAGCCGATAATCTCTTGGAGTGAGAAACCCAACGACTTTTCTAGATGGGGCAATGGTCAGTGGTCTTTTTTTCTTTCTATTTCACCCGTTCAAAGATTAATGAGGAAAAAATTTCTTAGTTTTGAGTGGTAGCAATGCGAACCATTGAGATTGAGATGACTTGCATTTATATAGAGTTTTAGTTGTTGTAGCTGAAATGGAAAATAAAAAAAGCATCAAGTAAGATTGTAGCCTGTTTATAAGTGATAATTTTTGTGATGACACTGATTTATTTGTGTCCTATCGTATTCTATAGTACCACTGATTTATTTTTTAAAATGATCAAGATGTTCTCCTTTCTAAGATATGGATTATGACCTCTTATTTTAACTTCATGTCTGTTATGTACATGCTAAATCTTAGAATAGTTACATTTGAGATAATTTGACTTTTTTTATTCAAATCTATAATAGACCAAATTTATTGGTTTTTTATACTAAATGTGCCTTAATGTATAGTTGCTACTTGTTTGGTATATATATATATTTTTTGGTTTTATTCATTTAATCACTGAATTTATCTTCATTTGCAGAGCATGAAGAGACTGATCATGAAGATTATGATGACTTTCCATGGTAGCAGTAATGGTTTGTACATTTTATTCGTGTCCTACCGTATTCTGTAGTACCACTGATTTATTGTTTAAAATGATCAAGATGTTTTCCTTTCTAAGATATGGATTGTGACCTTTTATTTTAACTTCATGTCTGCCATGTACATGCCAAATCTTAGAATCTCACCACGTAGTTACATTTGAGATAATTAGCTCTACTTTTATTCAAATCTATTGCACTATTGGTAATTTACTTCTTTTGTTCATCTATTCCATAATTTTTTGATTCTGATTAACATTAAGTGAAGCGGGTTCATAGTGTTCTGTGATTTTGAAAGTCCACAAGGAAAGAAAATTGGGAACCATCTTAAATATCCTTAGAGGCTCATTTGAATTTGACCCTTCTTGGGGTCTTTGGCTTCTATCATGTTCCTTATTAATTAAAAATAAATAAAAAATAATAGGGTGCCAGTTGTTATATTCTCTTAAAGCCGTATGGTTCGTTTGGTTCTCTCATTTTGGAGTTACCTGTAATTTTCTAATATTAGTTTGGATGCCCAGATTCATTGGTATAAGTTTTCATGTGCAGAAAAATCCTATCGTATATGTTTGATTTTGGAATTTATGTAATTTAATTCTCATGCTCCTAGGAATTTTTGCATTGTCCTTCCATGATTCCATGATTTTCTGCATATAATTTGAGTCACTCTCCTTAGTTAATTTAGTAGTGCAAACTTATGGGGAAGCTTATTTGTACTTCATTTTGAGTGCATTTATTGAAACTATAGTACATCTTTTGAAAGAATGGTTTCGGAACAAGTTTGACTTTCTTTTGGAATAAACAAGAGTGAAAGGGAAGAAAGAGGAGTTATGAATCATTAAGTTGTGTTGGGTAATGAATGCAAATTTTCTTTTCCATTGAATTGACTCTATCTTATTGTGCATTCATTTAAAATTTTTAGTAAAAGATTTCAAGTTGTTATCCAAGATCTTTAGTTTTTATTTTTTAAATGCAATTTTAAGATTTGTGTGTGACTATGAGTAAGTCAATAACTATTCTCATAAAAATTGATTCAATAGATAAAACATTGAAGAATGGTGAGCTCACTGTATTTCATGTTCATTGTTGATTTGTGTTGTTGAGTTATTTATGTATCTATTAATTATGCATGATTTGTGGGTTGAATCATGGATTTATATGAATGAATTTAAAGGTTGAATCAATAATAAGAACATGATGGATCATTGAAGAATAAGAAGATAAGAAATTGCATTATTGCACTCTGTATAAAAATTCTATACTCTTCAATACACTATTGTAGTGGACTCTTAAAAGTTAGATCCCTTGAACATAAAAGAAAAAATGACAAGCTTGCTCCTTTTTCATTTTCACTTCTCTGTTTTGTTCAGTCTCCAATTATTTTCCCCGATTGATAAGCAATAATGATGTTCTACTTTTTTAATCTGCATATTTAATTTACGAGTTTAACTGAGGTGCACCTGGTACACAGGTGCATCTGGAAAATCTCAACCTTTAGATCACTTTTTTATTTAATCCTCTCCACACAATAAAATAAAATAATTAAAAAGAAAATTAATAACTACCCACTATTTATTACTTTTACCTTATAAATCTATAGGTGCACCAGTGCACCATAGAATAACCCTTAATTTACATATAAGGTAATAAAACTTTTTGTTATCTTAATGAAGTGATTAGTGTAAAATGAAGCACTCATAAACTTTATTTAATGAAGAAGATTTGGTAGCTTTTGTTTTATTATGTGTTAACTCCTCTGGAAGTGGTAGTATCATTTACTTTTAAGGCATTGCTTTTGGCTACATGTCTAATAACATTTTGTTTCTTTTTCCATCTTACCTTCGTGATTAATAAATGTAGGTATCTTTATGATTTTGTAAAATGGAAAATCTAATTCATATATATAGCTGCATTTGTTGGTTTAACATGCATAAGTCTAATTATCTTTTAAGAAAATCTTATTCATGAGTAGTGGAAAATGTTATTACATGCACGTGTTATAGTCCATAGATTCAACGTAAATTGCACTATTTTGTTGAGCCATGAGTAGTGAATAACCTCCGTGACATTTCTTTTTTAGCCGGACCATGTTCACTTCTAAAGGGAAGTTAAAATATGATTATGAACAACAATCACAACTCTTCCAATTAAAAATGTTATGATCCACTTTACATATACATTCGGAATCTCTGAACTATTTAGTATGCTCAAAACCGTAGTTTGCTCAAAATCATTTTTGAAATCATATCACTATGCATTCTTATCATTTTTCTCCATGTGATTTATTGAGGTTTAGGGAAAACATGTTAACAAGATAAAACATGTAAAATCAATTAATTTTGATTATACAACAATGCAATGACATATTAACAATCTTGGAATTATGATTTTTCTGTATGATGAGTTTAGAGTATGTTTATCATATGCTAAGTTTAATGATTCATAAACTACAATTTTTTATTTTTATAATGATTCAGCTGATGGCCTCAAAGCTCTCTGCGAGATTAACATTATATAATATGATCTAAATGTGGTAATCAAAATTAAGTTCATTATTTGTCTATGTGGTAAGGCATTAAATGAATATAAGAGAATAAATTTGTTATTCTTATAAAATTTTAGCAAGGAATTAGGTAAACTTATGATGGTGTTTTGTTTATAAATATTATATTGTTCAAAAGATAAATACTGTTTGTTAATATATTATTTTACTAAATTAAAGTTTTGGTTTATAATTTTATAACTTCAGTAATAGTATAGTATTTAACATTTATAAACATGTAACACAAAAAAACATACATGAAATACATAATTTTATCAAATTGATATAAAACAAATTCTACGAATATAAGGAGATCAACGCATATGATTAGCTTCGTTCCCAAAACTCAACATCTTAAGGGTAAAATAAACAAATATTCAAAGAAAATAAAGTTTAATTTATAATATGCAATCTTCAATTTATTTAATCAGTAAATTTTTACGATTATACAACTTGATAAATCAATCCTATAACTTTATTTGTCTTTAAATAATAAATATCAAAATATTAAAAAAATGTTAAACGCAATCACGTGCATCGCACGGGTCGAAACACAAATTTACAAAAGAACTCAACTTGAAAAGTTCAATAATGTAATCAACATTTTTTGGGTTTAATTAATCATAGAAGTGTATAAAAAGATGGTCATAGTTTTGGTATCTTTGTTGCTATAAGGGATAAATGAAAAAAAAAAAAACTAATTCAATAATAGTTTATTTTTATTATTTGCTGATGAATTTTATAAATTTTTAGCCCTTTTATAAAATTTTTTGCGAAACTTAGTGGTCTTGCTAAGATTTATAGGACTTGCAAAGTCATATAAAGTTGAAAATAATTTTTATAAAATGAGGGAAAAAAATAAACGAATTTATAAGACTTTGCAAGTCTCAAAAATTTTTTAAAAATTGCAGAATGAACAAAATTGAAAATTTTTTTTATGGGACTACAATATACAAAATAAAATTTCTATTGATATCCATGTTGTCATCCGTTTTGTTTAATCTAATTATAGCTAATTTTGTGAAAATCTATACAAAAAAATATAATAATAATAATAAAATAAAAACAAAAATTCGGGATATAAAAATATTTGATTTATATTTAATCAATACCTACTTTAATACGTAAAAAATTAAAATAATTATTTATTTTTATCAAGTTAATTGTTTGATGAAAATTTTTCTTAGCTGATCATGCAGTTGTTAAGGTTTATAATTTTTTGACCTATAACTTTTTTTTTTTTTAGTTTTGATCACTTTGCAAAAACTATTTTCAAAATTATATGATTTGAAAAGTCCTATCTTTGCAAGGCTTCTAAATTTTTAAAAGTCCATGTGTTAGCGATATGGATGTTCATACTGAATCAATGTTGCCCCTAGAGTTGTCATTAATATTGCGTGTTATGTTTACCAATACTGAGTAATCTTCTCTATCAACCGGATATTAAAAACATTTTAAATCCAACCCCTAATAGCCCTATTTAGACACCCTACTTAAACCCCTTATTCTTTAGGGCTACAGATGTTTTGTTACAAACACTCAAGCTACAATGTTGCCCCTAAAGTTGCCATTAATGTTTCCTATTATGTTTACCATGCTGAATAACCTATTCTATCAACTGGATATTAATAATATTCTAAACCCAACCCCTAAAATCATATTTGGCACCCTACTTAAACCCCTTATTCTTTGGGCTACAGATGTTTGGTTAAAATGCTCAAGTAGGTCAATGTTTTCCTCGGAGTTCTTATTAATGTTGCATGAAATCTTTGCAAGTCCTGTGTGCTTTAAACGAATTTATAAGAATTTACATGTCCTATAAGTTTTAAAAAAATTTCAAAATGACAAAAATTGAAATTTTTTTATGGAAGTGAAATATTAAAATTAAATTTATTTTTATTGTTATATATGTTGTCATCAGTTTTAATTGATATAATGATAGTTAAATTTGTAAAGATCTATACAAAAAAAATTATGGGTTACAAAAATATTTTATTTATATTTAATCAATGTCTACTTTAAACGAATAAATTCATTTTATCAATTTAATTTTTTGATGATTTTTTTTTCATAGTTGAGCATGTAGTTGGTAACGTTTTTATTTTTAGACATATAACTTTGAATTTTTTTTGTTTAGGTCATTTTGCAAAACTATTTTCAAATTTATAGAACTCGCAAAGTCCTGTAAGTATTTGCAAGGCTTCAAAATTTTGAAAAAAAAAACTTTACAAAAGAAATTAAGATTTTACCAAATATGCTCAAATAGCCTCAGTAGCGTCTGATTCGTGGATTTTTCATGAACGTACCAATTTGCCTTGGTAATCGCCTAAATCGTACTCAATTTCTACACAAATCAGAGCTCAAAACACGTGAATTATCACTCTCATCAGACATAACAAAAAATCAACTACATGAAAACCATTTGTACCCTATCGGGGGCTTGACGGGATATCTAGGTTCACCCTACTTGGGTACTTTTATTTGGTTGCCTCTACTCAAGTTATAAAAGCAGTCGGATGGTACTATATGTTGCCAATGCAACCACCTTTTGTGTTGTCCCATTATTTTGAATTGACATATAACCAAATCAACTACATGGAAACCATTTAAACCTATCGGGGACCTGAAGGAGTATATAGGTTCACCCTGCTCACGGGGCTTTAATTTTTTTGCCTCTACTCAAGTTATAAAAGCAGCCGGATGGTATTATATGTTGCCAATGTGGTTACATTTTGTGTTGTCCCATTATTTTGCATTGACATATAACAAAATCAACTAGATAGAAACAATTTGAACCCTATCGAGGACCTGAAGGGCTGTATAGGTTCACCCCGCTCGCAGGGCTTTAATTTTTGGCATCTACTCAAGTTATAAATGCAGCCGGATGGTGATATATGTTGCACATGTGGTTACCTTTTGTATTGTTATACTATTTTGCATTGACATATAACAAAATCAACTACATGGAAACTATTTAAATCCTATCGGGGACCTGAAGGGTTGGATATGCACACCGCAATCGCGGGACTTTAATTTTTTGGCCTCTATCAAGTTATAAAAGCAGTCAGATGGTATTATATGTTGCCAATGCGGTTACCTTTTGTGTTGTTCCATTATTTTTCATTGACATAACAAAAAAATCAACTACATATAGAAACCATTTGAACCCTATCGGGGATCTGACGGGATATCTAGGTTCACCCCACTTGGATGATTTTATTTGGTTGCCTCTACTCAAGTTATAAAAGCAGTTGGATGGTACTATATGTTGCCAATGCGGTTACCTTTTGTGTTGTCACATTATTTTGCATTGACATATAATAAAATCAACTACATGAAAATCATTTGAACCTATCGGGGACATGAAGGGGTATATAGGTTCACCCCACTCGCGGGGCTTTAATTTTTTGCCTCTACTCAAGTTATAAAAGCACTCGGATGATAATATATGTTGTCAATGCGGTTACCTTTTGTGTTGTTCCATTATTTTGCATTGACATATAACAAAATCAACTACATGGATACCATTTGAACTCTATCGAGGACCGGGGTATCGATGTTCACCCGCTTGGGTGCTTCCATTATTTTATTTTTTTCCCTCTAATCAAGTTACAAAATCCCCAATAAAATGATTAAATTTTTAAGAACTAACCCTAATAATAATAATAAGGGTTAGTTGAAAAAAAAAAATTCAACCTTTACTTATACTGTAAATAATTCTCAACCTTTGAGAAATTGCAAAAAAAAAACCTCGACCTTTGAGTTTTGTGCAAAGCGCACCTCGACCTTTGCCACGTCTGGTTTGAGTTTATTGCCAAAGAAACCTTAACCTTTACTTCTATTGCAAATAAATCTCAACCTTAGAGATTTTGGCAAAAAAAAAAAACCATCAGATTTTTTATATTTTTTAAATTGCTCCAATCTAATAAAAAATTTATATTTTTATTAAAATTATATTCTCAAAAATTATTATGTAATATAATAAAGTTTTAATATGATATTGATTTAATTCAAAAAAAATTACAACAAACTAATACATGTTAAATAAATATTTAAAATTTTATATTTTATTATGTGAGCGAAATTTATTATCTTTAATATTTAAGTTGTGAATAATTATAAAATATCTAAATATTTAAATTCTTCTCATTTTTAAAACTTACATTTCAATGGTTACGTTTGTTTCAATGCTTACATTTATTTTTTTCACGTTGATTAAGGAATATAATATTTTAATGGATAGTAAGTTTAAAGATATAATATTTAATGCAAGTGAGTAAGTGTATTATTATTGTATGTGGGTCTTGTGGTAATATATTAATTTTTTTTAGGTGGGCCATATGCCAAAAAGAGAAAAGAAAAATTGTAATGAGATGCTAAAAATATAAATATGTAAAGATTCAAATGGGTGGAGAGAGTACATGAAAATTTAGTTTGTATAAATTAAAACTTAACTAATACTACTATTTATTGTCTGTATAAAACTATGAGTTTATAAATTAAGCCTACATGAATTATAAATTATTTTTATATATATATTTTTTGTCTTATAAAAATATATATATATATATATATATATATATATATATATATATATATATATATATATATTGTCATATTAAATATAACATAAAATTACAAAAAAATCTTAAGACATGTTCAAGAATACTTTGAATTTATAAATTATAAAAATTTTATAATACATAAAATATTTTAAAAACTAAAATAAATTTATTATTTATTTAATAATTTTTAGAATTTAAATTTTAAATATAAAATATAATGGGTGCATTTTTAAAAATAAATAATTAAAAAATCTGATAATCTTTTTTGCCAAAATCTCAAAGGTTGGGATTAAATCGCAATTTAAGTAAAGGTTGAAGTTTTTTCTACAATAAACTCAAATATGACGTTGCAAAGGTCAACGCCATAACGGGCGTCGAACAACCCTCTCCTGCCCGTTGGGTGCGTTTTGTACGAAACTTAAAGGTCGAGATTTTTTTTCAAATTCTCAAAGGTTGGGATTTATTTGCTATAGAAGTAGATGTTGAGATTTTTTTTGCAATTAACCCTAATAATAATAATAATAATAATAATAATAATAATAATAATAATAATGATGATGATGATGATGATGATGATGATGATGATGATGATGATGATGATGAATTGAAAATATGAAATAAGTGGTATATCACGTTGCAAAAATAAAAGTTGTAATAGAAATGAAAAAATTAAATAAATCACATATTAAATTGAAAAAAATAAAAACATGATAGAATTGAAAATATTAACTAAATTGCGTATTAAATTGACAAAAATAAAAACTCGTGGTGGTAAATTTTAGAATTTAACTCATTTTTATATTATATTTTTGTCCTTGTTAAAGGATTCAGGGTTATGAGTTTTATATATAATCAATGTCTATTTTAAATGATAAAATTGAAATAATTATTTAATTTAAAAACAATTAATTTTATCATGATTGCAAGTGTAGTTATATTTTCTATTTTAATAAAGTGAAATTTAATTTGAAACAAAGGAATATTGTCTTTTGCAAGTCTTGTAACTTTTATTTTATTACTTATGGTGCTTTTGCAAAAACTTTTTAAGTACTTTTAGAATATTTTTGCAATCCTGTTAAAAGTAAAAATTTGTTTTCTCATAAATGAAAGGCCAACAAACATTTTCTCTGCAATAAAAAGTGAAAAATGATACAATAGATAGATTATATATATATATATATATATATATATATATATATATATATATATATATATATATATATATATATATATATATATATATATTTCTTCTAGATACTTATGAAAAAGATTAATTTTCATAACTAATCCAAATACCAAAGTTCAATCAGAAATCAAAATGGCTAAAGATCAAGTAATCAAAAATAATAAATCTAACACGATCTATAATAAATATGAAATTCAAATCGAGTTACTTCTATTTAATACGCTCTAACACCTTACACCTTATTACTCACAGCCCACCGCATGTAGACTGTAGTAGACAAGGTCAACATCCTTGCTCTCTTTGCCATCAATGACAACCCCCTCTCCTTATGAATCCATTTAAAAGATGTTAAGACGTTTTATTACGGTTGAATATAAAAAAGCAATACTTCATTAAAAAACACAAATACATTACTGAATAAAAATAATACAGATTGGATTCACAAGATATCAACTCTTATTTGTATAAAATTAATAGATGTGAGTCCTATGATAATATATTAATTGTTTTAGGTGAGTTTCATTAATAACAAAAAGGGAAATGTAAATATTAATTTGGGACGCCCAAAATAAAAATATGTAAAGATTGAAATGGACGGAGGGAGTATATATTTTCTACCAAGATATAAAAGAAAATATATTTATGGGAGTATCACCAACACAACTATACACTTAAATAACAATAATTAGGCGACAACAATTGTCAGATCGTGTTTCTTTATATATATGCTACCAAGATTAATTCATGTGAAGCTGGGCAGGAATACTAAGGTTGCGTATTCATTAAAATGGCTTCTTGTTTATCAAATTGAGTAGGTGCAGGTACAAAATATTAAAATTTCACGGTAACAATACAAGTTGTGTAAACTGCAAGTAAATAGTAGCCAGTAGGAATAAATTAAATTACCATTATGAAGTCCCCATCAGATTCCTTGAATGTAGATATGGCACCGTGGCTGCTTTATCATAAGATATCTACAACCCAGAATATGAGAAAGAAGCAATAAATTTCACATAGAGATAAGAAATAAAAACGAGTGCACATTACACTAGAATAGTACGAGAAACTTTCATAAGCTTTGCCGTATTCCTACTAAGAAAAACTCTACTTAAAACAATGTGGCAACTTACTAAAATCTTTCAATTCGTTGTTCACAAGCCAAGAAGTTTCTAGCATCAGCTTCATCTAATGATTGATCATTGGTTTTCATAAATTCTCTCAATAACCAGTTATCACAGCACCAACAAATCAGAAAGTAGAATGGTTTTCTTGATTAGAAAAATCACAATTAATCCCTACCCCTTTCTCCACACTAGCAAAACAGGAAAGAAAAAGGTCCAAAAACAGAACCCCTAACAACACTTTCTACTTATTAAGTTTAGAATTTTAGGGTTAAGGATACGAATACAAACTATCACAAAGCTTACAAAAAACTGTTCTTTTCTTGAATTGTTATTGAACAGAATTATTTAATTTTTCATAAGTAGAATTATCATGAAGCAGCTGCATCATGTGCTATTAAAACATACCAACAGAGAAGAGGCCAAAGTGCCATCTTCTGGTCTCTCATCATGATCAATCTCCAGAAGTGATCGACCTGGTAACCAATTTGTCGTGCACTACTGCAAAAATAGATATACCTTAGAACAAAAGGACAAATAAAATTAACAAAACAAAGTAAGTTATAGTCAGTAACAAAGCAAATAATTACCATTCAAAAACTAATCAAATTTAGCAAGATATTAGAATCATGCTAAAGCTGCTAAAATAAATATTAAACAGAATTGTTGATTACGAGTAAGGCAAAATCTCAATCATACCAAAAAGAAAAAATCGAACACGATAGCAAATTGAATAAAAGAGTAGGCAAAGTCTCAAAAGCACATTTCTTCTTTTCAACCTATGCACTAAAAATAAGTGTGAAGGCTCATTACTCTATTAATACAAACTTTAGATGGGTTGTTTTCAAACAAAGTGAAAGTTGATTCACAAGAAGATGAGTTAAGAATGGAAACAAAGAAATAGAATCCCTGCTAAATCTAAGGTCAAAAACAGAGAAATAATGCCAAAAGTAGACAGTAGGAAATAACCTCTCAGTTCTTTCTTTCGTCTTTTGGGCTTTTGAGAAAGCCCATCATGTACACTTGCTTTGTGGCCAAACACATTAATATTTAATTACTATAAAAAGCTAAAGCACTGATTGTATATATAAATATATACCTGTAGCAACAAAAAACACAAACTTTGTCCAGCTGCAAGTTACTGATCACAATAAATGAATTGCAAAATGAGAAATTAACAGCAGTAAAGAGTCATCTTTATCCTTCTTAAATTATAACCAGATCAATCACAAGGCAAAAGAGAGTCCTTTAAAAAATGGAACAGGGGCAGCAAATGCCTGCCCCATCCGTGTATGAGGCATACCCAAGTCAGTCAATACCAACAATGCACTCAATAAAATACAGCAGGGATAAACATGTGAATCATGAAAAGCATCATTGTAACACCCAGTATGTTCACACTGCAATTTTTCTGTCATGGCCCAATCTTTAAAGCCAAGAATTTCCAAATCCTTGAAGCCCATTATTTCGAATGCTTAAAAGCCCAGCCCAAACCTTTACTTCTATCAGCAGTGAATTCAAATTTAAACAAAAAAGGATTTCTTGCTCCTTAAGAAAAAAAACGAATCGTAGTCTTCTGGAGATATTATTCCCTCTTATCAACTCCTTTATCTTCGGGAAAACGGGTTAGTCCTATGAAGATTATTTCGATCCGCCGTGTGAATAAAATTTCAATCTCTCTCTTTTCTCTACACACGCTGACTTCGCTTCACGTATTCTGCAAACGGAGAGAGAGGTAAAGTTCTCACTTTCCTTTTTCTTTTCTTTTCTTTTCTTTTCTTTTCCTTTCTTTCTTCTTCCTTCGATCATTATGGAAAACCAGAAAAAAAACACTTGTTTCCTTCTTTATTTATTGCTTCAAACTTAAAAACACTAACCCTAATATTCTCAATTTGCAACCCTTATGTAAATATATATGTAGATTAGTTGTACAATAGTTTATCGAAGTTATAGTAGTAACGGTCGATCATGATATTGTAGGTGACGAAGGAGACCCTGATATTGTCGTTAGTACTTGAACATTAGACATCACTCGGTTAAAAGGCGGGGATTTCTTCATTCTTATATGTGTTTAGATGATTTCGTATGTAGTAATTGAAATAAACTTGAAATTTTTGTCACCTTATGAGTCGATGATCATACTTGAATGTTATGGGATCATATATTACATGGGTATGGGCTGTAATGGTGCCATACTATAGCATGGGTTTGGGCTGTAATGGTGCCATACTATAGCATGGGTAAGGGCTGTGAAGAAGTGTCTTACTAACGAATCGCAATATCTCTAAAGTTACATGGATAAGGGCCGAAAGGTGTCTTATTTTGGCATGATAAGATTGTATTGTAAGTGAATTAAATTCTCGCATATGGATTATTTGATGTATGTAAGCATGTTTAGATCTTCACTGAGCGTGTGATTGCTCATCCCGATAAATATTCTTATCACAGGTTGAGCGTGACAAAGCGTACGAGCGGGGGTTGTGTGTGATGAGACTTAATAATAAAACTTCAATTTTATGCAGCGTATATTTGTGCTGCAAGCTTCCTATTTCTTTATCTATTTAATTGAATACTTATGTTGGAACTGATTCTTCACGTTTGCGTAGGGTTTTGGTTCTGGTTAGTGAATTGAAATTTATTTCGTTCGATGTTCTGTTGGAATTGTTAATAATTGATGCCATGTGTTATTGAGCCATCGGAAGTGTTTCGCAAGTTTTCACAAGGTTGGCGTGTTTATTTAGTAGGATGCATGTTGTAGGTTATTAATGACATAGGTGATGAAATCAGTTTGCAATTCAAATCCACTGCTTATGTGTGTTGTCGGTTAGCATGCATGATGGTGTGTTGTGTCTGGAATCGATAATAGAGTAAAGAAATTGTGAGGTGGTCAGCTGTATGCTTAGTTTTGTGATTTAGTTGGTGATAGACTTGTACCTAGCGGTACAAGTGCACTTGTGGAAATAAATTATTATCATATCTTTTTTTGTTTTATTAGCATTGATTAGCAGGTTGTGTGGTACCGATGTGGTGGATTCGTGGCATGCATGTAAGAATTTTAGTTGGGTTGTTTTTCTTGAATTGCCTTCCATCCTGCTATATATTAACATATGACAGGCTTTGACAATTGAGGAGTACTTATATGTACAACTCAAGTTTGCATGCCACCTATTATACAAATAAAAGTTATAGGGTATAGTGGGGTTATTGTATTACAGTGTTGTTCTGTTTGGGGTTGTCCTTCACCTTATATTATTTATTTCAATAGAACAGAATGGGATGTCCCGCATGCTCATATGGTGGTGTGTAGAAGTAAACTTACTGTCCTCTAAAAAAAATTTCTGCAGAATTTGGTTAAATTTACAGGACCTGCCCCCTTTCATTTAATTCCTTTTATTTGGAGTGAATGGCGTTAAAGATTTCTAAAACTTGTAGGACTAGACTCATTTCTATACTCTCCTAAGTGCGAAATTACTTTTAATTTGTAGATGTAAGATTTTAGTCATGCCCAATTTAAATATTGAGTTTCCAAAATACTATGCAAACTTCCCTTTATAAAAATTGGGGTGTGACAATCATCTATATCATGTTTAAAATCAAACGAATTACCAATGATATGCCCATTTGACAGAAGTGAGCACTCAAAACAATCAGATGCAAATAATCAACAAAATAGAAAATGAGCAAACTGCATGATGCCCATTGAAGAAGGAGCTCTGCTGAAAAAACAGAGATAATGTGAAAGAAGGGCGCCGATTGCTAAGTTTTGAGGCCAGCCCTTTTGTGATTAGGGTCGAAGAATCGATCCCTTAAGTAAACCATAAGTCAGCGCTGTAACAACAAATTTTGTGTTTATAATAAAATAAATACAAATTGCGTACAAAGATAATTTCAGATGGATTTAATTTGTAGAAGATGTAAGTGAGTTACAATCTCAATCAATCCTCTGATTCCTCTCTCGAACCAACGTGGCTTTGACTCGACTTTGACTTGACTTGTGTGTTGACTTTGACTGGAGTGTACGCTGACTGTGTTGACAGTTTGTGTTGAACTGGATTTTCAAATGAAGTTTTTCTGAGCTCGAGTGTGTAGCCTTGAATGTTGACCCGGAGAGGTTGAACCTTTGTTCAGATTGAACGTTTACTGAGAGCTTTCCACGAAGAACACTTGATCTGGGGGACTTGGAGCCTTGATCCCGGATTGGTGGTAGTTCTTTGCTTGAAGCTTGCTTGAAGATGCTTTAAAGATTTTGAGCTTGAAGCTTGACTTGTAGTTTGAAGATGCTTTGAAGATATTAAGCTTGAAACTTGAAGACTTGAAGATTTCTTGAAAATCTTCGCTTGAAGCTTTGAAGACTTGAAGTTGAAGGTCCTCGGTTGAAACTTTGAAGACTTGAAGCTTTGAAGCTTTGAAGATCCTCGCTTGAAGGTCTTGAGCTTGTTCTTTCCTTGAAGCTTGAAGATTTGAAGATCGCTTGAAGATCCTCGCTCGTTCTTCGCTTGGAGCTTGAAGATCTCGAAGACTTGAAGACGTGTTCTTCTCTTGAAGCTTTGAAGGCTTGAAGATCCTTGAGTGTTCTTTGCTTGAAGTTTTGAAGATTTGAGGGACCACTGCTCGTGTTCTCATTCTCTTCAGGAGCGTCTTGTCTTCGGTTGCTTGTATGTGTGTGTGTGTCCGTCCTCCAAATGAATGGAGAGGACCCCTTTATATAGGTAAAGGGTGAAGTCCAGGTCTATTTGCGTCTTACTTAACGAGCATGGGCCTCCAACTTGCTGGATCATAATCAGGCCTATTTGACTTGGGCCTGATTTAATTTATTTTGGCTTATTTGACTTGGGTCAGACCTCATTTGACTTGGGTTTACTTGACTTGTGTCAGATCTCATTTTAATTTAAGTCCACTTAATTTATTGGGCTCAAATTAATTATCAATTATTTATTAATTTACTTTAGGAATTAATTTATTTAAATTTTAAAATAAATTAAAATGGATATTTAATCAATAAAATCCACGTGTCACCATTTAATTGGACCGTAAATTTTAATTTCTTATAAATGCCCCTCGCGATTTGTTTATGGACGTCATGTCTTGATATGAAAGAATCATAAAATTTTTGTAACATTTGTAATGTTGGGCTTGAGAAATTACTTTATTCAACAAAGTAATAATATTTTTCTTAGCACAAATCTTTATTCAAGTGGCCTACTTTTGTTTTCTTAAGCCTAACTTTTTTATTTTCTCAAGCTCACGTCAACTTCTTCCCTACTCAATTTCAGCTTTCAGGGTCAAGGAAATATGTAACAACTTTTGTTTCATGCTTATGCTTATTAAGACGATTTGCAAATCTCATTCCAATCAATTAATTTTATTTGTAATAAAAGAATTCTCTTAAATTTTGGGAGATTTCAATCATGCAAATAACTTTCGTAAGGCTCTTCACTATATAATAAGAAGATTGGTGCATTTGACTTCTTATTGTAAGAATTTATTTATTTTTATTATTTTCTTTTTTATTTTTTTTAATTTCCTTCCCTTTCAATTTTCTTTTACTGTATCTAATGCATTCTCTCTCTGTCTCCTGTAGATTTCCTCGGGAGATCACTTAAACTGTAAATCCCACGTTTTCTTTTGGCGATGGCGCAAAGATGACACGGGATTGACGGCCTAGCAAAGATAGTGACTTCCGTCATTATCTCTTGGCGATGTTCGGTGCCACTGGCGGAGGGAGGAAGCCAAGAACCCGGGTGATAGGCTCGAAGAAAGATTCGTCTTCTTCGATAATCGATGATGGCGAGCAGCTGTGGTCGACAAACGGCGGCGATTTGCTGGTAAGTGAGTCCAACGATCGACAGCCGTGGATGGTGGTGATCGGAGGGCTTCGCGGAAGATCAGCGGCCAAAACTCCGGCGACGATGATGGTGGACCTGACGGCAACTGCGTGTGGATCTGCGGCAATCGACTGTGGGTAGATGGCGATTCTTCAAACTTGCGCCGGTGGCCAGAAGTGAGAACGCGGCGGCTGGTGTTGCAACTCGGCTATCATCGGCGACCGGTGGTTGATCGGATCAGGCGACGAAACTCGCGGCCATAGCGATGGGTAAGCGGTGAAGTTTGCAACGGACCCACGAGACTTCCACTAGCTGGCGTCGCGCTTCCGGCAGCGAGGCGGTACCTTGGCCGGACCAAGACCGATGGCGAAAGATGGAAGACCCCGCGGTGGAATGGTGATCGTAAGTGATGGCCTCGTATGGAGTCGGCATGGTTGACGGGAGATCGCGGGCAACGAACGCGGCTGTCAATGTAGACAGTCGGCGAAGGGCTCCTCCGGCGAGTTGGTGAGAAAGCGGTGGTTTCGGCTGACGTCGGTCATGGTGTTGCGGTGATTAGATGGCGATGGGCCGGTGGATGAGGGCGGCTGATCTAGTTGCTGGGGGCATGACCGATGGCAAAGTGAGCGTCGGCGGTCGCGGCTGGCGAGCAGATCTGGGGAGGGGGCGACGAACAGCGATGGTGGCGATAGACCTCGGCGGATGGCGATCTCGCGTGGCTGAGCGCCGGGTTGGTGGCTGACCTCGGCGGACAGCGGTTGATGGCCGAGGGAGCGGCGGTCGGGACGGCGCGGCAACCGAAGAACAGCGACCGAAGGGCTAGCGGGGCATGAATTTCCAGCGGTATGTGAGTAGTGAGATGTCGACAGACCTCGACGGCAAGCAGTACCTCACCTGGCGGAGTCGCGACTCTGGCGCAAACACAACCTTGGCTTCGACGCGTGTGAAAATTGAAAAGCAGATTTCAATTGTCTTCTGCAGATGGGTACTGAGAATTCACATGGAAGGGGTGATCAAATTTGAGTTTCCAAGTCAATTTTGACTTCTTTAGCCCAATTGACTTAATTATTTTGGGATTATCAATTTGGGCTTCCTTCAATTGCACGCTAATGAATCACTTGGGCTCTATTATATATTCATTTGGGCTCACATTTCCTTTATTCTTCTACAGCCATTCTGGGCTTTTGAATTAATTATTCTTGGGCTTGTTGTAAGTGGGCCACCAACTTGAATTCTTATTAATTAATCCAGGCCTGGTTCTATTTTGGGCAAATTAATTATGCCAATAAAATAGACGCGGCCTTGATTAAATTCAATCCGTTTGGCCAAGTTTAAATTAATTAAGCATACGCGCTAATTAATTTAATTGATCAGCTTCAATATTTGAGTCTCCATCGTATGTATTAAAATTATGAATTTAATAATTAATTAATTGCCCCATGAATTTATTTTGGGTCGTTTAATTAATTAAATTCATAAATTTTAAACTAACATGCACCCTTTTTTTCTTGCAGAATTGTCTAACAACATTTTTTCATTAGAATGAAACAATCTGCACAAAGAAATTACATCAATTTTGCTTCCGCGAAGTGGATGAGTAGCATCCATGGGGAACAATATCGGCCTGCCACTCTTCTTTAAATGGAATTAACAGAGCAACATCAACATCGCTATTCTTCATTGAAATGGAATCGACAGAGCAACATCAACATCATCACTCTTCCCCGAAATGACATCGACAGAGCAATATCAACATCACCACTCTTCCCTCCTTGAGGTGGAATCGACAAAGCAATATCAACATTGTCACTCTTCCATCCTTGAGATGGAATCGACAGAGCAACATCAATATCGCCACTCTTCCATCTTTTGAGATGGAATCGACAGAGCAGTATCAACATCGCCACTCTTCCATCTTTTGAGATGGAATAACAGAGCAGTATCAACATCGCCACTCTTCCATCTTTTGAGATGGAATCGACAGCAGTATCAACACCGCCACTCTTTCATCTTTTGAGATGACACTTCTGCTTCTAATCCTTACACTTTATTTATGGCATTTATGCTTCAACTCTTTATTTCTCTCACAAGCTTGATAAGAATAACTTGAATCATGACTGAACTTAGTGAGCTACTAAGTTGCCTACGTACCTCTTTGCAGAGGATCAAGTCATTACGTAGTTCAAAGAGACATAGTTTGATTTTGGGGGGTGCCGTGCATAGCTTATACTCATGTGGGCCAAGAGTTTGTCGTACACAGTTTATACTCATACGGACCAGGAGTTTGTACAATTTATACTCATGCGGACCAGGAGTAACATGCAGTTTAGGCTCGTGCATCAAGGAGCATTGTACTTGAATTTGTTGACGTTTTATACTCGTCAATGAGTATTATGTGGGCAGTTTTCGCTCGTGTCAGGGAGCATTAACTTAAGAGATTTTAGATAGTTTAAACTCGTATCAAGGAGTGTTGTGTGGACAGTTTTAGCTCATATCAAGGAGCGTTGTTTGTGGATTTTTAGATAGTTTAAACTCATATCAAGGAGTATAGTGTGGACAGTTTTAACTCATATCAAGGAGCATAATGTGTGAGAATTTTGGATAGTTTTAACTCATATCAAAGAGCGTAGCTTGTAGATAGTTTTAGCTCATATCAAGGAGCGTAGTGTGGACTTGAGAGATTTTAGATAGTTTAAGCTTTATCAAGGAGTGTCATGTGTAGACAGTTTTAGCTCGTATCAAGGAGCTTTGTGTGGACAATTTTAGCTCATATCGAGGAGCATTATGCAGACAGTTTTCGCTCGTGCCAATGAGCTTTGAATTTGATTTATCAACAGTTCATTGCCCCCAATATTGGGATGTGCTGTTTTCTCTTGCTTCCATTTCATTTCTATGAATTTTTATGGAAACTGCAGTCTTTGTTTGTGGTTCGTCTTCCACGAGCTCATCAGAAGGCATGTCTTCAAACTCGTAGGAGTTTTGAATGGATGGCCATTCAATGTCATTTGATGTCAAGCTCAACTCAATGTCATGAGCTCTTGTATCCAACTCTTCAAAAGTCTTCGGCTGGATTCCTTGGAGAATATATCATAGGCTCTATTGCATCCCTTGAATGCACATGTTGATGGAAGAGACTTCGGACAATTGATCTTTGCAGTTCAAGCTTAGATTTCTCCATCGATTAATGTAATCGAGGACATATTCTTTATCACTTTGCCGAGTATTTGTTAGCTCCATCATGCTAACAGTTCTTCGCGTGCTATAGAAACGGTTGATGAATTCTTTTTCCATTTGCCCCCAACTGTCAATGGAGTCGGATTCCAAGTTGATGTACCAATCAAAGGCATTTTCTTTTAGAGATATGACAAATTGTCTCACCATGTTATCTCCAGAGGTCTCAGTATTATTGCATGTCTAGACGAAGTGAGCCACATGCTATCTTGGGTTGTTTGCCATCGGATTGTTAGAACCTTTGAGGTTGGTAGTCAGCTGACATCTTCAAGTTGACAATTCTCTTTGTATGTGGCTTTTTGTAGGCAACAAAAGATTTGGAACTCCTTTCAAACTTGTCTTTTATCGTCTCTATCACGATATTTTTCAGTTGGTTGATAGGAAACATCTTGTCAGCTGAAACTTGTATATCTTTTTCAACTTAATTCATTTTAGATGGATGTTGTTTCGCGGAGTCCTCCTCCTCATGCTCATCCTCAACCTGTTTCTTATTTGTATGGCTTGTCTCCGTACATATATTTTTTTCATAAGTACGGAAATCTTTACGTCTTGAGCTTTCATGTGCTTGTTGAGTCCTTCAATGGCTCTCATCATACTTGCGAGTTGATCCTCAATGGTTATAGCACTTGTCGTCATCACTGCAGCTTCAGTTGAGGTAGATGATGAGCTTGGCGTCGAGCGAGGAGTTGAGCAAGCAGAAACATTTTCACCACTCTTGTCTCCGTGCAATGGCTTGTCGAGAGTAATCCCCACCATATGGTTTGCCTCTACGGAGCCTTTGGGAATACTTCTTGTAACGACTCCAACCTTTTCAGTTTACAACTCTGGAGGCTTTGATGCAGCAGGCCTTTGTATCGTAATCTTGAGTGGAGTTATCTTTTGAATCTCTTCAGTTTGCAGCACTGAATGCTTTAAGTAGAAGGTCTTCTTATTGCAATCCTGAGAGGACTCATGTTTTGTATCTTCGAACTTGTAGAGAGAAGAGATTAGAGGTTGAGGCTGTCCCACTGGGTGTGCCAGAATTTGTAACAACAATTTTGTATTTATAATAAAATAAATACAAATTGCGTACAAAGATAATTTCAGATGAATTTAATTTGAAGAAGATGTAAGCGGGTTACAATCTCAATCGATCCTCTGATTCTTCTCTTGAACCAACGTGGCTTTGACTCGGCTTTGACTTTGACTTGACTTGTGTGATAACTTTGACTGGAGTGTACCTGACTGTATTGACAGAGTATGTGTTGAGCTGGATCTTCGCTTGTCTGAGCTTGGGTGTGTAGCCTTGAACGTTGACCCAGAGGCGTTGAGCCTTTGTTCGGATTGAACGTTGACTGAGAGCTTTCCACGAAGAACACTTGATTTGGTGGACTAGGAGCCTTGATCCTGGATTGGTGGTAGTTCTTGGCTTGAAGCTTGCTTGAAGATGCTTTGAAGATCTTAAGCTTGAAGCTTGACTTGCAGTTTGAAGATGCTTTGAAGATCTTGAGCTTGAAACTTGAAGACTTGAAGATTTCTTGAAGATCTTCGCTTGAAGCTTTGAAGACTTGAAGTTTTGAAGGTCCTCGATTGAAGCTTTGAAGACTTGAATATTTGAAGATCCTTGCTTGAAGGTCTTGAGCTTGTTCTTTCCTTGAAGCTTGAAGATTTGAAGATCGCTTGAAGATCCTCGCTCGTTCTTTGCTTGGAGCTTGAAGATCTCGAAGACTTGAAGACGTGTTCTTCTCTTGAAGTTTTGAAGGCTTGAAGATCCTCGAGTGTTCTTCGCTTGAAGTTTTGAAGATTTGAGGGAGCACTGCTCCTGTTCTCGTTCTCTTCAGGAGCGTCTCATCTTTGGTTGCTTGTATGTGTGTGTGTGTCCGTCCCCCAAATGAATGGAGAAGACCCCTTTTTGTAGGTGATGGGTGAAGTCCAGACCTGTTTAGGCCTTACTCAACGGGCTTGGGCCTCCAACTTGCTGGACCATAATCGGGCCTATTTGACTTGAGCTTATTTAATTTATCTGGGCTTATTTGATTTGGGCTTGATTGACTTGGGACATGTCTCATTTTAATTTAAGTCCATTTAATTTATTGGGCTCAAATTAATTATCAATTATTTATTAATTTACTTTAGAAATTAATTTATTTAAATTCCAAAATAAATTAAAATTAATATTTAATCAATAAAATTCACGCGTCGCCATTTAATTGCATTGTAAATTTAATTGCTTACAAGCGCTGACTAGAGGAAACCACACGGCCAATGATACTGTCACACAGAGGGTACATTGAATCAGGCTGAAGTGTAGTCAGCGGGGGGCGATAGGTAGGAAACTTCCCTTGGGAGCGATGAAAGCCCCAATTCCAGACGAGGAATTAGAGTTTGTAAAAATTCTTAACGAACAGGAAGGACGCTGTCACCAGCGCCCCCCGACGGCAGGTTTGACTTTGAAGAAATTTCAAACAACAGCGATGAAGGGCATCGATTCTGGCAGTGAATCGCAAACCATAGCGAACTCCGACGCTTGATTTGTTACCAAGGACGGCGCGGCCGACATCAATTGGAGAAGCCCAAATAGTGGGCGGCGGGATGCAGGCTGTCGCACCCTAGGGAACGAGCAACGGCGATGATGGGCCCAGATGTAGCGCAAGCCCTAGGGGCTCCGATTGGGGGCCAGCGTGAGGGCCAATAATGGTGGCATCAATGGATGGAACCAACGATATAATAATTATTCTTCTCGTGCGGTGGTTGGAGTCGGCGCAAGCCCTAGGAGACGGTGCGGTCGACGGGACGGTGCTGGTGATCCCAGCGATGAGTCGCAAAATCTTAGCAGGGGAGTGATAGACCATGGACGGCGGCTGCTGGGTCTAAAAATGGGAAAGTCTAGGGGTGGGGGGAGAAAAAATTTAGAGAGAGAAAACTTAGTTCTCTTCTCCGACAACCTTTTCTTTCTCCGGCAGCTCTGTTTTGAGAAGATTTTCGACTGTGAGAGTGCATCGTCGATTTTGAAAATCTTCTCCAAAAATTTCAATTTGAATTGAGCGGGTGCCTAGGTTTTGGAAGTAGGGCGAGGAAGGTAGGGGAGGAGGGTTACCGGATAGGTGGCTAAAATTCTTATAATTAGCCGGTTGATCAATTTGGAGGGACAACATGGTAATTTTATATGACTGTGGTACCTAAATTCATGTTTTTGGTTATAAAACTACTAAAAACTTGAGGTGGAGAATAAACAAACACGCCACCAAAAATTTGTATAAAAAACCTTTTTCCCCATTAATTATTTATGCATGTACTTCCAAATGAAAAATGAAAATGGTGGCCTCAAACTTGACGCATGTTGGTTAATTTTTTATTATATACTTTACACTTTTTTTTATCTGTTCCACCTTTTATATACTCCCTCCCTCCGTCCCGAACAAGGAGATGTATTTGCTGTATCTTTTGTGAGAGCTTTATGCAGTCAAACGTAGCTGTTTGATTGGGACTGAGGGAGTATATGTTTCTAAAAATGAAAAAAATACATTTTCACAAAATTTTACACACTTAAAACTTTTCTTTTATATGTTCCAGCACTTGTATATGTCTCTAAAAATGCAAAAAATACATCTCCATAAAACAAATTTTTTACACACTTTACACCTTTTTTTTTTTTTTTTATCTTTTTCAACACATATTTCTAAAAATACATCTCCATAAAAATTTTTTTTTACACAAATTCCAACAAATTTATGCACATTTTTTAATTAAATTACTAAACCACTCATTTTTACACACATCTCAACACTTAACACATCTTTATATATAAAAAAATAACTTTTACTTCTATCCGCGTGTATATTATTTTCAAAATAGTACTAAGCACCGCATGCTTTAGAGACTGTATTGTCTAATACCCTCGTATAATTATTCACAATCCAGCAACATTTTCAAAGATGACGCTTATTTATACTGAAAGAAAAAAAGAGTATCACATAGTTCATAAATCATTACATCACAATTTTTGAAGTTCTAATCTTGATTAAAATGTGATGTTATGAGCTCCTGGAAGGTATCTATTTCTTCAATTGGCAGGGTGACTCTAATCACCAGGTTCTTCTTGTCATTCCCTTGAAAAAACCAGACGATCAAGTCTCGTAAAACAATGGCGGGGGCGGCCTGCGTCGCCACTCCCCACCCAAAATCAACGTCGTAGAGGGGAAGCCTACTCCACTTTGTGATTATGAATGTGTTCTCTAGCTCGAGGGGTTTTCTCGACACTTGAAGAAAGTCTAGTCTTAATCTGATTTATTCTTCCGTCACTGCTCTTATGGAATCATGTATGATCCCTACCGCGTAGGACAAGGGCCGGCTCGTCAGTTCTCATGCTCTAGATTGATCACAAGACCGGACAATGCCATTCCCAAAGTAGCGTTTTGGCATGGGAGGATGCAACTTGTTGCAAAAGACAACCGCTACGAGGATCTGGCTCGTTGTGTCGGAGCTTAGTTTCTTGGCCCCGGTACCACATTTCCAAGCTAATGCTGATATCAGTTCAAAGGTTGTGGGAGGTGGTGAGGCAGCCTGCTTCTGCATGGCTATGTTTCTGAGTTGGGAGAGCATTTTTGGGGTGAAGCAAAATGACTTGGTGGCTAACATCTTGTTGGTGAGAAGTGGGATGAGAGGTGTTTCTAGTTTGGGGTATTGTGGTTGTGTGAATTGGATCTTTGGAGGGTAGTTTCTTGGAGATAAAATGGATCTATCCAAATGTGGGTTGATTGATAGAGGTAAGTCCCTTGCAATTTCAGACCATGATTGCATGAAATCTATTAATGCAATCCCATCAAAAATAGAATGGTTCATTCTTACTCCCATCACCATTCCTCCACATCTGAATCAATTCACCTACTTTGATCAATTTTTTGCACAAAGGAAAATTTTCATATAAGAATTTAGTTTATGTCTTAGCTTCATTTTAAAATTGTCTCATTTAAAGGTTCAATTTTAATTTTTTTCTCAAATTAAGGCTTGTCGTAATTTTACTTTATATATTATAGAAAAATATAAAACATTAATAAAAATAACATATATTTAATTTTATAATTTAATTTGAATGTGTATAATAATATTTTTAAAGTATCTTGTATAAAACTTGAAATGAGAAAAAAAAAATCATAGTGAGTCTTAAAATAAGAAAAAAAAAAACTAGGTCCTAAATAAATAAAAAACGCTTAAAAAAATAGTAGGACTCTCTAGTTTTACAAGAGTTGAGTCTAGAAGAGTATAAAATAAAATATAGAATAAAACGAAAATCCTAAACGAAACTAATGAACGTTCAAATAGGTATTTGAACAAATATTTATTCATCAATTTGAATCTTTCCTAAAAAAGGGCCCTCGATTTAATTCTTAAATCTAGACTTTCATAGGTTATTATGAGGTCAAGACAGGCTGTCATGGTGAAATTGGTAGACACGCGGTTCTTAGGAAGCAGTGCTAGAGCACTCGGTTCGAGTACTAGTGGCGGCATATCATATCTTATAAAAATAAAATAGATCCTATAATGAATTCAATTGACTATTTCGATTTTATAATTAAGGAATTCATTTTTTTATGATATTTTCAACTTTAGAGAAAAGAAACTAAATTTAAATCTTAATTTGAAACATAAAATATAAATACAAAGAAAATTGAACTACTTCTATAGCTAATTCAACACGATACATAAAATATGAAATGATGCAAATCTATACAAACCTGAATTGCCAAGGGTGGTACATCTAGTAGGGTCTGAAAAGGTGTGTGATTTGAATACACAAGCTTGTTCGCAATCTTCTGATCAATCATGGAAATGCCCCTACCACCACCACCATGTCCTTGTCAGAAAACGTCTCCGCAAACGGGATGCCGCTCTCTGCACCGTCGCAATCCACCACCACGTTTCCATCAACACCAACCTTCAATCTACCAGCTAAGGTATAATACACCTCCATGACTTTTTCCAGTGACTGCTTCAATATTCGACTAACATCGACTCCACTAAAGGAGCTGTTTGCTTGGAATGCAAATAAAAACTCCACATGGGAGGTAAATGTCTGGTCCAGATTTGAGAGCATGTATAATCCCTTTGAATTCTTTCCAGTGGGAACTACTCCAATGGTGTCATATTTGATCATAGAAAATGTGGGTTCCCTTACTGAATCTCCATTCATATTAGTAGTTGATATCCTGTATATTCGAGTAAACTATTCATAAATTTGTATATTCAGATTTGATTCTTTCAATTTTAAATGAATTGACGATAAATTTGATGTAATTAACCCCGAAAATGAAAAGATAAGTTATATGACACAAAATTAAAATAAAAATATTTCGAATTTATCCATTTATATTGATTCCCTCAAAACAATATAAAATATAAATTCACCAACATCTCAAGTACCGTGAGTCTGCAAGCCACGATAGTGTGAACGTTTACAAACTCGAATATTTACTAAGAGAATATTTTACCCATTAATTTCATTTGTCAACCTAGCCTTATGATAAAATAATTAATAGTCGGTTAAATAAAAGCAGTGACTCCGATGGGGATGATACTTATTATTTACATCTAAGTGTACACCATTATTTGACCCCAAGTCCGTGGCCCAAGCTTATGTGCCTTACAGATGGAGAAGTACACACGCGCTCGGATAACTTCCTACAGTCATCAATTATAAGTTTATACAGTGATCCGCAAATAAACTCATCCAATAGGAAAAAAGGTCTATGCCAACAAGCAAGTTCATGTGCATCACATTATAAACAATAATTATTTAATGAAGTCTGTACCAGTGATCCACAAATATACTCATCCGATGGGGAGGAAGGTCTATGCCAACATGCAAGTATACTTGCATCACTTACAAACCAATAATGGAGGCCGCGAGAATTAATTACCAATCCCCTCTCTCACTTAGTTATTTAACACGGAGGGTTTTTACATGCATATAATATTAAAAAAAATACGCAACCTAGCATGCTCCTATTACGGTACATAAGATAGTAAATCAAATAGATCATGCATCCAATTCAAATATAGAATAATAATTAGCAAATAAAAACAATTATTGACAATTATATATAAATAAAAATAATAAAATTGGCCAAGAATAAAAAGTTGACTTAGTCAACTATCATCCAAATAATTAGGTGTCTTGCTGAAGAAGTAAGAAAACTTATCATCCAACAAACACGGTTAAACAACATGCAGAAAACCGCTGATGGACCGGCCACTCCCTCCTTGCCACGTCTGCACTGAACTCACGACAGGAAACAACCCGGAAACTGCTCTCTCACGGATTCTCAGCTTCCCGGAGACCGCCACGAAAATAGGTTGCTCCAGCCATCACACACGTGCACCCACAGCAGCCGAATCTGCTGCATCCGTGATGTGCAATCCCCGCCAGAAAAAAATATCAACATTGCTGCCGAAAAAACAGTGGTCGATTTCTCCCAGCTGTGTTCGCGCCCGGCGAAAACCCTTTCATCCGGCAGGAGTCAACCCCAGTGACTATACCGCAAGCTTCCAGCCACCGTGTCGACACCATAACTCGCCACTATACTCGGCGAGCATCACTCCACTGGACAAGCATCAGTGCGCTGATGTCCCCTTGCTCGGAAAGCAACCCACGCCTGGCAGACGAGTGCCATAGCCCATCGTCGTTTGTCAGCCGCAGCATCGTTCATCGGCACTAATCCTTAGCGATGCAGACCCGATCGACCACGCATGAGACTCGCCTGGAAGTTACTCAGACTCGGTCCGAAAGCCTAGGCATGCCCTTACCATGAATTCACCTGTGAGTTCTGCCGTCGAGACCTGCCGATTCCGCGACTCGACCCAGTCAACACAGACCCGCTCGGAAGCTCGTCCATATTCGACAAAAACCACACCAGGCTCGATCGAAACGTCATCAATCTTGTTCGGAACCTTACCAGGTCCGTTCTGAACCGCCGTAGGAAACACGTCTCACGTCACCCTGCTGGTCGTCGTCTTCATCAGCCATAATCAAGCCTGTCGGAATCGCTTGAGGCAAGGCCACCGCATGCCGCCGTTGATTCCGCTGCCGACACCACCAGTTTGATGACCAGCAGCATCCGCCGGCAGCCAAGCAAGCGCATGGGGGCTTGCCTAGCGACATACACTGGTGCTTCATTGTCCAGTCATGGTGTCAAGCCACCATCGTTCTTTTTAGCCACAGTTCTGCCGCTGGTCTGATGAGTTTCGTTAATGATCAACTGCCACCCCCGTGATGCCTCTCACCTGTCGCTGATCGCAACTTACAGGTTGAACAATTGTACAGCAGTTCATGAACCACCAAGCGCCATTAACCAGCCCGCTCACGCCATCGTTCATCCTCCAACAGAAAATCACAGAAAATCATCGTGTACGGGATGGGGTATTCATGAATTACATGTAGGATTTTCACAGGATATCCATCGATTACTCAATTAAACCAAAATCCTAATTATTCATGTAATTTTATTCCAAATAAAAATACATAATTCACATAAACCCTAGCCCAACGTGTTACGTTTAGCCTTAGAACCTACGCCCTGATACCAATTGTTGGCGTTTAGGATCTTTTGGTTAACACTACTGCAGCGGAAGCAAAAGAGTAGAATCATATTACATTTCACCAGTGTTGATGTTGAGGTTGATCAGTAGCAGCAGTCTCTCACGTTTTTAGGGTAGGAAATTAGTTAGGATCCAGATAAGCTAAGGTGAATTATATACACGGGCTACAGCAGGGACCAGGAGGAGAAATTGGGTTAGGCCTCCATTGGGCTTAAGTATCCAAGTTTAGCCCAAATCTTATACTTAAGTCTAATAATAATAATATGGTCCACTAAAATATTATTACTGCACTGCCATTCTAATCCAAAATTATATTTTGGGCTCCTTCTTATTATGAGCCCGTTAGTCTCCCCATGTTTAAAATATACAATGTCCATTAATTAATTAAGTTACTGACATCTCCATTAATTAATATCTCATCCAAGAGTAATACCACTCAACTTCATTATCATACCGGAATAAATCCACATGCAGGGTTTACATGATAATGCTTATGAGCTCCTCAAGGGGACATCATCAACCTATGACAGACACAGATTCCTTCTACAATCAACAGCACACCATAGATACAACACTATTTCCCAACTCACCGAGTTTATTAATTTAATTATATGTAAATCTCACCCATTGATGAATCAAAGAAATACATACTGCCCTACGTGTCGAGGTTATTGTATAGGAATTAAGAGCACGAACTTCCATAATAACAGAGATCAAGTTCTTCTATAAGTCAGTATAAGTTGAATTATCTCAGGCGGTCCAGCTCAATACACACAAAGTGCACTAATATGATTCTATAGCCAAGACAAGTTAATACCAAACCACACTACAACCATCCCAATAGAGAGTCCCCATCTATCTCGGTTGTGAGCATCTATTTATACTTTATAAGGAAACCGAAAATATGATCTTCCACGTGTTGTCGCACAACATATTATCTAAAGTACAAAGTAAGTGGACTATTGCATCGAACATTTAAATAAATTATAAGACGCAATCATTTGATCACATGATTCTCATTTCAAATAAATTGTTATAACATTGTTCATACTAAAGCTAAACTTTTAGTATACAATCCAACAGTCTCAACCTATAGATTGAGAATATTTTTATAATTTTAAATACCATTTAATTAATTTGATGATTGTTTTAGATCAATTTCGATATACCTATACAGGTTGTATGCCAGTTATTGTCTTTATCCCTTGAAGTGGAAAACTAATGTCTATATACTTGAAGTATATAAAGAGGATATTTTGAACTAGAAGTCTCTCCATTCAGTGCTTTTAAAACACATGTTTTCTCATAATTGTATCAGGCCTGATATGCACTTATGATGAACTTGCTAGCAAGATTTTATGATTTTTGGATAAAGAGAAGTAACATGAAATTAAACATATCCTCAAGTATCTTGTAGATACGAAATATGTTGGGTTATTTATAAGAAACCAACATGACATTGACATATTGATTAGAATGTTAATTAAATGATCCCCGTAATATTAAAGTTTCAAACTGGTGTAATAAGATTGTTGATATAATAAACTTATAGCTCATGGTACATTATGAAATATACATTTCCCAAGTCTTTTAGAATAAAATAAATTCTGTGTTGCATAGATGAGCAACTAATATATTATGAAAGACATGAAAAATTTATTTTATATGCTCCAGAAGAGCAGCGATATATTACACATAGTATTTGCTCATATGAAAATCTAAATTATTTATCGTTATTTTGTTTACTCCCAAATTATATTTTAATTTGTCTTTATATTATTGTATTATCTAGACCCAGAAGATTGTCCTCTTCAGGGGGAGTGATGATTCCAAGTAAATTTCAAATTTTTGATCTTGAAGATCATCAATTATATTACAATGTATCCCTATTTTCAGGGGGAGCGGAAATTTCTAAACAATCCAGAAGATTAAGTCCTGAAGACTAGTAGTTGTACTATTTTTCCCATTACTAAGTTTTTTCCACTGAGTTTTCTTAGTCTAAGGTTTTTAATGAGACAACTAATGCAACACATGAAAACCATAAGATCTGTATTCTTTTTTCTTTAACTAAGTTTTTTCCTACGAAGGTTTTCTTAGTTAAAGGTTTTTAATAACAGACAAGTTAAATGTCTTGGGGATGAAACAACTTCTAAATAATCCTGAAGATTGGGCCCTGAAGACCAAGTTGTACTCTTAATCTATTAACTAAGTTTTTTTCCCACGAGGCTTTCTTAGTTGAAAGTTTTTAATGAGGCAGCTATTATGAAACATTAAAATAATAAGACATGTACTCTTTTCCTCGACTTGTTTTTCCTATAAGGTTTTCTAGCGAGGTTTTTAACGAGGCATGTATATGATGTCGTAACGTCGTAATATCCAGAGGGAAGAGTTGTGAAATGTTTTATATGAACATTACTCCTTTTATCATTAAAATAGGAAGAGAGTTTATTTACCATTGTACCATTTTCTCTCCTCTATATTAAGAGTGAAGAACATTAGGATTTTGTACACTTACAGACAACCCCGTAAATAAAAATCTTTCTTTCTCCCTACTACTGTATTCTTCTTCTTCTCCATGTAAGTTAAGCTTAATTTGTTTTGTTTTAGAAAATATACTATTATTTATTATTACATTTATATTATTATTCGTAAATATATTAAGAAAATATTTTCTTTCAAAACACAATTAATGTTAATCGTGTCAAAATACTATATAATTAAAAAAATAATAACTTCACTTTTTATTAATTAGTTACCACTTTTTATTTATTACTTCCTCCGTCCGGTTCTAAGGTATCCATTTGCTTTTTGCACGTTTTCGGTTCTATAGTATCAATTTACTTTTTGCACGTGTCTGGTTCTATGATATCCATTTGCCTTTTTCACTTAGATTAAGGGGTATTATTATTATATGTAAAGCGGGTAGTTGTATTAAAAGGAAGTGGTGAGCCATATTGTGTATTTTTTTACTAAATAGGGGAAATAAATACCTTTGAAGCGAACGCCAGAAATAGTAAAATGGATACCTTAAATGCGGACAGAGGGAGTATAACAATAGTTCATGAAAAAGTTGTTTAAATGATTATCACTTTTTTTTTTATCAAGTATCACTTTTATTAAAAATGTTATCACTTTTTTATTTTTTAAGAAAATATTGTGTTCATTAAATATTTTAATTGGATATTTTTCACTTTTCATTGATTAGGTATCACTTTTTTATTAAAAATGTTATCACTTTTTATCCATCCTATAAAATTTTCAGTAAATAATTTAATTGGATGTGTATCACTTTTAATTAAAAATGTCATCACTTTTTGTCCTTCTTACAAATTATTTATGAAATAATTTGAATAGTCGGCTATCACTTTTTCAGTTCAAATATTATTATTTATTAAAAATATTATCACTTTTTAATTTATAAAATTTTCATGAAATAGCTTAATAATAAGTTTATCACTTTTTTTCTTAGTATACTTTTAAAATTTTAACTATCACTTTTAATTTTCTTACTATAAACATTATACTTAAAATATTAATTGTAATTTTAATAGTTAATAAAATTTAAAATGTATTAAAAAAAAGAAAAAAAATGTAGCACTTCATCGATTGCAAATCATACGTTCATGAATGTCCCAATTGCAATTTCGGAGAGGCTTGAACGGGCGACCGGCTACGGCTGCTTTATTCTTTATTTTATTTTTTATATATTAAGCTAATTGATTGATAAATAATTCATCTCACGTAAGGAGATCCGTGAGACGGTCTCGCACAAGACTCACCCAAAAATTAAACCATTAGCTAGTACAAATGATATATTCTTAATCAAAAAATAAAATAATAAAACCGTAGTACAAGCTTTTACCATGAGTTAATACATGTGGGATGAAATTATTTTATTTATTTTTAATACTTATTAAGAGTTTCTGATGATAAGATTGACATTGTATTACGATCCAAATATGAGAATTCGTGATGTTAATTTATTGGGATACTAACTATTAGTTACAATTTAAAATGATATATATTCTTAATCAAAAAATAAAATAATAAAACCGTAGTACAAGCTTTTACCATGAGTTAATACCTGTGGCATGAAATTATTTTATTTATTTATAACAAGTATTAAGGGTTTCTTATGATGAGATTGACATTGTATTATGATCCAAATATGAGAATTCGTGATGTTAATTTATTGGGATACTAACTATTAGTTACAATTTAATTCTTGTTATTACTACTAGATATATGAATATCAAATTATTGTTGTGAAGTAAAAAATTTTATAGTGCAATTTCAATTTCACTCTTTCACTTAATTTTATTATTAGTAAAAAAATTTTAATCACTACCGTAGGATTACAAAATCATATCATTTTTCAAATTTGTTGCATTTTTAAATTCTTCATTAGAAAACATAGGAAAATTGTTGTTGTACAACCCGATAAAAAGGGAAATTTTCAAATTTAATTATAATCCCATATTCGTCTAATACTACTACATAATTAATAAATAATTTTGCACAACTAGTGAATTATTTTGCAAAATAATTTATATTCATATTTTTTTGGCGAACAATAACGTGAATAATTTTGAACAATTAGTGAATAATTCTGCACAGTCACAATAAGTTAATAAGTTTGCAGGATATAATTTAACTTATTTTAATGACATTTTGAAATATATTTTCATTTCATCATTCAATTAAAAAAAATTGCATAACATAAAATACATTCCAATCCATTAATCGATTAAAAAAATTTACAAATATGAGAATTTGTGAATAACTTAAATTAATGATTTGAATATGCATATTCAAAAAATAATTTAAATTGATCACTGATCTATCCACTAAGAGAGAAAGAAAAGAGAGGGAGTGGATTCATGAACGGGAAGCATCTACTAATCTGTTAAAATCAATACTTGGAGTGACGTGACGAATCTCGACGTAATTTATAATAATCTTCATCCAAAATATCTCCAAAATAAATTTAATCGAAATTCTATTAATAGCTTAACATATCGTAATAGCACTCGACCACAATGAGACAATTGATGGTAGAGCAGCTGCAACCGATACCGACTGAGATGTAAATTGTCATTGACGGAATTAGATGGAGAGAGAGAACAATTCCTAATTCTTTGTGAGAGAGTGAGGATTGTGGCGTGTCCCTATTTAATGGGCATATATACAGGAAAGAAGTCGTGTAAATAGGAGGGGTAAGGGGGTGGGTTGATCATGGATAAAATTTTAATTTTTAAATATACTATATTTTAATTTTTAAACATGCTAGAAACTGGATGCACGGGCATTAGTTTTTATAATGCTACTTATATTTATTTTAAAATTATAAATATTTTAATAGTATTTTTTAATAATTATTTAGAACTTGAATTAATAAAACACAATTTTTTTAATCATACTATTTGGAATTTATATGAATAATATATTTCTTAACCTTATTATTTTTAATATAATGGTTCATGGATAAATATAATATAATATTTTTAAAATTTTAAATTTAAAACTTAATTATAAAATTTTCTGTAATTTGAAATTAAAACCCAAGAAAGGGTAGTATCAATTAGAGGGTGGTATATATCGTAAACCACTAGGATATATATATATATATATATATATATATATATATATATATATATATATATATATATATATATTCCTAATCATTTTGGAGTAACGTATCTATGTATTGTCCGAAAATAACTTTTATATTATATTAATATAATTAATGTTTTATAAATTTAAATGATATTATATATTATGTTCTATAATAAATGAGAATTGTACTTTCATGTATAACATATCATATTTTAGTATAAAAATCGTCCAAATTCACCAGTGCATCATTGTTGGACTCTTAATAATTTTATTGAAAGGAACCTAGTGTTATTAAACTAAAAATTGAACAAAAGACATTGAAAAGAAATTTAACAACTAAAACTTGGCATGAATGCAGTTGCCAACTTTATTTATCAAGTAGTAATAAAAAATAAAACTCAATAAATTTTCTATCTTGATAACAACGGGATTGGACTTGGTGGTTGAAAAATTGTTTAAAAAATTTCCAATTAGATTTTTCTTTGAGGTCTTCTCGACAATGTCAACATATATAATTTTAAAATTCTCATGTCCCAACTTAAATGGAGATTCGACTTCATCACAGGTTGATTCAGCCTATTCAAGAAGTTTATAAATAATTAGAGTAAACTTTTTTATTACTGTCATTTTAATACTATTAATTTACAAGTGTTTGCAAAAATATTTTTTGTAAAATTGTGAGGTGGCGGCTCCACATTGCTCCTTGAAAAATTTTGTGTATGTGGCGCTCTCACGTTGATCCAGCAATTAATGTATATTTAATTTAATTTAATTTAAAATAATTAATATTTTGTAATCCAACCATTAATACACCTTAATTTAAATACTCCATCCGTCGCATAATACCCTTCACATTTCCTTTGTAATTACAAAGGAAAGGTGAAGGGTATTGTGAGACGGAGGGAGTATTTAATAATCCTACCATTAATACATAATAATATTATTTTAAGTTTACATAAGTAATTTAATTTAATACTTTAAATATTTTTTTATTTAATCCATAAATTTTGTGTGAATTTTAAATTATTTATTTTCATTGGATTTTAAATTATTTATTTTCATATTTAGCATATACATTTTAATTAAGCCCAATTTTTTTTTAAATTGTGAGGTGGCGGCTCCACATTGCTCCTTGAAAAATTTTGTGTATGTGGCACTCCCACGTTGATCCCGCAATAAATGTATATATTTAATTTAATTTAAAATAATTAATATTTTGTAATCTTACCATTAATACATCTTAATTTAAATATTTAATAATCCTACCATTAATACATAATAATATTATTTTAAGTTTATATAAGTTATTTAATTTAATACTTTAAATATTTTTTTATTTAATCCATAAATTTTGTGTGAATTTTAAATTATTTATTTTCATTGGATTTTAAATTATTTATTTTCATATTTAGCATATACTACATTTTAATTAAGGTATGTACAATCGATTAGTTATAAAGTTTTGGTAAATTATTTATTTTCATTGGATTTTAAATTATTTATTTTCATATTTAGCATATACATTTTAATTAAGGTATGGTACAATCGTTATAAAGTTTTGGTAAATTTATAGTATTATGTAATAATATTATTTTAAGTAGTTTTCTTAATATTATTATAAGTAATTTTCTTATAAAAGTTTATGTAAGTTGTTAAATTTAATACTTTAAATATTTTTAATTTAATCTGTAAATTTGGTGTGTGTTTTAAATTATTTATTTCCATATTTAGCATATAAATTTTAATTAAGGCATAGTACAATCGAATCAATTAGTTATAAAATTTTAGTAAATTTTAAAATTTGTGTATGTGGCAATCTCAATCTCACATTAATCTTATAATTAATATTTTATTTAAATAATTTATTATTTTAAATATTAATTTTTATATTCTCTTATTTATTTATAATTTTAATAACATAACTAATATTTTATATTAAGTAATTTAATAAGAATACCATAGTAAAAAAATCATATTGTATTATTTAATATTTATTTAACCATAATTAAAATTTATTGGTGATATTAAATATAGAAAATCTATTTAGAGATTAGATACATTCAAATTTAACAGAATAATGATGAAGAATCACTAAAAAACTGACAGCGGACGCCGTATGAGAAAATAAATATTAATGAAAAAACGGAACATTTCTTCATCCAGAGGTAACACTTATTACAGTAATTACACATTCACGTACTTACAAAATTTGAAGAAAATTAATTGTAACTTGGAAAACTATGTTGTAATTTACAATTTTTTATACTTTCATACAAATCAGGTAATAGCAACATCTGTAGAGGCAGTATTTCCAAGACCCAACAATTAAATTATGAAGTACTATTTACAATGAAAAGTGCTTCATGTTCAATTGTGACAGAAGAATTTTGTATAGAAGGTACACATGCTACAACGTATATTTGTATTGTTATTAATATTAGGCAATAACAATAGTAAATATAAAGTTCTTAATTGCAGACTTCGAGGACGAAATGCTTGATGATTCATGCAATCTTTATGAAAGCAAGGAAACAGCAATAGCACGCTTAAACAGAAAAATCATTATCCAGGGGAAAAAAGTGTATGGTCAATTCATTCTTATTAAAGTCCTTTTCTCATATATTTTTTCTTTTTTTAATAATACTTACATTACGAAAAGATTTAAAAAATATTAGTCAGGTAAGCGCAATATATTCGACGAGTTCACCTCTTCAAACAAACAATTGAGGTTTGAAGTAGCAGGAATGAGAGGTACTTCAAGTTTGAATGTCGCTGAAGGTATAAGATTGTGGTGATAAATCTAAATCTAAATTAACTAATATTATTTAATTTTTATGAATAAGATCCTAAAATATTGATTAAAGTCAATATTAGTCCTATAACTTTTTAACTTTTCAAAATTTAGTAATACAAGATAAGTTTTTATCCTGTAAATTTTTATATTTGAATTCCGAACTATAGACTTTGAGAATGAAATATTGATTGATGAATCGAATGATCAAAATTTTGCGGCTAGAGAGAGCAGTGCATAAGATACAGAAAAAAATTGATTTGAACATAGAAGGATTGTTAGTTTTGTCATACTTTTATTATTTATATTTCTTACATTTAAATTTTAATGCTATAAATTTGTGATTTACATTGCGATAAATAACTTTTGGTTTCTCAGACTTTGAAGACGATAGGAATATATATGATTTTGATGATATGCATGATTCAGGTATTCTTATTTTTCAACCATATATATATTCTTTATCATATTCCTATGGAATTATAAGTATTTATTAATTTGAAACATAGATCGCTGAAGAAATAATAATGGACAATATTTCGAATGAATTGAGGAGTGGTAATTGTATAAAACAAAACAATCCATGTTCTCACACACAAATACGTAAGTAAAATTTCAAATTTTATCAATTTTGTTTCAAAATAATTTTTTTTTCAATGCCAATATAGTGAATATGTATTAATAACTCTGCACATTGTTTTTAATATGTTATTATCTAAATTGCAGGATACGAAGACTTTGGAGATCCCGTATACATGTGTGATTTCTGCGGTGCAATGATGTGTTATAATGAGAGAATTGGAAAATGACATAAACAAAAAAAACCAAAGTTTAATTTATGTTGCATGCACTGTAAGGTTCAGTTGCCATCGCTGCAGGATCCACCTGAATACTTAAAAAATCTTTACTTCGCTAGTGATCAAAAGAGTAAACATTTCCTAAAGAATATCCGAGCATATAACATGAATATTATTATTATTATTATTATTAATATATGTTTAAAGGGAAAATATTAATTTGGCCTGTGAATGAATATACCAATAGTCAAGAAATGAAAAGGCACTATCATTTCATAATTAACTTATATTATAATTCAAATATTTAATTATAAGCTGAATATTATTAGAAATATAACTAATATTTATTAGTTTAATGAGTTTTGTTGACATATAGAAAAGAAAATAAGAATTTTAATCCCATAATTTTATAAAAATAAATATTGACCCTATACCTTATTACATTTTTCATATTGTCATTTAGTATTAATTTTATTCTTATAAGTTTTAAATCTTTTTTTCATTTGGTCCTTGAGCAAAATAAATAGTGCAAATCTAATACAATTTAGCAGTGTAAATTTCATACTATAAGTATTAATTTTATTTCTATAATTTTTAACTTGAGCAAATTAATTATTGCATAACTTACACACAGTTTTGGCTGTAAATATTATAAAAATAAAGACAAATGACAAAAAACTGAAAATTATTTTATGATATAATAACTTCGCTATAATATTTTATGAGAACTAAAATAATACATTGATGTTCGATAGTTACACATATAGCATATTAACAAAAACATAAGAACCATATTTGAATCATAATCTACATCAACTTCATAAGTTAAAATGTAGACAAATCTGTTTAACAAAAAATATCAATTGTTAAAAGTGCATAGAAAATATTATTCACAATCTTTAACAGAATCTCTTTTTTCCCTTCTTCAAAGATTTCCATATCTCAGAAGATCAATTAAAGAATTACACCTTGATTGAGTTAGAAAAACTATTGCTGAAACATGGCAGTTGTCTAAAAAGATTTAGTTGTATGTCATTTTCAGATTTCAATGCCACGGCGGATGGACGAAATAAGCTCATGCTGGAAGAGACATGTTATGATAGAGCAGAGATGAATCAAACCCATAACAGATTATATAGATCTTTAACGGATGAGCAACGTACCGTGTATGAAACTGTGATGAGAGCAGTTACTAGCAATAACGGAGGAATGTTCTTTCTTTATGGATTCAGGAAAACAGGGAAAACTTTTATTTGGAACACGTTATCTGCTGCTTTGAAAAAAGACGGTCGTATCGTCATTAATGTAGCTTCAAGTGGAATAGGGACGATTCTTCTTCCAGGAGGACGAACCGCCAACTCCAGGTTTGCAATACCTTTGAAGGTGAATGAAAACTCCACGTGCAATATTAAGCCAGGAACTGAATTGTGCACATTGCTTCAAAAAAGTAGTCTCATTATATAGGATGAAGCGCCAATGGTAAAGAGGTATTGTTTTGAGGCTCTTGAAAGGAGTTTGAGAGACATTATGAGGTTGATTAACCCTATTCTAGAAGAAAAATAATTTGGAGGGAAAACGGTGGTTTTTGATGGAGTTTTAGACAAATTTTTCATGTGGTTACAAAAGGAACCCGCGAGGATATAATATCAGCAACAATCAACTCTTCGAGCGTATGGGATGATTGTACAGTGCTAACACTCACAAAAAATATGAGGCTACATTCTGAAAGAGATGATCTTGAAAATAATGAACATGATATTGCTGAGTTCTCTGATTGGATATTGAATGTTTGTAATGGTGATGTTGGGGAAGGTAATGATGGAGAATACACATTTGAGATCCCTTCGGACCTACTAATATTGAACGACGAGAATCAAGTAGATGCTATTGTTAACAGTATATATCCATAATTGTTGGAAAATTACAATACACCAGGATAGTTTGAGTGGTAGAGACTGTCAATGACCACATGCTAAATATGTTTACTGGGGAAGCAAGATAATATCTTAGTTCAGATAAAATCTGTCCAAATGATAGATCACCCAACACTAATAGTCTATCTTCGGAAGATTTTTTTAATTCTCTTAATTGTTCTGGACTCCCTAATCATGTTTTGGTACTCAAGGTAGGAGTTCCAATAATGCTCCTCTAAAACATTAATCCAGCTTCAGGATTATGCAATGGAACTAGATTGATAGTAACTAAATTGGGGATTCATGTTATTGAAGTGAAGATACTAGGTGGTAAAAATAAAGAGAGCTTGGTGTTAATTCCTAGAATGATTTTGAGCCCAACGAACAACACACTACCAGTTATGTTTCAAAGGAGACAGTTTCCAGTGTTGGTGTATTTTGCGATGACTATAATCAAGTGTCAGGGACAATCATTATCGAGTGTTGGGGTTTTTCTAACGAAAAATATTTTTACACATGGTCAATTATATGTAGCGCTCTCTATGGTTAAGAGTAGGGCAGACCTAAAAATACTTTGTCTGGATAAAGAAGGGAATGCAAGCAACAACACAGTTAATGTTGTGTTTGGTGAGGTTTTTAGAAATTTACATTAATTAATATTACAGATAATATAAATATGATTATATTTCACTTTTTTTTATTTCAATTCAGTTACATAATATACCATTTAAAGGTAAACATCATAATTACAATAAATAAAGATAAATACATACGAACATGAAAAATAGAATGAAAATAACATTACATCAAAACATATTGAAATTAACATAATAAAGTAAAGATCATTTAAAAAAGTTATATTATAAAAAATATAACCCGTTTAATACATGGAGAAACATACTAGTAATAAATAGTTATAGTATAACAATAATTATGAATATATCAATTAAAAACCTATTATATACCTTTGAGTGTTTAGAACTATCTTGTACCATATCATTGACAAAAATGGATTCCTGGAATAATTTTTAAGGATGATTATACACTTATTTAAAGAGCATATATTAACTTTATATTAATAAAATGTTTTTAATGATGTACCAGACTATAGTTTATAAATCGAGAATATTTATTTATAATACTAACATCAGTGCAGATTCTCTGAACCCTCGTTTAAACTAGTAGCGACCGTTTGACCTCCTTGATGGAGTGAAAACTCTCATCAGCATCTCCTTTCCTACGATGTCCATTATTTCTTCAGTAGCCATATCCTTACCATGCTAAAAATACAAATATCATAAGTTAATAATTGAACTAATGTATATTGTCGAGATGTTTTGAGAAAAATATTAAAATAGTAAACTCACATTAGTTGCTATCTCATGCAATTGATCTGCACTTTTTCCAATCAACTCCTTGCAAACAGCATCCCACAGGACAAAGAATGCATTACTTGTAGAATCCATAATCAAGGCCGATAACATGTACCTGTTAAAGAAATAAACAATGGTAGTTTTTTTAATGTTGAATTCAAAATGATAAAAATTAAATAAATTCATTTAAAAAACCAAATATACCTCATGTTACTAGAAACAACATTCTTTTCACAATCCTCACAAAACATCTGGTTATCAACTTCCTTAATTTTGCATTTGCAAGATTTGCAAGCCATGTATCGAAACTCATCTCCAATATTAACATCAAGTATCTTGGCAAATATCCAATAACTTCCCTAGAAGATTTAAATCGAAAAAATATATATTTGTAAAAAAATTGGAAACTTATTATAGCGTATATATATAAATATAAAGATATATTTCTCAAATAAAAAATTAATAATTTGCATAAAAGAAATAATCTTGATTCAAAATAATGAAATTTACTTGTTTCTCAGTCAAGAATTCATCCATAGTGATGAGAGTTATGTCGCCACTCTCAATGGTGTTGAAATAAAAACTAAGAGTCATAACTGATTCAATGTCCTTGGTATATTTTCCAGCACACATAAGCCTATTTAATATTGGAAAACAGTTTCAACATATGATATAATCTTTTCAAGTGTTAAATGACATGAGAAAGAAATAAGTTTTTTACCTTTCTTTGTAATCAATTATCTCCTGACAATCAGGAGACAATTTCTGATGGATTGTATGCAGTGCTAAGGGAGTAGGTTTCTACGTTAAAAAAAGAATTATGAGTATAATACGTTAATTTTTTAAATATTAAGAAAAAGTAAACGTTCATATCTCTTGGGCCTGAACATTTGCAGAATCAGAATATCAAGCACATCGGACATTCGATCTCTCATGGCCTTAATATCTTCCATTAGGTGTTCTTCCCATAAAAAAACACTCAAGGTATTTCCTCTAATCAATAATAAAACCAATTAGGTCAAATATTTGATAATTATAAATGGATAATTTTACTTTCAATTAAATAAGAGTCATACTCCACGTCTTCCAAATTAAACTCGAGCATTTTTGTTGGAGTGCCACTGACTTGAACCATTTGATTTTTGACAATCTCACCGCGCTTACCAATGACATCTAGAACGTACAAAAATAATTATATTATTACATTAGATGTTGTAGATGAATAAGGTTGCAATGGAAATATTGAAATATTATAAATCAGAATAAATACCTATAAGAGTAGTCTTTTAGTTATTTTGCCCGAAATAATATCTCCAATATCCACAAAATTGAAGACTTTTATCGAAAAAGACTAGTCAAATAAGTCATATGTGGTTGTGTCCAGCATAAAATGAATCTTGTAGGTGCATGGAATAATTTTCCATGGATCAGTGTTAACACTCACACAAAACTAACGAATCTCATAGAGTTAACCTTCATTCAGTTTAGTTTTGAATTTTGAAGCGTGATTGCTCATAATGGTAATTTGAATGCGATCGCCATACATAAAAAAAAACATATATGAAATTAAAATAAATTTAAATCAAGAATAATATTAAACAATTGAAAATAGTATACCTCTGAGTAATAAAACAGTTTCGATGTTTCTAGAACCTCTGTAACCTTATTTTTTACCTTCATACAGAAGAACACACCTCATCTTCATGCAAAGATTAGTTTGGTTGATGAGAGTATATCTTGGTGCCACTGTAAAACAAAATAGATGAATCAATGAAGAAAAATCTTATCAAAGTATATAAAATGTTGCCGGCGCTGATAGTGAGGAAATCAAACTGTGAGGTAGTCTATTTATACACTTTAAAATATGTGTAATTAATTGAAATTGAAAGAGTAATTATGGAAATTTTAATAATATTTATTTATAACCGTGACTGAATGAATTTTGTTTAGTGTATTTGATAATTAGAATAAATTAGTTTATTAGTTTATATTTATAAATGTAATTGATTTTTTATGGGAAAATCACTAATAGATACATACTTTTAACCTAAATTATTATGAGATACAAGGAATTTAAATAATTACTTTCACATACAAAATATTAAAGTAAATTACCAAATATAACCTTATAATATCATACACTTTTAAACCACCAACCCTACCCCTCACCCACCCACCCGCCGGACCGGCGTTGACTGACCGTTGATCGGCGTTGATCGACCGTTGATCGGCATTGACCGGCGTTGGCCGACCGTTGACAGTGTTGACCGACTATTGACCGGCGTTGACCGATCATTGACTGGTGTTGACCACCGGCCGAACCGGCGTTGATCGGTCGTTGGCCACCGCTGACCGCCGCCGCCTGCTGCCGGAATTTAAAATGTGCAAAGCAAATTGTGCAAAATCAAATTGTGCAAACAAATTGTGCAAATACATAGGGGTATTTATGGTATCACAATCATAATTTTGTAGTTATGAGTAATAGTACTTTGAGTCATGTAGTTTACAACAATTATGCATTATTTCATGTACCTCCTAGTAAGTGACCCATTTTTTATTATAAATAATTTAAGGAAGATGAATAATATATGTTACCATATATGTTTGATATTCAATATTATAATATAACGCTGAATATATGGTATCTTTAACTATATTAGTAATAGTATAATTAATATGCGCTTATTATGATTGTTAAAATCAATTTATTCAGACAATTAATATTAATTAAGACAATCATTCATGAGCCTTCTTTCTAGTGCAAATATAATTGATTGATTGATTAATAAAAGGTAAGTTTGTTAAACATTTAATTTTGATTAACTGATTATCAGCCTGTTAAAATAAATGTTTGAAATTGGATACTTTATTGTTATTGTTTATTAACATTAAAAAAAAAAGAATGATAACAATATAGTAAAGTTCAATTAATAATTATTATATTAAAAAATGTAATTAATTGATAAAATGATATTGAGTTGTATCTGATTTACGTTAGGTTTGTGTGAGACGGTCTCACATAAGTCCTTACATGTGACGGATAAAAAGTGATAATATCATGAACGAAAAATGATACTCAATCGATGAAAAGTTTTAATTATAAAGTTATAAACAATTTATAGTATAAATAAAAAGTGATAATATTTTAAACCCTAAACCCCAAACCCCAAACCCAAACCCAAACCCAAACCCAAACCCAAACCCAAACCACCCCAACCACTTTCTCTCTCTAGAACTCGTGCTCTCGCTTCTCTCTACTTCCTTTCCCCTTCCCTCCCCCTTCTTCTTCCCCAACAAGGATGATGGAGATATTGAATACCCTTTGGTAGTCTCTATCAATCCTTGTTCTTCCTCCTTCCTTTTTTGCTATGAAGACAATGAGAGCTAGATCTTCTCCTTCCTCCTCTTCCAGTAGAAAATGAAGCAAAAGATCGATGTGAAAAAGAAACATAATTTAAAGATTAAAGATGTTCCTTCTACTTCCTTGTTAACTCCCCTGGAATGCACCACAAACACACACATGTTAGTTTTGGATCTTTCTCTGGTTGAAGTTGTTAAGGATTATCTTAGTGATGATATGTTTGAAGCTCATAAAAGTGCATTAATGTAGATGATGGATGAAATGAAATACAAGACAATCCCACGGTTCCTTGTGAGTCAGAGGATGTTCTACCGCTTCTAAGGTCGCCGGAAGCATCGACGCCATTTATGAGATTGCCGGAGAGTATGCTGCCGCTTCGGGAGTCTCCGGTTGTAGCCCCTCCGCTGCGGATTCAGGTTCACCATGAGAAGGATTTTACATGGAATGAGAGTCTCCGTTTCGAGCCGATGATATATACAGACTCAATGGAAATAAATTCGCCAGAAAAGGTATAGAACTAGGAAGATAACTCTTTATAGCTTTAAGGACAAATTATTGGGAGCAATTCCAACTCTTATAGCTTTAAGGACAAATTATTAGGAGTTCAAACTTCTCTCTCCACCCTCCCTTCACATCACCGTAGTTCCCCTTCGAACCTTGTTCCCACCCCTTCTCTGCCCCTTTCCTTGTCGAATTTTGCTCCTCCGCCCATCATGGTTGCTGAAAAATCCCCGCCCAAAATCCAATCTTGTGGCTCTTACCCCCTTCAACCCCAACCCTTGATTTCGCCCTTCTGATCCTTCTACTTCATCTTCCTGTATTCTGCCGGCAACTCCTCTTGTCGCCCCTTCTTCCTACATCTAAGAATTTGCCTCCGCCATCCAAACCTACTCATACACCCCACCATACAGTCAGCTCTCCCTTCGTCGACTCATCCCCTACCCCTCCTCTGAACACCTCTGAGTCAAACTTTCATAACAGATGCTCTAATCCCACCCGTCTCCTTCAGTTTACCCCCTAGCAACTGGGAGTTGTTGAGATTCCTCCGGATGATGAAGATGATGAATGGAGTTATACTCTCATAGGTTACTTTACGAGTCAATTTTTGAGTTTTCAAGCTGTTAAGGAGATCATGAAACGATGGGGAGTTGAGGTCTTCATCCTCACCCATGACAGTTATTGGTTGATTTTTAAACTAACTAAGGAATAAGATGTTCAATCAGTTCTCCAGAACAGTCTATATCATGAAAACTTCAAATATTTGATGCTTAGAAGGATACCTGAAGACTTCCAATTTGATGAATCGGGTATTGCTATTGTCCAGGTGTGGATTCAGCTTCCATCACTCCCTTTAAAGTATTGGTCACCCAAGAAACTTTGCTTGATTACCTTCGCTATTGGAAAACCTATGATGATGGACCATTACATAGCCAACAAAAAGAGAGTATCTTACAGCTGTATTCAGATTGAAGTAGATGCCCCAAAACCATTGAAGGATGAGTTATGGGTGAAGACCGCGAATGGAGGATTCAAACAGAAAATCATATATGAATTCTTCCGAAAGTTTTATAACATCTGTAACACATTGGGACATCTAACCCAAGAATGTAGAAGCAAGAACATGGCAACAGAGGTGACAACATCCCTATGGAAGAGCACCCCTTTAATAAGAATCGTTGGAAAAGAAATCAGAACTAAAATAGTAATCGAAAAAGAGCTCAGCAGAATGACACTCAGCCCAATCCTGAATCTGCTCAGCAAGAAAGATCACAAGTTAAACAATACTCATCTCTAGCACAGCCCAATCCTGAATCCGCTCAAGTAGCTAGTGACCAGGAATCGGCACGGAAGAAACAAAATAATGATCCTTGCACCCCAATCCATCAGGTTAGTTTTTTCGCCCCGTCCTCATCAGGTAGAGGCACATTGAAAGGTTAGATAGCATGCATTCCAATCCTAAGTAGTGGTGAGTCCTCAAACTCTACAAGGAGAAATTTCAAAAAAACGAAACCTGCAGGAGCTATAGATGATAAAACAAGTTTCTGGAAGAAGAAGGTGACTAAATGATTGCTAAGACTCTAGAGGAAGGGCTTACTGATTGGTCGTATATAGTTGGGATGATCAATTAAAGAATTTATCGAACCACAGGGAGGAAGACACTAGAGTTTAAGCGATCTCAAGTTTATCGTGATTTTATAAGGATGATCGAAAAGGAGGATAGATAAGCATGCAAACAAATGCAATTATACTAAAGCAAGAAATAAAGATAAAATGAATGCAAAGATAAGATGGATTCCAAATGATGCAAGGATTAGATTAACAACAATCATGGCATAGATAATTAAGTAATTATGCAATTAATTCTAATCTCTCATGGACATGGCATAGGAGCGATCACTAATTCCACCTAAACTCTCTCTCGAGATGAATAGGATGTAGGCCCTCAATAAGGCTCCCAAAATCACATAGGATCGTGACCAAAGTAAACACCTCCCACTAGGTACTAATTACTCTACGAGTTCCCTAATGAGATACTAAATCATAGGCAATATTTCCTTTTAAGGTACTATGAATTTACTAATGGTTTTGGTCTCCTCACCTAATCAACCAATCTCTCGATTAAGCTAATCGAATGTTCTATCAAAGAATTCTAAATCTAGAAGGATATCTCTATCTCATTCTAAATTAATGCACATGAAGTGTATGATGAAATGATTCAATGAACTATCCAAAATACATAATTGATTTCTCAATCTAATCACATGCCCATGACAATTAATCACACATATCATCATATAAATCAAGCAATGAACAATCAATGATAGAAATAACACAAAGCTCATTCAAGATTAAAATCAAATTGTATAAAAACTAAATTATCCAACACCAATCATGGAGCTAATCTCACAAAGGAGATTAGCCTCTCATAGTCACAAGAAATTCAACATAGACATTAAAATCCTTACAAACCATGATCAATCTGTAAAGAAATGCACAAAAATTAGATTTAGATTCCCCTTTTAAAGTGTTTCAATAGAGATCTCATTCTTCTTCTTGTGATCTCACTCTCCCTTGCTTCCTTGATCACTTGGATGGTGGATTTGATGGAGGAGATCAAGTGTAGATAGATGGAGATGAGGATGGATGGAATGTAGGGGAAAGTGTGTGAAAAATGGTGTGAATTGTGTGTGGATCTGATCCCTTACCGATCTTTACACTCCAAAATGGGTGTTTTTACCCCTTGGAACCTTCTAGAACACATTCTAATCATAAAATTGACTTTGGGCCGAGCTCGGGTTGAATTCGGATTAAGTTCGGGTTGGTGCAGCGCAGTCTCACCGTTTTGCATATAACTTTCACATCCGAAATCCGATTTAGGTGATTCTTGCGCTCACGCAATCCTCTCTTCATTGGCTTTCTATACATATAAAAATCTAACAAAACTTCCAACATTTGAGGGTGTAACAAGTCATGCAAAGTAGCACAATCATGCTGAGTATGAACAACTTGCGAGACGTCGCTATTTTAATCATAACTCTCTCGTTTAGGCTCCCATTGAAGTGTTTCTTATACCAAAATGATCCTCTTTCTGTGGCTTTCCAACCATATATCACACTTTTTGTTTTGAGCTCCACAATAGTACAGAAAAATTACACAAATTGGACGTGCGTTTTTCAGCATTTTTCTTAATTTGACTCATTCTCCCTCGTTTCAACTCCGAATTAAACTCTGTTTTTTTCAAATTTTCTTTATCGCGTCTAGAATTTATTTTTACCTAAAAATCATATGTTTAATATTATTCACATACATTTGCATAAAAATACAAAACACAACCAAAATACACATAAATACAGATAAAATAATACGAAAACGGATACAAAAAGGCACTAAAATCTAGGTGAAAATATCACTCATCATTTACATCCTTTGGAAACTCATTATGAGTCTTATAATATGGAATGTGCGTGGGATGGGCGCACGCCAACCCACAACGCACTCAAGATATTAGTGCATTAACATGACGTTGCATTAGCAGGATTGGTGGAGTCTAAGCTTACTACAAATGATGTTGATTCTATTATCAGTAATGTGTTCCCAATTTGGTGATATTCTCATAATTTTGAGCACTGTAATGGTGGGAGAATTATTGTAATATGGAATCCATTAAGACTTTAGTTGAACAACTTCATCCTCACTAACCAAGTCATAACCTCTAATGTAAAGTGTCTCACTACTTTGAAGGAATTCAACCTTTCTGTGATTTATGCCCACAACAGATATGTTGCCAGAAGATCATTATGGAAACACCTTCTCATTCACTTCCATTCGAATCCCTTACCATGGTTCTGTTGGATTGTATACTAAAAGTCTAGCTTTAGTATGAACAATGTTTTAAAAATATTTGAAATGAGAATCATTGATCAAATGTTTGCATATTATAATTTATTGTAAAAGTCCACTTACTTTATATTGTAGATAATATGGTGTGCGGCGTCGCATGGAAGATCATATTGTCGGCTCCTTATAAAGTATAAAAAGATGCTCACAAATAAGATAAACGGGGACAATCTATCAGGATGGTTGTAGTGTGATTTTCCATTAGTTTGTCTTGACTATAAAATCACATTAGTACATTTTGTGTGTATTGAGCAGGACCGCTTAAGATCATTTGACTTATACTGACTATATAGAAGAACTTGATCTCAGTTATTATGAATGTTCGTACTCTTAATTCCTATATAATAACCTTGATACGTAAGCCAATATTTATGTCTTTGATTTATCAATGGGTGAGATTTATGTATTAAATCAACAAGCTCGGTGAGTTAGGATGTGGTGCTATCTCTATAATGTGTTGTTGACTTGGATACTTAAGCCCAATGGAAGCCCGACTCTAATTTCTCATCCTGGTCCCTGTTGTAGCCCATATATAAGTTATCTCAGCTGTCAGGAAACCCTATTCTCTGCACCTAACACATGTGAGATAGAGGGAGGAGAGCAGATTGAGAGGATCTTAAAGATCGTCGCCCACACGACGTCAAGATTGGACTTGGTATACAACAGAAGATCAAAAGGTTATTTTCTGCAGCTGTTTTGTCTTCTCCGCCAAGTCTTCGATGAAAGGTAAATTATTCTATTCATTTATACTACAATATAATTACGTAGAACCCGAACGAATCATGTGGACCATAAGATCCAAATGCCAACAATTGGTATCAGAGCTGACGGTTTCTTGGTCACACGTGAATTGTTTCGGCTAGGGTTTATGTGATATATGTGATTTAATTTTTGAATAAGGATCACATGGGTGTTATGGTTTTTAGAATGATTGTATTATCTTCGTATACCCTATATCATTGTCTGTGAGAACCTATTCAAAAGTCACATGAAGAAGATGGCTGGTGCACAGTATCATGTGAAGAACTCGTTGGTACGCACGGTGTTTTGTGGTTATTCGTGCGATGGTTCTCGCTGGGTAGTGATCATCGTGAGAAGGCCACCCGAGGACGTACGAGCAGGCTCGATGGCGGCGCTCATGATGCGTGTTAGTGGCACACACGTCGGCATGCTGGCATGCTCGTCAGACTCTAGGTGAGTAGGGATGAGCGCTTGTCAGGCCACGTTTCCTGGAGAGTGAGAAAATTTACTGCACGGTTGCTGGAGGGTGGATTCCTATTGGCATGCGTTGGACTCTCGTTGATGAGCAGACTGTAGGGATGGCAAGCACAGTTGCGGGTAAGTAGCACTCGGTGTCGTGCGTGTTGTGCATGGAAGGCCACACAGAAGCAGGAAGGTAGGCGGTGTTTTGAGCGAGTCTGGCGGCATTCTAGGTGAGTCAGACGACATTCTAAGAGAATCAGACGGCATTTTGGGCGAGTCGGGCGGCATTCAAGGCGAGTCAGACGGCATTCCGGGAGAGTCTTACAATATTTTGGGCGAGTCAGGTCCAGGTGAGTAAGGCAGCATTCGGGCAAGTCGAGCGGCATTTTAGGCAAATCTTGCAGCGTTCTGGGCGAGTCAGGCGACATTCAGGGCAAGTCAGGCGGCGTTCCAGGCGAGTCTTACAACATTCTGGGTGAGTCAGGCCCAGACGAGTAAGGCAGCGTTCTGGGTGAGTCAGGCGCCGCTCATAGCGAGTCAGGCAACATTCCAGGTGAGTCTTACAACATTCCAGGTGAGTCAGGCCTGAGCGAGTAAGGCAGCATTCCGGGCAAGTTAAGCACCGTTCATGGCGTGTCTGGCAAAGTTCTGGGCGAGTCTTTCAATATTTTTGGTGATTTGGATAATGTTCTGGACGAGTCAAGCAGGACATTGCGCGAGATGATGGACGGCTTGCTGTCAAACAGGTGAGGTTGCTCGACTCGAGGCCTAGCATGCGGATTTGCTCGAGTCGAGTTCATTTTGTAGCGTAGATGGACATTTTTTATTTCGATCCCCGTCCACGTTGCCCATATTCGTGCTTGGTGGCGAACAATCGAATCGCTGATATATAACTATTTATAATTGATGAATATCTGATTATTGTTATATATGTATGCATGATTCTCTGTGATTTACTGCCGTATGTGCTGTAATAGGAGCATGCTAGGTTGCGTATTTTATTTGGAATATTATACGCATGTAAAAACCCTCGGTGTTAAATAACTAAGTGGGAGAGGGGAATGGTTAATAATTCATGCGGCGTCCATTATTGTTTTGTAAGTGATGTGAATAAACTTGCGCGTTTGCTATAGTGCCTTCATCCTCATCGAATGAGTTTATACATGGATCGCTGGTACAAACTTCTTCATGATGATTGTAGAAAATTATCTGAGCACGTGTGATCTTCTCCATCTGAAGGGACACAAGCTTGGGCAATGGACTTGGAATCAAATAATGGTGAATACTTAGGTGCAAATAATAAGTATCCTCCCCATCGGAGTCATTGCTGTTATTTACATGGCTAAAGAGGAACCGACTATTAATTATTTTGTCATAAAGTTAGGTTGACAAATGAAATTAATGGGTAAATCTTCTCTTGTAAATGTTCGGGTTTGTATACGTCTACACTATTTTGGCATGCAAACTCACGGTGCTTGAGATGTCGGTGAATTTTATTTTATATTGTTTTGAGGGAATCAATATAAATGGATAAATTTGAAGTATTTCATCGGTGTATTTATTTACTTGATTCTCTGTATTTTCAAATGGTTTTGTTTTACTTATTATTAACTAAAAGAAATCATATTTATTGGTCCAAAATAAATGATTATACAAGAATCTTATTTTCAATTCTTAGTGCTTAGGAAAATAAAAGTGTCTTCTCACTAAAGATGCCCTCTGATGCCTATTAAAGTCTCTAGTGGAGAGATGAGAGGTTCATAGAAATATCATGGTCTCATGCGACTCTTCAGATATTTGAGTAAGTTAGAAAGGCAAGAGATCATGGTTAACTTGATGAATGAATTGAATGTTCTTGGAGTAGAAATTGAAGGGGAAACCCAAGTCAATTTTATTCTCCATAATTTGCTTAGGTGTTTTAAGCAAGTTCCATCTGAAATGCAAAAGGATGTATTTGGTGAGGAACTTCTGACAAAACATATGGCGAAAGAAAGCCATATTCATCATGATGTGAACAAGGTTTATATCTCATTCACTAGTTGTTGAAGCATGATTAGTGATGGCATCTACTGACACGCTGTGTTTAGATACCAGAATCACTAAAAGCGTGTAACTAAGTGATGTTAAGATTATTGAGTACATGGGTAAGCTACGATAATAGTGGTTGTTGCAGTGGGAGTTGTTTATTTATTTTATGATAGGAATAAACCTTTGATTTTGAGAAATTTTCTTTATGTACGTTTTCATAGAAAGAATTTAATTTCAGTTTCTATGTTTTTTTCAGGGATGAATACTCTATCTCATTTGAATGACATAGTCATTATAATGAAGGATGGACTATAATCTATTGTAGTACGTTGGTGGATAATTTGTACACTCTTAAATCATGTTTATCCCATGGATGCAACAAATTAAAATGATAACGCGTCTTCTAATCCTAATAAGAGAAAGAACCTTTGGATATGACCAAACATACCTTTGGCATCTGAGACTAGGTCATGATGAATTACCTTTTCAAGGCAAAGGGGTATAGAGCCAAAGATATGTTGGAATTGATTCATTCTGATTTATACGGTCCTAAGACTATCCAGGTGAGAGGTGGTTATGAATATTCGTCACCTAGCGTGAAGATTGTTCAAAGAAACAGATATAATTTTGATGCACTGCAAGTCTGAATACTATGATTAATTCAAAAGTGCATGGCTCATGCGGTGAAATGTCATCGAAAATATATCAAGTCATTACGATTTAATCATGGTGGAGAGTACTTCATAGGATAGTTTAGGAACTATTTATCAAAGTTTGGGATTGAATCCCAAGTTGTCAACACCGGGCAAACCCCAGTCGTTGATGTGGCAAAAAGAAGGAATATGACTCTTATGGAAATGGTTAAATATATGATGAGTTATTTGGAATTACTAAGTTTATTTTATGGGTATGCCCTAGAAACATGTTGAATTGATGATTGTCTGTTTTGTGGATATCCTAGAAAAATGAAGGGTGATTTATTTAGTCCAAAGGATCAAGAGAGTGTTTGTTAACACGAACACTAGATTTTGAAGAAGGACTATGTAATAAATCACGAACCCACGAATAAAATATTCTAAAAGGTGTGAGAAGGAAAACATAAGGTTAATACCAATTGTACAAGAGGATATGCCACAAGTAAACTGCATCGCGTGTCACATCTGATACATAATTGCATGTAGCGCCTTGTCGCAGTGAGAGGGTTGTTCAACAACCGGATATATTTATGTTTTGGGAAAGTTGTGAGACTTAATCCCTAGTAAACATGAAATCGTCCCATTGAATAACGACGAAGCACTATAAGATAAAAATGAGATATCTTAGCAAGTTATAATATTTTCTGAAATAGGATCTATGGACTCTAAATTAGATTTGGCTGCTTGTAGAACTGCAAAATGGTGTGATAGCCATTGGAAGTGCTTTACAAAATAAAAGAGGATCAGACGGTAAGGTGATACTTTGAAACAAGGTTTGTTGCGAGATATACTCAGAAAGAGTGAATCGATTATGAGAAACCTCTTCGCCTGTGGCCATGCTTAAGTCGATCCAGATTTTTTTATTTATTGCGGCTTATATTGAATTATGAGGTATAGCAAATAGATGTCAAGACAACTTTTGTGATTGGAAGTCTTGAGGAAAACATCTATGTGAAGCAACCAGAATGATTCATTACAAAGGGCTAATAGCATTTTGTGTGTAAGCTTAAAATTGTCCATCGATGGACTAAAGCAAGCTTCAAGATCATGGAGCATCTGTTTTTTATTAGGAAATCCAGCCATATAGATTTAATCAATGTTCAGATGGCCTTGTGTATTGAAAAGAGTGACGGAAATATAGTGGTATTTCTTGTACTGTACGTAGATGGTATCTTGCTCATTGGAGACAATGAAGGAACATTGTCGGGCGTATGGGTATGGTTCATAAAGCAGTATAAATGAAGGACTTAAGAAGAAGCAAAACATATTCTTGCGGTCCTGGTGATAAGGATTCCAAGATAAGTTGTTGTACTTATCTCAAGCTTCATGAAATGATACAATCCTTACTCGTTTTAGCATATGACTTTATTTGAGAAGATGTGTCTTAAGACACTAAAGGAGATAAAGGTGTTAAAGGCAGTTCCTTATGCTTCGGCGAATAAGAAAGCTTAATCTAAGAAATGCTATGCACGAGAATGGATATTTATTCTGGTAACACATATTTAGAAGTACCTGGAAAGGACTAAAAATTATATGTGGGCTTACGGACAAATTCATTCATTCTTATGAGTTATATATATTCGAATTTTTCAAATCAGATAGGGACGGCAGTGCATCCACCTCAAGGTTATGTGTTTAATTTTGGAAGTAGATCCATAATATGGAGGGATGTTATATAGTAATATATTTTGGACTCCACCATTAAAAAATGATAATATTGGAGCCTTGTGGCAGTCAAAGTATCTATATGACTCTAGAAACTTCGTAATGGACTTAGATGTGATTCTGAGTTTGCCCAAGGTCATCACAATTTTATTGTGATAATAATGGTGCAGTTGCAAACTTGAAGGAATCACGCGCCCATAAGGCAATTAAACACATAGAGAGCAAGTACCTCTTGTTACCAGAAATCGTATGATGAGGGAAAGGTTGTTGTCGCCAAGATTACATCGGATGATAACCTAGTAAATCCTTTTACAAGGACTTTAAAGCGAAAGCTTTTAATGGTCATGTAGTGGGAGTGAGAATCAGATGTATGACAGTTGACATGGCAGCATAGTCTTTTAGTATAAGTGGGAGAATGTTAGATTGTATACTAAAAGCCTAGGTTTAGTATGAATAATGTTTTAACAATATTTAAGAATCATTAATCAAATGTTTGCATATTATAATATATTGCAAAAGTCCACTTACTATATACTGTAGATAATATGGTGTGCGGCGTCGCACGGAAGATCATATTGTCGGCTCCTTATAAAGTATAAACAGATGCTCACAACCGAGATAGACGGGGACAATCTGTCGGGATGGTTGTAGTGTGATTTTGTATAAGCTTGTCTTGACTATAAAATCACGTTAGTGCATTTTGTGTGTATTGAGCAGGACCGCTTGAGATCGTTCGACTTATATTGACTATATAGAAGAACTTGATCTCAATTATTATGGATATTCATGCTCTTAATCCCTATACAATAACCTCGACATATAAGCCAATATTTATATCTTTGATTCATCAGTGGGTGAGATTTATGTATTAAATCAACAAGTTCGGTAAGTTGGGATGTGGTGCTGTCTCTATGGTGTGCTGTTGATTGTAGAAGGAATTCATGTCTTATTAAATAGGTTGATGATGTCCTCTTGAGGAGCTCATAAGGATTATTATAACAAGGTTGAGTGGTACTACTCTCGGATGAGATATTAATTAATGGAGTTGTTAGTAACTTAATTAATTAATGGGTATTGTATATCTTAATCATGGGGAGATTAACGGGCTCATAATAAGAAGCCCATAACGTAATTTGGGATTAGAGTGACAGTGCAGTAATAATATTTTAGTGGACTATATTATTATTATTGGACTTAAGTATAAGTTTTGAACTAAACTTGGATTCTTAAGCCCAATGGAGGCCCGACTCTAATTTCTCCTCATGATCCCTGTTGTAGCCCATATATAAGTCATCTCAGCTGTCCGAAAACCCTATTCTCTGCACCTAACACACGTGAGATAGAGGGAGGAGAGCAGATTGAAAGGATCTTGAAGATCATCGACCACACGACGTCAAGATTGGACTTGAGAATACATCAGAAGATCAAGAGGTTGTTTTCTGCAGCTGTTTTCTCTTCTCCGCCAAGTCTTTGGTGAAAGGTAAATTATTCTATTGGTTTATGCTGCAATAGAATTACATGAAACCAGAACGAATCAATTGGACCATAAGATCCAAATGCCAACCGGATCATTGGAGGGGATTTCAAGTGTGTAAGATTTGAAGGTGAAAGAAATGGCAATTCTTAAAACAAGGGAATAGAGAAATGAATGAATCTTGTTCCATCATGGGCTTGGAGACACTTACTCTAATGGTTGTTTTTTCACTTGGTCGAATGGAGCTTTATGTTGTAAAATAGATAGAGTGATGACGTGTAAGTTGTGGAGGAGTATGGGTTGGAATGTCCAAACAAATTTTCTTCCTCAAGGAACTAACTCAGATCATTGCCCATCAATCACCTCCTTCCAAAACCCTAGCCATCACTATATTAGACCCTTCCGTTTCTGCAACTTCTGGACTAATCATGATAATTTTATTGCACTAACTTCTTTTCATTGGCATGTTTTCATTGCAGGTAGTGAACAATTTACGTTTTGCCTGAAACTGAAGTTACTTAAAAAGCCCCTGAAGGAATTGCACAAACTCAACTATCATCAAATTTCTGAGAGGATGACTAGAGGGAGGGAACGTTTGATCCATCTCCAATCTTTATTTATGTCAGATCTGCGTAATCATAATCTATATTTTTTTAGATTGGCGATGAGATCAACAAATTGAAGCATTTGGAGAATTGTGAAGCTAACTTTTTTTATGCAAGTTCTTAAGCACACTCACATAAAAAATAAAGATTAGTCCATCAAATACTTCTACTCTCTTATTTGTAGCAATGTAGCGAGGAATGGAATTCACTCTTTAACAACACCTTCGGGTCCGACCTTTTCTTATCAAGAAATGATTGATACCTTTGTATCATATTATCAATCAATTTTTGGTGAAGAGAGGCCTTCCTCTGATACCGTGAAGCAGGAAGTGTTGGAGATTGGTTCGAACTTATCCTTGGATGAGGCTCGTCTATTGGAAGCTTCAGTTGAAGACTTGGAAATAAAAGAGACACTCTGGTCCATCAACAAGATTAAGTCTCCGGGGCCAGATGGTCATACATCAGCCTTCTTTCAGGATGCGTGGAATATCGTAGGGGGGATTTCGTGGCAGCAGTGAAAGAATTCTTTTGAAAAGGAAAGTTACTCAAACAGATCAATGCTACCTTTGTCTCATTAAGTCCGAAGAAAACACATGAGTCGGGAGTCCAGGATTTTAGACGAATCTCTTGTTGCAACACCATGTACAAGATTATCTCTAAGATTCTGGCAAGTTTTCTCAGAAACTATCTCCCTACACTGATAAATCCGTCTCAGTTTGGATTTATTAAATGAAGGAAGTTGAGGGATTGTGTTATGATTGCAGAGGAGGTATTCAAAGACTATGGAAGGAGGAACGAGAATATCTCCCCCAGGATGGCAATCAAGGTAGACATTTCTAAAGCTTATGGTTTTGTGAACTAGAAATTCCTACTTGATTTGCTTACGGGGGTTTCCCGAAGCATTTAGAAAAAGGATAGAGCAGTATGTTACTACTACCACTTACTACCTACTTATTAATGGTAAATCGGAAGGATTCTTCAAACGAAAATGAGGTCTTCGACAAGGTGACCCAATTTCATCCCTTCTTTTTATTATATGCATGGAGTATTTTAGTAGATTGTTGATGAGGGCAGTGGACTTACATAAGTATAGATTCTATTCTAGAATCTGTAAACGTGTTGAGGTGTCACACTTGATTGTTGCAGATGACTTGCTTATCTTGGGTTATGGAGAACTTTCCACTGTAAATACTATTGATCAGATTTTGAACGAGTTTGCTAATGTCTTAGGATTGGTAGTGAACCCACAAAAATCGAGCCTCATTATTTCTGGAGTTCAAAGTCAGACTCTTCGTCAGATTGAACAAGTTCTCTCATTCAACAGAGGTATCATTCCTTTTAAATACTTGGGTATTCCTATTTGTAGTAAAAGGATAGAAGTGGAGGATTTCACACCTCTTTTGAATGATATTAACTCAATGATTCAAACTTTGTCTTCTAAACTACTATCATCCACGTGCTGTTTGGAACTCATCACATCTGGAATCTTCGGTATTTTATCCTTTTGGTGTGGAATAGTTAAAATACCGGTGGTGGTGATTCACAAAGTGGAGACACTGATTCGTAGATTCTTGTGGGGGACCAAGGTGAGTCCTATAAGTTGGAAAGATATTCTATAACCTAAAAAGTCAGGAGGACTGGGATTGTAGGATAACGCTACTTGGAATAAGGGTCTGCGGCACTTTGGGATATGCACAAAGAGGCCTCTTCACTTTGGGTAAAATGGATTCATTCAGTCTATCTTACTACTTCACATTGGATATGCTCTCTCCAGAGCTAACTCGTCTTATTTATGGAGATCACTAATTAGCATACGTAAATTAATCGAGCATGCAGTAGAAGGAGAAAAAGGAATGGATCAAATTATGGATAGGTGCTGTGAAGAAGGAATATACAAAGCTAGTTCGACCTGAGCTTTATTTACAAGCAAATCTAGCACCAATGGGCAGTAAAGAAGTGCAGTTATAGGCTCTGGCTGGTCCATAGGGAGCGTCTTGCAACAAAGGAAAGAGCTTGGTGCACTCGAGAGGATGGACGATATGGCTTCTGTTTTGATCTCGAAACAGTGCCACATCTTTTCTTTCATTGCCCTTATTATACCAAGAAAATATGGGAAGAAGTAAAAAGATGGATAGGGTGGAGAAGGAGGAGTATCACTTCTATTACTGATGCATTCCAGAAGATCAATGCGGATACCCGAAGCAATGCAAAGGAAAGAAGACTTCTATAAATCACTTTTGTTACATTGGTTTATCATATTTGGATGGAAATGAATGCCCTTCAATTTGGTTCGAGGATGTTATCTCAAAGTCACATTGCAAATAGAATCATTTCACAAATAGCATCATTGTACCTAAATTTTTAAGTTTTAGATGATTCACCCTAAGTTGTAGGCTTAGGTAGGTTGGATAGGTGATTGTCTTGTAATCACATTTACGTAAGTATAATGTAAATGTTTCCAGAAATACATTTACCAATTTCACTAAACCCTAAACCCCTAAATCCTAAACTCTAAAACCGTAAAATCTTAAAACACTAAAACCCTAAATCCTAAACCATGAACCTTAAACCCTAAAACCCTAAACCTTAAAACCCTAAGACCCTAAACAAAAAAACTTAAAAATATAAAACCCTAAAGCCTATAAATCCAACATAATGTAAAAACTTAAAGTATTATACATTGTTTGATGTATTAGCATTAATGCTCTATAAATATTAAAAACTGTAAAATAGGTAAAAAAAGAAAATTAAAATTACTTCCTAAATTAACTCTTATAATACATAATTTATTCTTTTACCAAGAAAGATAAATAATTAAATGTGGTAATTTAAAATTAAATATGATCAAATGTGTATACTAAAGTATGATCACAATGAATAAAACTTATGGGCTTAATCTGTTAATGCCATTATTTATAATATGAATGGATATGCAGGCCAAAGTTTATGTGCATGTTCAATGGTTAGGGTATTGAAAAGAGTGTAGATATAATTGATTAACGGATAAAATAGTATACAAATAAGCCCAACTAAGTAGAATATGCCCAATACAACATTATTAGTAACTGAAATAAATAAATAAACAAATTACTTATAAATGGCAACCATTACACAACAATAAATAACAACGGATTATTTATGAAAAAAATTATTGGATTCCGTGTGTTGTAAATAATATATATTAATTTTATTAATTAAAATTATTAGTATTTGATGGCCAAGATTAACCAATTTATAAACCAAAGGCTATGATGAATTGAAAAACATACCAAATATGGACAAAATTGTTGAGCGGGAAATTAAATAGGGGGTGCTATTAATGAACCCCCTTTTGCTTTTATATATAATAAAGATAATTAATATTAGGGTTATTTTAAGTACATCACTTTAACTTTTTGTAACTACTAATAATAAATTTAAATGTATGCACCTCTCAAATAAAGCTTAATACTATGCATTAGAAAGTAATTAATCCATTATTAATTTATCTGAGAAAATTAAATTTATATTATAATTTAATTAATAATTTTAAATTTATTTTATAAAATCGATGTAATAAAATTCAATATTAAAACTTAATTATGTATTCTATGTATATATATTATTTTTTATAAAATATGACAAGAATTATTTATAGTCTAATGGATTCCGACTTAAAATAGATCTGATAAAGTAAATGCAATTTTTCTTGTAGAGTGGTTTTATAATTAAGTTTATTGAATTTGTGAAAATATGCTATTGCTTTCATCATCATCATGATGTTTGCCATGTTATCATCATAATTAAGTAAATGATATTATACATTTCTCCTCTTTTTAAATAATTCTTATTAATGTAAGTCAACATCATTCTAGTAAAACTTATAAAGAAATGAATATCATATTATACATTTCTCATGAACAATTAGACGGAAAAATTTAGTAAAATGCATCAGAATCATGAAATGCTACAATTTAGATAACATTAGAGGACAACTCATTCTTCTTAAGCTGCAAGCCCACCATTTTCTCAAGAACATTTTGTGTTCCGCTTCAACATTACTTCGAAAATTTAAACTCAGTGACATTGTTGAACTTCTAACGCCTACAGCCATTGCACAAAGCCACTATCCCAGCACAATTCCAAAGAATAGTCTTATTAAATCAACAACCCATCAAGCACCATTCAATAAATCTACTAATATAAAAAATTATATAAATTGTCATACAACCATACTTATAATCCTTAATTACTATTTTCAAAGCACATGATGATCTATTTGAAGAAGAAATTTAGAGATCCTGTGGAATAGGATATTTTTTTTAAAGAAAATTGTCATACATACAAGGTACTTCTTCTCTCATATAGTCTTGAGCTCTTCATAAGTTTAAGCTACACTAAAATAAGAATGAAAGAAATATCTCAAATACAAAGCACACAATTATAGTTTAAACTTTAAAACTAATTAAATTCAAGACATATACCAAACTACCTTCTATTTCCAATTTCATTTTATAGTAGTAATCACATTATCATTAATGTTGGAAACATTTTATGTCATTAAGCAATAATCCATCTGACACACTTCAATATGGCTCTTACAAACACATTTCATGCAGGCGTTAGAGCCAAAACTCACAAAAGATAGGTCAATACATTCCCTCACCGCATTAAGGAATTCGATCACTTCAATAATGTAGTTCAATATTAAAAGCATAGATAATTTCCATGAACCTTTTAAACAGTAAATATTTGATGCAAACAAAAATCATTTAGAATCAAATGAATTTAACAACAGTAAATACCTGAAGCATGTTGTTGCAGTAGCAAGTGTTGCCAAAGTTCTCAAACTCAGCTCACTTTCAGGAAATTGGTCTCCTATGCTTTCTTCATTTTCGAAATTGATGCCCCTATTCTTCTCTCTTCATCTGCTTCTCTTAACTCTATTTCTTTGTATCACCCTCTATCTATATTTTGTAATGTATTCCTTTAATACTACTTAATTTCTCTGCATATCCCTCTATCTATATTTTGTAACGTATTCCTATTATACAACTTAATTATCTCACATATGTAAATAGTCTTCTGTGAAGGCCCAATCAACGTGGTGAAGAACTATGGGGGCGGCAGTAGTAGCGTTGTCAACAATTGAGACCTCATCACAAACCATCAATTCATAACATACCTCCTGTAGTTTCTTGCGCCCTACTTTTGATTCCACATGAAATCTTTGTAGCATTAAGATCAACCTGACAAAGAAGATATAGAATCAGATCCATATTAAGTCACAATTCAGTTAAAACCAAGTAGTAGAATTGCTGAAATTTTCACAACCCAAATACCATATATTCTAAAGAACAAATCATAAATTTGGCAACCATACATAGGTATGTAAAACACATAAAAAAGATCAGAAATGAACAATTACTGAATATTTAAGAAGCCAACATCTGTTTGAGAACAATAAGACAATAATTTTTGCACATATGAAATAGAGACGCTTGGCATATTAAATGATATCGTTGCATTAGGATTGTGAATAAGGCAAAATATATCCTTCATCACATGTTTGACTGCGAGACAACTTCCCAAAATCTAAAACGACTTGAATTGGGGTTGGATTAGGTGTAGCCCTTTACTCATTTGCCAATGCATTATGAAGGGGAAGAGGTTGATCATGAAACAATGTGACCCATTCTTCCGCAAATAATTAGTATTAATTGACTATGAAACAACTCTTCATTTCAGATAAATTACACTCAAACATAAATTGAGGAATACAACTAAGCAATTAATAAATATATTTAATTAATTAGGAATATGAATATATATGAAGTAAGTGCATGAAATACTTGATCAAATTTGGGTTGATGTATGGTAGAGTTAGATTTTGTAATAGATGCATAAGTATTTTAATGTGATGCATGAAAGGGTCTGCTGGTTTTTAACCAAAAGGATCAGCTACAACTAGATTTGACAAGTTGAGGAGGCTCAGGGTAATCATGCGATTAATGCTGAGTTGGAGCTTCATGATTGGTTCAGTGGCAGTTGTAACCGGTTAAAAAGCTGGATCATCTCATTATCCATCAGGCAAAAGGATGGTGATTAATCAGTTATTAACGAAGGAATTGACAGCTCATTCTACCCTATAATACAACCATCCGATCAGGTTTTTTAGAGCCATGCTTCATTCTTGCTTCTTCATAAATTATATAGTCTGTGTAGTCAGTTTAGAGTGCTTTTCTCCATTGTAAAAAAAACTTGATTCAATAAGAGTTTTGATCATTCCTGTGAATGTAGGTTTCTTACGAACCGAACCACGTAAATTCATTTAGCTTTTCAATTTTTTACACAAACAGTCACATACACAAAAAATCCTCAAGAAGAGAATGAGTGAGTGTGGTTCTCGATATGTTTTTGAAGCTTAATCTGACAATTGACGCCGTCTTACAGGAAACGAGAAGATCAAGATGAACACCACAATGTTTGATGCTAATAAACTTACAGAAAATCAGACTACAACTTATGGAAATTGAAGATAAAGGTACTTTTGATGCAACAAGGTCTGATGGATGCGTTGAAGCCACCTCCACCTATAAAGGCAGAGATAATCGAAGATCCTCAAGCTGCAGCTAGTGGTGTAAGGGGTTCAGTGGATGATCACATACTCTAAAAGGCATACTCTACAATTATCTCATATTTGGGTGATAAAATACTAAGAGAAGTTGCAAAGGAAACAACTGCAATTGGAGTATGGAATAAACTTGAATCTTTGTTCATGGCAAAATCGACTGCAAATAGATTACATTTGAATCAAAGATTGATGAAAGGCCTCTGATGGATCAAGCTGATGAGTTCTGCAAGATAATAGATGATCTTGAGAATGTGGATTTCAAGCTTACCAGTGAAGATAAGGCAATCATGTTGTTATCAGCCCTACCAAGATCACAACGTCATTTCAAGGATGCTCTTCTTTATGGGGGAAGGATGTTGTTCAACTAGAAGATGTGATGTCAACACTGAGATCAAAAGATCTAGAGATGGGAGCTGATAACATTAATAAATCAGGTTGAGAGGGCCTCTTTGCAAAGAAAGGTAATCACAACAAGAAAAGAAATAAAGGGGGAGTTACAGATGATAAGAAAAAGAAGTCTAGTTCAAATAAACAAGATGATAAAGATAGTGATTCACAAGAAGAATTTGAGGTAAGAAAATATTTCTATTGTCATGAACCGGACCATATCAAGAGGAATTGTCCAAAATTGAAGGCATCCAAGGCAAGGAAGGCCAATAATTCCAATAATGATTACAAGAACCCAGCAAGTCAAGTCATGGATAAGAAAGAACTTACTGATAATTCTGATGATTTTGGATATATTTACACTGGGGCTTTATCGATTACGTCATCTAGAAACTCAAGTGAATGGATTCTAGATTCTGGGAGTACTTATCATATGACATCAAGGAGGGATTGGTTCTGTGATTTTGAAAAAAATGAAGGATCGTTTCATCTCAGAAACGATCAAACTTGTAAGATAAGAGGAGTAGGATCAGTGTTGATTGAATTGTCTGATGGTGCTATCAGTTATCAAATGTGAGGTATGTGCCTGAACTAAGAAGAAATCTAATTTCTCTTGGAATGCTTGAGTCCTTCATTACGATTTTAAGTCTCAAGGTGGAGTTCTTACTATTATGAAGAATGGGAGAGTAGCACTTCAAGGTTTAAGGAGGGATGGCTTGTATTTTCTAAATAGCTTGATAGTGAAGGGGCTGCAAGATCAAATGAAGCACAATCCACTCGATGGTGGTAAAATTTCAAAGCCTGAAGTTTGTGATACTACTACGTAAGATGAAGTTCAAGGTGGAGGTCTAGAGTCGAAAGGGATGCTTTCTGAGGCTACAACACTTGTTGTGCAGCATAACAAGGAAAGGAAGATGGACCAACATACTCTGTCTAATGATGAACTAGCACTTGAGTTGGAGGCTCTTCATGTTGAAAGCTGTAAAAAGGACATGAAATTCAAGTTTAGAAGAGTGTATGCTACTGTCAAAACAAGTGTAATGAAGGTGAGGAAAAGGACTTGCAACAATAGGAAGGAAGGAAGCTTTACCAAAGTTGAGTCTATTGCTAAATTTAAGCCATGATTGAACTTAGTGAATATTTGTTAAAATTTTCACAATATGTGATGGGTGGCTGTTACCTTATAAATAGTGGTGGGGTTATTGTCTCTTGAGTGAGCAGTGTGGGAGGAGTGAATGCTTGGTTTATTGGATACAAGTCTTTAGGTGGAGATTTGTGAAATAAGTGCATGAAATACTTGATCCAATTTGGGTTGATGCATGGTAGACTTGGATTGTGTAACGGATGCATAAGTATTTTAATGTGATGCATGAAAGGGTCTACTGGTTTATAGCTTAATAGATTAGCTACAACTAGATTTGACAAGTTGAGGAGGCTAAGGGTAGTCCTGTGATTAATGCTGAGTTGGAGCTTCATGATGGGTTCGGTTGAAAGCATATGTAACCGGTTAAAAGAGCTATATCATCTCATTATCCATCAGACAAAAGGATGGTGATTAATCAGTTATCAAGGAAAGAATTGACAGCTCATTCTACCCTATAAAATAACCATCCGATTAGTTTTTTAGAGCCATGCTTCATTCTTGCTTCTTCATAAATTGTATAGTCTGTGTAGTCAGTTTAGAGTGCTTTTCTCCATTGTAAAAAAGCTTGATTTTATAAGAGTTTTGATCCTTCTCGTGGATGTAGGTTCCTTACAAACCGAACCATGTAAATTCATTTTGCTTTTCAATTTGTTTACATATACAGTCATATACACACAAAATCCTCAAGAAGAGAGTGCGTTAGTGTGGTTCTTGATCTGTTTTTTAAGCTTAATCTGACAATATAAGTAATAAATGATTATACATAATTTTAAAATAACATACTGAGTAAGGTTAACATGTGAAAATTAAAACAAGCATGGATATTTTAGTCTAAAAAAGTTTCTCAATCTCTTGTCACTTTTAATATATTAAGATAAGATAAGATTAAGATTTGAGCACCCATCTGAAGTAACATTTCATAATACAAGTCTCTTCACCATATCCTATGATTCTTTGGTAATGTTTGTCCAGAATAGATTCCCAAGATAAAGAATATGTATATATATACAAATAACATGAATAAGTTCTTGCAGACTAATTTATTTTATAGTAATTTTCAAGGTAAAAGAGGAGATTGAATTCAAAATTAAATCAATTTTGATGTGCAAAGAGCATAGTCAAGATATGGGAGAGTTAGATGTTAAGGCAGCAAAGAAGGTTGTTGCCATATCTTAAAACTTGTCCTTTCTCAGTTGAGTTGCCAGTCTTCCATCCCAATGATAGCTGACGAAGGGGCTGATATTAGAAGATAAGCAATCACCTTGCACCACCAAAAAACCATAATCATCTATAATTTCTATCTGATGCATTGAATTTTAGAGCAATAGGTAAGATATATAGGGGAGAGAGAGCATGGCACAAGGGGGTAAGGCAACGAAGAAGGTGTTGAAGTTTAACAGATATTTACCCAATAATCATAAGATGCCTCCGTCTAGGCCAGATCACTCAACGTATGATTACTTAATTTTGGTCTTCCCTTTCCCATTTTGATTTCAGTTATATGATCTCCTTACAACTCAAACGAGAATGAATAAAAGAGACAAAAACGAATAAGATGAGACTACAAAATACACCTTTTACCGATTGCAAAAGCAACAACAGTAGAATGAATCCTGGTGAAAAAGTGTTTATTTCCAACTTCTAAATTCCAGTCATCCCTTTCCGAAAGTCTCTCATATCCTGCACTTCGTAATCGCTTTTTTGCTTCATCTAGAAACAAAGCATCTGATTAACCATATTTTCATCAACACGTCTTAATCATTTTTTTTGCTTAATCGAATAACATAGCAACTACAATTAACCATATTTTCATCAACATCAATCAATACAAGAATATAAAAAACTTAACACATCAACAACACATATACAGTGGAATTTAATCTTGATAAGTATAACACTTTGGAAATCTTTCTGTTCCATCTTTAAATTCCAAATCACATCACTAATTCAGATATAACCAAATAAATAGTAATCAACAACAGAAAGACTTGACCTCTTTTGGTCCATGGAAAAACAGGGAAAATTTTTCATTAAAAATTTAAGCATGGCACATTAAATTTCTTAAAGTTTTTTGTTATTTGATTTTTAAAAAAAAATTCAATATGATAATAATATTAATGTAAATCAAGAAGATTTATAAATCTAAGAGGCTGCAAATTAATTTCGGTAAAAACTCGAGCAAGAAAAAGTAAGAAATCAGCAAGTTATTACATACTACAGGAAAAGATGTGGGAGAAGCATTCAAGAACCCCATGAGATCGGCTGCACCTAGGTTTTCCATTAATCTGAACTTTTCTTCTCTTTCTCTTCAAGCGTCCACAGTTAGAAGTTTTACTTTCTATTCTGTAGGTGAGCAAAACATGTAGGCAAGGCAAGACAAGGCATTATTTGCGGTCGACCCTCATTTAATAAATTTTAGGCCAAAACCTGGGTTTAAAATACATCATTTTAACAAGTGATGAGCGTAGAAATTGATAGAAAATGTGGTCCATTTTATCTAGTTTTTACATAATTAAGGTTGTTTTTATTAATTAATTTCTTTAATTCCTTAATTTTTGTGGAGAGGAATCTTTTATTAGAATTTATAGTATTTTGAGTTTAAATGAGCTTCTACATTCAATTATGAAGACGTGGGAAAAAAATAAAGCTCAATTCGGAGTTAAAATGAGAAAAAACGGGCTAAAACAAAAAAGGCGCGCAAGCTGGAATTTTCAACATCACTACCTACGGCCCAAATGCTTTTGATCTAATTTTTTTAAGCCCAATTGACACAATTGGAGGCCCAATTATCACACATTTAAATTGATTGATGTGTGCCCAATTTAATGGAAAATGGCTGCAGTATTTGAAGAAATGGTTAGCAATTGATAAATGGGGCCACTTGAAGACTAATTAAAATTCTTTACGGGGAAACTTGAAACAGCATGTGAGGAGATCAACTATTATCTCTCAGTGGGGTCCACATTTCATTTGTGAGGAGAATTAAAGATGTATAGCAACTGCTGCAAATTCAATTGAAGGCCCACTTACATTTGATTTATAAAAAGCCTATGGAAGTTGATTAAAAAAGGTAGATAGCCGAGCAGAAGGGTGCATCGCCCAATCGTCATTCAGCAACATCCAATTCCCCAATTCATCCGTTAGCTACAAACTCCTCTAATTTAATTAATTAATTTTCTTCATCCTCTCCAACTGATCAAGGAAGCAAAGGAGATTGAAGATTGCAAGAGAAGATAAATGCCCTAGTGAAGATATTCAAGGGAAGCAATTATTTTATTTTGTAATTTTCTTAGGGTTTAGTCATGGGATTTTGTAAGACAATTTTTATTGTTTTGCTTGAGACTATGATAGGCTAATCTCCTTTGTGAGATTAGCTCCATGATTGGTGTTTGATAATTTAAGTTTTATGTAATTTGACTTTAATTTTAATTGGGCATTTGTGTTTTTTCTATCATTGATGTGAATTGCTTGATGTATATGTGTGATTTGTGTGATTAATTGGCATGGGCATGTGACTAGATTGAGAAATCAATTATGTGTTTAGGATAATTCATTAAATCATTTCATCATACACTTCATATGCATTAATTTAGAATGAGATGGAGATATCCTTCTAGATTTAGAACCCTTTGATAGAACATTTGATTACCTTAACGAGAGATTGGTTGATTAGATGAGGAGACCCAAACCATTACTGAATTCATAGTACCTTAAAAGAGAATATTGCTATGATTTAGCACATCATTAGGGAACTCATAGAGCAATTAGTACCTAGTGGGAGGTATTCACTTTGGTCTCGATCCTATGTGCTTTTGAGAGCTTTATTGATGGCCTACATCTTATCCATCTCGAGAGAGATTTTAGGTGGAATTAGTGATCGCTTCTATGTCATGTCCATGGGAGATTAGAATTGATTGTATGAATACTTCATTATCTATGCCATGATTGTTGCTATTCTCATCCTTGCATTATTTGGAACCTATTTATTCCTCCATTCATTTTATTCTTATTTCTTGCATTAGTTTAATTGCATTTATTTGCAAACTATCCATTCCATTCCATTGTCCTTATAAAATCACGATAAACTTGAGATCACTTAAACTCTAGCACGCTCCTCCCTTGGGTTTGATATTTTATTGCTTGGTCACCCCAACTATTAACGACCAATCAAATGGCGCCGTTGCCGGAGAGGTAAAAACGGACCACATTTTCTATCAATTTCTACGTTTATCAAACCCTCAAACTTAAAGCGTTGTTCGTCCCTGAACAACGGAAAAGAAAAAGAACATGAGGGGAGAAATTAAATAGAATGAAAGCATGGAGTGAATAAAGAATATAGTCATTTTCAACTATTCAATCAAATCAAACCATATAATCTAATATCAATGAACAAATACACAAAATTATGGTAGGAAATGCAAGCACAATATTCATTCTCACTTAATCTTCTGAAGATGTGTATGCACTCACTCTCAAAATATTTAGAAAATTATGGAAGTGTTTGCTCTCAAAATCAATCTACATGCATGTATTACCATAGGCTTGCCACAAGTCTAGACTCTCTACCACTAATCAAGTGTGTCAACAATTAAATCAAATAGGACTTTACATTGGATGTAATGAAGGCTCTTTGGATAGGAAAGGATAAATATATGATAAATATGACTAAAAGTGTGGAAAAATCCTATTGAAAGCTTTGTAACCCTCATAAATTTTCTTCTTACATCTTCTCTTATCTTTCTTGCCACCATTTCTTTATAAGCATTCTTCTTCCATTTATAACTTCAAACTCCTTCTTTAAGCTTTTCTTGAACTTTTACCTTTAAAAGATATCATCATGCTAATTCAAGTTCTTTCATAATTTTTCCATTTTTTCGTTCATGCTCTTTTACATCTCATATCCTTCTTTTGTAACCATTCTTCTTCATTCTTTCAATCTCTTGCCTTTTCACATTGTCCAGCTACGATTTCTCTAGTCAATCTCCACACATAGGGTTCTTTCTTAGTTTCAAATGGTATTTGGCTAGATGATGTGCATATCAATGAATTTAGGCTATAAAGTTTCAAATTGGTTAGCAATGGATCATATTCGAAACGTAGGAAAAACATGTATTTGGCTTTAACTTCACATATCAAGGATGACCTAAGATCATTTTCAAAAGTTTCCACACAAACGTAGCCTCTAGTAAGATGAATGGAAAGTTCTAGAACACATACACATGAATGATGCACACATAAAAGAATGAATCATATAACGAATACGCATTCATGGCTCAAATCTCACCGGTTCATCAATGGTGTAAACAAGCGTCATGCAAGCAAATTCCCAACCATAATATATTCACAAGTTCACATCAATCCAACACATGATCCAACCTAATCTTATAGCTTCAAACAACCATCAAATAAGCTCCACAAGATAAGATTGAATAATAAGAAACACAAGGAAAAATAACTAACAACAAGAACAAGAGGAACAAAAGGTGCGCCGGTGTAAAATGTGGAAACTAAGAATAAGATGAATGAGTAACAAAACGAGCAAGCTCCCCCAACCTTAAATTTAACTGAGTTCAATTTTAGTTTGGAAAGAATTTTGTTACCAAATTTATTGCACCTTTCTTCACTTCAAGTCCATCACCGGAAAACTCCTTAATGTTCCTACAAAGACAGAAATAAAATAAAATAAAAACACACTAAAAAAGCAATAAGGATAATGATGGGTTGCCTCCCATGTAACGTCCCAGTTACGCAATGGGGTTAGGACGCTGCTAGATATATAATTTCCAATATAATAATAATGGGGTCGAGAAAACGCAGCGGAAATAAAATAAAAATCAATCCCCAAAGCGATAATAAAGTGAAAGTTGCATAGATATTATTACATATTAATGTCTACTCTCCCGAGTAGAGTGAAACATCCAAAATAAGTACGTTCAGATGTTATATCTAAAATAAAGTTCTTAATAAAGTACTAAAATATAAGACTCAATACAAAGTCCTCTATGGACTTGGAACATCGGCAGGGGCCTCTTCATCTTCTAAATCTTATTCTGAAAATCATTAAGGGGTGAGTGTCTAAAATACACTCAGTGGGCTAACTTAAATGATTCCACAGTTAAAAATAAATATGTATGCCAAATATACCATAAAATTAACATATGTCAATTTAATAAAATAATTTGCACATTGTCATTCGATTACTCATTGAAAATGTTTTAGACCGAACCGTCGTCCAATAACTTGTGTTAGTTGATATATGTGCACCGAGTCATCACCCTAGTACGATGTTAGCATACTTTGAAATATATTTTAGTACTGAACAGACGTAGCCTGTAACTTGTGTTAGTTGATATATGTGCACCGAGTCGTCACCCTATACAAATGTTAGTAGAAAATATATTTATCATCGAACTAAAAGCACAGATGACACATAACATGACATATATGAAACACATATCATATCTTAACATAGCAATCATGACATAAAATGTATCACTCAGTAAAGAGTGAAAGTTACCCTCACCTTAAACTTTATTGAAAACGTGTAAAGTGGACTAGGATTGTTCGTGAGTCTCAGGTATGCCTGCAAGGATATACTAAATTGAGTTCCACCTCTAATAATAATTCCTAATACTAAAACTAAATTTCTAAAAATAATGTTTAATACTCAAGCTAAATTCTAAAATATTATAATTAAAATAATCTAATTATTAACTTAAGAAAATAATAATAGCTAAATCGTTAAATAAAATGTTTTAAAATAAAATATTTATACTTAAAATAATTAAATAAAAATTGATATTTCTTTTAAAAGTAAAAAAAATAGTAATAAATCGAAATATTAAAAATATGAAGACAAATGACATTAATTTTAATAGAAATGGATACTAATTAAAAATTCTACACTTAAAATAGTGTTAATAGTAAACCTATACTTAATACTTAATATAAAATATTAAGTTAAATATATAATTATAATATTAATATTTATTATAAAAACTTTATAAATCAAATTTTATAATTATAAATGAAATATTAAAGTATATATAATATTATAATAATACTTAATTGAAAAGTATTAAGTTAAATATATAATTAGGATACTAATTAAATTAAATTAAATAAATAAATAAAGTAAAGTAAAGTAAATAAACAAATAATTAATTAAATAAATCAAGTAATCAAACGCTACTGCATGCGCCATCAGTTTCAAATTTTAAGCTTTTCATTTATTATTATTATTATTATTATAAATTACAAATAAGTCTCTCCATTATATTAAATTCTCTTTTAAACTTACCTTAAACTTTATACTTATTAGAAAATGACCCAACTTGAGTTATATAACTCCGTTTAAAAATTTGAAAGTACTTATGGAGTCCTCGCAAGACGAGGATCACATGCATACAAAAAAATCGAAGTCAAAATGGGACAAAATTTTTTTACTTGAAGTGGGTATCCTCATATCTTCTTCATTTCACATCCAAACTCAAAACTAATTATACCTTTGTGATCCTCGTGAAGAGAGCTTCAAAAAGACCTATAATATCAAAACTAACTCACACCAACATATAATATGCCATTAAAGGGTACGAACTTTGACTGAGCTTATCTAACGCATAAAAAAATCTATTTCACAAAAGAGTTATATATATGAAATCTACGCATCGAGACGATCATTTTCGTATATAACATGTTAAAAATAAATTACAAAAGTGAAAGTGAAAGAGTAGCAGTCGTGTGTTGATATACATATGTATGTATGATCTGCAAGTATATATACATATATATGGGTGTGTTTAACTACTTCAACTACTTTTACCATATTAAACTTACCCCTCAACTCACTCTGATTTTCCCGTGAATTTCCATGAATTAACAGTGAAGAGAAAATAAAAATAAAGTTACTATATATATATATATACATATATATATATACATATATATATATATATATATATATACATATATATATATATACATATATATATATATATATATACATATATATATATATATATATATATATATATATATATATATATATATATATATATATATATATATATATATAGAATGAATTGGATAATTATGGTATAAAATTTACTGCATAACCAAATTAATTCTGCTCAACTCATTTTCATGCTTATCTGATGCCATGTCAGCAAATCCCAACTTGTTAAGTTTATTATGCACGTGGTTATGTATAATATATATATATATATATATATATATATATATATATTTACTGTGTCTAATACTGACCATATATATATATATATTTATATACTTATTATTATCATTGCTATTATTATTATTATTATATATAAGGATTATAATATATGCATATATATAAATTTATAATTTATGGATATTACATCCACCCCTACTAAAATAAAAATTTCGTCTCGAAATTTTTACTTACTAGGTGTTAGTAGACCCGAATATTTATTTCGTATATCAACTTCGCGTTCCCATGTCACTTCTTCTTTATTATGTCGGCTCCATTGAATTTTGACTAAAGTAACTTTGCGATTCCGTAGCTTACGAACTTTCTTGTCAAGAATGGCTATAGGAAATTCCTCGTACACTAAGTTGTCGTCGATTGTTATAACCTCGTGGTTAACAACGTGGCTTGGATCAAATACATATTTCCATAGCATAGACACGTGAAATACATCATGTACTCCAGCTAGCTCAGATGGTAAAGCCAATTTGTATGCCAACTCGCCAATTCGTTCCAGAATTTCGTAAGGCCCAATGTATCTTGGCTTGAGTTATTTATTTCGCATATCATCTTCGCGTTCCCATGTCGCTTCTTCTTTATTGTGTCGGCTCCATTGAACTTTGACTAAAGTAACTTCACAATTCCGTAGCTTATGAACTTTCTTGTCAAGAATGGCTATCGGAAATTCCTCGTACACTAAGTTGTCGTCGATTGTTAAACCTCATGGTTAACAACGTGGTTTGGATTAAATACATATTTCCATAGCATAGACACGTGAAATACATCATGTACTCCAGCTAGCTCAGGTGGTAAAGCCAATTTGTATGCCAACTCGCCAATTCGTTCCAGAATTTCGTAAGGCCCAATGTATCTTGGCTTGAGTTTTCCTTTCCTTCCAAAGCGAAAAATTCCTTTCATTGGTGAGACTTTAAGAAAAACTTTATCTCCTTCCTTAAACTGCAAATCTTTGCGTCTCTTATTAGCGTGGGACTTCTGTTGATTTTGCGCAGTCAAAATTCTTCTTCTGATCTTTTCAATTGCTTCCACTATCTTTTCTACTATCTCTAATCCTAGAACTTTCTTTTCACTAACTTCATCCAAATAAAGAGGAGATCTACACTTCCTTCTGTAGAGTGCTTCGTCAGGGGCTATGCCTATTGTGGCTTGAAAACTGTTGTTGTAAGCAAACTCTATCAGTGGTATATATCTTTCCCAACTTTCTCCAAAATCTAGGACACATGCCCTCAACATGTCTTCCAATGTTTGTATAGTCCTTTCAGACTGGCCATCGGTTTGCGGGTGAAACGCCGTGCTAAACTTTAGCTTCGTGCCCATCGCGTTTTGTAAGTTGTGCTAAAATTTTGATGTAAATCTTGGATCTCGATCAGAAACTATAGAAACTGGTACACCATGCAATCTGACAACTTCTTCTAGATAAATTTGTACAAGCTTATCCATTCCAAGAGTCATTTTCACTGGAAGAAAATGTGCTGACTTGGTCAAACGATCCACTATCACCCATATAGCTTGATTTCCTCGCACTGATCTTGGTAGGCCAGTAACAAAATCCATTGTAATGTGCTCCCATTACCACTCAGGAATTTCTAATGGCTTCAAGAGTCCTGAGGGTCGTTGATGTTCTGCTTTCACTTGCTGGCAAGTCATACACTTTTGGATAAACAGTCCTATATCCCTCTTCATATTTCTCCACCAAAATGCATTCTTCAAGTTTTGATACATCTTGGTTCCTCCTGGATGTACCGTGTATGGAGTACAATGAGCTTCTGATAAAATTTCTCTAATAAGATCCTCATTTTTAGGAACACATAATCTTTTTCCAAATACGAGTATTCCATCGTCTGTGAGAGCAAATCCCTTTCCTTCCCCAATCTCCACGATTTCCTTAATTTTTCTTAGAAATCTGTCTTCATCTTGAAGTTCCTTGATTCTATCTCTTAAGGAGGGTTTAATCAGTAACGTAGTTAATACTGCTTCAATGCTACTTGGAGGTATCACGCCTTCCAAACTCATCCGAGAGAACTCAGCCATCAATAATTCTTGGTTTGTTATAGAGCAGGCTAACCTTTTCCTTTTCTGCTTAGAGCATCTGCTACCACATTTGCCTTTCCTGGATGATATAGTATTGTATAATCGTAATCCTTGACTAATTCCAACCATCTCCTTTGCCTCATGTTTAATTCTTTCTGCTCAAAAAAATATTTTAAGCTCTTGTGATCTGTATAAATTTGGCATTTTGCTCCATACAGATAATGTCTCTAAATTTTCAAAGCATGTACCACAGCTGCCAATTCTAAATCATGAGTTGGATAGTTCTGTTCATGTATCTTGAGTTGTCTAGATGCATAGGCAACTATTTTATTACGTAGCATCAAAACACATCCCAATCCTTGTTTTGAAGCATCACTATAGATGACAAATTCTTCTGTTCAATCAGGAATTGTCAGTACATGAGCGGTGATCAATTTCTGTTTGAGAAGGTTAAAACTCTTTTCACACTCTTCCGTCCAACTGAACTTAACTTCCTTGCGAGTTAATTTCGTCAAGGGTCCTGCAATCTTCGAAAATCCCTCAATAAATCTTCTGTAATATCCAGCCAATTCAATGAAACTCCATATTTCTTCTACATTCGTAGGTGTCTTCCATTTCTCTACTACTTCTACCTTGGCCGGATCCACCTCGATTCCTCGAGCTGACACAATGTGTCCAAGAAAAACAACTTTGTCTAACCAAAACTCACGTTTTTTGAATTTGGCATACAACTTTTCATTTCTTAGTGTCTCTAGAATGATTCTCAGGTGTTCTTCATATTGTCTCCGATCTCTAGAATACACTAAGATATCATCAATAAACACGATCACGAATTTATCCAAGTACGAGTGGAAAACACGATTCATCAAATCCATGAAAATTGCTGGTGCATTGCTGAGACCAAAAGGAATTACTATGAACTCATAATGCCCGTAACGTGTTCTAAAAGCAGTCTTCGAAGTGTCGCTCTGCTTGATTCGCACTTGATGATATTCATATCTCAGATCTATCTTGGAAAACATGCTAGCACCACCCAGCTGATCAAATAAATCCTTAATCCTTGGCAAGGGATACTTATTCTTGATGGTAAGTTTATTCAGTTCTCGATAATCGATACACATCCTAAACGAACCATCTTTCTTCTTTACGAACAAAACAGGTGCTCCCCAGGGTGAAACACTAGGGTGTATGAAACCCAATTCCAAGAGTTCTTGTAATTGGATTTTCAGTTCTTATAACTCCTTTGGTGCCATTCGATAAGGTGCTTTTGAGACTGGTGCTGCTCCTGGTACTAGATCAATTGTAAATTCTACTTGTCTTTCAGGTGGCAAGCCTGGTAAGTCTTCTGGAAACACATCTTCATATTCCCGTATGATAGGAATATCCTCTATGCTCTTCTTCTCGTCTTCAATTTTCATGATACTCACTAAGAATGCTTGACATCCATCTTTCCTTATCATTTTGATTGCTTTCATTGTAGTTGTAACTCGCGGTATTACACCAGCTTTAGCTCCGTGAAAAGTAAACTTTTCATCTTCTGGGAGTTGGAACTGTACTTCTTTTTCACGACATCTGATTACTGCATGATTAGCTCTAAGCCAATCCATCCCTAAAATTACATCAAAATCTTTCATCTCAATTACATGAAGGTCTATAAGTAAGACTCTGTCATTTATCCATATCTTCACATTCTTGCACAACTTCATGGTTCGGATGGAGTTACCCTAAGGTATACTAACCTCAAGAGTTGATTTGTCTAACTTTTCACAATTATTCTCTACTTTCTTATACATCTTAGCAGATATGAATGAATGATTAGCTCCCGCATCAAAAAGTATAAGAGCGGGAGTGCCAAATACTGATAGCATACCTGCCATTATTTCTGGTTCTTCCTCAGTTTCTTGTTGTGTCATAGCATATGCACGTGTCGGTCTAGCACTCGATCCTCCTGCTACTTTAGACTTTGGGCATTCTAGTATAGTGTGTCCCGATTGACGGCATCTATAACATATTCCAGTTCCATATAAGCATGCTCTAAGGTGATTCTTTCCACATTTTGAGCAAGGAGAATTTGTTCCGAGTGGCGGTGCTCCTGATCCACCTTCGATTTTAATTTGCTTGTTCTGAATCATATGGTTTCCTTTTCTGATCACTGGTCCTCCCCACTTGCGCTTTGCAGGTATCTCTATCGCCTTTTTATTTTGGTTACTATTATTCTTCTGTCGAGACTCAATTTCTTGAGCTCTAGAAAATGCATCTGCAAAAGTCATCGTCCCTTGTCCAGCCAAGATACTGCTGATCTCCAATCGCAATCCCTTTTCAAATTGTCTATTTCTTCTCTTTCGTGTTAACAAGGTGTGTGGAAAATCGGGAGAGCCGATTGAATTCTCTTTCATATTCGAGAACACTCATTGTTCCCTATTTTAAGTGCAGAAATTCACTTTCTTTTTCATCTCGGAATGACTGAGGCATGTAGTTTTGAATTATCACATCCTTAAAGTCTTCCCATGTCATCCTTGCTTTTTGTTCAGGTGTTTTGGTGCGTCCGTAAGCCTCCCACCAGAAATCAGCTTCACCCACGAACTGAAAAACAGCGCACGCAATCTTTTGTGCATCAGTGCAATCAAGATACGTGAAAATTTTATCCAACGACCTCAACCATTTTTCAGCTTCCGCAGGGTCCTCCGTTCCATTGAATGTTGGTGGATTGAAACGTCGAAATTGTTCAATTACCAAGGCTGGTTCATTTATAGGAATAGGTTCTGGTGGTGGTGGTGGTCATGCAGAGTTTGCTTGAAATTGTTGAGCCAAACCCCGAAGAATTGTCAATAAATCATCTCCTGGATCGCCATAAATGTTTTCAAGATTTATATTTGTAGGTAGGTTTTGTGGTCTTCTTCGACTCATGATCTGTTCAAAGTTTTTATACTCATCATTATTATATGCTAGTATATCATTAAAATACAATGAGTAAGATGTATAAACACACATATAATTATATATACATATATATATATATATATTATTAATAGCAAAATGGTGTCGTTGGCACTCTGATTGTTAAGTATACATATGCATCTAAAAGTCATTCTTAGTCTAGAATACTGTCATGAAAGCCTATTTAGTGCGACATCTAGGTTACCTATATACATCACCCAATTATGGGTAAAAAAAGTTCCATCTATTGGAACGTGTCGCTACTAAATATAGCAAAATCTTAATAAATTTGAGTTAGGCTAACCGCTAGGGTGTCCTAATCCTCCACCACTCCATCAACAATATCCCCATCAATCTCGAAATCACCAGGTATATCAACGAACACTTCAACAGGATCCACTGGTACAGCCATAGGGAAATGCATCATCAGCCCACCCAGGAATCCGACAGGGGGGAGGTGCATGGTCTATAAGGGCCCATGTGTGGTACAAACATACATTAAAAGCTACATAATTCAGCTCGTGCCCTGGAGGAACCACGAACATCTCAAAATAAATCTGCCGAGCAATCTCAGCCCACACGCACGGGTAAGGTATGAATGAGGATGAAGCAGTACTGCACCTCCGTCACCCTCCGAGGTCTATAAAAATCCTCATGATGAATGATGAGCATTAAGGCAAAATGAGTGCCTAAGTCATCAATCTCAGTCCTGCCACGAAGGGAGGCTTGTTGGGCTCTAACAGCGTTAATGTGAGCAATAGCTGCTTCCATCTGGTTAACATAATTTAAATTTACTCTAAGGTCAATAAAGAATTTAAAATATTTAAGAATTAAAATAATCACATATAAAATCCTAAAGTGTAATTATAGCGTAGTCATAAAACAGTAAATCCTAAGGTATGTCATAAAATTCTAAGTTAGGTACTTGAGCAAGCCTGATATAGACTGTTCAGATACCACGCTGTAACGCCCCGGTTATGCAATGGGGTTGGGACGCTACTAGATATACAATTTTCAATATAATAATAATGGGGTCGAGAAAATGCAGCGGAAATAAAATAAAAATCAATCCCCAAAGCAATAATAAAGTGAAAGTTGCATAGATATTATTACATATTAATGTCTACTCTCCCGAGTAGAGTGAAACATCCAAAATAAGTACGTTCAAATGATCTTGTTCTGAAAATCATTAAGGGGTGAGTGTCTAAAATACACTCAGTGGGTTAACTTAAATGATTACACAGTTAAAAATAAATATGTATGCCAAATATACCATAAAATATAATATATGTCAATTTAATAAAATAATTTGTACATTGTCGTTCGATAACTCATTGAAAATATTTTAGACTGAACCTTCATCCGATAACTTGTGTTAGTTGATATATGTGCACCGAGTCGTCACCCCAGTACGATGTTAGTATACTTTGAAATATATTTTAGTACTGAACAGACGTAGCCGGTAACTTGTGTTAGTTGGTGTATGTGCACCGAGTCGTCACCCCGTACAAGTGTTGTAGAAAATATATTTGCCATCGAACTAAAAGCACAGATGATACATAACATGACATATAAGTAACACATATCACATCTTAACATAACAATCATGACATAAAATGTAACACTCAGTAAAGAGTGAAAGTTACCCCCACCTTAAACTTTATTGGAAACGTGTAAAGTGGACTAGGCTTGCTCGTGAGTCTCAGGTATGCCTGCAAGGATATACTAAACTGAGTTCCACCTCTAATAATAATTCCTAATACTAAAACTAAATTTCTAAAAATAATGTTTAATACTCAAGCTAAATTCTAAAATATTATAATTAAAATAATCTAATTATTAACTTAAGAAAATAATAATAGCTAAATCGTTAAATAAAATGAATTAAAATAAAATATTTATACTTAAAATAATTAAATAAAAATGCATATTTCTTTTAAAAGTAAAAAAATAGTAATAAATCAAAATATTAAAAATATGAAGACAAATGACATTAATTTTAATAGAAACGGATACTAATTTAAAATTCTACACTTAAAATAGTGTTAATAGTAAAGCTATACTTAATACTTAATATAAAATATTAAGTTAAATATATAATTATAATATTAATATTTATTTTAAAAACTTTATAAATTAAATTTTATAATTATAAATGAAATATTAAAGTATATATATAAAATTATAATAATACTTAATTGAAAAGTATTAAGTTAAATATATAATTAGGATATTAAATAAATTAAATAAATAAATAAATAAAGTAAATAAATAAATAAACAAATAACCAATTAAATAAATCAAGTAATCAAACGCTACTGCATGCGCCGTCATGAAAGTACTTATGGAGTCATCGCAACTTACCCTAAACTTTATACTTATTAGAAAATGACCCAACTTGAGTTATATAACTCCGTTTGATAATCTGAAAGTACTTATGGAGTCATCGCAAGACGAGGATCACATGCATACAAAAATAACGAAGTCAAAATGGGACAAATTTTTTTTACTTGAAGTGGGTATCCTCATATCTTCTTCATTTCACATCCAAACTCAAAAATAATTATACCTTTGTGATCCTCGTGAGGAGAGCTTCAAAATAGCTTATAATATCAAAGCTAACTCACACCAACACATAATATGCCATTAAAGGGTACGAACTTTGACTGAGCTTATCTAACACATAAAAATTTATTTCACAAAAGAGTCATATATATGAAATCTACGCATCGAGACTATCATTTTCGTATATAACATGTTAAAAATAAATTACAAAAGTGAAAGTGAAAAAGTAGCAGTCGTGTGTTGATATATGTATGTATGATCTGCAAGTATATATACATATATTTCTATTTATATTTATATATGTGTGTGTGTGTATGGGTGTGTTTAACTACTTCAACTCACTCTGATTCTCCCGTGAATTTCCAAGAATTAACAGTGGAGAGAAAATAAAAATAAAGTTACTATATATATATATATATAGAATGAATTGGATAATTATGGTATAAAATTTACTGTATAACCAAATTAATTCTGCTCCACTCATTTTCATGCTTATCTGATGTCATGTCAGCAAACCCCAACTTGTTAAGTTTATTATGCATGTGGTTATGTATAATAATAATAATATATATATATATATATATATATATATATATATATATATATATATATATATATATATATATATATATATATATATATATATATATTTACTGTGTCTAATACTAACCATATATATATTTGTATACTTATTATTATCATTACTATTATTATTATATATAAGGATTATAATATATGCATATATATAAATTTATAATTTATGGATATTACATCCCATCTAGTACTAAGTTTAACGTCTTCAAGCTAGACGGAAGTTTTTCAAGCTCATGGTGGTCTTGAATAATCTTTAGGCACTTTCATAGGTTTCTTCTTGAAATAGTGTCTTGTGCTCTCACGCTCAACCACAAGAACGTCTCCGTTCTTATTAAATAGCTCAAGCAATTGTTCTCCGAAGACATTCTTCACAAGAAATGAACCTTTCCACTTATTCCACTTTTTCCACCGAGCTCCAAACTATCCTCTTTTCTAACCTCTTCTTTATCAATCACCTTACAAGCCTCCAACCCTTTTTCAACCATTCTTTCATTACCATAAGAGTAGAGAGCCATGCATTGATCCTTAGTCTCTGATATAGAAGATTTATTAATTGTTCTTTGTATATTTTTCGGGGCGGTTGAGATTTGGCCTAAATGGTGCTCCATAGATTCCATCCTCACCTCCATAGAATTCTTCACATCAAGAACTAACAACTCGATTTTTTCAACTCTCTCTTCACATACTTTCATCCTAACTTCATTATCCTCAATATATTTGTTCAAAAAATCCTCCAAAGGCGATTTTCTTTCATCATTTGGCAATTTTTGCCCCAGATTGAATGCTACATCAAAATTAGCTACATTCTTCAAATCATAGCTCCCTTCTATGCTCTCTGTAGACCATTGATAGGTATTCACGGCAATTTCTTCAAAAATTCTTATTGATCTTTGAACGGTAATGCCAAAAATAGACCCACCGGATGACGCATTGATGAGAGTTAAAATAAGCGTGTTTGAGTATCCAATTTAATATCTTTTTTTTGAAAATTATTGTTATATATTAGCACAAGTGTCTTATATTAGATATATGTGATAAAAAGGTGCGTTTGAGGTGTTTTATTGTGTTAGGATCAAAGTGCAAAGTTGGGGAAAAGGTGCAACTTGTGTAAGAATACTGAAAAACACACGTCCAATTTGTGTAATTTTTCTGTATTTTTTTGGAGCTCAAAACTAGAAGTGTGATACATGGTTGGAAAGCCACAGAAGAGAAGGTTGTTTTGGCGTAAGAAACACCTCAATTGGAAACCAAACAAGAAAGTTATGATCAAAATGGTGACGTCGCGCAAGCTGTTCACCGGTGAACGCACTCAATCTACAACCAATTTAACATCAATAAGCGCGTGTTTGAGTGTCCAATTTAACACATTTTTTATGAGAATTATTATTATATATTAGCACAATGTCTTATATTCGATATATGTAAGAAAAATGTGCGTTTGAGGTGTTTTATTGAGTTTTAGGTGGAAAAATGATCAAAAGTGCAAAGTTGGGGAAAATGTACAACTTGTGTAGGAATGCTAAAAAATGCACGTTTAACTTGTGTAATTTTTCTGTGTTTTTGTGGAGCTCAATAGTCTCAATTCGTCATGTGGCTAGCCTCACATAAGGACTAGCCACTATAATTCATTAGAAAATCAATATAATCCTTGACATGCTCCAATTGAGCCAACTAATGAAGAAAATCACAAATTAAAGGTTGAGAAAGCTTCCCTTTTAAAGTAGGCTTGATCTTCCTTCAACATGCTCCAATCTTCACTTCGTGTTGATTTTCCCTTCTTAGATTGGTGGAAGGATGGAATGAAGGATGGATTTGGAGGAAACCAAGTGGAATGGGTGGATGAAATTAAAGATGGATGGATGGAGAAGAGTAAGTGTGGAATGGGGTGTAGCCTCCAAAAAAAAAAGAGGAATGGAATGGGAATTGGAGACTCCAAAGATGAGAAGGAGGGTATTTATATGTATGGATGATTAGGGAAATTAGGGCACAATTTGGTTCATTGGCCTAAGTGGAGAAATAGACTTTAGTAGAGAATTGGACCTTTTTTTGGATAAAATTCTGTTCCAGGAACTCGGTTTAACATGAATTCCGTACAAAATTATCAACAAACTGGCTTGTAGACTAGCGATTTCTCGTTTCAAAACTTCTTCTTTCTTCAATTTAAATAGACAACGCCTGAAACGACAACACTTATGGCTGTTGTCTATTCACTTGCTACCAATTTTTCTCATTTTTGATTTAATTCACGTTTCTTCCTTTTCTGATTTTTGCTCAAATACACCTCATTCCTACATAAAAAAATAGCATGATTCCACACACTTTACTCCAAAAATAAAAATAACAAAAATAAAGAATAAAATTCTAAAAATAATATAAAAACACGCAAAAATCACACGAACACTACTCTAAAATCTTTGAAAGAGGCATTCTGTGAGCGCGAAGTAGGAGATCGCTCCCTGTTGGGCCCAAAAACTCGAGCGAAGGGAGAGCTTCTCGCTTCAAAACTTCTTCTTCCTTCAATTCAAATAGACAATGCCTGAAACGACAACACTTAAGGCTGTTGTCTATTCACTTGCTACCAAATTTTCTCATTTTTGATTTAATTCACGTATCTTTCTTTTCTGTTTTTTGCTCAAATACACCCCATTCCTACATAAAAAATAGCATGATTCCCACACACTTTACTCCAAAAATAAAAACAACAAAAATAAAGAATAAAATACTAAAAATAATGTAAAAACACGCAAAAATCACACGAACACGACTCTAAAATCTACTAAATTTTCACGATAATCACTACTGCATAAGTTGTCAAACAATCGTGCTATAATTCTTTCACATTCCAATTTAGATTCCATTTAAATTTGTTCATGTATTCATTGGCAAGCCAATCAGAAGTTACTTGCCTATTTTTAAGCTCCCTCACACATCGATGCTCATTCACCAGCTTTTTAATTGCAAAAATCATCTTCATGGGTATCATCCTCCCATATAACTTGAATGGACAACCTGAAACACATGCCACCTCTAATTGCCTGCTGCTACTTCTCGTTATTTGAATATTTCTTCCATTTAAGATGACATGTCTTTGTACAGCTACTCTACACTGATAAACATCTTCATTGTGTATCTTGATTAATAAGCTTTTGATATTCAGCAACCCCGGTTAAAAAATAATCGCAAAAATCCAAACATATATCTATCCAGCCATGAGGTAGATCAGCAGCGACTCCTCCGATACGAAAATAATTATGCATCCTCATTGTGTATCTTGATTAATTGGATCATTTTTATTGGTTTCTAAATATGTATTTTCAAGGTATAAGCGTGAGACATAATCTACGGGTGAATCTAGTTCTTAATCTATTTCTTTTCAAATACCCCAAAAATAGCAGAGTCTCTTTTTATTTTATAATACCTCGGGAGCTAATGAAACTATTTTAGTAAAATTGAATATTGATTTAATGATTTAATTCGAATTTGAACCTGAGTCTCGCAGACGTTTTTTATTCTTTCTCTTTCGTCCATTATTCTAAAAATTAGAAAAAAAGGGAAAAAAGAGAAAAGGATGAGGTGGATTAGTCAAAGATTTTGGATTGTATCTCTAAACCTTCTTCATCTTATACCAAGTACTAACTCCATAGATTTATGATCACATGTAGGATCATAAACCAATCTTTTTTTTATCACAATGTTTACTTATCTTTATCTCTTCTTCCCCACTACAATGCCAAGATACATTGTTATCATTTTCTAAATCAAAGTAATCACTGTCAAATTCAATGACTTCATTCTCAACCTGATGCTCAAATTGCAAGTCTCAATGTTCATACGAACTTCAGAATTTGTCCAAATTTCTCAATCTAATAGCCATCATCTCGAACCACTATCTTCTTGAACTTTGTCCATTTTTTCTTGCATCAACATACTCTTCATCATTTGACAACTAGTCATCTTCCAAACTATCATCCGTATCATTATCCTCAATAAATTTACTCTCCAAATCAATATCTGGGTACCGCTCAATAACTCTTCATTAACTACTTGTTGATCAACTTTTTCAATATCATCATGAATCTCCTCGTCTTCATTCTCTAAGAAGGAATTATCCTCAAGAGATTCAAGTCCTTCTATGAATATCTCTATCATTGCATTTTTTTTATTGCACACGTGTGCAATCATATCCAAAACATGTTTATTATCTTTGATCTCCACCATTGCATCATTCATATTCACACCTGAAACTTTGTAACAAATTATTTTCAACCGTATCTCATTTTCTCGACTTCATCGACCAAATCCATGTATCCTATTCTATCGACATCCAACTTGTGTTTTGCAGTCAATTTCCCCCTTAAATATATCAATTTACCATCTCTAAAGACAAACTTACCACCATGTTTAAAGTGTATCAAAAAGTATGAATCCATTTCTTAATCTATGCTTGAGAAGCTTCCTTATGTGATGTCGATTCGTCTTCAGTGTTCATAGGATTCTGTATTTGTTTGAAATCTTATAGAAAAGTAAAAATATGATAAAGAGCAATATTAAAGGGTTAATGACTAAAAGAATCATCCTAGGTGGCATCCTACTTGGCATCTTATGTGGTTGTTTAATTACCCTCAAGCGGCCCGTCATCTCATCCTCACCGGAAACAAAAAGGATGTATTGATTTGCAATGATTTAAAAGGTTTTGCATTTTATTGATTAAAAAAAGTTGGTGATAAAATTGAAAAATTACATAAAGGTGGTGTATTTTAATGCAATTAACTCATTTCTTAAAGTAGTCTATTGGTCACTTTGGAGGGACAACATGATAATTTCACCTGCCTTAGGGGTACCAAATTCATGTTTTCGGTTATAATAATACTAAAAACTAGAAGTGACAAAAAAAAGGCAAAGATTTGGGGAAGACCATCTCATTGATTCTCTTATGTGAGATGAATCATCCATTAACCCATTAGTGAGATTTTAAAGGGCCCTGTTTGGTTGTAGTTAAATTAGAAAATCAAAAGTTTAATTATAAAAGTATATATATATATATATATATATATATATATATATATATAATTCTTTTAAGTTATATATTTTTATTATTTAAAATTTTATTAATTTAAAATTTATTATTCATTTAAATTTTTTATTTAAATATTATAAATTATAAAATGTGATACTCAATCAATGAAATGTGATAACATTTATAAATATAAATGAAAAGTGATAACATTTTAAAAGAAAAATGATAATATCTTTAAAAAAAAAGTGACAACAAATAAAAAAATGTATTTCATGAAAAACTTACTTGAATAATAAAAAGTGATAATATATTTTTAATAAAAGTGATTCTTAAGAAAAAAAGAACTAGTTGAATTATTTCATGAACAATTTGTTGGAATAAAAATTATAACATATTTAATAAAAAGTGATACATAATACAAAAAAAGTGATAGCTGTCTAATTTAATTATTTTATGAACAATTTGTAGGATGAATAAAAAATTATAATAATTTTAATATAAAGTGATACATGATTTCAATAAAGTAATAATAAAATAATTAAATTATATAATGAATAATAATAATTATAATTATTAATAATTAATAATGTATAATATTTTTATTAGCAGTGATTTTTTTTAATATAATGATGAATTATAGGTGTAGATGCCGAATTTTTTTTTTTTGCAATCAAACAGGTAGTATTGCCGAAGTTATAGAATAGCGAAATGAATAATTTTAATCAGGAAAAGCCAAACAAGCCCCTATTTTTATTTTTAATTTAATATAAAATATTTATTTGGGTTAATAAATGATCTGATTCATGAAATATGATCATTAGGATGGTTTCACCCAAAACCTATTAAAAATAAAATGAGAGCTCAAATTTGTATAAACAAAAAACCTATTTAAAAAATAAAAAAGTTTAAAGCACAGTGAAACACAAGCACATCAGATAGTCCTGTCATGTACAGTTGTAGGCTGTAGACCACTAACTCCCACGTGTTTATCGGACCCTCCCTCGGCGCCTTAACTATGTTGTTCCCCACACCTCTGTGGTTCTCTCTCTCCCCACCCTCTCTCATCTACAGGAAAAGAGAGAGACGCACAGAAGAGCAAAACTACAAAATTAAACAAGAACTCTCTCCCTTTATCTCCGCCCATCTAAATATAGTTCGCTAAATTTTCTCTTACTCCCTCTCTCTCCATCTTTAATCACTCACACACACGCAATTTGATCTCCAATTTCTGCATACTTTGGACGCAATGAAGCTCAAGCACCCCTCCAAATCCGCCTCTCAAACCCTGGCCCCCTCCGAAACGCGCCTGCTCGTTCGCGAGACGCTCCGCATCAGCGCCAACCTTGCCTCGGCACCTCAGCCCTCGCCGGCTGTTGTGGCTCCGGAGCCTTCGAATTCCGGCTTCGTTGGGCTCACCAACGATCAGTTTTTGGATTCGAGCTTGAGATTGATCTGTTGCGAGGAGATTGAGGGTAGACGGTGGCAATACTACGCCGAGAATGATAATAGCGTCAGAGTCAGTGGCGGGAAGCAGTTGAAGAATAATTCTATTCGCGCTGTCAGTTTGCATTCTCCCCAGGCCCCTGTTGATGTCAGTATTGCCAAGTGTTAATTTTAATTTTAATTTTAATCTTAATTTGTTCTTGGTCTATTGCTACATTTGTTGCACATGTGAGTATATTCATGCATCACTAGTAAGAGCTTTATTTTACCCTTGAAATAAAGTAAGTTTCTCTAGATTTAAATAATTATTTGATTTCTTATATGCAGCAAATGGAGATGTATACATGACATGAATTTACAAAGTTGGGAATATTTGTTGTTACTTTGATGTAGAATTATTTCTTATCGTTTTGTCTGAAGATGAATGTACATTAACTTCAATTTTGGTGTTTGGTATTGGAAATCTTAGTTGCTGATCAATAAACTAGTCATCCATCACACAAAAAAGAGAGTCGAACAACCATTAGAGAAGTGGCGTCTCCACACAAGCTTCATAATATATGTACTTGTTCACTGATGATGTCCGAGAAAGACAATGGGCGAAAAACTTTAATCATATGACTACGAAGATATTTGGTCATAGCTGAGTTATTTCTTTATTTGTCCATGTGTAATGGGAGTTGAGAACATTTACTATTTTAGCTCAATTATTTCTTAATTTTCTTGTGTAATAGGAACTGATGACATTTATAAGGTCCTATGTTGTCCCAGAAGGTTTTCCGGACAGTGTAACTCCTTTTTATGTGCCATACATGACATGGAGGGCTTTAAAGGTATTCTTCTAGTTGAATGTCTCCAAGAATTAACTTCTATCAGATCGTTTTTTAGTAGTAATTCTCAGCAGCTCCAGTATGCCAAAATGATGTTTTTTTATAATTGTAGCACTTTTTTGGTGGAGCAATGGGTGTTTTTACAACACAGACACTCCTTAGTTCACTTGGAGTCTCCAGAAACAAATCTGCACCAAGTGCTGTAGCTATCAACTGGATTCTTAAGGTGTGCTCTAGAAGAAGCTTTTTTCTCGTTATTAATAAGAATTTTCTTTTAGAACCTGATAAGACCTTACATATACTGTTATAATTGAGTCAGACTGTTATGATCAGATTATTTTGTTAATAAGCTGCCGGCCAGGTTTATCATTATATGGGCTCAGTTTAGGATTTAGGTTTTGAGTTATTTATGTGCTTGTTTTCGTTATTAATCATCATCAAAAAATCATTCTGAATTAGACAAGGCTAATGACTGGCAGGATTTATCCTGTGGAGAAAACTTGTTCTCGTTGATTTCTACGCCTAGTTGACTCTATCAGAACTTCTAATACCTTAGGATCTAGTATTAGTTATTACAAGCTGTCAGTTCTTATTATTTCGCATAACTAAAGTAGAATAAGCTCAATCGTTACTCTTATGCTTTTATGTATCTCATTTGTTTCTAATCGCGGTTCTTCATAAAATTTAACCAATTATGACTTCAAGATCAAGGTAATCATGATATTGGAAGAACATATGCGAACTAAATGTTAAAAATTCCTTTTTATTTTATTTTTATTTTTTTTATGAAACAGAGTCTAAATTTGTAGGATGGTGCTGGGCGTGTTGGGAAGATGCTCTTTGCTCGGCAAGGGAAGAAATTTGATTATGATCTAAAGCAGGTACTAAAAATTTCCAATACAATTCTGGTATGAAAGGATAGGTTAGCTTATCACAAAATTTCCAATAAAATTCTTCAATTTCTCATGTCCTGAACTTTTTTCCAGCTTAGGTTTGCTGGTGATCTCCTGATGGAGATGGGAGCTGGAGTGGAGTTGGCGACTGCAGCTGTTCCTCATCTCTTCCTTCCACTAGCATGTGCTGCTAATGTGGCTAAGGTTTACTCGCTTTTATCTCCATATAGCTTTGTTAATATCTTAGAATGCTAGAAAATTAACTCCATCCATGTTTTTTTTTTCTTTGCTTACAGAATGTTGCTGCAGTGACATCTACTTCGACTCGAACTCCTATATACAAAGCTTTTGCTAAAGGAGAAAATATTGGAGATGTCACAGCAAAGGGAGAATGTGTTGGAAATGTTGCTGATCTGGTATACTATTATAGCATAGTTAACTTATATTGTTTACAATCATTGTTGTTAATTCTCACATCACGAAGAAATCTGTTATGTCTTACTCTATTCAACCATAACTAATTTTGAATCTAGATGGTGCGCATCCACTTCAATTTCTGAAGTAAATACAGCAGAAATAAGCTGGCCTCAGCCATTTTTTTTATTTTTTTTTGATATAGTCCTATGTTCTTTTGAGATTAGTGAATTTAATTCTATTATATTGCATATTCTTCCTTTTCTGGTTGTTTACACCTTGAATTTAGTGAAGGTCTGTCTATTTGTGATTCTTTGCCTGTAATTAGTCAGTTCGCATCCCATACTTACTCCTTTATTCTGCAATCTGCATTATATGTACACCAGAATAGCTGGTCAATTGACTTTCTAATTGGAGTTGTCAATCGCCACAATTTTGTCACTTTTAGATATGATGATGTAAACAAGTACATTACAATAATTTTGTAGTGATACTTTATGTTGAAACTTTGTGCTAAAGCTATTGATTTAACTGCTATATTTCTCTTGCTTCATATGCTGCGTAGCATTTAAAATCTATTTTTAAGTTGGGAATAATTCGGATTTATTTATTTGTAGCTTGGAACTGGACTCAGCATAATGATCTCTAAAAAAAATCCATCCTTGTTCGCAACTTTTGGCCTGCTCTCCTTTGGATATGTGATGAGCTCTTATCAAGAGGTTGCTTGATCTGAATTTATCATATCCTAACCCCCCTTTTTGTACTTCAGTGTTCATGTTCTGCATTGAAATTGTGTCTCATGTTTTTCTTCAGGTGAAATCTGTTGTTTTGCATACATTGAATCGTGCACGATTCACAGTGGCAGTAGAATCCTTTCTGAAAACAGGTGGGTTGAGTGCATTGTTTCTTCACCCTATGTGAGAGAACCAATGTGTAATATGGGTGTATGTGTAAATGGATAGAACTAGGTATGAAAATGATAGCCGGTAACCTTTGGGAAAAATAAGGGAAAAGGTATGTCCAGACCTCTGAGGTATTGCTCAAGCCTCAAGGTTCAAGTAAGCCTGAATGTTTAATTCTGTGCAAACAAAATCTTTCTTTTTAAAATAAAACATTCTTGCCGTTTATTTTTAAAAATCAATCATTCATGCTCTGTCTTTTTAATTAATGCATAGATGCCTTTCTGTTAAAGAAAATCAAAATTGGTGTATAGTTTTCTTTTTAGTCGATTTTCTGATCATCTGACACTACTAAGCTTTCAAACATTATACTGAAATAGATTTACTTCTTTCATGCTTCTCAATGCCTTTTAAATTCTTAAATCCAATGTCAATATATCTATTTTAAAAATTTCGTGCTGCAAGTTCTATGAAACTTTTTAATCCCAACTTTACAATATAGGTTTTTTGCAAGTCAATTTTGGCCAATCCAACTGTAAAAATTTCAGCCAACTTGACTGTAAATTTTTTTCCAACGTATGGATAAATCTCTCTGTACAGGCTGATATTGATTGATAAATATTAAATATAATATATATATATATATATATATATATATATATATATGTATATATATTGTATCTCAAGTTTTTTGGAAACTAAATGAGCTTCTGAACACTGTTTATCTTTTGTGAACATGCTGCTTAAAATAATAGATCATAGATTGATTGATATTGGATTTAATATTTGAAGGTGCAGACGAGAAGCCCATAAGATGTTTACATCCATACAAAGTTTGAATTTTTTTTTGTTGGTCGGCTTGTTCTTAAATCAGCTTGCTGGAAGAATGATTGTTCAATATTTATAAAGATTGAGGGGTACTCTCTTGTGAGACGGTTATATATGAGACGAATTGTGAAATGTGTAGGCGCATTATTAAAGTATGATTATTATATAGGTAGAGCATGCTTATTGGTAGTTAAGTATGTTTGTAGTAAATCATACTATAACATCCTAAAATCATACTTTAATGCATCATTTATCATACTTTAGAAAACATACTTTAACTACCAATAAACATACTTTACACATGTAACAACCATACTTTAATAATGGACCGACCTGCCTCACTACCTGTGACCCGTCTCACATAGGCCCCATCACACAAGAGACTTTGTCAAAGATTTTAAGGGTATTTTGCACAAAAGACACATTGTAAGGACATATTTAAAGCATGAGAAATATTTCAGAGCCTGGTTATGCCTTTCCCAAAAATATAAGGTTACCCATGGAACTTCTCAACATATTCTAGAAAAGTTTGTGGTAAAGAGCCTCTTCAAGTTTTGCTCTCTGCCATTTATTTTAATGGGTTTAGGTGCATATTTGCTCACTTCCTGTCTGCAAAATTATCATCATTATGAATGACATTCCATACCAAGGATCATGATGTTGTGAAAAGTCTTGATTTCTCAAAGAATCTGCCAATATGAAGATGGCTAATTAGGAGTGGCTAGTGAGTAGATCATTTTTGATAGCTGTAATGTTAAGAAATTGCAGAAAAAAGAATATTGTTTATGCAGGTTACTAAAGTGGGATACCAAGTATTGAAGAGCACTTTAAGTGTTGTAGCAGGGTTGTCTTCTATAAGATAATTCTGCTGCATGGCATAATTTCTATTTCTTCCTTGACCTGAAACTGTCTCCTCTTGCACTTTAAAATTTCAATGGAAGTAAATGCTGGCATATATACTGATTATGTTGACTTAAAGCCTTTTGGCTGCAGTATGCCGTTTTAATTATTAAGAAAATCTATGAAATGGAGGAGATAAAGATTTCATTTGCATTTATCCTTTACAATCAAATAATTGAGTGAGGATTCTAAATGGGTTTTTTGGGTTTAAATTAACAAGTATTTCAGGATTCTATAATACATATTTTGGGTTTAATCCATTGTGTAACTGAGGATTAAATGATAGGGGTGGGCTTAATTATCTCTAAGATAAGATATTTGGAGTGATCTTTATGAATCTGTTTGATTATAGGAAAGTATGGTTTTAATTTTTAAGAAGACGGACCTCAGCTAAATTTGAGGAATTTTGTAGGTGCTAAATCAAACAGGCAATATTTTATTAAGTCGATTATGATTTATCTGTAGCTATTTTATTAAGTCGATTATGATTTATCTGTAGCTATTAAATCGTAGATCATGTATATGAGAGGAAAATGTCGTGGATTTTCGTGTAGCAAGAAAAGAGAAGAGTAAATGTCAATACTCTTTAAGTTGGGTCAGGTAGTGTATTGGATATTAATTGTTATTTTCCTTGAGCTGGTCTAGGTATGCTTAGAATGGTTATGTTTGTATTCTTGATGTAACTATAGCACAGCACACCTAGTTGGATTTAGGTAATATAAATTGAATGATGTGTTAGAAGTTTTAACTTCCATAGTTCACCGTAGGTAGTAAGTGCTTCAGTACTTTCAGGCATCATGTATGCATGAGGAGTTACTGAATAGCTGCAAATACATGCTATACTCTTTTTGCAATATCACTTGAGATGAAGCAGAGAATTGGCTTTTCTGTGAAGTTTGGGAGGAAATAGTTTGTATTTTTCTTTGGCTCCTACCCCAAATATAAATAAATAACTAAAGACTCACATGTTCATGGACACAGAAATGATAAGGAGCTGAGCCGAGCATTGGGGTTTCTTGTGGAGCCCAACAATATATGTGGCTGTATACATATATATATATATATATGTGTGTGTGTGTGTGTGTGTGTGTGTGTGTATATATATGTATATTTATATGTATATTTATATATATATATATGTATATGTATATTTATTTATTTATTACAACTATATATTTGTGTGTGTCTGTACTTTCTCACTGTCTGTTGTATGCTGAACGTAATTCTCAGGGCGAGTTCCAAGTCTGCAAGAAGGAAATTCATTGGAAGATATTTTCACTCTCCCCTGGAGACAACACAGGCCTATTGTTCTTGGTCTTCCACCTCCTCTCTCTAGTTCACAAAGACACAAAATCATGCATGCATTACACTTTCCCATTCATGCACATTCCCAAAAGTTTTCTCCTGTCTCCTGCAGAGTGGAAATTTACTTACAATTGGTTCTCATCTTTATCAGGGCCACGGTTTAGAGATGCATTCCAAGACCCCAACTCGTATCTTTCTTTAGAGCCCATATTTGAGGTATATTACTTGTCACAGGAAAATCTGTTGCATTGGTCTAGCTCTTCATTCTTGCTCGTTATAGGCCTGTATACGAGGGGGTTCAATTTCTTGCGTCTCTTTCTTCTGATTTTATCGTATTTCAGGTGCTTTTCAAGAATTGGGTGCCTCCCAGTGCCTTTCTGTGACTCTCGTATGCAGCCTCTTTTACATGTGCACATATTGCTTGTTTCTTAGGGCTTTTGTTAAAGCAACAAAATATATATTTTTTTTAAATAAAAAACATTTTTTTATATATTTTTATTTCATAGAGTCTGGGGGGAAAATTCAACTCAGTGATGATAAAGAGTTAGTCTTTGAGAGATGATAAATTTACTTGGCGTGTTGTTGAGAAAGCTATTGGAGTTTAATAACTGGTGTTTTACACTAGAAAGAAAAAGTCCATGATTTCAAATGCTAGACCAATAATTAAAGGGAAAAATCAAGTGGACAAAGGAAATAGGCTCATCTCTAAAACTTAAGAGATGAAAAAAAAAAAAACTTAAGAGATGAAGATGTCGATAATGATTTTGAGTTTTAGGGGATGAAGAGGAATAAATTAATGAAAAGATACTCAATTTGAAGAGGAGGAAGAGAATGATGGGGATGATGACGATCATGTTTCATGATGATTATTTATTAGTTTGCAGATCTTTTGAAACTTGGAGACTTCGTGTCACTGGCTTATTGCCTATTTGTGTTGAAAGTTTTTTCTTTTTTTTTTTTACCGACGCCCAAACTTTGAAGTTGATTATGCATGGATGTTCTATGTGTTATAATGTTATTTATGAGTTATTGTGAATTATACTGGATGTTTTGTGATTTTTTTACCTTTATTTGGTAGTTAAATATGTGTTAGGTTGGATATACTGATGTATATTAGTAGAAACAGGTTGTACGAGAGGCGCACGTCTCACTGCAGGTTCCAACAGGCCCTTGCGCTGCCTTTTTTGTCTAACAACTATGCACTCTCGTTTGTTTACGTGCTTTAGTAGTGGACTTGATTTGCCTGTAGATTCGTACGTTGACAAGTGTCTTGTTGATAATAGAAAGAACGATACATTGTGACGTATAATCCATCCAAGGGCAATATCTATGCTTTATTCAAGGATCAAGCGAAGTCGAATGACATTCTGAAGGCTGCGTTTCATGTAAGATTATTGGCCTTCTGATCTTTTAATCACAGTACTTGTTACATTTTCTGTCTGAATTACAATGTATTGCAGGCTCATGTGCTGCTGCACATCATTAGTTCCTTCAGTCAGAACCAGTGTTCCTCGAGCAATAGTGAACATGATCTTTCAGCTGTATCTCCTTCAGTGGCTGATCTCCATTCTCATATTACAGAATCATATAAGATGGTATCAGCCTTATATGGGCCTTTTAAAAACAGAGCTAAGGAACAGGTAACATGTAACTACTTAATTTAGAGCATACTCAAAAATGAATTGATTTACTAAAATTATGTAGGGAGATGATCTGCAGCTTGACTGAATGACTCTCATGTAACTTGCTCATTACTCCTATTAAAATCACTATTCTTTTACCCTGCAAATTGTGATATGATTTGATGATGCAATGAATTGTGAAGTTGGGTTAACATGCTAGATTATTGTCTTGGTGGGTCTAAAGGTAGTTGATGACTAGGATGCCCGCATTGTAATTTTCATGTTATTGCTGATAAAGAATTCAGAAACGGAAACCAATGTTTGGATTTATGTGTTCAAAATGAATGAATCTTAAATTCCTTTTTTGATTAGATTTCATATCAACTCAAGCCACTAAAAATTAGTTCACAGTGTGGCTGGTGGAATTTAAATCCTTGTCAGTCAAACAGCCATCAAGAGATTTACACAACTATGGATTTTCAAATCCATTGTTAAATCCTGTTAATCCTCCCAACATATTTCACAACAAATTCTTTAATCCTAACAAAACCAAACTGTCAATTCAACTAGCATCAGTTGATTAGGTGGTCGTCTTATTTTGGTGTTTTGACATCTGCAATTGTTTTTAAGTCATATTTCTCGTATGTATATTCATATTAATTGCAATATGGATTATTTGAGGTGATGCCAGAAATCTGGTGTACTGAGTATCAAGTCCTTGATGATGCTTCTTTACTAGGGTATCACAATTGTAATAATTGGTTGTTAATGGGTTTTTCATTCTTTCAGGGATGGGTAATGTCTGAATCACATCTTAATCCTGGTAAAGCGCGGATATGTGAATTGATTACATAAGATGTCTAAAAACACTGTAAAGATCGGTTAAGGATTCTATAAGTCTCTGGTTACTTCTAGAATAACTTCTCATGTCTTAGGAAAGCAGTGATGTGGTGTAACCAGGGGGAGGTTTTCCTTGGAAGCGAATTTTGTACAAAATATTGGTGCTGGTGTGAATGGAAATTATTGGGGCACGTTGAAGCTGGATGGGAGAGGCTGGGTGAACGGTATAGGTGCAAATTTTGTGTTATCCAACTACTATGCGTTTGTCACTTTTATCGTATGAGTTTTCCTAGTTCCTCCTAGTACTCTTTATAACAATTTATATACTGTATTAATGATATCTTGTTTCACTCCAGTTTCTCTCTACTATTATTTATAAATTAGTACTTTTTATGTTAAGGGCCTGTTTGTTTAGTAGATATGATATTCACTGTTAGTCTGTTATGGTTCAAACAACTTATTGAAACCCATATTATCTTTGCATGATAACCTAAACAAGTCATGTAAAGGTATTGCTTCTGGGGATCTTCTAGCACTATTTTGTGTGTTTTTATCTCCAGCTACATTAGAAGCATGATATTCTAAGGAACCACGATGTAATGTAGTATCAAACTATTGTGTTTGTGTTTGTTTAGCATCCTGTGTGGATAGAGCTGTCAGAATGGATTGGTGGGGCGGTTTAGCCCACAACCCACGCAACCCACCTTATGATGAGCCCAAGTGAGGCGGGCTACCTGTGGGGCCTGCCACTGGTGGGGCGGGTTATGATGGGGCGGGCCGCGGGTTAGCCCACCCACTTCTACCCCCTATCCACATATGACTTACCCACCCCCAACTCACCCCCCAATTTTTTTTTTAAAAATATTTTAGATTTTAATAATTAAATAATAAAAATATTATTACTCAATCATACCCCCTATTCACCACCACCCACCCACCCCCCAATTTTTTTTAATTTTGGATTTTAATATTTAAATAATAAAAATATTATCAGCCAACTCTACCCCTACCATCCCCACCCACCACCCCCAATTTTTTTTAAAATTTTTGAATTTTAATATTTAAATAATAAAAATATTATCACCCAACTCTACCCCTATCCAACCCCCACCTACCCGCCCATCCCCAATTTTTTTTAAATTTTAGATTAAAATATTTAAATAATAAAAATATCATCAGTCAACCTTACCTCCTACCCCAATTTTTTTAAATTTTTTTAGATTTTAATATTTAAATAATAAAAATATTATCACCCGATTGTGGTGAAGGTGTATTTCAAGATGAGAGTGATGAGGCAGCTGTCGTGATTTCGAAGGGGTAAAGGTTTCCAGTGGAGAAGCTGGATTTCGGTTCCAGCGCCGCCAGTCGGGTGGCTTCGGCGTCGTCTCCGTTGGATTTGGCTTATAATTTTGGAAGATGTCACCAATGTGTAGAGAGGAGATGGCACTTGCAGGGAAAGCGAGAGGGGAGGGTCAGGGATGGGAGGTGGAAGGAGAGAGGAGACAATTATACAACTCCGGCAAAAACATCTGTGATGGACTCACTCCACGTTCTCGACTCTCTAATTTATGATCTTAAGAATCTACTGAACTGGGAGGAAATGTTGATTCCTAATGTGGGTGATCAAATAAAGAATCTAACTCGTCTGCAGTCTTCCATCGAATCAATAGGTAGATCACAGCCTTCAGAAAGTGTAGAATTAAGAGAAACTCTGATGCGAATGGGAGATACTGCACACGAAGATCAATATATTGTGATCTCTTTTGTGGTCGGGCATGCTCCTCCTTGGTATCTCATAAACAGGCTCACTAGCGTCAACTTCAAGATTGAGCTTTGTGGGAGTGAGATTCAACAACTCTTGAATAAACAGAAATTCGGAGAGGGAGAGGTACATGTTGTTGGGGAATTTAACTCAAGAATGTCGTTTTGGGGTAACAGAAACAGTGAGGTGGATGATAGTCCAGTCGATTCTGAGGACAAGGAAACATATCTTTTAGATAAGCTGGCCAGAGGAAGAGCAGATCGGAAAATATAATTTTCTTAAATTGTTGAGTTAGAATCTGAGAAATGACCAAGACAATCTTGCAATTGAATGAAGCTTCCATTCGACGTGATTATGACTTCTTAATAAAAAAAAATTCTAATTACAAGTGATTCAATTAATTAAAATATTAGTCATAAGAATTTCAAAAAGCAATCTAATTATTTATACATAATTAATATTGTAGACAATTTTTATTCACAATATTTGATTTTATTTTTAAATTTCAAAGTCTCAAATCAAAAAGTGGTCCAATTAATCCAAAGAGTAATTTAATAATTTTTATAGAGTAACCCAAATTATTATATAGAGTATCTAATTTTTTAAAAAAAATTGTAGACAAAATAGATTCCTCAGGATACATGAATTTATTATCTAAAATTAGAATATCAAATTATAGAGTAACCCAAATTATCATAGAGAGTAACTCATGTTATTATAAAGAGTAACCTAATTAAAAAAAAATAAAATTGTAGACCAAATAGATTCTCTGGAAGCTACGCTTGGGAGATAACAATGAGAATGCCCTGGTTGAGGCAGTCCAAGTTGGGGCTTTTCAGAAGCTTCTGGTTGTGCTGCAGATTGGAACTGGTGAAGGGACAAAGGAGAAAGTGACTTAATTGTTAAAACTGATGAATTTGTATAGAGATAAGTTGGATTGTTTTGATTCATCCATGAGATTCAACTATCTAAAAAAAGCCCAATTGATTTTACAACTGTAACAATTTAGGACAGGACTTCAACTTTTGTTAGTGATCTATACAGAAACACATAATCATAACATTTTTGTATCCTTTCTTTCTATTCTTTTGTAATAAAGTTATAATCTTTCACTGAGTAACAGAGATGGTTCATAGATTCAAATAACATCAACTTCCACAAAATCATACAGTATTATTTTATTCCATGGATGAACTTATTCTATATACAATGTACTGATCCATACTTCTTGAAAGAATTTGTTTCTGCACATTTTGCAGCAAAAATAAATAAATATGTAATTGCTTATTCTTCCTATTCACAAAAAAGTATTCCAATGATATCAACTAGTGATGGGTTAGCAGCCCGATATCAACCTGATCTGCGAGATGAATCTGCATATAAGGATCCTCATACAACTCAGCTTGTTGTATCCGATGCGTAGTGTTGATCCACGGGTACAAGCAAACTGCAGCATGCATTGCACACGAACAATCTAGGCACATTTTCAACATCTTCGATTCCAAAACATCGTGTGTGCTGCAAGTTCCACAAATATCACAAGTTAAAAGTTGTCTACGTAGAAGACGAAATATATAACCATTTAATGGGACGAAGGGAGTTCGATTTTGGGTTGTATACGCCAATCAAGAAACCATACCAATATGACAATATCATGGTTCTATTGTAGTTCAATCATAATGCCAAAAGCTATACCTAATTTTTTGAGATTTCTAAAAATGGTTCACTTCATTTTCTATTGGAAAAAAATAAATAAAAAATTCAGCTCAAGAAGTCGTCGAAAAATTTCATTTCTACAAGGTGAGAACATATAAACTGCATTGACTCAAGTCAATTAGTGTTCACATAATGTAGAGCAGAACCTTAGTATAATCATAAAACCTTTTGATTTTGCAATCAGTAGTAAATGTGCAGTTGATAAAACATGATTCTAGAAATTCAATATACCCCCCATAGGTGTTGATCATGAAAAATATGAGAGAGAGGTGTTTGAATGTGTGTACCTTGAGGCAATTCGAGCCCAGCTGTTTCCATATTTGACATGCAAATCAAGTATCAATTGCTCCTCCTCTTTAGAAAATGGATGCTTCTTCAAATTCGGCCTCAAATAATTCAACCATCTCAACCTGCAGGCCTCCCTAAACCCGACGTTTTCTCAATTTTAACCCAATTTCTAATCCCCTGCTCCTCCATCGTTTTCTTATCTTCGATTACACGAACAATCGTTGCAAGTTGTCCCGTTCAAAATAAGTTTTGCAATACACCAATTAAACCTTCAGTTTATCACATTCATTGTTCATTTGCTGAGTAATACTACTTACTAATTTCAAGAGCCCAATTGAATTGAGAAGAAAACAATATTGACGTCTAATATGCGTAAAGTTGCGGGATTACAAGCACACTTAAGTAAAACTAATAAGAGAAATACAACCCAACAATTAATGTGGTGGAGGTAATCGCTTGTGCGAATTCCTGAAAATTGCTCCTTCGATCGCCCTGAGGTAATTGTTAATTTCTCTGCCGTGAGCATGTGCCCTACCTTAGCCAAGGAGTGAGCCAGCTCAGCCAATGGAGGTTATTGCATGGTGACTTCGCCGGCACGAGCTCCGGCGCCAGAACTCCAAGAACTCCACCAAGATATTGGTGTTCGTGATTTTGTCGGGGTCTGCAAAAAATGAGAGAGAAGAGAGATTGAGAAGAAAGGGGAGCAATAGACTGACAGAGAATAGATAAGAAAAAGTACGGGTCGACACAAAGATCCATATTTTTAATATTTGATCCAATTTTCAATTAAAGATTCGGTTGTATCATTTTTTAAGATAAAAGACGGGCCTATTTAAGTCTGTCAAATACTCCCTCCATCCCACAATACCCTTCACCTTTCATTTGTAAATTATAAAGGAAATGTAAAGGGTATTGTGGGACGGAGGGAGTAATTTATAGCAATTTCTAATAAGCTTTCTTCTTCCTCTCTTTTATTATTTTATATTATTTATTTTCATTATTATTAAAAATATTATCCTCTTCTCACACTTACCTTAATTAAAAATTTCACTCTTAGATGTTAGTTTCATAAACTCCAAAGGAAAAAAAAGGTCACTTAGGACCCTAACCTTTACCCTTAGGATCATCTACACCCTCCACCTTATATTTTGTTCACTCACACCCTTTTCCTTCTTGAAATGGATCAAATATGCCCTTCAATTATTACAAACCAACAAATCAACCCTTCAATAAATGAAAAATGGCTATTTCCCCACCTTTTACTATTTCCAAAATTTATTTTATATATTTATTCATTTATTTCCCTTTATACCATTATATATATATATATATACTCAATTTTCTTCCAAATTTCATCTATCCGTTTCAAAATAGACTTAGTCCATTATGACCATATCAGGCCCAACATGCTTCTGTACATTAATTAAATAATATTAGTCTCGTTATTAACCAACTTAAAACAGTGACAGTACTTTTTTTGACCTTTAATCCACTGGGTATCCGGGAGGTTTTATTGCTGCTCCTCACAGCCAACCACGCGCCCCGCAGTGTGATGGTTCAATTCCGTTCCTTCAGCGGACCTCAGCACAACCCTGGTTAATTTCCTATCCCGGGTGTATAGGATGCTGCTACTGTTTCTCGTCGGAAAGTATGGAGATTAAGGTTGCAAAAAAAATGGAAGGTTACATATGGGCAGAACACCAAGATTATTTATTTATTGAATGGAAATATTATTACACACTCATACTACTTAAACAAGAGGAGAAGACTAGCTGAAACAGAAACACTCATACAAGGAAAGAAAGAAAACTACAATGTTTATTGAATGAGAGAAAACAGAGGGTGATGGTCGATGCCTTCTTCTTCCTCAAAACTCTTATTTATAGAGGCCCTCGGACTTAAAATTCAGTTTTCAAAGCCTCTCAATTCTTTGTGATATCACTGCTTACATTATCATTCTTTCGTCAGCACTTACATCATCTGCATCGGATGCCAGTTTTAGTGGCTGGCTGGTCCCTTTTATTTATTGGATACCTTCTTGTGGGCTATTCTTCTTGTCGGTCACATGTCTCTTAAACTTTCAGAAAAGTCATCTGACTCTTACTTTTTTGAAGAGTCATTTGTCTTCTTTAGTGCCTGATAATTCTCCTGGCTCTTGGGTAATTTGAAGAGATTTTGCCCTCTTCTTTCCACGTGTCTCTCTTGCTGGTGGTGGTTTGCAATTCTGATCATCCCTATGCCCAACCTTATTCCTTTTCCAAACTCTGGTTCTGTTTGGGTGGAACAGCTCGAGCATATCTTGTTTGTCCATTGCCCAAAATGGGCCATATTACAATACCTTCGATGAGTTTGTTTACTCACCGGAATCTTGTTTCTCCAAAGGAGGCCTTCTCAGTAAATGCTGTCTTCTTTCCTGTTAAAGTGTTTAACAAAAAAGACCCATTCAAAGACTTGTACTCGAACTTGAATGGGAACTTTACCTTGACCATTGCCTTAATACAGGTATACAAACCCCAAGAGATCCGTTCTTCAGAAAATGTAGAAACCAAGACTAGTTCCTTTCCAGAAGACTCATTGACTTTGTTTGATGCTGAAATGAAAGGCCTCGTGTTTGCCTTTCCCGACTAGTTCTGGAGCTGCACTAGTGAAGTAAAGCTCCAATACATCTCCTCTGGATAGAGTCGAGTTATTTTTTCCATGCCTTGAAAACTGTTTTCCCTAGCCATTCTGGCAGTTTTGAAAGTTCTGGGAAGCTTGGTGCAACTGTATAAATTGAGGCTAGTGCTCCAAAATCATACCACTGCTTTACATCATTTGGATTTGAGCCTTCTCGCATCCAAACTCGGGGGTATTCCCCAGATATATCCACCCGGCATTTCTCCAGTCGAATTCCTTGTCTGGTATTTAATTTTTCCCAGATGGTATTCTTGCCAATAAGAGAAATCAGTTAAATTAATACCAACCTTAGCAGTACCCGTCATAGGCCTAAGGTTGATCTCTCCCTTTTTAACCCCAGAGGTGCTGGGTTGACTCATCGACTCTAGATGTGACTCTAAGTCTTCGATTTTCCCTTGGGCCGGTTCCTCTTTTGGAGGTTCCAATCTAGGACTCGTGCTAAGGGTACTTGAATCCATTGCTCTGGGTTTAGAATCCCGTTCTCGACTATTCTCCTTTTGTCAATTACTATTGCTATGAACAGCCCAGAGGAGTGGCTCTCGTAATGACTCGAATGGACTCGCATTATTGCAAATACAATCTCGTATGTGATTGGACACTTTGGTCTGATCGTCTTCATGTATTCTTCTAGCACGCTTTGCATTAAGTGCTAGATTCTCGAATTTTCTTTGGAGCAACTCAAAGTTGTCCATCAGGTGCCTTGAAACCGTCAGGATGGAGTCTATTTCAGCTTCCTCCATCTCTCATCAGGAAATGTGCCAAAACATTATCAACATATTTAATAATGACAATACTAAAATCATAATATTGGCATTCAGTTTGCCATCTTAATAGTCTAGCCTTTTCTAGTTTTGATTCAATTTTATTTTTTAAAAAGGTTTTGACACTTGTGTTATCAATTTTAAGGATGAATTTCTTCGCGAGAAGAAATAGCGGCCATTTCTTAAACGACTTTCGAACCGCAAAAAACTCCTTTTCATTGATGTGCCATCTCTATGCCTCATTCTCCGCAAAGTGCCCACTACAGTATCTGCATGGCACCTCTCCTTCTGGAGTGGATTTAGTTAGAACTGCCGCCCACCAATAGGCACTGACATCTGTATATAGTATCAGATCATCCTCATTGTTTGGAATGGCTAACTTCTGGAGCTTTTTGCAAACCTCCTTTAATTGTTTAACCATCTCTCGGTGTGATTCTTCCCATTTGAACTCAACATCTTTCTTCAATAGAGGACTGAATACCTTTCTGTATTGTGCTAGATTGTTGATGAACATTCCAGCAAAGTTGACAACTCTTAAGAAGCTCTGGAGTTGCTTCTTATCCTTGAAATCTTCAGAAAATCTTTGAACCTTTTCTACAATGTGAGGTTGTAGAATAATTCTGGATTCATTGATCTCGACTCTAAGAAATTCGATCTGCCTTGTTGCTGTTACTGCTTTCTTTTCGGAAAGCACCAATCCTTCCTTGTGACACACTTCCAAAAATACCTCTAAATGCACCAAATGCTCCTTCATGTTCTTTGAGGCTATGAGGATGTCTTCCACATAGACAAACATGAATGAGAAATAATCTTTAAGAAGATTATCCATCTTCCTTTGGTATATCTGAGGTGCATTCGCCAAGCCCATTGGCATTACATTTCAGATATAATGACCTTGTGGTGTGGAGAAGGCTGTACACTTCTTGCTTCCTTCTTCCATCATAATCTGGTAGAACCCAGATTTGCAATCGAACTTTGAGAATACCTTGGCATTCTTGATACAGTTGACCAAGTGTTCCCTACTTGGTATGTAGTATCGATAGAACTCCAAGATGTTGTTGATCCCTTTATAGTTGATCACAAGTCTCAGCTTTTCTCGCTTGACTTCTCCATGATTTTGAATCAGAAATCCTGGACTACTGTATGGAGATACTCCTGGTGGTATCAACTCAAGGTCCAGATGTTCCTTAAGCATTATCTGCATATCCTCTCGATCCTCTTGGTTCATCAGAATAGGCTTGTATCTTACGAACTCATGCTCATTTCCTTCTTTTACTTTGAGTGAAGCTTTGAGCTCATTTTTATCCCAACAGACTAGAGGATCCTCATTGAAGTTCCTCTGTATTTTCTTCTTGACGTTCTCCAAAGATGTTTGTCCTTTAATTATGACGTCTCTCTGTAGGCTTTCTCCCAAGCTTGCTTTGAGAAGGTGGATTGTATTTTTCTATAGTTTCTCCATCTTCCATCCTCCTCTAATCTCGATTCTCATTTTGAAGGACAGCTTCGCCATATCTCCTTTGATCATTCATCTTTGGATGGCTAAGTTTTCCTTCATCACCACTCTTGCTGCGAAATCTGATTGGCATTTTTCTTTGAAATGGATTACGCAGTCTTGGTGCGATGATCTTATGTTCACAAAGGGTTGTGAAAATAAGCCTCCTTGTTACGTTTTCTTGGGTAAAATGGTTGAATGTCTATAGGAAAATGTTTCCTAACAGAATATCCGCTCCGGTGTCATGAAAATATATCGGTGGAGTTTTTACCTTGTACCATGGGGTACGATCCGCTTCTCCAATCATGATCTCTGCTTGCTTGATTCCTCTTTTAAGGATTTTCATCCTTTGTGAGAAATCTTTTCCTAGTACAGTTGGCTAGTCTTTGCCAGAGCCTTTAGGAAAGACTTCTTCTTTCGCTGTGCAGATACCTGCTCCGGAATCAATATATGCCACAAAATATTCTGCACATTGCTCCTTATATATCATCCCGATGGTGATATATATTGAAAATTGACTTGTGGCTATGAGTGGATCAGAGCTTATAACCCTGAGCTTTTGTTATTGAACCTTGTACCTTTTTTCCTTGACCGTGAATTCCATTCCATCTTGTAGTCGTTCCCAAGGTTTGTGATCCTCGAGAAACTCTAATCCCAGCACTAGTTGTTCTGGGAATCTTCCTGCAACACCTTCGATTATTAGCTCAAAATTACCAAGCTTGAGCTGTCCTTGGTATCTCCAGTTGTTGGTTGTTGAAGATAGTACAGGACATCACAAGGAATAGAGTTTTTCTTTTTAGGATATCGAATATTACTTCAACTCCTCTCCATCCTTCTGGGCATTTTAGTTCACCTGTGGTTGTGAACTTCTCTGGTTCCTGGATTACCTCCACGATTGGTTTCTTATCCCATTTTTCACTGATCATTATATCTTCTTGGAAAAAAATTCTTCTCTGTTCGAATCTAAGGATATTTTGTCTGCTCCAGACCTGCTTATCCTTGATTCGCAAATCCATATCGTGAATCAGCGGTAACTCCATTAAATCTGGCTAGTTGCACATGCAACCTTTTCGAACACCTCTGCTATCTCAATATACTTCTTCATTTGGAATAAATCCGAATGATGAGTATTGGACAGAGCATACGAGATACTATATGTGATAGAGTAAGGCCTATTCCCTTCTCTCATCAAGTCTTTGTTTTTGAAATCTTGATGAGGGTGAGTGCCCTATTGTAATCTCGGTCCGCCAGATTGTAGACAATCCTTGGGTAAATGTAGAATGCCACCTTTCTTGCGTACAGGTTTCTCGAGAGTCCTCCTAGGCATGTTTCTCTTGTATTCTTGATTCTCTTATCAAAGATAGCAATATAAATTGGCGTATCGATTTCTTCTTTGAATGTTGCTTTGATGATGATCCGAATAGCTGTGATATGGACCCAAGACATAGTCTTAGACACATTTTCCAGGAGTTTACTAAGTTCCCTCTTGATCTCCTCATAGGGAACCAGTTGAGTTTCCATCATATTTTCCGTAAGCTCCATAGGGATGGAAATTTTCCCTTCGGTTACCTTATATATGATGTTGTGCTTTCTCTTTTTGAAGCGGAGGAACCGCTCTAATCGTCCCACGGTGAACTCATCATATAAATTGAGTCTTGGATCCTCCTTCATGATTCTCATAAGAGTCTTATGAGAAATGGAAGTCTGGGAAAAGAATCCAGACATGTCCTTTTGCACTTCCTGCCTGAAGTTTTCTTCTTCACTCCGACTCATCTTCAGAGGATTCATCTTGACTGAAGAATTCTTCTTCATAGATGCTCTCGTCTGAGGGTATATCTTCAAACTGATATACCTGTACCAGATTTTGGAAGTAAACAGCTTCCTCCATTTATGGAGTAGCCTCGAACTGTCGCACTCCCCGCTTCTGGTTTTCCTGGCAATCTGGTGAGATATCCCATTTGGCTCCACATGTATAGCAGTTACAATTCTTAAATCTTTCATTAGCTAATGTAGCTGCTCTTCAGAACGTCTTTCTCATGGGAGTTCTTCCTGTACTTCTCTGGTTTGATCCTGAGGATGAGGCTTGACTTCTTGAATGATGGTCCAGACCTTTGCCCTGATTTATAGCTTCGGGCCTTTTGTTTGGACCAAAAGGATCTTGGTCTTCTGGACCTCCATCCTCAACTTCTTTGTGTGTAAGGATGACTCTTCTTCATCATTTTCTATTTCCTTTGATTTCTTCCAATGATAGTTGGAAGATCGTTACTTTCGCAGCATAAGGGGACTATCTTGTTGATTCCCCTTAATCTCTTATAGTTTTTGTGTAGTGAAGCTTGATGAAACCACTCTGCAATCTTGGCCTTGAGGAAGGACATTCTCCGTGATATTGAATCCAGCTCGCATGGTTCATATTCTTTGATCAGCATTTCTCTCCATGGGCTTGAGATCTTAGCAAAGAACAGGTGAAATACTTCCTCCTCCTTAACCTTTGACTTTCATCTATACTCTGTGAAGAGTTTGATGTACTCGTCTATGTGGCAGATGTCAAGTAGTTCCAGGCTTATAGGACATTCTTATACTTCTTCTTCTTTTCTTCTTCCATTCCTTAAAAGTAACCTACTCCGATGAAGTGGATCTTGAAGATCTTGGCCATGCGATCAACAATATTACCGAGATCTTAGCCTTCCATGGCCTCCTTCTTGACTTCATCTGAGCGCTCCTCCCAGGCACACTTTACTGATCCTTCTAGGCTCATAGTTAAGAATCTTATGAACCCTTCTTTATCCAGCTCTAGTGCACCTCCTGCAATCTTCATTACATTTGTCCACTCATCAATCAAGGCTTCTCTGTTCTTGAAGTCTAAAGTATCAAGGTTTAGAATCAACCTGTATGGATTTATCGGTTCAAGATGATACAGACCATATGGGGTGTTGTGTAGGTTAGATCCTCTAACTCGGCTTGCTCCTATTGACAATCCCAACACTTTCATTTTGAAATTTCCTTGGTTTTGGGATGTCTCTTCTTGTGTTGCTTCATGGACTCCATGCGATCAAGAAGTTCCTTCATTTTGGCTCAGATCCTGTTGGGTCTGAGGAGCCTGAGATTGTTGTTGAGAGTTCGAAGTCTCTCCAACATTCATTTTCAGATCTATGATAGTTTATCCTTGGAAAGACTCATATAGGTCGTGTAGATCCTCAAGATTCCCTCTTTCCATCCGGGATGTGGATTCTCCTCGAAGGATAGCGATCATCTTTTCACTTTTTGTATTTAGCCTTGTGACCTCCGTCGACTTTCCCTTTTGGTGTAAAAGGGGTTCTAATCCAAAGGTTGGTGGCAACCTTCCTCCTAGTCTTTTCCCGGTTACTTTGGTTTCCAGGTATTCCACTTGATTTATCAGCTTCTGGATGAGGTTGAGTTGTTTGCTCTGCAATGTTTCCACCTTATCCATCTTGAGGCTGATTTCAAATATCATCTTGGACATGTTTTGGCAATATTCTCCAAAGAATATCACCGTCTTCTTTAAATCTCTAGGATCTTGATTCATCTTAGAGTTATCTGCCTCGATTGCCTTCCACTCTATCATTTTGACCATCAATTTGACTACCATGAATAGTGATAGGGCTTGCATATCTCACGTGATCCTTGATTCGGCCGTCTTTTCCATTGTCTGTGTTTGGAAACATTTTCCATGAATCTTAGTGAAACTTTGGAGTTCCACTATGTTCCTCGAAACCTCCTTGGAGTATCTTATTTGATCCTGACGGATGTCCTCCAGGTGTTCTTCCCCGGTATAATCGGCACGAGCCTCTGCTCGTTTCCATTATCTTCTGAGACCCTTCTAGAATCCGTTGTAGGCCTCCACTTTCTTTTCTGCTCCTTGTCTATACCAAACATTGTAGTATTATTGTATAGAGCTGCTCATTTTATCATATCAAATTGGCCAGAAGGCGTCGTTGCTCCAGTTTTAAACAGGGCCTATTGTCCTGTCACTCTCGGATGTCGAACTTTTGTTTGGATCCATATCTCTTTGAAACTCTCCTCTCGTTAAGTGATATAAGTTTATAATAATTTTTTCATTCATAAATAAATAAACTTGGCTCTGATACCATTTTGAAGCGTGTGAATATTGATGAAATTTGAGTAGAAAATAAAATAAATATACATAGGTTAGAAAATAAAATATTCAGCTCGTGTTGTAAAAGGTGTGATGTTGAATGAGTGTTGTTAAAGCTTAGTTTGGAAATAGTCCAAATTCTTGAAGGAAATAGTCAAAATGCCCATTTGTTTGTTTTATGAAAGATAAAGGGTGCATTTGATCCTATTTTAAAAGATGAAGGGCTTGGATGACCAAAATGATAGTTGGGGGGGGGGGGAGGGCTTGGATGATCCTAAGGCATTATTTTGGGGTCATCCTTGACCCTTTGCCCAACTCCAAACCCCCAACCCCCGTTCCTCTTCTCATTCCCACCCATAACCCTTACACCCTACCAACTCACATCCACCCACCTGCCCCCTTCTCCTCTCTTCTCCTCTCCCCTCCCCACCCTCACCCCCTCCCACTCCCCTAATCCCTACTCTCTTAATCTCATACTAGTAGTTGCGCACCTCTTATTTAACTCAAAAGATTTTGAAGAATTTGGTGACTTGGATTGCTAATAATAAGTTGCTTTTAGTCCATTATTTAATATTGTATTATAAAATTATGCAGTAGTTCATTACCAAATATTTGGTTTAAGAAATGCGTGACCTTACTTTTTGATAGTCTAAGACAATATTTAAAGCAGACATTGTTGGGGGAGTGCTAATATAAAAGATTGACAATGGGAGTCCATATTCATGGGACATGTTTTAGCATAATTTCATGTTGCAATATTGGATATGAACATAATACTACAAAGACCATTTCCTCGCAGCATTACAAAAAAGGATATGTATCAGAAGTAAGCTAAGTTAGACATATATTAGAACTATAACCACTAATTCAATATTGCTAAAAAAGGAATACTTTACCTAAAAAAGGAATTACTTTACCCAATGATGAACATTTTCTCAACACACAATTAATCCCCAAGTATGAAGGATATCAATTGTAGTCTCGAAAGGTGACCAAGTGAATATCGAACCCAAGGGATGAATAATTATCAATTTAATTATGTTCTAGTAGACTAAAACTATGTAGATAAATTCAATGATGGTGATATTGAGATTAAGTAACAACAATTAATAAAAATATCAAGTAAAAATAATAAGAAGAAAAGATAAGTGAGTTGTGATCAAGTAAGAAAGTAGGTAGTTCTTCAGGTAATCCAATTCCGCTTATTAATTCATCCTCCATGTGACGGTGTCCGATTCTGCCTTGTGTTTATGGACGCATCACTAAACTATGCAAGTTCACTCTATACACACAAGTAAATATGCGTATGACATGTGTGAATATCCTCGGGGCAAGAGATATAATTCACCCCCCTTTCTAGGTACTATGAGTATCAATTATTTCCCATGCACTTAGTACTCTAACCCGATATGATCTCCCTTTATAGGTACTATGAAATTATACTTTTTATCCCACTTATTAACTCGAATATGATTCAATTAACAAGTATTCATATAAGATAGTTCTAATAAGACTTCGGAATCCCTTCACTTAGAATTATAACATAAAACCCTGCTGAACATTGAACGCACTCAACCAATAACCAAGTTATGTATTCAGACTCTACACAACAATTATTGATGCACAAAACAACCGTGAGTATGGATTAAAAACGCACAATCTTATATAAAATAAACCACAAGTAGTGTTGTACGCAGTTTACACATGAAAGATAAATTAATTCATGAAATCTTCATAACCCTAGAACTACCGAAGCGGCTCTAGCCCATGATTGATCTAAGAACAATCATGGTTAGATGGACCGATCTTACTTGAATCTCCAGCGAAACTCTCTCTTACAGCCTTCCGGATGATGGATGATCTCTCTAGGGTTGGTACTCATTCTCTAGATCGATTCTCTCTTACAACTCCTTCTATACTCTGCATAAGCCTTATTTCATACTTGTAATTGCACCTTCCAGACCTGGAATGGGCTTTTTAAGTGATCACACGCATTGATGGTGTAAAAATACGGATATGGTAAGTTTTCGAGGCTCAATTCGACCAACACAACAGGTCGAATTCTCCCCTCCAGGTCGAATTGAAGGTCGAATTAGCCTACTGTAAGTCCCAGACACTCAATTCGACTAGAGGACCTGGTCGAATTGACATGACATGGACAAATTGGCTTCGCCACCGATCAATTCGACCAGATGCCTAGTCGAATTCCCCTGTCGTGGTCGAATCCTTTTCTTGTTCGTGTTGTGCTGCCAATTTGACTAGAAAGGTTGGTCGAATTCTCTTCCTTCTGGTCGAATTCACCTGTCGCTTTGCCTAAAAGGATGTCTTTGACTTCCGTTCTTCGGTGTCCAACACTTCCACTCTGATTTCCTTCGAAAAACCACTCAAACGGCTTTAATAACACCTGATTCGTGACTTAACACAATATCTATCGGTTTACAACTGATTACAACCTTCAAACACCTCATAATAGCACAAATCTAGGCGCAAGATTCGTGAATTCACACACTTATCAAACCCCTAAACTTACATGTTGCTCGTCCAGAGGCAAAGCAATCAAAACAAGGAGTCGTGTATAATTCACGAGAATCACCATGTACACACATATTTCACATGCAACTTCATCAATTAAAAACAAGTATTTCTTGCATCATACATATCATTCATACAAAACATCACCCAATCATATTACCATTCGGAGTACTAAGTCATCTAGCTCACAAGATAAGTGTTTACTCTCTCACTCAAGTGCTCGTTACACTTAAAAGGTTAATATATATGCTCATACTCAATCCATACTCACGCGTAACCATAAGCGTGACAAGGGTCTCAAAAATCAACTCACAATCAACTCATGACTCGGATCACAAAGGACTTGTTTTTGGGTTGTAATGTTGACTCTTTTGAAAAGGTAGGAAAATTTAGATAAAGTGACTCAAACACTAGTAGTGAGTTACCTTGGAGGTTCTTGCTTTCTTCATTCGGATACATATTCTCCTCCAATTTCTTCACTTGCACTTGCAATTTTCGAACTTTTCTTCTCTTTCTTGCATCAACATCATTCTTCTTTTGATAACTCGGGTACCGGTTGTAGGCACTACCCTTTTTAACAGCAATCGGGGTACCAGTTTCAGACACTACCCTTAAACAAGATTTAACCATACACTTCTTTTACTTTACTCAACCACATTTTGTCATTCTTCTTCTTCTTGCAACACTTATTCACCTCAATTCTCTACCAATAAATAGAGTATTTAAACAAAGCTCAAGTAAAGGTTAAATAAGGCTCTTTTATTTGGCTTGCCAAAGAAAAAGCTTTTTAAGGCTCAAACGGGGCTACCAAAGATATAAATAATCAATGGGAAGGTAAAATTTGGCTAAGTAACTCAAGTAATCAAAAATGGCCTAAGATCATATCCTAGCAATTCACCAATTGTAAATCTCAAGAATACGTTCATATGAATGATTCTCTCAAGAATAAACTATCATGATCAAGCATGATTAAAAGGCTCAAATCCTCACATGGGTAAATAGAATTCTAAGTACTCCTCATAGCACATAATCAAGATCAATTTCACAAGAACTCTACATACTTATCAAATTATACATGCTTCTCATCAATGAAAATTAACACATGAACATATGAATGCACAAAATCCAAAAACCCATACATCATAGTCAATCATACAAGTGTCTCAAACAATCCAACTCATGCATCATAGTCACTCCTCACAATCTACATCCGAGATGATCAAATATGACAATATATAATACATGCCACTCACACAAGACACACCCATCTTGTAAAGATAAAAAGAAGAATGGAGATGAGATGACTCAGGGAACACAAAAAACCTGCAGCTCTACTCCTCCGGAGCATCATCATCCTCACCATCATCACCATCACACATCTCATCAAGTCATCGCTCCACAATCCGATGCTGATCATTGATATGTCTATCCAAAAAGTCAACACGATCACGCATCTTTCCAATACGCTTATCCATGGCCTTGTACCGATCATTGAGTGTGGAATAGTTGGCATTAGCAAGCGCCAACTGCCTATTCATCTCCTGCTGGTTCGCGCTGATCGTGGCCAAGTGGTTATTCAACAGACGGAATTGCTCTCGTGTATACTCATCCGGACCAGCTCACTGCTGCTGCTGAGGCTTTTCCTGAATGGGACGAGGAACCTCTCATGCTGCTAAAAAATATCCATCTCCTGATACTCATCCTCAACTCCATGATGCTGTTGTGGTTGCTGCGGCTAGAACTCTCCCTGTGTAATAATCTGCTGCAGCTCCTCAGCCATACCGGTTGCACACATCTAGGCCACCATTCTTCAATATCCTCTCATCCGAACAACAACGACAAGGCAGTGTGTCCCAACGAGCTCATCAATCTATTTCTCTCCTTACGAACAGTAGTCATGTCACTTACATCGAAGGGGAACAAGAAAGTGACCGGGGCTTAAGACCCCTCGTAAAGAACAAATCCCCATCTCAAAAATGCGCAAATCCTCCATTCACACAAGAAAACATAACCAAATTAGGCTCTCTAAGAATAGGTGTGATGTCGGTGAAATCCATGCGATAATACTCAGCCACGGTCATGAGCAACCCTCCAATATTCACCTTTTGAAACCCGAAGATCCTAAACTGGTTCAGCTGATAAATCAAATAAGAGCCCACATTGAACTTCACTACATTCAGCATGCACCATAAAGCGTAAAGCTCTCCTCTCGACACACAACTACCCTCAGAGCGGACAAATAGTGTGTTGCTCAACACCCTATCCATATAACAGAGTACGGGATTCCTAATCATCGAAGCACTGCATCCTGAGTCTTAAAATCTCCATCCTCTCCAGAAAAATCTCGCCAAAACCTGTTAGCATTGAATAATCCATTCTCAACCCAAGCAATCTCTGTAGGAGTCTGAAATAGCACATTAAACTCATCCGCAGACAACTCATAACTCCCCCTAGCTGGAAAGTACACTCATAAGGAAATCCCGTAGGATCTTTCTTAATCGTGATAGAACATAGAACCTCAGCCGTCACATGGAAGTACGTCGGTTTCTTCAGCTCCATAAAATGACGGATCCCCACTTGGTCAAAAATCCACAAGATATCATCTCGGATCCTCATCATGAGCATGGTATCATCATCCTTGTACCTCGTTCACGCTATCTTCTCAGAAATTCACTTCTCCTTTATCTCATCCCAATCATTCATTCGGATCTTAAAGTTTGCAGGCAACCTCTCCTTAAACCTCAACGTCTTTGTCACCGCATCCTCACGAGTAGGCCTATCCTTCCTTTTCTTGGATTGAACTTCAACCTCCTTATCCTTTCCTTTTCCTGAAAATAATACTTCAATAACAACCAACAAGGAAAACAAACCAAGTAATTGACTAGCACCCAACTCTACTCAAGACTTCAAGTTTCAATGCATAATCACTCAAACCAAACTTGTTCCATTCACATCTAATACTCAATCCTCTTGTTTATTCACCATGATTCTAACACCAATCAAGCATAATAATCAACAACGAGCATGCTTCATTAATTCATGAAATTCGACATGAACAATCACAAGGAACTACTCAAATTCAACAATTCTAGTCCATAATCAACATGCTTATCAATCACACTCCTTAATCACCCAACAATTCCCATAAAACTCAAGGTTTTAACATCAATTAAGCAATCAAATCGAACCAAACAAGTATTCAAATGAAATTGTTCACAACATTGAACTATCACCATGAATTCTCAATAAAAAAAGTTTAATCAACTTACCCATACCAAAATCAATACATAGAACATCAATCCTAGGGTAATAAAGCTAAGAAAAAACGTACCTTTTGATCTGCCCATGGCTAAAATCAAACAAGTGGAATAAACCAACAATTCATGCTAAAAACCCTAGTTTTCAACTAATTTCACCCAAAAATGCGACAAATCGAAGGAATTAAGGGTGGAATGTAGTTTAATCGGTGGGAAAATAAGTAGGATTGAATATTAGAGGCAAGGTTCTTCGATTCGGAGTGAATTCGAGTGGAGGTGGTATGCAAAGTGATCCAATGGGTATGAAAATCGGGGTTAAAAACACACTTACCTGTCCCAATTCGACCTCAATTCGACTGTCTAAGAGGTCGAATTCAATTCTTCATGGTCGAATTGACCTTCTGGACAACTTTTCCTTCAATTCGACCTCAATTCGACTTGGTCCCCTGGTCGAATTGAGATGCCTCAGGTCGACTCCACACACTGTAAGATTTTAGGTCCTCAATTCGACCTGGACTGCTGGTCGAATTGAAACAGTCGTGGTCGAATTGGCTCACTGAAAGTTTACACACTCCGATTCGACCTCAATTTGAACTGGTTCTCTGGTCGAATTGCCATGCCTCAGGTCGAATTGGGATACTGGATGATTTTTGCCCCTCAATTTGACCTGAATGCTTGGATTCGATCATACTCCTTGGTCTAATTGGCTCCATGGTGCTCCAAAATCGTGTTTTCTTCATCCCCTACACACTTCAAGCTTAAAAATGAACATTAGGTACCAAAATAGAGCATAACTTCATCAAGAATCAATCCTAAAACTTAACATTCATGAGTAACTCCACAAACGATAGAAAACATGGAACAAAACACCACTAAACATTAGGCGAGTTGCAAAAAACTGACACATAAAAACCGGTTAAAGTTTTAATATGCCACAAAAAATCAACTCCCTAACAAACGTTACAAATAAAAGATTATACTATCGGTACTTATTGAGGTAAGTACATCACACCAACCCAAACTTAGTAGAAACTATAGTCGGAACTAAGTTTACAAAGAGATGTAATTGTCAATAAGTAAGCACTTCAAATATAAAAATTTCTTACTCACACGAATGAAATAAAGCAATAAAACGGGAGGGAAAGCCCCTAACAGGCGCTCTTGTTTAACGTCGGAGAGTCACGATGGTACCAATTTACTGTAAGGTAAATTCAAAGACGATGCAAGCATCATTCGGCGACTTATAATGCTTCAATTAATGCCCATTTGCCGTGATAATGTCTCCATCTTTGTCCATAAGCTCAAAACTCCCCCCTCCACAGGCTCTATGAATCATGAACAGACCCGTCCATTTCGACTTCAACTTCCCTGCGAAAAGCTTCAAACGAGAGTTATAAAGTAATACCTCATCACCTTACTTGAACTCCTTGTATGAGATCTTAGAATCATGCCACTTCTTCATCCTCTCCTTGTAAATCACTGAATTCTTGTAAGCACGATTCCTAAACTCCTCAAGTTGATTAATGTGAGTCATCCTTAACTCTCTCACATCCTTAAGAGACAAGTTCAAGCTTCTTAAAGCTCAAAAAGCTTTGTCTTGGATCTCCACGGGTAAGTGGCACGGCTTCCCATAAACAATTTGGTACTGTGACATATCCAACACCGTCTTATAAGCAGTACGGAACCCCCACAAAACATCATCGAGCTTTATAGCCCAATCCTTCCTATTGGTTCCTACGACTTTCTTCAAAATTTGCTTCACTTGACGGTTAGAGACTTCCGCTTGCCCATTCGCTTGAGGATGATAGGGTGTAGTAACCCTATACTTGACATCATAATCCTTAAGCACCTTCTCCAGAAGTTTATTGACGAAGTGAGAACCTCCATCCCTCACTAGTGCTCTAGGAACTCCATAACAGTCAAAGATATGCTTCTTCAAGAAAGATGTAACAGTCCTTGAATCATTCAAGCGAGTAGGAATTGCTTCCTCCCACTTAGAAACATAATCCACAGCTAAGAGGATGTAGAGAAATCCATTAGATTGGGGAAAAGGCCCCATGAAATTGATCCCCCATATATTGAAGATCTCTACAACAATGCTCGGTTGAAGTGGCATCTCATCTCTCCTACTTATATTCCCCATCCTTTGACATTTATCGGATGTCGCCACATAGGTTTCACAATCTTTAAACAAAGTAGGCCAATAGAGAGCGGATTGAAGTACCTTGGCTGCTGTCTTTTGAGCTCCGAAGTGCCTCCCGTTAGGTTGTACATGGCAAAACTCGAGAACACTCTCCATTTCGGGCACACACCTACGGATGATAGAATCCGTGCACATTTTGTAAACAAACAGATCATACCATACAAAAGTCTCAACATCTCTCTTGAATTTAGTAAGTTGATATCGGTTGAGATCTCTTGGAATTTCTCCCACGGCAATGTAATTGACATAATCCGCATATCATGGATCCATTCCTTGTACAACAACCACACATGCTCGTTCAGCCCCTTCAACGAAAACAACCATAATCTTCTCATCCGGGAACATCTCCTCAATATAATCAAAAGAATCATTACAATGCTCCCTTGTCTCCAACCTTGATAAGTGATCCGCCAATACGTTCTCTGTACCTTTTTTATCTCGGATCTCCATGTCAAACTCTTCAAGAAGAAGAATCAATCTTATGATTCTTGGCTTCGTTTCTTTCTTCTCCATCAAGTACCGAATCGCAGAGTGATCCGTGTACACTATAGTTTTCATGCCAACCAAATACTGTCGAAACTTGTTGAATGCATACACCACCGCTAAAAACTCCTTTTCAGTCACAGTGTAGTTCTTTTGTGCTGCATCAAAAGTCTTACTCTCATAGTAGATGGCGCAGAACTTCTTTTCCCTCAGTTGCCCGAGCACCACTCCAAGTGCTACATCACTTGCATCACACATAAGTACAAACGGCTAAGTCCAATCCGGTATGATCAAGATAGGTGCAGTAATAAGTGCCTCTTTCAAAACCTGAAAAACAGTTAGACATTCTTCATCAAAAACAAAAGGAACATCCTTTTCAAGTAAATGAGAGAGGGGTTTGGAGTATTTTGAGAAGTCATTGATAAATCTTCTATAAAAACCAGCATGTCAAAGGAAGGACCACACTCCTTGTTCATTAGTCGATGGTGGAAGCTTCTCAATTGCCACCACTTTCGCTCTATTCACCTGCAATCCCTTGGCAGAAACATGATGCCCAAGAACAATCCCATCTCTCACCATGAAGTGGCACTTCTCCCAATTTAAGACAAGATTAGTTTCTTGACATCTCTTCAATACAGTAGCAAGGTTAGATAAACAAATATCAAAAGATGAACCAAATACAGAAAAATCATCCATAAACACCTCCATGATCTTTTCTATCAACCCATCAAATATAGCCATCATGCAGCGCTGAAAGGTAGCAGGCGCATTAAACAATCCAAAAGGCATTTTTCTAAAGGCGAAGGTCCCGTGTGGGCAAGTAAAAGTAGTCTTTTCCTGATCCTTGGGAGCAATCATGATTTGATTATATCCCGAGTACCCATCCAAGAAATAATAGAATTCATACCCTGCGAGACGATCAAGCATTTGATCCATGAAAGGAAGGGAAAAATGGTCTTTGTATGTATTTTCATTCAGTTTCCTGTAATCATCATACACACGCCAACCCGTTGGAATCCTAATGGCTATTGCCTCTCCATCTTCAGCTGTTATAATAATCATGCCCCCCTTCTTAGCTACAACATGCAATGGACTCACATGGGGACTATCACTAATTGTATAAATAATTCCAACATCTAACCACGCTAGGATTTGCTTCCTAATCACTTCTTGAATCGCGGGATTCACCCTCCGCTGATTTTGGATACTACTCTTGGACTCATCTAACAACCTTATTCTATGCATGCAATATGAAAGATTAATACCTTTTAAATCATCAAGAGACCACCCAATCGCAAACTTGTACTTCCTAAGAACATCTAACAACTCCTCAAGTTGATCATCATCAAGGGAAGAAGATATTATTACCGGATATTTTTCATTATCACCAAGAAAGGCATACTTCAAGTGTTCCGATAACGATTTCAGCTCCTCTTTCTTTTCTTCCATCGGAGTGCTCTCTCTATCCAACGACAAGTACTTCCTAGTCCACTTCACTTCTTCAAACTTAGATTTCTCCAATTCATACCTGTCATCACCCAAAACAAGTAAGTTTTCAAGATATTCAATACATACCTCATTGGAGAGATCATCAAGCTCCGTAGTAGGATAAGTAAGAGACTTCATCAAGCATGTCTCAAGAGGGTCCTTAGACAGGATCAAAGACATATCTTCCTTCACAATCTCCTCCACCACATCAATACATGACATTGTGACTCCATAAACATCTTCATTGCTTTCTCAAGGTTGAATAGGACTTCTTCTTTGTCCATCCGCAACCTGAGCTCCCCCTTTTGAACATCAATCATGGCCCCAGCAGTAGCAAGGAAAGATCTCCCTAAGATAAGAGGGATATTATCCTTGTCATCTTCTATCTCAAGTATAAGAAAATCCACAGGAAAGACTAGTTTCTCCACTTTGACAAGAACGTCTTCAATGATACCCTTCGGAAAAGTTATCGACCTGTCCGCCAATTGTAGAGCAACCGTTGTAGGAGATAACTCCCCCAAACTAAGCCTTTGAAAGATAGACAATGGCATCAAATTGATGCTTGCCCTAAGATCGCACAAGGCTCGTCGTGCCGGCAATTTTCCAATCTCACACAAGATAGTGAAGCTTCCCGGATCCTTCATCTTCTGTGGCAGCTTCCTTTGGATAATCGAGCTATAATTTTTAGACAAGTTCACCATCTCAACTCTATTCAAGCTTCTCTTTTTCAACAGTATATCCTTAAGGAATCGGGCATAGTACGACATCTCCAATATTTCCTCAAAGAAAGGAATACTCAAGCTTATTTTATTTATGATATCTAAAAACTTCTTAAACTTCTCTTCCAATCCCTTCTTAACCAGCTTATAAGGAAAAGGCGAGGGTATCTTTATTTTGGGAATACCCCATTCATCACGCTCGACCTTCTTCGCTTTATCCTTTTCGGCTCTCAACCTCTTGGCTCTTTCCCACTTCTTCTCTACTATGATCTCAATATTCTGCTCATTTGGAACCAATGGAGTAATGTTCACATCATGAAGAGTATTCACTATAGAAAACAGTGCGGTATGGGATGATTTGACCTGAATTCGACCAGGAGCCCTGGTCGAATTGGGTACGTAGTGGTCGAATTGTGCACCTGGAACTCCATTCTCACCCTGTATGTTCGATTCGACCAGGATTCGACCTGTAGGATTGGTCGAATTGAAGTCCCCCTGGTCGAATTGGCTCTCTATAAGATTTCTGCCCTCCGATTCGACCTGAATTTGACCTGTGGGCCTGGTCAAATTTAATATGTGTTGATCGAATTGGGCTTCTGATGAAACAGAGTGCTCCGGAGGGTGCAATTTGACCTAGATTCGACCATATGGTCTGGTCGAAATGAATTCCCTCTTGTCGAATTGAAGCCCTGTTGCTTCCAAACCACATCCAGTAGACTCATTCGACCTCCCCTGCTGAATTTGACCTGTGGTTTTGGTCGAATTGGGGTCGAATTATGCTCTTGACATCTCTAATTTTGATCCCTACCTCATAGGTCCCTTGTAGTGTGTTCCAGACCTCAATGTGATAGCGTTGCAGGACTTTGGATTCTCAATACTTTGCGACGGGAGCTTCCTTTTCTCAATAGTTTGAGTGAGCTTGTTAACACTTCCTGTCATCTCTCCCATCAACAATGTAAGGTCCTTCACTTGCTTGGATAAATCCTCATGGTTTGCATCAATCTTCTTCTCTAATTTGGCCTCAAGACGATCCACTCTAGCATCATTCCTAGCCATGTACATGTTCACGTTATCCTCGAAACCTGGCTTTCCTTCTTCCACTTTCGTACCCAGATCAACACCCATCGGAGCTCGAATTGCATTGTTAGGATTACTCCATGAAGACTCCGACCTCCTAGGTTGTTGATAATTACCCGGGAGACCACGATTATTGTAGTTCCCCTGATAATTTCGGTTGCCTTGATTTTGAAATCTCGTCCCTTGAATACTTTGGCCCATAGATTAGTTTGCTTCTTCCATCTCCTCTTGGATCATTCCATCATTAGTAACTTCTTGCTGCATGATTGGTACGTGCTGAGATATATTACTGATTTGCTTTTGTTGGGACTCAAGTAGCTTGTTGATATTCGACAAGCTAGAGATGATCTCATCTTCTCTACTTGTTTTCACCATAACATATTCAACCTTAGCCACTTTTCTAAGTACGTAAGTGTCTCTCACTCTATCAGTTAGCCAATCTCTTGAGTTCATCGAAATATCTTCAAAAAGTTTCTCGGCCTCTACGGATAATTTAGTAAGCAATGCTCCATTAGAACAAGCATCTAATAACACACGAGAATCACAGTCCAATCCATTGTAGAATATGCTGATATATTGAGCTTTAGATAGCCCATGTTGTGGACAATTACGAAGCATGTCCTTGAATCTGTCCCAAGCTTCATGAAACTTTTCTCCACTACCGATAGCAAATTGGTTAATGTTTTGCTTCATCTTGAACACCTTTGAAGGTGGCATGTATCTTTCCAAGAACTTTAACTTCAATTGCTCCCACGTAGTGCATTAAACTACGTTAATAGTGTCGTACCAATCTCTCGCCCTTTCAGTAAGCAAGAATTTAAACAAGAGGATCTTCCTTGCATCTTCATGTTCTCCTGCGTCTTTTTGAGTACTTGCATAGCCCAAGAACTTATTTAGATGCTGCTGCGGATCCTCAAAAGTCCCTCCTGAAAATGAGTTTCTTTTTATCATGCTAATAAGAGCGTGGGTTAAGATCGAAATCCGCATTAGCCCCCTTGCTCCTAGAAGCCCAAAGTTTCCATCCCCGTTATTCTTGAAGACTTCACCGATGGCCAGATTATTCGGATTGGCCACATCGTTGGCCATGTCGACTTCCTCTGCTGCTGCGTTTGGATCAACTACAGTTTCAGTCACTTTCGAGTTCGGCTCGTCCACTTCAACTCCAAAATTCAAAATTTTAGTAGGTTGGTTTTTCTTGCTTTGGTCACTCTTCTTCCTCTTGGTTGACACTCCGATCTCAGGATTATATGGCTCTAATTCACCTTGTTTTGATCTTGTGAGCATACACTGAAAAAGAATAAGAGTTGGACAGTAAAAGAAGAATTAAAATAGTCCTAATAAAACTAGAGATAATAAAAAGATATTTTATGCCGTCCCCGGCAACAGCGCCAATAACTTGATGAGCGTTTTCTCAACACATAATTAATCCCCAAGTATGAAGGATATCAATTATAGTCTCGAAAGATGACTAAGTGAATATCGAACCCAATGGATGGATAATTATCAATTTAATTATGTTCTAGTAGACTAAAACTATGTAGATAAACTCAATGATGGTGATATTGAGATTAAGTAATAACAATTAATAAAAATATCAAGTAAAAATAACAAGAAGAAGAGATAAGTTAGTTGTGATCAAATAAGTAAGTAGGTAGTTCTTCAGGTAATCCAATTCTGCTTATTAATTCATCCTCCGTGTCACGTTGTCCGACTCTGCCTTGTGGTTTATAGACGCATCACTAAACCATGCAAGTTCACTCTATAGGCACAAGTAAATATGCATATAACACGTGTGAGTATCCTCGGAGCAAGTGATATAATTCACCCCCTTTCTAGGTACTATTAGTATCAATTATTTCCCGTCCACTTAATACTCTAACCCGATATGATCTCCCTTTGTAGGTACTATGAAATTATACTCTTTATCCTACTTATTAACCCGAATATGATTCAATTAACAAGTATTCATATAAGATAGTTCTAATAAGACTTTAGAATCCCTTCACTTAGAATTATAACATAAAACCCTGCTTAGCAGTGAACGCACTCAACCAATAACCAAGTTATGTATTCAGACTCTACACAATAATTATTGATGCACAAAACAACCGTGAGTATGGGTTAAAAACGCACAATCTTATGTAAAATAAACCACAAGTAGTGTTGTACGGATTTACACACGAAAGATAAATTAACTCATGAAACCTTCATAGCCCTAGAACTACCGAAGCGGCTCTAGCCCATGATTGATCTAAGAACAATCATGGTTAGTTGGACAGATCTTACTTGAATCTCCAGCGAAACACTCTCTTGCAGCCTTCCGGATGATGGATGATCTCTCTAGAGGTATTCCTTCTCTTGATCGATTCTCTCTTCCAAATCCTTCTATACTGCTGCATAAGCCTTCTTTTATACTTGTAATCGCGCCTCCCAGGCCTGGAATGGGCTTTTTAAGTGATCACACGCATTGAGGGTGTAAAAATACAGATATGGTAAGTTTTCGAGGCTCAATTCGACCAACATAACAGGTCGAATTCTTCCCTCCAGGTCGAATTGGCCTACTGTAAGTCCCAGATGCTCAATTCGACCAAAGGCCCTGGTCAAATTGACATGACGTGGTCGAATTGGCTTCGCCATTAATCAATTCGACCAGGATTCGACCAGATGCCCTAGTCAAATTCCCCTGTCGTGGTCGAATCCTCTTTCTGTTCATTTTGTGCTGCCAATTTGACCAGAAAGGCTGGTCGAATTCTCTTTTTTCTGGTCAAATTCACCTATCGCTTTGCCCAAACAGATGGCTTCGACTTTCGTTCTTCGGTTTCCAATACTTCCACTCTGATTTGCTTTGAAAAACCACTCAAACGACTTCAATAACACCTGATTCGTGACTTAACATAATATCTATCGATTTACAACTGATTACAACCTTCAAACACCTCATAATAACACAAATCCAGGCGCAAGATTCGTGAATTCACACACTCATCACCCACAACCTTAAAAATTACTTTGGTTGCTTCATTACCGTGTGAGAATATTTGGTAAGGAGACCATAGATCTAATTCTTTTAGTACCTATAAATGAAAGTGTAATGCTCCAGCTTTAGATAGAATTCAACATGAAGTAACTAGAAAGGAAAAAAGAGTCATGAATCTTATTCTATCTTAGATTCTTTTTATTCTTTATAAGTGATTAAACTAGTTTGACCGGGAGTGGTTTAACTTGCTTGTGTAATCACTCCTAAATATTGTTGCACGACATGCTAGTAAAATTTATTTGCATAATTGAAATTGGATTGCTCTAAAAATATTTGCTCTTGTCTCTTGAAACACTTGTGATATTTTTTAAGTGCTTATTCTTATTTAAATCCTCTTGAAGCTCTATAACTATTTGCTCTCGTCTCTTCATCAAATATTTCTTGTTTTCATTATTAGTAGCACAAATAATACTTAGTAAGAATCTTTCAACTCTAGTCCTATAGGTCCGATATTTAACTTGATCACGCTTGATTCGTACTACAATTGATCTCTTATATTTGAGGGTAATCAACTCTTTAAAGAGAAAAAAGAGTGAACTCACGTTTGCAGGCCCAACCCTACTGTTCAAGCTCTTAAATCTTTTGAATTTGAAGTATGGGTTTGATGTTGTTTGGATAAGTATTATGGAATCTATTTTTTCTTGGATTGATTTTTATGGATTCACAATTTATATAAAATGGAACTTTAGAATTTCATTTTTTTAAAAAACAAACTAATTTTAAGTTCATGTGAACTATAGTGAATTTTATATGCACCCAAAATTACACAATAATTAGTTCCCATGAGCATTCTGTATTTCAAATTTATGTCAATCCAACAACTAGCAATGAAGTTTTCTGCAGTTGATTTCAACTATGTTCTCAAATTCCTCAATCTATGCGCAATAATGCTATGAATTTGTTACTATGTATTATCAACCTTATCCTCTATTTACTTCCATTCAAATTATACGTTTACGCATTTGAATGTTGCAGAAATATAGTATTGCATAAACGTAATTTGTACCAATTGAAGGGTGCTACGTAAATCAGAAGAAATTGCAGGTCTTGTGGAATTTTCGGCACTTAATCCCTGCTGCAGATTACATGTAATAATGTAAAAACCCGTGTTATTTTTATTATTACGATTTAAACATTAATAAGTCATAAAAATTTTCTAATTGGAAAAGGTCTTCTCTTATGGAATTATTATTTTTGTTAATTATTATCATAAGCCATTTATCTTATTTCATTAAAATTTTAAATTTCGATTTTATCTTCTCCACAATATATTTGATTTCTATCTTCTCCTCACGTCTAGCCTATCTATGATTTTCTCAACATTTTTTATTATGAAATAATACTCCCCTCTTTTATATATATATATATATATATATATATTCATCGTTCATGTCCTAATCACTCCTACATCAGTTTTGATTTTTTCTAAATGACTAAGGGATTAAGATTTTGACCTGCACTGCATCATCATTATGAGTTTCCAAAGTCTTCTGCATACCATGTGCAGAAATTCTTACTTGACTCTATTAACGTCTACTTGTGATATCTTTTAGTTCATGTATATAGAGATAGGTCTCCTGGCCTTTATAAACGAGACATAGGTTTCTTGGGCTCTATAAACGAGACTTTTACTACTTGAATAATTGAGAAATCAGTTATCTAGTACATTTAGATTTACATGATTTATGTTACTTAATTGGTATTTGCATGTGATATTTAATTCTGGCAAATATATTACCCCACTGAGCTGCTCAGTGGTTTTGCTCGCCCCACTCTTTACAGTTTACTTTTAAGATTAGAGGAGCTGATAGGGTGTGACAGTGGATCCGACTGCTCGTCATTTATTATTTATAAATATTCACTTAGACATTCTTAGTCATGAGCACTGTGTCTTATTTATGATGTCTTTTCATACTTAGTCTATTTCTTTCATTGTTGCAAATGGTTGATTATTATATTATGTTTAATTTCTTTTGAAACAATAAAAGTGTTTGCGTGACATTATCAAATTATTTCTTTTACCTTTTTCTCTTTTGGGTATTCAAAAAATTTGATATTAATTATTTTATAATCTTGATTTATCACAAACAATATATTATAATAATAATAATAATAATAATAATTATTTTTAATCCTGAATGTTTTATTTATAAATATTAATATGTGAAGGTGGATATAATTTATTCTCATAAAGATTTCCTTCAATAATTAGATATATTAGTTATGAGAAAGTCGGGTCGTTACATCACTAGATAAGTTTACTTGCAAGCTCTTTGCATTCTTATCCACACAAATTGTGTATATATACATACCTGCTAAATTTAACTCTTTCTTAAACTTTGCTCTGATCTTCCAAGTACTCACTTTGAATTGAATCCATTTTTTCGTGCACAAGTTTTGCAAGAATGTAGGTAAGTAGGCTTCATATTATTTGCACTAAATTATAACACAATTTGGCTGATCAATGTCTCTATTGGAATTCCTATCGAATGGATGATCGATGCTACATTTCATTCATAAAAGCAAGTATGCGTTTAGAATAACCTATGTGAATTAACTTAAGTTACATAGTGGTGTGATAAATTATGGAGTTGCATCTGATAACAATATCATTAGCAAACATGTAATTAATAGTAGTTGAATTATTACTTATGTCAAGTAATGGGTTCTATGCAGCAGTCCGTTACAAAATTCTCATATGGTTTTATTCACATCTCAAAACTGCAAAAAAGAGAATGTATAACCGAGGATGTAGGATTATACTACTTTGTTTTGCATTTTAATGTAGTTTTCTGGGAATTACAACCATCAAACTTTGCGGAGATATGGCAATTCTCTTCATCGAATATCCACGCTTGTCTTCTCCCTTCAACCCAACCCCATTTCTTCCTGAAGCATTACTCTTCAAACCATCCAACTTGCGCCTATTTGCAGCTAGTCGCGGTCTCAACTGCACAACAGTCACAAAACTCATCTTTTACCAAGAATCAACACAATTATTCAGCCCTACAATTAACACCATTCTTGTTTAAATTAGTTAGGAGACATGCTCTATAGATGATTCCAAGGTCTAAATTACAATCCATATCAGTTAAAAAAGAAAAAGAAAAAACATTACCAATGACGAGAAAATAAACATAACATCTCCACGTACTTCAATTGCTTCATGACTTCTTTGGTGCTTATCTCCTGAATCAGCAAAGGTGACAAATTATTGTTAAAAATAAAATAGAAAACAAATGGAAGCATAAAAAAAGACAATTCAAACCCAAATGTCTTGAGCATCACATGGAGCAAAAAAAATGAAAACAAAGAAAAGCAATATCTTAAGAACATTTGGGACCAGCATATGACTTAAATCTATATGTATAGTAGATATACTCACAAATTTAAATATTATATGAATAAATAACAAATTAACTACTTTAAACCTAGCCAAATGCTTGGATCCAGCTCTACCCAAAGTTCTCTGGTTCACGTCACTATTCCTACTATACGAATTTTTGTAAGGTTTTTTTGATAACAAATTGGGCTAATATAAAATGTTTAAAACAAAAAAAAAGCCCAAAGCAAAGAGCTGAAATTCTATTTATCAACTTGTTGCATACTTCCTCAGTCCTTACCTACACAGTCAACTATAGACAAAAATAACATTCTAAATATACTTTCTAAAATATATTGTGAAACTCAACGGGAATAAACCATTTGGTGTATTAATGATCCAGAGAACTACTCGAACGAAACAAACTTTGAAAAATAGAATGAGATAACAAAAACATAAATAGGTGCAATACCTGGTGCATAGCGCAGTCTGCATGAACTGGATCCCAAAAGACACAACAGCAACAGAAGCATTCCTAGGTATCAGTTAGAACTTCAAAAAGGGGGGCCTTGAAGAATTAAGTTTAACAATCAACACACATCAGGTCACTTTCCACAATACAAAATAGAATGTGCATGAGATGCATATATCTAAACGTTAACATACCAAATGAAGTTTTTTAACATTTCTCAATCAAGATTCGAAAGTGTAGACTATGAGCATATAGAAGCATAAAATATACTCCTTCCATTCCACAACACCCTTCACACTTTCCTTATTCATGGGACGTCCCACACCACCCTTCACACCCCAAAAAAGAAACATCACTTTAGCCAACAACCTTAAAAGTTACTTTAGTTTCAAAATTGCCACTCCTTTTCAATCACATACCATTTTTCTATTACCTAAGAACACTACAATACCCTCTAAAGTCAACAAAATTAGTCCAAAAGTGCAACTTTTCTTAAACAACCTAGTACAGTAAACGGGAAGGGTAATTAGGGATGGAGGGAGTAATAGCTAGTAATACTGAAAGAATATGAAGTTCACGATGCCCTAACATCTGTTCATATCATTTAGTTATCACATTTGCTTCACATTATCAGATGGTGCAGTTTTGCATCAAAGCAAGCAGAGGAGCAAATTCAATCTTTCATAAGGAGATAATTGCATGTTCTCCTTAGAGTTGCACCTTTTAACTGCAAGATTTACTCAAAGTAACCAGAATCCAAGATATGCATTACATTGTTACATCTGTAAGCCTAAGAGGGCAAAATTTCAATCCTGCAAAATGTAAGCCAAAGCAATAGTATCAAATATAACCATAATTCATATTAGTGAATCATACTGAATATTACAAGATTGCTCAAAGTAGTCCACCTTTAACCAACATAGAAAAGTGATGCCACAAAGTTAAAATGCCCTACCATCCATAATCATTGACTATCCTTTTAATTTAATATACAGATAGCGACAGAGGAACCTATTTCACTAGAATTCCATTCTTTGTCCAGTCTTCAATAAGACTTGTACAAGTTGTTCAATATCTTGTTCTCTGTAAAAGAATACCATTACACCTAGGATCACATAAGAAAGACTAACGACTCAGTCTTACAATGGATTTTAAGATTCTTCCTTAGTCACTCAGTCTTATACTTAACAAATGAACATTATTTTCAAATTCAATGTATTAGAAGTGGTGTCTTTACAAATCAGTTAGAAATTTGTAAGAGAAGTAAAATGAGTTATTTATTCAATAGAATACAGAAGAAACATATATAACATTGAAAATACTGTAACAAGAGAGCAATTTAATTTTTATATGATAATGTGAATAAAAGCAGAGTAGTTTCCTTTCTTGCAATATATGCATAAAATATGAGAGAGTGCTATGACATATTTCCTTCAAGCTCTCATGAACATGGAAAATGACTTCTTCCCTATATACTACTCTGAGGCAAGGTAACCATAATAGTAAACCTAAGACAAAGCTGTACACACTTAAACATAAACCCATGTGAATAAGGCATTGCAACTAGGTACAACCATTGAAAATGACCATCTATTCAACCAACCCTCCCTCATAATTTGATTTTAAATGGCCATAGGAATTGTTAAAGGACCACCTCTACAAAAAGTTAAGTTAAAAGGGAGGATTATTATTAAATATTTAATTCATATCTTCAATATGTATGCTTAAGAAGTACAACATTGTATTTTTTCTTCCTCTATAAAATAAACCCCTGGCAAATAAATATCATGTCAAAATCCAAATTCCAAACTTTATGCTCATTTAAGAAACAAAAAGTCTACCTGCGCCACTTTCCACATATTGTCACATCAACATTGTCTCCAAATCTTCCAATGACCTCTCGGCACTGAAGCCAATTTCCAATAGAATTTTACTTTAATGGTTTGATAGAATCCCGTTCCCCAACACAATGATGCTATGTTCTCTTTAGTATGGTAAAATGTACTGGTAACTAATACACGAACATTTAAATCATCAAAATATTTACCTGCTTATTAATGTCATTAGAAAGATCATACTCTAATGGTTCACTAGAAAAATCATATTCCCTGTAGCAATGGTGAGCATAATTTTAAGAGCCCAAAATGGCCACTTAGCAGGCATAACATAATTTATCAAGCACAATGAAGAATCAATCTACTGACTACAACTCATAACAACTATCAAAATCAACCAAGTCCATGTTACACTAACATAATACAAGAAACCCACAATTCAATAAAAAGATTTGATTACAACATCATAGTGAACAAAATTGAATATCGTAGAAACAATCCAACTACATTGATGAATCACAAAATTAAGTTCGCTATATTCTCATGGAGCAGTATATTAATTGACCATCCCAAAGTTATACTTAAACTTGCAAATGTAAGGCTGTATATATCTCTTTCAAAAGTATTTCAGAACTCAGACTCTCTTTCCCTTGGAATAACAGAGAAATGAATGAGATGACTAAGGTTTTTTTAGTTGAGGAGAGCATTTCCAAATTGTCCACTCGCACATTATATGAGGACCTTAAAATCTTTAGATCTAAACATTTTCATCATAATATTATTGGATTGTATACTAAAAATCTAGCTTTAGTATGAACAATGTTATAACAATTTATTTGAAATGAGAATCATATGATCAAATGATTGCGTCTTATAATTTATTTATATGTCTGATGCAATAGTCCACTTACTTTATACTGTAGATAATATGTTATGCGAAAACACACGGAATATCATATTAACAGTTTTCTTATAAAGTATAAATAGATGCTCACAATCGAGATAGACGGGGATTCTCTATCGGGATGGTTGTAGTTTGGTTTGGTATTAGATTGTCTTGGCTATAGAATAACATTAGTGCACTTTGTGTGTATTGAGTAGGACCGCTTGAGATCGTTCGACTTATACTGACTTATAGAAGAACTTGATCTCTATTATTATGGATGTTCGTGCTCTTAATCCCTATACAATAACATCGACACGTAAGGCAGTATGTATTTTTTTGATTTATCAATGGGTGAGATTTAAATTTATTAAATCAACAAACTCGGTGAGTTAGGAAGTAGTGTTGTCTCTATGGTATGCTGTTGATTGTAGAAGGAATCCATGTCCGACATAGGTTGATGATGTCCTCTTGAGGAGCACATAAGGATTATCATATAAACCCTGCAGGTGGATTTATTTCGGCATGATAATGAGGTTGAGTGATACTACTCTCGGATGAGATATTAATTAATGAAGTTGTCAGTAACTTAATTAATTAATGAACATTGTATATCTTAAACATGGGAAGATTAACGGGCTCATAATAAGAAGAAGCCCATAAAGTAATTATGGGATTAGAACGGTAGTGCAGTAATAATATTTTAGTGGTATATATTATTATTATTGGACTTAAGTATAAGCTTTGGCTAAACTTGGATACTTAAGCCCAATGGAGGCCCAACTCTAATTTCTCCTCCTAGTCTCTGCTGTAGCCCATATATAAGTCATCTCAACTGTTCTAACCCTAAGAGAGACATGCCTAACACGTGAAGAGGGTAGACGGAACAGCAGATTGAGAAGATCTCGAAGATCGTCGCCCACACGTTGTCGAGATTGGACTTGGGAATACAACAGAAGATCAAGAGGTCGTTTGCTGCTGCTGTCCGCCTACTTTTATGATTTTTATAAAATCCTATAGACCTCAGAATTTGATGTGTGATATACTGTCCGAAAGTCACAGGAGAGGGGATTGTTTTGTCGGATAGATCACTCAAATCTGATATCGGATGAGAGAGTTATGCCCAAAACGGTGAGGCTCCACAGGCTGCCAGCGAGAATTCATCTTCTCCAACATTCCCTGGTGAAAGGTAATACGTTTCTTTTTTTCTTACTTCCGCTGATTGTTAGAAACGTATGGAACCCTAATGGTTCACGTTAACCAAATGATCGAACACCAACAATTGGTATCAGAGCTTTGGTTTCGTGGTGAAGTGTGGAACGTTAGGCTAGGGTTTATGTGCCGTATGTGATTAGGGTTTTAGAACTTGGTTTCTTGATGAACACCCTAACTGTATACGACACACACATTGCACCGCTGGATGAAGGCAATAGATCACAACCGTTATTGGAAAGTGGATGAACGACAACGGGGGTTGATGGCGTTTGGATGATGGCAGTGAGCGACGTAGCACGACACTGGAAGAATCGTGCATTGGGCCATGCCTGGGATGCACGATTGCGAAGATGATCACACAGTTGGAACCGTGTGACCAGTATGTTTAGGGCGTGCAGTTCGCGGGGATTGCGTGAAGCACACGTTGTTGCTTGGCGGACGGCGTGCACACTAGGGTTTTGCATTGATGTTCATGTTGGCGTGAATGGCATGTCTAGACACACGAAATCATACAGGATGCCAGGTCTTGATGCTGGAAGACTAGTAAAACGGCGGGCACGGCTGCATGGCGTTGGGCATGCTATCGTGACTGGCAAGAGGCCTGCATGGTGGGGATCATTGCTGGGCGCAGATTCATGCAGCCGGGCATGGCGCTGGCATCATGGCGTTTGAGTGTGCATGGTGGGCAGTTTGGCATGCATGTTTGCGCCTTACTGGGCACACTCAGATGGTCGGGTCTGCAACAATTCTCGGGCGAGCTTGAAAGTTGTCCGATCGAGTCTTCATGCTGGCTGGAGCGAGTCCTCTTATAGTTTGGTCGAGTCTCCATGGTGGCGGCAGCACAAAGGCATGTGTGGATGGCACGTTGCCGGGAGTGCTGCTAGGTAGGTGGGCGTGCGAGTTTTGCAGGATGCTGCTGCCGCATGGATGACCAGCAAGACCACACAATCACAAGTGTGTGATGTTGTCGGCGTGCAAGAAAGCAGGTACTGGCAGTCACGGGCATGCTTGCACGGCGATGCGCAGGAGTGGTGCTGCTGGCGTGCGTCTATCCGGAAGCTGGGCATGATAGTGCTGTAGGTGAGCAGACTGCCGTGTGGAGTGCCGGGCAGTGCGCGCGAACCTGTACACGGGGGCATGTGGAAGCATGCACGTTTTGTGCCCGATGGCGCACGGGTAAGTTGGCTGGCGCGCGGAAGTGTGCCAAGGGTGCACAGGTCGTGCGTTGGTGCTGGTTGCTAGGCTTGGAGCCGTGTGATGGGCATGGCACCGGGAAACTGCAGTGTGGTGAAGTTCTTCCGGGTGTACACGGTTGATGGGCAGCTTGACGTGTGGATGTCGAGTAGGGTGCCAGAGTGGTAGAGCAGGCTAGCGGACAAGGAATTGGAGGGATTTTCTTCATGAAATTCTTCTGGAATTTCGTTTAGGTTTCGGGGCACTGCCCCGAACCCCGCGACCTGACTAGGCAAGTCGATCCCCATCTGTGTTGCCCGCATTCGTGCTTCGTGGCGAACAATCGATTTCTCCATGATATATAACTGTTAATAATTGATTAATTAATTAATTATTATTATATATGTTATGCATGATTCTCTGTGATTTAATGCCTTATGTGCCGTAATAGTAGCATGCTAGGTTGCGTTTTTTATTTTTGAATATTATATGTATGTAAAAACCCTCAGTGTTAAATAACTAAGTGGGAGAGGGGATTGGTAATTAATTCCCGCGGCCTTCATTATTGGTTTGTAAGTGATGTGAGTAAACTTGCGTGTTGGCAATAGGCCTTTCTCCCTAACGGATGAGTTTATTCACGGATCACTGGTACAGACTTCATTAAATAATTATTATTTGTAATGTGGCACATTAACTTGCGTGTTGTCATAGACCTTCCTCTCCAACGGATGAGTTTATGTGCGGTTCACTGGTACAAACATATAATCGATGATTGTAGAAAGTTATCCGAGCGCGTGTGTACTTCTCTAACTGTAAGGCACGTTAAGCTCACGCAATGGACTTGGGATCAAATAATGGTGTACACTTAGATGTAAATAATTAGTATCCTCGCCAATGGAGTCACTGCTATTATTTGCATGGCTAAAGAGGAACCGACTATTAATTATTTTGTCATGAGGTTAGGTTGATAAATAAAATTAATGGGTAAAACATTTTCTTGTAAATGTTCGGGTTTGTAAACGTCCACACTAACGTGGCTTGCAGACTCACGGTGCTTGAGATGTCGGTGAATTTTAATTTTATATTGTTTTGAGGGAATCAATATTAATGGATAAAATTCAAAGATTTGATCGGTGTATATATTTATGATTTTCTGCAATTTCAAAATGGTTTCATTTTACTTATTGCTAACTAAAAGAAAATATATTATTGGTCCAAAATTAGATGATTAGAAAAGAATCTTGGTTTCGAATTTCACTGCTTAGGAAAATATAAATATGTTCTCACTAAGAATGTCCCCTTGATGTCTATTAAAATCTCTAGTGAAGAGGTGAGAGGTTCATAGAAATATGATAGTCTCATGCGACTCTTCAGATACTTGAGTAAGTTATAAAGGTAAAAGGTCATGGAGAAGTTGATGAATGAATTGGGAATACTTGGAGTAAAAATTGAAAGGGAAACCTAGATCAATTAATTCTCCATAATTTGCCTGGGTGTTTTGAGCAAGTTCTACCTGAAATACAAGAGGTAGTATATGGTGGGGAACTTCTGACAAAACATGTGACGAAGGAAAGCCATTTTCATCATGATGTGAACAAGGGTGGTATCTCATACTCCAGTCGTTGAAGCATGATTAGTGATGACATCTACTGACACGTATACCAGAATCACTAAAAGCCTGCGACTAAGTGATGATGAGATTATTATGTACATGGGTAATACTACGAGAGTAGTGGCTTTTGCAGTGGGAGTAGTTTATTTATCTAGGGATAGGAATAAACGTTTGATTATGAGAAACTGTCTTTACGAACGTTTTCATAGAAAGAATTTCATTTCAGTTTCTATTTATTTACGGATGGATACTTCTTTTCATTTAAATGACATAGTCATAGTAATGAGGAATGGAGCTATAATCTGTTGTTGTACATTGGTGGAAAATTTGTACTCTTAAATCAAGTTTATCCCACAGATGCAACAAATAGTAATTAATAATGCGTCTTCTAATCTTAATAAGAGAAAGACTCTTATGGAAATGATTAGATAGATGATGAATTATATGGAATTAATAAATTCATTTTATGGGTATGACCTAGAAATAGCATGTCGTATAACGTTTGTCTGTTTATGGGATATTCTAGAAAAATGGAGGGTGTTGATTTATTTAGTCCAAAAGATCGAAGGGTGATTGTTAACCTAAACAATAGATTTTGGAAAAGGACTATGTAATAAATCACAAACCTATGTGTAAATTGTTCTAAAGGAAGTGAGAGGGAAAACACAAAGTATTAGTACCAATTATACAAGAGGATATACCACAAGATAAACTGCAACGCGTGTCACGTTTGATACATAATTGCGTGTAGTGCCTTGTCGTAGTGGGAGGATTGTTCAACAACCTGAAAGATATATGCTATGGGAGAGTCGTTAGACTTGGTCCCTGGTAAACATGGAATCGACCCACTGATACGACGAAGCACTACAAGAAAGAAATGCGGAATCTTAGCAAAGTGCAATGAATGTTGAAATAGAATCGATGAATTCTAAATAAGATCTGGCTACTTGTAGAACCACGGATGGTGTGAAAGCCATTGGAAGTGGTCATATGAAATAAAAGAGGATTATACGGTAAAGTGAAAACCTTGGAAGCAAAGCTTGTTGCGAAAAGGTATACTCAGAAAGAAAGGATTCGATTATGTGGAAACCTATTCGCCGATAGCTATGCTTATGTTGATTCGAACTCTTTTATCTGCTGCTATTCATATGAGACATGAGGGATATCAAATAGATGTCAAGACAACTTTCCTGATTGGAAGTCTTGAGAAAAACATCTACATGAAGCAACCTGAGTGATTCATTGCAAAGGGCTAAGAGCATTGTGATAAGAAGCTTAAAAGTGTCCATCGATGGACTAAAGCAAGCTTCAAGGTCATGAAACATCCGTTTTGATGAGGAAATCCATGCATATGGATTTATTCAATGCGCGGATGTGTCTTGTGTATTGAAAATAGTGATGGAAACATGGTGGTATTCCTTGTACTGTACGTAGTTGATATATTGCTCATTGGAGACAATGAAAGAGTATTGTCGGGCGTATGGATATGGTTAGTAAAGCAATATGAAATGAAGGACATAAGAGAAGCAAAAAATATCCTTTTGATCACGATAATACGGATCTCAAGGAAGGATGTTATGCTCTTCTCAAGTTTCATGAGATGATACAATCTTTATTTGTTTTATCATGTGGCTTTATGTAAGGAAATATTTCTTGAGACACAAGATAAGATAAAGGTGATGAAAGTGGTTCCTTATGATTCGGCGAATAAGGAAGATTAATCTAAGATATGTTATGCACGAGAATGCATATCTGTTTTGCTAAATGCATGAACAGTGGGTATCAAGGTAACCTAAAATAAGAATGTTGAACTGTGGTAATACATACACTGAGGTACCCGAAAAGGACCAGAAATTATATGTGGACTTACCGAACAGATTCACTGCTTCTTATGGGTTACATAGATTAAGATTTTTCAAATCAGATAAGGACGATAGTAAATCCACCTCAAAGGTTATGTGTTTAATTTTAGAAAGTTGAATCATAATATGAAGGAGTGTTATATAGAAATAAATTTCGGGCTCCAGACTCCATCGTGGAAAGATAATAAATTGGAGCCTCTGAGACAGCCAAACTATTGTATGACTCTAGAAACTTCATGATGGTCTTCAAAGTGTTTCTAAGTTTGCCCAAGATTATCACAATTTATTGTGATGATAATGGTGCAGTTGCAAACTTGAAGGAATCACGAGTCCATAAGGCAATTAAACACATGGAGCGCGAGTACCACCTGTTACGAGAAATCATATGATGAGGGGAAGGTTGTTGTTGCCAAGAATGCATCGGATGATGACCTAGTAAATCCATTTACAAGGACCTTAAGGCGAGAGCTTTTGATGGTCGCGTAGTGGGAGTGGGAATAAGATGTATGGCAGAAGACATGACATCATAGTCTTTTAGTATAAGTGGAAGATTATTGGATTGTATACTAAAAGTCTAGCTTTAGTATGAACAATGTTATAACAATTTATTTGAAATGAGAATCATATGATCAAATGATTGCGTCTTATAATTTATTTATATGTCCGATGCAATAGTCCACTTACTTTATACTGTAGATAATATGTTGTGCTAAAACACGCGGAAGATCATATTATCGGTTTCCTTATAGTATAAATAGATGCTCACAATCGAGATAGACGGGGACTCTCTATCGTGATGGTTGTAGTGTGATTTGGTATTAGCTTGTCTTGGCTTTAGAATCACATTAGTGCACTTTGTGTGTATTGAGCAGGACTGCTTGAGATAGTTCGACTTATACTGACTTATAGAAGAACTTGATCTCTGTTATTATAGATGTTCGTGCTCTTAATCCCTATACAATAACCTCGATCCGTAGTGCAGTATATATTTCTTTGATTCATCAATGGGTGAGATTTACATGTATTAAATCAACAAACTCGGTGAGTTGGGAAGTAGTGCTGTCTCTATGGTGTGCTGTTGATTATAGAAGGAATCCATGTCCGACATAGGTTGATGATGTCCCCTTGAAGAGCTCATAAGAATTATCATGTAAACCCTGTAGGTGGATTTATTCCGGCATGATAATAAGGTTGAGGGATACCACTCTCGGATGAGATATTAATTAATGGAGTTGTCAGTAACTTAATTAATTAATGGACATTGTATATCTTAAACATGAGGAGACTAACGGGCTCATAATAAGAAGGAGCCCATAACGTAATTATGAGATTTGAAAAGTAGTGCAGTAATAATATTTTAGTGGTATATATTATTATTATTGGACTTAAGTATAAGCTTTGGGCTAAGCTTGAATACTTATGCCCAATGGAGATCCGACTCTAATTTATCCTCTTGGTCCCTACTGTAGCCCATATATAAGTTATCTCAGCTGTTCTAACCCTAAGAGAGACATGCCTAACACATGTAGGGATGACAATGAGACGACTATTTTTGGGTACCCGGTCTACCCGAACTCTAATGGGTAGGGTACGGGTAGTTGTAAATGGGTTTGGGACGGGTACGAGTAGTTGTGAAAAATACCATTAAGGTTTGGGACGGGTATTAGTAATGCCTCAAATACCCGCGGGTAACCCGATTATATTTTTTTTATAATATAATTTATATATGATAAGATATTTTATATATTTAATTAATAGTTATAAGTTTATTTAATCATATTTATTAAATATTTATTTAAAATAATTCAATTTATATTATATTTATTTTATAATAAATTAATAATAATGTAATTTTTATTATTATACATATTTAGATAATAAAAAATATAAATATATATAAAATAAATGAATATTAAATGGGTATGGGTACCCGTGAGTATTGATAAATGGTAATGGGACGGGTACTATAATAAATTTTTTAAACGGGACGGATACGGATACGGGTAGTTATTTTTTTAATCGGATACGGATACGAGTACCCCAAAATAAGCGGGTACCCTACCCGTTGCCATCCCTAAACACGTGAAGAGGTTTGACGAAACAACGGATTGAGAATATCTGGAAGATCGTTATCCACACGACGTCGAAATTAGACTTGGGAATACAACAGAAGATCAAGAGGTCGTTTGCTGCTGCTGCTCGCCTACTGGTACGATTTTTATAAAATTATACAGACCTTAGAATTATATGTGTGATATACTGACGGAAAGCAATGGAAGAGAGGATCGTTTTGTCACATAGATCACTCAAATCCGATATCGGATGGGAGAGTTATGCCCAATACGGTGAGGCTGCGCAGGTTGCCGGTGAAAATTCATCTCCTCCAACAAATATAATACAAGTGTTAACTTTAGAACCAATGTTTTACGTGTTATGCCTAATTGGAGAACAATGTCAAATATTGAGGTTTTTCAGCTTTAAAAAAATTAAAGGATGATAACATCTACTTTCTGTGAGTTCATTGACTAGTTTGTAAGCACTGTGAAGGCTTTGGATAAGATATGTGGAAGATATTATGAACTAGATCGTCAACCATTGCCAAATTATAAAGACAGGTATAAAATAGTTTAACTCTAACAGCTGAATTACACTTGAACTTGCTTACAAGCTTACATCCTATGATGAAGTAGAAGTGCAAGTTCATATAGTTATCAATTACTAAGCATGCTTAAGGTAACAGATTAAGCTTAAAAAACCAACCCTGACATCCCCTTAAGTAAGAAGTTATCTGATTTACATGTCCTTTTAGGAGTTTAATTAGAGAAGACTAAAGTAAAACGACAATAATAACAGACAAAAAGGAGAAAATATAGGGAAACAAATCATACAATTGAAATACATGATACTGAGGCAACATACTCATCAACTGGACTATGTAAATGAGCAACATCAACTAGAAATTAATCTTCAATACGCACATTGGACATATAGGGCTCAGTGTCTCTGAACATGAACTCAAAAGACCCTAAGTCCAAATCAGACTTTGAAGACTGGTTTCTGTAGTTTTCGGTACTGATGTTAACCACATTACTGGTAGATTTATTTTCAATATTTTATGTTTCCTTTTCACACAAGAACTACAGAGCCACTCACTAACTGGTAATATTGCTATACAAGGATTGCAGCAAGAGATATGAAAGGCTTCTTCCCAGTTATCACATAATAGTATGTTTATTGTAATCCCCATATGGTGACAGAATTTGCATGCCTTTGTACAATAGTTTCCCCCACTATCACATTACTTTCAGGAGAAGCTTCATCCTGTCTGATCGAAACTTCATCAAACAGTCCCTGACATTTGAGAATTAAAATGACTATGTCTCTTCCTGAAATCTCTTGTGGTGACTTCTTGGTTAACAAGGCACCAGAAGAGGAGCACTCTCCGGCATCAACCATATCAATTTTCAAGGCATCCGTACTAGCTTCCAAATTTGATTTTAAAGATGAACAATTGTCGTTAGCATTGCAGGCACTCAAAGTTCTATTCACATCAATTGTCAAGGCCTTCTTAGAACCAACTTCTTCCACCGCATGAATAAAAAATGTAGCAAGTTCATTGCCCCCTACTGGGTGCTTAATAAGAGATTTTACACCTATTGCACACTCAGAAATAGAAACCATATGTTCTTGCACAGCTAATGAAGGGGCTTCATAACAAATGGCAGAGGTACAAGCTTCACTAGATTTGGTAACATCAGACGGCTGCACTGTGAGTTCTAAAATAAAGTTCTTACTATATTTCCTACGCTAGAATTCGAGAAAGGGCTTGGAGTTCTGAGACATGGTATTGGAGGTTGATAGCTGGGAATAATTGTATAGTTTACAAATCATGGGTCATTAGAAATTTTCAAATACTTGGAAAAGGTCTCTCCCCTCACTGCCATCTAATTGTGTTTGATAAAAACTAGACATTTCCTCCATATCTTGGTTTCAAAAGTCAGATGCATAAGAAAGAGAGACTTTCACTTCACCAGGATGGATCTTTCAACAAGCATGGTCATCTGTTACACAAGTAAATAAGGTGTCGGATTTGCCACTCCTAAATGTTATCAAAATACGAAGGCAGAAGACTATACAACCAAAAGTTCATAATTTTTACTTTTTTATAACTGATAATCCTTTCTAATCTTCTAGATAAACATTTAAGAAAGGAAGAATATAATTGATATCTAACAAAATCTGGAAGATTAGAATAAAAACTTCTAACATCAGTTTGGTACTGTTCATTATTTTCTTACAAAAATATAAATCTCACCCTCAAGTGCAAGGGGATCGATTGTGGTGCGCGTGTGACCATGTAAAATATTGAACCCATGAGATAGTTAAAGATCTATGATTTAATTCTATTTATGATGATTCTAGTATAAGACAAATTCGGGGGGTTTTTGGAAAAGATATTACTCCATCCGTCCCCTTCAAAGGGTCACTTTTTTCCATTTTGGGCGAGAGTCCCCTTTTCTTTTTTACACACATGGGACACATACATACCCACTAAATACAATTTAAATATGAGGCTCACACAATCACTAATACAACTACTCACTACACATTAAATAATAATACTCCTTAATCCACGTGCAAAAAATAAAAGCACCCCTTTGCATGGGACGGAGGGAGTATTAAACTACTATGGAATAAAATAAATAAAGATAAAATTAAATAAAAATGTGGAAGAGATAACTGTCAAGTATTCATGAAAGAAAACTGGTAATGCTAGGGAAATCCAGTTAAACATGCGACTAACTCTCTAGACTTATGACTCACTACCCTGCAGATATTTATAAGAGGATCACTACGCCAAACTAGATCACTATGATCAGGTGCTATTTAGTACATGCAACAATCAACATTTGTCTACTAACATCATGTGAATGCAAAATCTCAAGTTCTTGTGTTATTCTTTGAGGCACCAAATTCAGCTTTATGATAAAGGCTGTTATGCTTGACTTTTAAACAGGATATGACTAATTCCACTATTTACACAATCGCAAGAACTCTACTCTACGTCTTACTCCATTTTTCACTATAATCTAAATTCAAAATGAGATTTTTCTGCCTCGAAGACAAATCATATAGTGAGCTATGTGATGAGAGTCGAAATTAGCGTGTTTTAGTGTCCAATTGAACACCTATTTGATTGATATTGTTGTAATAAATTAGCACAAGTGTCTTATGTTTGATATATGTGAGAAAAAAGTGCACTTGAGGTATTTTGTTGTGTTTTAGGTGGAAAAAGGACCAAAAGTGTAAATTTGGAGAAAAGGTGCAATTTGTGCAATCAATGCTGAAAAACTAATGTCCAACTTGTACTATTCTTCTGTGTTCTTGTGGAGATAAAAACCATTAGTGTGATACATGGTTGGAAAGCCACTAAAGAGAGGGTCGTTTTTGTATGAAGAACACCCCAATCGGATTCCAAACGAGAGAGTTATGATCAAAGTGGTGAAGTCGCGCAAGCTGTTCCTGTTCAGAACGACCGTCCACTTTGCATAAATTGTTACATATTCAAATATTGGAGTTATGGATAGAAAGCTAAGGAAGAGAGGATCGCGTGAGCGCAAGAATCACTCAAATTAGAGTCCGGATGTGGAAGTTATACGTAAAACGGTGAGACTGTGCAAGTCAATTCGACCTGAGCATCAACTCGAATCAAGGTCGAATCGGATGGCGGAAAAACCGATTTGACCTCGTCACTTCGATTCGACCACTATACAAACAAGGATTTCCAAACAACTCACAAAGTAAAGAAGAAGGAGAGATTTACCCAATAAGAACATAACCCAGCAATAGAAAAATACTAAAAACATAACTTGCCTAGAAGAAGGTTATAAACTTGGATTTTAATTTAGCTGTTGTTCTTCTCTTTAGAAATCCTTAGTAATTTTGTTCCATTCTCTTCACCTGACTATGTCCTTTGATGAAAGAAACACCTTCTTACTCTTGTAAGGGTAAAATTAAGAAAAGAAAAAGGATTAAAATTAGTGCTTACAAGATCCCAAGAATGTGAATCAATAATCAATAGTGAAAAGGAGTCATAAGAGAACTAGAATATAATCATGAGAAAAGAAACATATCGACACTATCAATTATTCGAACTGTATGTGAACCATTGTGGAGGCGCAATGTTAAATAGATAAAAAGAGGAGGCCCAGTGTAGAGCGAGAAGAAAGGGGTTATGGCACCGTCAATTTTCCTAATTGCTACTGGCTGCCGCTTCTGACTTCTTGCCAAAATCCCAAAAAAAACACGAACATGAATTGCACCTCTCCCTTGTAAGTTAAAAAATAAGAACTAGAGAAACTCCCAATTGAGGCGTGTTATAAAATATTCATATTGTTTAGCCAGATCAATTAATCCAATTCACTGGTCTACAATACTATATATAAAAGCGAACAAAACTAAAAAAATTGATATATTGAGTGCTAAGCACCTTTCATAATGCCTTGATTAAGCAGTAACATATACAATCACATGATCGATCCTTGTGAACAAATGCAAAAGAATACTAAATGAGATGCTAGTGACAACACGTTTCCTTTATTAATTCATAACCCTCAATAAAACTGCAAAAAATACAGTCTCCATAAGTTTCTCAATGTTACACATATTATTCTCACAAATTAACACGCGTATAACAAATGAAACTTTTAATTAATAATATATACCTTTGATGGGGTCGGTGAAAATTCACAAAAAAGGATCTACAATAATAGAAGTAAAGTTACTGCCTCCCTCTTAATTAATAAAATATACCTTTGATTAATATATGACTTGATAGAACCCTATGGCACAAAGAGCTTATGGCTGAAAGCTAACATATAAGCTGCTATTTGTTCTCTGAGTAATCATAGGAATAGAGAGGCTTAAAGGGGTTCCTTGAGATGGCATCTGCATATCTTACCGAATAAACTCAGGGGAAAAATGATTGTTGTTTCACTCCAGGTATCCCCTGATTTAGAAAAATCTTACTTGTCAACAGATGTTTACTGAAAATTCATCTTTCCTTTGTAACAAATCAATGTAATTCTCTAGAGAAAACCATGATGTCAGATGTAAGTACACAACAAAACTTTACATTGACAGATCAAGAATTAATTTTAGGCATCTAGCTGGGATGATCTTTTGACTCCACACAAGGTCCAAGCTAACATAACCTCTAACAAATAAATATCCCATTAGAACTTTAAAAATAACTATAGTGATAAAATTTATAGGGAACTAAATAATATAAAGTAAAATTTATAAAAATCACATTCCCTTCTACAAGGCAGAGTTGATGGTCACATTGTATGCTAGGGTGTAGAAATAACAGGACGTATATTATTCATGGAGAAGGAGACTTGCTCAAAACTGATTTCAGAATACCACACACAAAGTACATGCATAATAATCTCCTGATTGACTTCACAGGTTCAAGGTTTAATTTGATCTAGGCTACAAAATTTTACAATAACTACTGTCCCTAAATGTATGGCAGATATATAATAGTCATCTAAAGCAAGTATATTCTTCAAAGGATAAAAGAAAATGAATTCTTATCTGCTAGCAGCCTACCACTACATTCGTGGAGATAATCCACAACATTGGATGTGTAATTGGAAAAAAAAATGCCAGGTAGCACTGGTTAATAAACAACCATAAACTTCATATATCCATGCTACAGTAGGATCGAAATGAATTATAATTAATGCAATTACATCTCAGAATGTATATCTTGCGAGAACTAAGGAAGAAGCCAAATCAAATTTAACCCTTTTATGAGATTAAAACAGGTTTTCGATCCAATTCACATCAATAAGCCTTGTAGTTACACACTTCAACAAAATAATCTTAGAATTAAGTTTTTAAAGAAGTGTAACAAAATGCAGCTGAAGCGGTGTCGTCATCAAAGCAAACTCAGAAAATTGAAAGTAGGAAAATCCACACCTTTTGAGAGACCTGCGCTGCCACCAGTGAGAGGTCGAGAGGCGAGAAGTGTTGTGAGTTTCACTCATGTTGCCACCTATGTAGAGCAAGCCGATTGAGAAGGGGATTGGATATAGGAGAGCCAAAGAAGGAGAAGGACAATTAGAATTTCTGATTCTCTAGTTCGGGGCTAACTTGCTTGAGAGATGGGGAAGAACGACAACTGCCCTAAGGCGAGAGAAATGACAGTTCTCATTCACTTCAACTTCTCTGGAATCAATACTGAATGACAAAATACAAAGAGAAGAAGCCTTGATGATTAATCATACTCCCTCCGTCCAGTTCTAAGGTATCCATTTTCTTTTTGCACGTGGATCAAGAAATATTATTATTATATGTATATATTGTGTATTTTTTTTACTAAAAATAAGAGAAATGATAAAATAGATACCTTAGAAGCAGAATTGTAAAATGGATACCTTAAGCGGACGGAGGGAGTATTACTATACTTTTAATTTTAATTTAATTTAATTAATTTATTTTTTTTAAGAGTATTATTAAATTATTATTATCCGTCCACCGAAAAGTACTCATTTTACTATATTGGACCCCTTAAAGGTCCTGTTTTCCTCTTTTTTTTTTTGGCAAAGGGTCGTCCAAACCCTCATTCTTATTGGGTGGGATCAAACATGCCCTTCAATTATTTTTTTTCATCCACACACTTTTGCTTCTTAGTAAGAGCAAATAAGCCCCTCTTAATGTAAAAAAAAAAAACATCCCTATTTTTCTTTAAAAAATAAAAATGAAAATACTGACAATTTTAAAAATGTTTTTTTCCATCGTCTTCAACATTAAACCTATGCAGTAGTTCTAAGATCTCCCTCTCTAATCTCCTCAGGATTTCAAGATGCAAAATTACAATCCCCTTGGCTTTGAGTTCATGAAAAAAAAATTCTTTTAGATCTTTTATCAAAAACCTTCCTTGCAAAAACAATATCATACCATACATCTACATTTCTAATACTCATTCAACCACCTGTTTGCCCAATTATACCGACTTGAATGAATGAAATGAGTGTTATCATAAAATCATGTCCAGTGTAATGGGATTTATTCTCAAATCAAGAAAGTGAGGAAGTCTGAGTCATAGATAAGGAAATGGAGGCAACAAATCCCTTTTGATCTGAAGGGTGGAAATACCCAACCAACAACTTTTTTCTTTTCCTTTTTCCCCTACATTTCGTCCTTAATTGAAAATGTTGGGTATATGGGACAATATTTAAAATGGCTTATGGATTACTTTTGGTAAAGTCGAGTCAAGAGTTACACTCTTTCTCCTTAAGACGAAATTGCTCCGTACTTCAGGTGCTTACGGACTATAGCAATCGCCTCCAAGATACAACAACTTTGAATTCCGGACTTGTAGCACAACGAGTCCAAAATTATCGACAAACGAACTAATATTTAGAAATTTTGGACTTGGGTAGGAATTCTAGAACTTATGGATACTAGAATGTAATATGCAAATATGAATTTCAGGACTTGAATGAGTGTTTCAAATGATTTTGGGGGTCTATTTATAATAAGTGAAAATGTGTGGTGCCCTTTGATGAAAAGATATCTCAGATCATTCTGGACCGTCCGATCGCGCATCTTGATCAAGATCAAGATCCAATGGTCTGGATTGCACCCTTTCAATTTGAATTTAAATTCAAATCTTGGAGCCAAATTTTACCCTCCAATGCATCCTTGGTGCGGGCCTGGCCCGAACCCGTGGAGCAGCCCCGACCCGACCACTCGACCCGCACCCGGTCCGGCGACCCGATCCAGTTCGACCGGTCCTCATCACATCAGCTTGACTCACCCATCGAACCCTCGTTCGAGTCCAAAAAGTGATCATGTTCGAGCGCGGTTAGACTTGGTTGGATGCACCATGTGGTCCACACATTTTATTTAATTCAATAAAGTGTGTGGGTAATAATAAGGAGTTCCTTCTATCTTTTTCCAATGTGGGACAACTTTCCACTTCAACCTTTACTCTTCACTTTCCTTCTATTTCTTGTAATTAAATTGCAAATTTCATGTATTAATTACACATTCACCTGAAATTGGATTTGAGCAAACTTATACACTAAATTTATCTACTCGAAAAATAGTTTCTGAATATGCAATTTTTTTCATTTTCGACAAATGAAAATTTACAAGAATATTGGTCAAAGGTGGGCTTGACCCACTTTTATACTTAGCCAATTCCAACAATCCCCCACATAAATGTAATTAATACATGTAGACTCTATCGAAAGTTCCGATGAACTGCTATAGCATCAGGATAGGTAGCTTCTGGCTTTGAACCTTTCTTAGTAGAATGCCATCGGATTTACTTGCTGCTTAGTGAATATGATGTCTTGAACTAGTCAGCATTTTTGGGTAAATCAAGACAACGACACCCACACAATAACAATTATAATATTCTTCATTCTCACGTTGTGTCCAATTCGGCCCTGGACCATCTTGGATTCATATGTGTTTTTCTCATTTGAAGCGGCCAAACTTCACACTTACATAAGTGATCTCCTATATAAAGTATCATGCTATACTCCACCTTCAAGGTATAGAAATCATTAAAAGCTTTTAAGGCCTACCCTTTACCACACTTCTGCAGGTTTACACTTGATTGTTTGAGAATGAGTTGAAATTATATTTCAAGTGCTATTTCGGAACATTTATAACTTAGTTGTCTTATTGAACCATGTTCTTGGGATCTCCAATCATCATGGTTAAGTTACCGCTATAAACTTCTTTAGTGCGTGGATTTTAAACCCATTCCCGTTACTGCACTAGTCATTAGATCTCTATTTATGCCTTTTGTCAGTGGATCCACGATATTTTCCTTAGACTTTACATAGTCGATGAAAATTATCCCACTAGAGATCAATTGCCTAACGGTATTATGTCTCCTTCTCATGTATCGAGATTTTCCATTTTACATGTTACTTTGTGCTCTCCCAATAGTTGCCATGCTATCGCAATGTATTATTATAGGAGGCACTAGTTTGCTCCAACAAGGAATATCCTCTAAGAAGTTTCTAAGCCATTCGGCTTCTTCACCAGCTTTGTTTAATGCAATGAACTTCGACTCCATTGTGGAACGAGCTATGCGTGTTTGTTTAGAGGATTTCCATGATACTGCTCCACCACCTATGGTAAATACGTAACCACTTGTGAATTTGGAGTCTTTTGAATCAGTTATCCAATTAGCATCCGTGAATCCTTCAACCACAGCTGGATATCTTGTATACAGTATCCCATAACTTAGAGTATGTTTCAAATATCTAAGTACTCTTGTCAATGCTGTCCAATGTTCTTCATTTGGATTTCTTGTGAACTTACTATGTTTATGAACAAAGTATGATATATCCGGACGTGTACAATTTGTTAAGTACATCAAGTTTTTGATAATTCTTGCATATTTCTATTGTGATATGTGTTCGCCTTTATTTTCAGCTAGATATAGATTCACATCCACAGGAGTTTTAGCCGGGGGTAAGTCAAAGGCATCGAATTTCTTAAGTATATTCTCTATGTAATGAGATTGTGTTAAGACAATTCCGTCAGATGATCTAGAGATTTTTATCCCTAGTATGACATCAGCTTCACCCATATCTTTTATGTCAAAATTCCTTTTCAACATGTTCTTATTATTCACAATCACTTTGTGATTACTTTCTATTATAAGCATGTTATCTACGTATAGACATACAATTACATACTCATTAGGCGTTCCTTTTATATAGACACATTTGTCACATTCGTTGATTTTGAATCCATTTGATAACATAGTTTGATCAAACTTTTGATGCCATTGTTTAGGTGCTTGTTTTAATCCGTATAAGGATTTTATTAACTTGCACACTTTCTTTTCTTGGCCAGGGGCAACAAGCCCTTCAGGTTGTTCCATATATATGTCTTCTTCTAATTCATCATTTAAGAAAGCTATTTTTATATCTATTTGGTGTATCTCAAGGTTATGCAAAGCTGCAATTGCGATGATAACTCTAATGGATGATATTATTGTTACAGGTGAATATGTATCGAAGAAATCATATCCTTCCTTTTGTTTGAACCCTTTAGCTACCAAGCCAGCCTTGTATTTGTCAATTGAACCATCAACCTTGTATTTATTCTTTAGGATCCATTTACATCCTAGAGGTATGTTGCCAGGTGCAGATCGACCACCTCCCAAGTATAGTTTTGCATAATGGATTCAATTTCGCTGTTGATAGCCTCTTTCCAGAGAGGAGCATCTGGACAATGCTTCTTGTATTTTCCTCGTTTCATTTTCTAGCATGTAGCTTATAAAATCAGGACCAAAGGACTTTTCCTTCTTGGTTCTTTTACTACGCCTTTGTTCTTCCTCCCTTTGAGGTAAATCGTTTTCTATAGCGTCATGAGTTCTTTTAAAAAATGTTCTCAAAGAACACTACATTCTAGATTCAATAGGCATTCCCTCATTCATTTTAGGAACTTCTGACTTGTGAACCAAGAAACGATATGCACTATTATTGCATGCATAGCCAATAAAGATGCAATTAACTATTTCGGGTCCTAGCTTTACTTGTTTTGGTTTAGGTACCTCAACTTTTGCTAGGCACCCCTATACTTTGAGGTAACCATATGATGGTTTCCTTCCTTTCCATAATTCATATGGAGTTTTATCTCTTTTCTTGTGTGGTAGTTTATTAAGAATATGGTTTGCCGAAAGCACTGCTTCCCCCCACATGTTCTGGGGTAGGCCCGAGCTAATCAACATAGCATTCATCATCTCTTTGAGAGTTCTATTTTTTCATTCGGCAACACTATTAGATTGTGGTGAATATGGTGTTGTAGTTTGATGAATAATGCCATTTTGCAGACAAATTTCTTCAAATGGAGCCACATATTCTCCACCTCTATCACTTCGAATCATTTTGATTCTTTTGCTTAGTTGATTTTCGACTTCATTCTTAAAATTTACGAATGCATCCATTGCTTCATCTTTCCCTCTTAGAAGATATACATAACAGTACTTTGTGAAATCATCGATAAATGTAATGAAGTAATTTTTACCCCCTCTTTTTGGTGCGAACTTTAAATCACATATATCAATATGGATTAGTTCTAGAGGTGTAGTACTTCTTTCCACTGAGTGAAATGGTGCTTTTGTCATTTTTGCTTCAACACAAATTTCACATTTCTTTTGTAGATCTAGTTCCATTATTGGCAACAAATTTAAGTTGACTAACTTTCTTAGCGAATTTAAACTTGCATGTCCTAATCTATCATGCCATATATTAGAACTCTCGGCCAAGTAAGAAATAACTTTTCCTTTATTTTTAATATCACGGTGTACAATCATTACATTTAGTTTGAAAAGCCCCTTTTCAAGGTAACCTTTTTCCTACAAACATTCCAGTTTTGGATAGTACATATTTGTCAGACTCATACACTTGTCTAAATCCTGCTTTGCTAAGCAATGATCCAGACACTAAGTTCTTACGAATGTCAGGGACTTGCAGCACATCCACAAGTTGGAGCTCTTTTCCCGATGTCATCTTCAACACAATTCTGCATAGTCCAATAACTTCGGATGTTGTAGAATTTCCCATAAATAGTTTTCTATCATTTATCGGGATATAGGTAGAGAACATTTCCTTGTCCGAGCAGATGTGTCTTGTAGCTCCACTATCCACAAATCATTCTTGTGGATTATCCACAAGGTTTGCTTCAAAGACCACATCGGCTAGGTTTAGTTCGGACAGGTTGGCGGATACTGACTTCTCTTCCGCTAGGTTAGCTCGGCTGTTGTTTTCCTTCTTTGGTTGACGATAGTTTTTTACCATATGACCGGGCTTGTCACAGTTATAGCAGTTGCCTTTAAATTTTTTTGCAGACTTTTGTTTTTTGTCATTTCGCTTTCTCTTTTTGTTTGCCCCGGATTCAGCCAAGTTAACTCTTGCCTCTTTGCTAGACTTGATTTCAGACTTTTGATTATCTTCTTCGATCCTTAGCCTCACGATCAAGTCCTCAAGCCCCATTTTTTTTCTTTTTTGCTTGAGATAGTTCTTAAAACTTTCCACAAAGGCGGTAGCTTTTCAATTAAAGAAGCTACTTGAAAGGATTCACTCAATTCCATACCCTCGGCATGGATGCCATGTAAGATCAGCTGTAGTTCTCTAACTTGATCAAATACATTCTTGGAATCCACCATTTTGTACTCGAGAAATCGGCCAAATATGAATTTCTTCAGTCCGGTGTCATCCACTTTGTACTTCTTTTCAAGTGACTCCCATAGTGCTTTAGAAGTTTTAAAATCTGTATAAACATTATAAAGTGAGTCATCTAACCCATTTAGAATGGAGTTACGGCATATGAAGTCACTATGCTTCCAGATTTGAAAGGCAACTTTCTTTTGATCATCACTTTCATCTTCTTCAACCATTGGAGCAACTTTCATCAGAAAACGAGCGAGGATTAAGTAGAACAACATTTTCTGTTGCAATGCTTAAATTCCATTCCATCTAACTTAGACGGTCTCTCGGCTTGAACAAGAGTAGTAGTAACAGTAGTAGGTACCCGTGCAGAAGTAACAGTAGTAGGTACATCAGTAGCCATCTTTAAATACTAGAAATTTTGTCTTAAGATTGTTGGGTATATGAGATAGTATTTAAAACGGCTTATGGATTACTTTTGGTAAAGTCGAGTCAAGAGTTACACTCTTTCTCCTTAAGATAAAATTGCTCTGTACTTCAGGTGCTTACGGACTATAGCAATCGCCTCCAAGATACAATAATTATGAATTCTGGACTTGTAGCACAACGAGTCCAAAATTATCGGCGAACGAACTAATATTTAGAAATTTCGGACTTGGGAAGGAATTCTAGAACTTATGGATACTAGAATGTAATATGCAAATATGAATTTCAGGACTTGAATGAGTATTTCAAATGATTTTGGGGGTCTATTTATAATAAGTGAATAGGTGTGGTGCCCTTTGATTAAAAGATATCTCAGATCATTCTGGACCGTCGGGTCGCGCCTCTTGATCAAGATCAAGATCTAATGGTCTAGATTGCACCCTTTCAATTTGAATTTAAATTCAAATCTTTGAGCCAAATTTTACACTCCAATGCATCCTTGGTGCGGGCCTAGCCCGAACCCGCGTATCAGGCCCGACCCAACCCTGTGACCCGAACCCGCGGAGCAAACCCCGATCGGGCAGCAACTCGACTCGACCAGAAAACCCGACCCGCATGACCCGACCCAGTCTGACAACCCGATCTAGTTTGACCGGTCCTCCCACGCATTGGCTTGACTCACCCATTGAACCCTCTTTCGAGTCCAAAATTGATCATGTGCGAGCGCGGCTAGACTTGGTTGGATGCACCATGTGGTCCACACATTTTATTTAATTCAATAATGTGTGTGGGTAATAATAAGGAGTTCAATTCTTCCATCTTTTTCCAATGTGGGACAACTTTCCACTTCAAACTTTACTTTTCACTTTCCTTCTATTTCTTGTAATTAAATTTCAAACTTCATGTATTAATTACTCATTCACCCGGAATTGGATTTGAGCAAACTTATACACTAAATTCACCTACTTGAAACGTAGTTCCCGAATATGCAATTTGTTTTCATTTTTAACAAATGAAAATTTACAAAAATATTGGTCAAAGATGGGCTTGACCCACTTCTATACTTAACCAATTCCAACAGAAAATGTCTCAAAAGGCAATCATTCTGGATAACCTCACCACTCCTCTCCCGACGGAAGAAATTGCTCCTTCATCATCCGTCGCTCAACTCCACATCCACGACAGAATTAAATCAGCGGTTTTGGTGTTCACTAGCTGCCGCAGCAGCTGTCGAAGCCAGAAGAGGAAATGTCGACCTCCGATCGCTCTAGCCGCTGACCTTTCCATTCCGAAAGTTTGAAATGAAATTAGTAGGTGGAGTATTTCTTACTGCTATGCTTTTTTTCTAGATCTGAGAATTGAATATAAACTTTTCCATATTTTGAGTAATCGATCAGAAGAATAAGGATGGAATTGCTTCATGTTTGATTTTGAGAGAAGAGCACTTCTGATCTGAGGAAATTGAGATGGAAATATTGAAATTTTACAGCTAGAAGATGGAAAAGAATAATTTAGACATTGTTAGTAATTTTTTTTAAATTTACAGAAAAATTGGGATGTTTGATTTTTATACTAGGAGGGGCTTATATGATCCTAATGACAAAGCAAAAGTGTGTGGATGAAAAAAAAAAAAGTTCAAAGGGCATGTTTGATCCCACTCAGTAAGTACGAGGGCTTGGGTGATCCTTTGCCCTTCTTTTTTTTGGTAAAAAGGGCCCACAACCAACTACTCCATCCGTCCCAAAATAATTGACACATTTTTTTTGGCACGGAGATTAAGGAGTATAATAATTTAATGTAAAGTGACGTGAGAGAAATAATATTTAATGTATAGTGGGTAGTTGTATTAGTGGTGACTGTGATGGGTTTGTGGGTCCATGTAAATAAATAAAATATTTTTGTGTGGGTCTTATATCCTTAAAAATGAAATATGTCAATTTATGTGGGACAACCTAAAAAGGAAAGTATGTCAATATCTTTGGGACGGAAGAAATACTTACTATTAATATAACTACCCATTACACATCAAATAATAATATTTCTTAATCCACGTGTAAAAAGCAAATGAGAATCTTTGCTCGGAACAGAAGGAGTATTTTTCAAAAAGTAGTACTATTTATTTTAATAAATTAAGAGTAGAGGATGATTATTCGCACCCCAAAATTCCTAAACGTATCCCAAAAAACTTAAAATGTTCTTAATTAGTCTATTGACTTAAATATCCTTATGGTATAATACATATTTTTAAACATTTCCAAAATAATTAAACATACTTATTATATTACTAAATGTACCCCAACATAACTAAATCTATTCCTAAACCTAAAAAAATGTTGAAAAATCACAACCTCGTCATAGAAAGAACTGGTGAGCAAGGATGTTGGCGAGGACGATGTGTTTTCTGCCAATGACAAGTTCACAAGCAAACTACGCAAGATTAAAAATGTACCCTGATAGGTATATCATTTGTTTCTTGCATCGTGCAATATCCTAATACCTTCAAGCATGCGTAACCCCCACGCATAATATGTCAGGTATGATACATAAATGTATTCATCTTCCTGGAAAGGGGAACATATAACAGGAATATCGATCTAGCATGCTCACTCTCCAACAAATCATAGCTCAATTTGATGGGATTGTACACTTTCTCAAGAACATTGGGCATGTCCTCTGAATTACAACTTGTTAACGGTTGCAATGCATCTTTCCAGATGGATTTATCCCTCTTCTCTTTCAGAGCCTCACCAACAGCCACTAGGGCAATCGGCAAACCACCGCACTCCCTTAAAATATCTCATGCGACAGGGATCAAGCTCGGACCATCCGCACAAGAACCAACTGTTTGTTTGAGTAGAAAACGTGCTTTTTTTCGAGTAACTACTCCATTCCAATATCCAAAACCTTCATAGTAGTCAGAACATTATTTGCAAGTTGTTATGAGTATTGTGATTCGCAATTCTTCCAATTTGATACTGTCCCAAATATCATCCAAGATTATGAGGGCTTTCTTGCATTTCTTTAGTCTAATGTTTAACTTATGTGCTCTAGCTTGCAAGCCTTCATATTTTAACCTCAACCCCAGTGATTCAGCTATGTCCCTTCGAGTTCTCAACATGTCAACTGGTTGACTAACGACCACCATCACCACTTCATCAAATAAACCTTCTTCATTGTAGTGGTCTTCCTCACACCACCCTTTCCACATATCCCCATTGTCTTCACCTTTTTCTCTCTTATGCTCATCATCATCTTCTCTTCAATATCTTTTCTCAATTCAAACTGGTAATAAGTCTCTCGAGATGGATTCGATTCCATGGTTGCTGGTTGTGCAGGATTATCACAAAGCTGCTCATCGATTTAGCAATTTTGGGATATGAATAGTTGGTCTCATCCTATTTTATTATTTATATAAATGTATTTACGTCTTTTCACATAAACATATTTTAAATTTATAAATTAATGGGGCTCGTAGTAGATTCGGGGTTGCAAATAGCCGCCCCTTAAGAGTATTATTTTTATTTTTATATTAAAAACATCAATTAAAATATGGAGGTATTATTAATGTTTGACTAATTTTTTTTAATAAAGAGACACTCTCTTGTGAGATGGGTTTTTGTGAGACGGATCGACTCATTAATAATGCATGCATAATATATATGTAAACTATGCTTATTTTTAGTTAAAGTATGTCATTAATGAATCATATTATAACACCCTCAAGTCATACTTTAATTCATCATTCATCATACTTTAGAAAATATACTTTAACAATTATTAAACATATTTTATTTATATAATAAACATACTTTAACACATATCAAATACCTCATATTAGATCTCCAAGAGACTTTATCTTTTTGAAAAGTATATATTGTTATATTAAAAAATATAATATTCAGTACACAAGATTATAACAACGAAATCAGATGGACCTAGCATATAGACCTAGATCCGAGCGCCAGCACACATAAAACTTTGTCATATTTAATATTGAAGTATTTTTTTTAGTATATGATATAAAATTAAAATTATAAATATATCATATGAAAAAAAAACTCAAAAGATAATTAAACAATCGATTTAAAATTTAAAAGTATGAAATTATTTAACATAATTTAATGATATATAATAATAAAAATTTGCTATATAATTAACATTCAATCAAACGATAATAAAAAATACACATACACACAAACAATTTTTAATACTGTGATACCCGAGCTTCTCACTATTTATATGTCAATATAATTTAATTTGTGATATGAGTATTTTATAATTATGTGATAATTGTCTCTATTTTTATTTGTCTTTACATTTTTATTTGATACATCCGTAATAAAAATGGTGACAATATGTAAATATACATTTGCATAAATATTTACGTGCAATTATTTAGATATATAATTAAGTTATTTTATGTGTATAAAGATACTATTTCGTAATTATTAAGTGTCACACGTGTTCTCGTAATAATAATTATGGTAAAAAAATATACACGTATGTTTATTAATTTATAAATACATTATATCTTAGTCATTAAGTATTACACGTATATTTATAATGAATAATAATAATAATAATTAAAATTACCGTTAGTTGCGTGGTTAGCTATAACCATAAGATTTTATTGAATTGACGTGGGTGAGCTATTACCACATGAATTTTATTGAATTGATAAGTGAACACACAAACTATTTGCCCCCTTTTAACTAATACATTAGTAAAATAGAAATAAGTGAATTACTTGGGAGTATGGATGGAATACACATTTACATACCTATTAGCCTACATATTAATATTATATTATTAGATAATAAATAATTTACGTGTGGTAATTGGCTAACTCACCGCTTTCAACTTACTATATAAAGTGGAGCACCCAATTTGGGTGAATAGCAAAAAAATATCAACATAAACGATTTGAGAAAAAAAGAAAAAAAAAGAAAAAAAAGAGAAAAAAAGGGAGGGAGAGGAAGGAAGGAAGAGAGAGGGAGGAGGCGTGCCAGAACGGGAAGGAAGAGGAGATTAGTTATAGTTCTACACGAGGTCTATACTATTATCACTATTTGGAGTTTAGGTAAGTAGAAGTCCCACTACAATGCATAAACATGTTGTGTGTGAATTATTTGTGATTAATATGTGATAATTATACCATGAATTATTCGTTATTAGTTTAATTATGTTATGAATTATTTGGGGTTAATTGGTGATACAAGTTGTGGATTTATGTGATTTGAAATATTATTATTGTCCTACATATATCTACGTGATTGGAAACTGTTGAAAATATATCTATATGGTTTGAGAAAATATTGGTTATAAGGATATGTGTGATCCGAGATGAAGTTGTTATTCCAAAACGGTATCCGTGTGATCCAAGGTGAAGTGGTTATTCTATAAATGAATCTATGTGATTGGGGTGAAGTTATTATTCCAGAAGTGGATCTGTGTGAATTGAAGTTAAGTTGTTGTTTTATTGTAATTAAATGTTGATATTGATATCGTAAATAGTTTATGATGCATATTTAATTGTCCTAGTCGCATACCATGCATAATAATGAAAAGCATTTTCCCAAAAGTAATAAGATACTAATGGTGTGTGCGGCCACTATATATGCACTTTGTCAGAGTTCGAAAAAATCGTTTCTGACACTTTATTATGAGTGTTGAAAAATCATTCCCAATACTTTATTCGGGGTTCGGAAAAATCATCCCCAATACTCTGCCAAGGTTCAAAAAATCGTACTCGGCACTATATTCGGGGTTCGGAAAAATTATCCCCATTGAGCTTATTTGGGTGCATATCATTAGTGTGTCGTGGGGATTCCGCAACGTGAATAGTTTTCAAAATAAAAGAGACCAACTAGAAAAATTAAGAAATAGGTAATAGAAAAATAAATGCATTTTCATGCACCGGCATGCATGATTTCTACTTACTGAAATTTTTATCTCACTAGTTTATGCATTGTAGTTGAGCCTATTGATGATTGAGTTTTGTGATGTGACAGTACAAGCTGTGAAGCTCCTCCAGGGTTTTGAGCGGATGTACATAGATGACGACCTGTTGGGCTAGGCCATGGGTTTATTTTGTTTTCCGCTGATATTTTGTTATGTAATATAATAAGTATTGTCACAAGTTTGTGTGGTTTGAAGTGGTGTTAGAAACCAGTTACGTATGTTGAACATGTGTGATGACTTTGGTTATAAGTATATTATGTGAGTGCGAAGAAAAAAATATATGCAGGTTTTTATAATGATGATGTTTATGTTAATTAGTATTTGAATTATAAATTATGCAAGGTGGGTTGTGTCAGAGTAGTATCAAAGCACGGTTTGGGTCCTGCACACTGTCTATGTACATAAGCTCATTTCTTGGGAGCGCAGCTTTGCGAGTAAGTGTTATTTTCATTCTATGCTGTTATGTATTTTATAAATTATATTGGCTATGTGGTGTAGGACTCGTAGTTAGTAGACAAAATGGTAAGGGCTACAGGTGAAAATTCAGAAGGGGATAGAGCTGCTGAGCAAGTAGCACCTACTGAAGAAAATAATCGTGATGCGGTGATTACTTGACTGATGGATTTGGTAGAGCGTCAATCCCAACAGATACAATAACTGATTCAGCAGAGAGATATGGGTGGACAATCAAAGGTTAATGTTAATCATGATCGACATCAGGTGGAATGTGTGGAAATGGTTTGTGAGAGGTTTCGAAAGCTGAGCCCTTCGATATTTGATGATGCAGCAGATCCAACAAATGCAGAGGATTTGTTACATGCGGAGAGAAAGGGCATATGACTACCACCTCTCCCAAGCAAGGGAAACAGGGACAACAAGAAAGAGCTCCAGCTAGGGTGTACACTTTGACGCGGGAGGAGGCAGATGCAAATCTCTCAGTTGTCATGGGTAAGTTTTTTATTTTTAGCACTTTTACATATGTGTTATTTGATTATGGAGCAACGGATTCATTTGCATCCACTAAGTGTGTGAGGAAACTGGGTAAAACACCCGACTTAGTAGAAGCTAATTATGAGGTGATGATACATTCTGGTGAGTCAAAACAAACTAATCAACTTTTTCGAGGTTGTGTTATTCCTATTGAAGGAAGATAACTCCTCGCTGACTTGATTGTGTTAAGTATGAATGATTATGATATCATATTAGGCATGGATTGGCTATTAAAGTATGATTCTACAATAGATTGTCGGAATAAGAGTCACTTTTCAGCAATTGGAAGGAGAACCATTCACTTTTGTGGGGATCAAGAAGAACTTCAGATTTTCGATGATATCAACAGCAAAATCACAGCGGTTGTTGGAAAGTGGTTGTGAGAGGTATCTGGTGAGCGTAATGAATGTTGAGGGACAAAAGTGTCCAGTCCTCGATGATGTACCAGTAGTTCAGGAATATCCGGAGGTGGTTTTAGATGATCTTCCAGGTTTGCCACCAGACCGAAAAATAGAGTTTGTTATTGAGCTGCAACCAGGAACTGGTCCTATATCTAAAGCGTCATACAGAATGGCACCAGCTTAACTGAAGGAATTGAAGATACAATTGCAAGAGTTGCTAGACAAAAGAGTAATCAAACCTAGTTTCTCAACTTGGAGAGCACTAGTTCTTTTCGTCTGTAAGAAGTATGGCACATTGAGGATGTGCATCGATTATCGGGAGCTCAACAAAGTTACAGTCAAGAATAAGTATACATTGCCTTGCATTGATGATCTATTCGATCAACTACAGGGTGCAGCAATCTTTACGAAGATTGATTTGCGATCGGAGTATCATCAGTTGAAGATTAAGGAGGAAGATATCTCAAAAACTGCATTCAACACAAGGTACGGGTACTAGAGTTCATAGTGATGCCGTTTAGTTTGACGAATGCTCCAGCAGCATTTATAGATTTTATGAATAGAGTATTTCAAGAATTCCTTGATAAGTTTGTGATTGTGTTTATCGATGACATTCTGATTTACTCTAAGAATAAGGAGGATCATGCGCTGTACTTGAGAAAGGTGTTGGAGATCCTAAAAGAGAAGCAGTTGTATGCGAAGTTTAAGAAGTGTGAGTTCTGATTAGACCAAGTTGTTTTATTGGGACACTTGGTATTGAGAGAAGGAATTTCGGTGGCTCCATATAAAGCATTGTACGGGAGGAAATGTAGATCTCCAGTATATTGGGATGAAGTTGGAGAGAGAAAACTTTTAGGTCCAGACTTGATTCAGAAGCTATTATCCGTGTTCGAGAGAAGATGAAAGTTGCTCAGGATCAACAAAAGAGTTATGCAGACGAAATGAGAAGGGAGTTGGAATATGAAGTGGGTGATCAGGTATTCTTGAAAGTATCTCCGATAAAGGGGATAATGCGGTTTGAAAAGAAAGGGAAACTCAGTCCAATATATGTTGGTCCATTCACTATCATTGAAAGAGTTGGAAGTGTTGCCAATAAGTTGGAGTTACCAACATCAATGTCTAGAGTACATAACGTGTTCATGTGTCTGTGTTGAGGAAGTATGTTTCGAATTTGTCTCATGTTCTCAGGCAGGAACCAATTGAGTTGAATGAAGATTTAAGTTATGAAGAGATACCAATTGAGATCTTGCGGCGAGAAGTGAAGAAACTCAAAAACAAATACAGTTAGTGAAGACGTTATGGAGGAACCAATTAGTTGAGGAGGCTACTTGGAAAAGACAGGAAGAGATGATGGCTAAGTATCAAGAACTATTCAGGTAAGTAAATTTCGAGGACGAAATTTTTTATAAGGTGGGAAGGATGTGATACCAGAGCTTCTCACTACTCATGTGCCAATATAATTTAATTTGTGTTATATGCATTTTATAATTAATAATTATGTGACAATTATGTGATAATTATGTGGTAATTGTCTCTATTTTTTTTGTCTTTACATTTTTATTTGATACATCCATGATAAAAATGGTGACAATATGTGAATATACGTGTGTATAAATATTTACGTGCAATTATTTGGATATATAATTAAGTTATTTTATGTGTATAAATACAATATTTCATAATAATTAAGTGTCACACGTGTTCTCATAATAATAATAGTGGTAAGAAAATGTACACGTATGTTTATTAATTTGTAAATGTATTATATCTTAGTCGTTAAGTATTGCACGTATATTCAAAATGAATAATAATAATTAATGTTACCGTCAGTTGCGTGGGTTAGGTATTACCACAAGATTTTATTAAATTGACCTGGGTGAGCTATTACCACAAGAATTTTATTGAATTGATAAGTGATCTCAAGCTATTTGCCCCTTATTAACTAATACATTAGTAAAATAGAAATAAGTGAATTACGTGGGAGTATGGATGGAATATACATTTACATACCTATTAGCTTACATATTAATATTATATTATTAGATAGTAAATAATTTACCTGTGGTAATTGGTTAACTCACCGCTATCAACTTACTATATAAAGTGAAGCACCCAATTTGGGTGAATAGAAAAAAAACATAAACGATTTGAGAAAAAAAAAGAAAAAAAAAGAAAAAAAGAGAAAAAAAGGGAGATAGAGGAAGGAAGGAAGAGAGATGGGTGACAGAACGGGAAGGAAGAGGAGATTAGTTATAGTTTTACACGAGGTCTATACTATTATCACTATTTGGAGTTCAGGTAAGTAGAAGTCCAACTACAATGCATAAACATGTTGTGTGTGAAGTATTTGTGATTAATATGTGATAATTATATCATGAATTATTCGTGATAAGTTTAATTACGTTTTGAATTATTTGGGGTTAATTGGTGATACAAGTTGTGGATTTATGTGATTTAAAATATTATCATTGTCCTATATAGATCTACGTGATAGGAAACTGTTGAAAATATATCTATATGGTTTGAGAAAATATTGATTAAAAGGATCTGTGTGATCCGATATGAAGTTGTTATTCCAAAAGGGGATCCGTGTGATCCAAGGTGAAGTAGTTATTCTATAAATTGATCTATGTGATTGGGGTGAAGTTGTTATTCCAGAAGTGGATCTATGTGAATTGAAGTTAAGTTGTTGCTTTGTTGTGATTAATTTTTGATATTGATATCGTAAATGGTTTATGATGCATATTTAATTGTCCTGGTTGCATACCATGCAAAATCATGAAAAATATTTTCCCCAAAATTAATAAGATACTAATGGTGTGTGCGGCCACTATATATGCACTCTGTTAGGGTTCGAAAAAATTATTCCCGATACTTTATTATGGGTTTGGAAAAATTGCTCCTAATACTTTATTCGGGGTTCGAATAAATTATCCCCAACACTCTGCCAGAGTTCGAAAAAATTATTCCCTGCACTATATTCGGGGTTTTGAAAAATCATCCCCATTGAGTTCATTTGGGTGCATATCATAAGTGTGTCGTAGGGATCCCTCAACGTGAATAGTTTTCAAATAAAAGAGACCAACTAGAAAAATTAGGAAATCGGTGATTGAAAAATAAATGCATTTTCATGCACTGGCATGCATGATTTCTACTTACTGAGATTTTTGTCTCATTAGTTTATGCATTGTAGGTGAGCCTGTTGATGATTGAATTTTGTGATTTGACTGTGCAAGCTGTGAAGCTTCTACAGGGTTTTGAGCAAATGTACATAGATGACGACCTGTTGGGCTAGGCCATGGGTTTATTTGGTTTCCGCTGATATTTTGTTATGTAATATAATAAGTATTGTCACAAGTTTGTGTGGTTTGAAGTGGTGTCAGAAACCAGTTACGTATGTTGAACTGGTGTGATGGTTTTGGTTATAAATATATTATGTGAGTGTGAAGAAAAAAAATATGCAGGTTTTTATAATGATGATGTTTATGTTAATTGATATTTGAATTATAAGTTATGTAATCTGGGTAATGTCAGCATCATATAATAAAATTTGAGAGAGATTATGGTAGAACTGGTCCCATGAAATATTCATTGAACCGCATCCTAAATCAAGCCCATATAAAATCATGCGAGTTGCTTTTGGATCCCAAAGCTCACAGCCAAATCTCACGCGACAAGTCTGAGATGAATGGGCTTCTCTTGCTATAAATATGTATTTCTACACACACATGTCGAGCCTTAAATTAGTGATTCAAAGTATTCTACAAAATTTAAGGAAGTTTGCTTGGAATTAAAGAGATTTTGCAGAAGATATTTTGTACGAATGTCACACAGTTAGTAATCAACCATACTCTTAATTTGAGTTGTTTCTTCAGACTGGTGTAGAGGTCGACGGCCGATGGAGTGAATTTGACTTCAGAATGGTGCAGGTCGACGGTGTGTGGTTCATGAATTGACGGCCGGTGGTTGGCGCTGATTTTTGGCGAGGCTGTGCGGTTTCTAACGACATTCGATTGTGGCACGATTCTGGCAAAGCTTGGTAGAAGAAACAACACTGTAGCAAGTAGATTTTTTTGACGAACCGTGAAGTGGCTTCTTTTCCTCGAGAGGGAAGTGAACGAGTAGTTTTTTCAATTTTGGGAGAGAGGATCTCTTTTATTTTAAAGAGATGAGAGAAGAGGACAAGTCCACGCTGTTTCACATTTGGGAAATATATACTTTCTTTTCATTGAATGGACATTCATGTGACTTTATGACGGAAGAGAGAAGGAAATTTACTTTTCACTCGGAAAGCAACACAATCTCATGCCCCTTTCTTATTAGGAGGATAAATTGAATTGACTTTCCATTTCAAACTACCGATTTTCACCTTGGGCTTAGTTGATGGACCAATTCTTTTAATTGGGCTCTAATTAAATTGGATCAATTGCTTGTAACTCGACTATTTGTGCCAATGAATTAACTTGGATTCAATATTCCTTGGGCTTTAATTGTATCAACTTGTCTTGATGTCCATGGAAATGGTTGGTTGTTATGAATGGGTAAAAAATGAAGGACAATTAAGAATGTTTTTGAGGGGATTGGAAGGTGATTTCTTTATGTTTCTTTTAGGTTACTCTATTTTATTAATTGAGTTGCTTTTTATAACAAACTAGTAATCACTTTTTATTTTAAGCATTTTATTATAAGGGTACAACTTCTGCCCACTTGAAAAAGTAATCAGTGGCAGCTAGAATTTAAAGATGGCCTCCAAAAGACTTTGTTAACGGCCCCACCACATCTAAGCCTCATACATCAAATGGCCATGAAGACACTATTGGATGCAATGGTTCGAGAGGATGATGAATGAGATTTACATAAACTGACACGACTGACATCTTTGTGCATAATCTATACAATCTTTCACCATAGTCGGCCAGTAGTATCACATTCTCTTAATTTCAAAATGTAACTTGTGTCCAGACTGATGGGTGCCACATATTCTAGAATGAGCTTCCTCCATAGCTTGAAGAGCTTCTTCATCATTTAAGCATCTCAAGAGAATACCATTAAATGATCTTCTATAGAGTTTACTTTGTAATAGAATAATTGTGGTGCTCTACGTCGACATCAACCCTCAAGTGTGGATCATTGGGAAGCTTATCATACTTCAAGTAATCCACGAACGGTTGAAGCCAGTCTTCTTTCTCAACATCAAAGACCTCTATGGCGCAATACTCAACTTCTTCACAATCTTCCTTTTCGAAGAAGGGAGGTACCACATAACTTTTGCAGATCGGCACTTGGAAATGTGCTTCGAGCATTACTATTATTGATGCTAGCTTTTCCAAAGCATTGGCTTGCCTGTTTTGAGCATAGTTATAATTCGAAAGTAGCTGGGTTTCCTAACCTCATATAAGCAAGCAACTAGTTGATTATCAACAACGAATCTCTATATACCCTAAGGTGTCTTTGCTTTACATCTATTGCCATCTCCAAACCAAGTATAAGAGCTTGATATTCGGCTACGTTGTTGGAGCACTTTTCAGTTAGACTGAATGAATATGGCAGAACTCCTCCATCTGTGATCACAAATACTACTCGCTCCTTTGTGAGAAGCTCCATCAAAATACATCTTCCAAGGAGGACGACTTTCAATAGCCAATATGTCTTCATCAGGGAGATAATCAGACAACTCTCATTGGGTGAGCATAGGATGATCAGCTAAGAAATCTGCCAACACTTTCCTTTTCACTGCCTTTTGAGGGACATAGATAATTTTGAATTGCTGCAGTTGAAGATACCATCTTGCGATCCTATCAGAGAGCACTAGCTTTAACATAAAAAACTTTAACAGTTTGGCCTTTGAGACCAAATAAACAGTATGAGCTTGAAAGAAATGTTTGAATCTGTGAATCGCAAAGATGAGAGCAAGATAGATCTTTTTAATTGGTGAGTACTTTAACTCATTTGGGAGTCATTGTCCAACTCAGATAGTATAATGCATACTCCTTTCCTTCATTATTATTTTGTGCAAGCAGGGCTCCAACTTATCGTTATTGAGCAGCTATGTAGAGAATTAACAGACATCCGACTATCGGGGCAACCGACACTGGTGGCTTCTGTAGGATTGTATACTAAAAGTCTAGCATTTTATATGAACAATGTTTAACAATTAATTTGAAATGTGAATCACATGATCAAATATTTTGCATATTATAATTTACTTATATGTTATTGCAAAAGTCCACTTACTTTATACTGTGAATAATATGGTGTGCGGAGTCGCACGGAAGATCATATTGTCGGCTTCTTATAAAGTGTAAATAGATGCTCACAACCGAGATAGACGGGGATAATCTATCAGGATGGTTGTAGTGTGATTTGGTATTAGTTTGTCTTAACTATAAAATCAAATTAGTATGCATTGTGTGTATTGAGCAGGACTGCATAAGATCGTTCAACTTATACTGACTATATAGGAGAACTTGATCTCAATTATTATAGATGTTCATGCTCATAATCCCTATACAATAACCTCGACACGTAAGCCAGTATGTATTTCTTTGATTCATCAATGGGTGAGATTTATATATTAAATCAACAAACTCGGTGAGTTGGGAAATAATGTTGTCTCTATAGTATGTTGTTGATTGTAGAAGGAATTCGTGTCCTATTAAATATGTTGATGATGTTCTCTTGAGGAGCTCATAAGGATTATCATTTAAACCATGCAAGTGGTTTTATTCTGGCATGATAACAAGGTTGACTGGTACTACTCTCGGATGAGATTAATTAATGGAGTTGTCAGTAACTTAATTAATTAATGGGCATTGTAAATCTTAAACATGGGGAGACTAATAGACTCATAATAAGAAGAAACCCATAACGTAATTTGGGATTAGAGTGGTAGTGCAGTAATAATACTTTAGTGGACTGTATTATTATTGTTGGACTTAAGTATAAGTTTTGGGCTAAACTTGGATACTTAAGTCCAATAGAGGCTCAACTCTAATTTCTCCTCCTGGTCCTTGTTTTAGTCGATATATAAGCTACGTCAGCAGTCTAGTAAACCTTAATACACGCCTAAAATGAGAGAGAGGGAAGAGAACTGTATTTTGAGTGAATCTTGAAGATCATCGCCCATATGACGTCAAGATTAGGCTTGGGAATACAGCAGAAGATCAAGAGGTCGTTTGTTGCTGTTGTTCGATCTCTATGCACGCTCAACTTCCATATTTTTTCTATATTTTTGTAGAAAACAAAAATAGTGGTGTGATACATGGTTGGAAAGCTACAGAAGAGAGGATCGTTTTGGTGCAAAATCACTCAAATCGGAGATTGGATGAGGAAGTTATGCTCAAAGTCGTGAGGTCACACAAGCTGCCGGCGAGAATTTTCTCTTCTTCAACATACCCTGGTGAAAGGTAATACGTTTCTATATTCTTGCTTCCGCTGATATAGAATCGCATGGAACCCTAACGGTTCATGTTAACCAAATGATCAAACGTCAACAATTGGTACCAGAGCTTTTGTTTTGTGGCTAAACGTGATACTTTAGGCTAGGATTTATGTGTCATACGTGATTAGGGTTTAGAATTTGGTTTCTTATTAAACACTCTATTTGTACACGGTGGCACACGAGCACCACACGACGGGTCGACAAGGCGGTGATGGCGCGTGATTGTTACGAGGCAACCGCACGGTGGCACGACTCATGGAAGTCGCGTGTGGGATGGAGGGCTGGCTGAGCACAACAACTTGGCGGCGCTGATCGTGATGCACGATGGGAAGTGACGACATGGTTGATGACAGGTAGCAGCGGCGTTGTTGGCACGCATGACTGGAGAATCTCCAACAAGGTCAGGTGGCTTGCGGCGCTGTAGCGTGGCATTTCATAGCATGGTAATGGCGACCGGTAGCCACTGTCGGCACGACTGCCGATAGAGGATGGTACGAGGGTTGACGTGGCTTCGACACGACCGGTGTGGCTCGGCAGCGCGAACAGGGTGGCTATTAGAATGACTGCCAACAGTAGTTGGCAAGGGTCATGATGGTGGATTGCGGTGGCAGCAGGTGGATGTGGCTTCGGCTTTATGCACAATGATAGCGGCGCGAGCTTCACGATTCAATGATGTCGTCAGCACGACCATCGACGATAAGTGGCGCGAATCGTGCTAATGACCAGCATGACCGGCGGTGGTCTAGGTTTCTACGGCAGCGTGCTCTAGAGAGTTTCGGGTCAAGGCAGCCTGTGATGATGAACGAATTAGGGCGCAAGTAATCCTGCTGGTTGCGTAAGACATCGGGTTCAACAGCTGAAGTGTCGGACGAGGCTTCCTAATTTAGTGGCTATTTAATTTGTGATATATAACTGACATAATCGATTTAATTGTCTATTATTGTTATATATGGTTGCAGGTCGATATCGATGATTTCGATGATCTGGACGATATCGACGATTCTGATAATCTGGTCGATATTGATGATTTCTATAATCTGGACGATATTGATATTTGGTTAATCTGGTCGATATCGATATTTTTGATAATGTGGATGATATCGATAGTCGATATCAATAGTTTTGAAAATTTGATAATCTGGCCATAATAGTTGGAAAATTTAATTATTCTCATGGTTATTATTGTTATATATTTTTTCATGATTCTCTGTGATTTACTGTCTTATTTGATGTAATAGAAGCATGCTAGGTTACGTATTTTATTATTGAATATTATATGTATGTAAAAACCCTCGTTTTAAATAACGAAGTGGGAGAGGGGATTGGTCAATAGTTCCCGCGGCCTCCATTATTGGTTTGTAAGTGATGTGAGTAAACTTGTGTATTGGCTATAGTGCCTTCCTCCCCATCGAATGATTTTATTCACAGATCACTGGTACAATCTTCTTTATGATGATTGTAGAAAGTTGATAGGCTGTCGCTGGCCCACCAAAAATAAGAATTTATAATTTTTTCGACTTAATCCAATACAAAGTATAGCAGCGAGCAAGGGTTAAATCAAAAGGAGTATAATGAAAATTAAATTAAATAGATGTGTTGTAAACAAATAAAATAAATAAGGGGGGAGTTTTGCTTGAGGAAAATCGAAAGTATCAGAAATAATAAATCAACTCAATTTTTAAATAGCAAAGTACGTAGACGAAATTTAATTATAAAATTTACAGAGTGGGATAAACCTAGTTTAGGACGACGATCACCTCTCGTTTACTGAATCAATTAATTACAGGAATTAAACATCTTACCTAGAGAGCAAACTCAAATCCCTAGGTTGACTGTACGACTAATCAACCTAAATGTTCTTAAGATCATCAATTAGGGTATGACCACTAAATTGAACTACTCCCGAGTGACCCTATGGATTCGAACTCGAAAACGCATTAAGACACCAAACATAGATCTATTAGGCTATGAAAACTGGCTAGGAATCATACAACCTAGATTTCATTACATCAAGAGGTAATAATCTTTATTTGTTACTCAATTCAATCTTCACAACAATTACGCATTGTGGATCACGAAATAGCAATAAGAAATTAAATAATTAAACTAGACGGTCAGCCTAAAATAATTATCAAACTAGTATAAATCAATTCAAGGCATGTAATAGAATAAATTCACACAAAATATTCAACATAAAAATCCTTAATAATTAAATTAACATTCAACGGGAGGCTTACAAAATCCTAAACTAGAAAAGAGTATTAGCCCTGCATGTTCATGATAAAATATGAAATAAAATTAAAGAACCGATGATGTCTAATTGTTCTTCACTTTCACGCTCCTGAATCTGCCTTGCAGTCGCATCTTTCCTCCATTCTTTAAAAAAACAGTGTCTCTGTCTTGTGATCAATCAACCTTTCCTATTTATCTTCTTGTCCCCCAAGAAACCTTACTTGATTTCTTTCCTTATTTTCCTTGATTTTCAGAATCTCTGTGCCGTATTTTTCCTCCTTGATCGAGCATCCATCAGATTTGGAGAGGATTTGACTGTGAAAATATGTGGAAGATATGCTAGCTGATTTGTTTCCTTATTTGCTCCACTTAACATCCTATTTCCACATCAATTCATATCATTAAAGCAATTATTTCTTAAAAATAAAATAAGTCAATATTAGCATATAAAAACATATAATTAAATCAAATAGACTTGAATTTCCACCAAATAATCATGCTAAAATATGACTTATCAAATCTCCCCACACCTAAACTTTGCTTGTCCTCAAGCAAACTGAGTTCAAAGATAATAGAGAATGCATAACTAAGGAACTCCATCAAAAATGACAAATGAAAGTCACAACACCTCAAGAGAAAAGTAACCAATGAGCATTCGGAATTAATATGAAAAATAAATCTTCACTCAAAATTTACAACTTTCATGGCATCAAATCTTTCAAAATTCCATGGCCTCACAAAGATTCACTCAATAACACTCAAGTGTATTATTTAGGTAGCAAGATCACTCAAAAATTGAAAAGAAAAGTCATTACCATAAGCTTACTCCCAAATAAAATCTCCACCAATTTTAAATAGATCGTATGCAACAATCATAGGGTCTTTGATAGGGTTGTAATGGGGCCTCAGGACAGGGTGAGGTAACAAGAGGGATAAGAATAGCTAAATGCACTACTTTACAACATGTGATCTCGACAAATCAAAACATCCATCATCCCCAAATTTTCCTTTTCAAAACAACATTTTTCTTGCACTTTTAACCTTCCCACACCTGCTCCTTTTTTAGATTTAGATAGCAAGTGTAACACTGAAAGGATCAGTGTCTAAACTATCCAGAAACATTCTAGAAACACAGACTACGACTCTTCTGTTTTGCCCCTTTTTTTCTAGAAATTTTCTCTCCTTTTTTAAATCTTCCATTCTTCTATTTCTTTTCTACTCCAATTTTTTTTACATCAACTCCCCTTCATCTTCAATTCAACCATAAATTATTTCCACAAGATTCACACATTGCAAAGTAATGAAGGGTTCAGACGGAAGAGTTAAAGAAAGAAATGTGAATTCAGGGTTCATTTATGTGCTCATAATTCAAAGAAAATGCTTAGGCTCAACGTGGCTTCCCTAGAGTTTTCATAATCGGGTGGAACAATATAAGCCAAGAGGGTTAAACCTAAGTGCCCTTATCATTTTATCACACACATCCAATCACATGATCTTGAAATGCATTCAAAAGAGCAAGTTCTAGAATGAGCAATTCAACTTCAATGCACTCAAGAAAGAAATTTCAATGGAGCATATAGATGATAGCTCGTTAAGGCTCAAAAGCTCACCAAAAATTGATATCAAATTTCAACACCTCCTCAACATCACTACCACCCCCTCAATCATGCATCACCCTCATCACCTCAAAAGATTTAACATAAATCAAATTCAACAATAGTACCCATTCAACATAAAAAATATACATCCACCAAAACATGCATACAACCACCAAAACATGCGCCGTTTCAAATAAATTCAGCAATAGGAAATCACCAAAATAAAATCATAAACATATTTACATTTACTACCACAACTCTACCCCACTTAACATATTCATGTCCCTCCCCTCACCTAAACGTTTGCTTATCCCCAAGAAAAAACAAGTACAAAAGAGCAATTGAATATGAAAATGGGTAGAATACACCTGATTTTATTACTGGGTCGAACTTTGACCATGATCCCGCAAATGCTTGACGAGGTCGTTCACGTGATGTATCAAAAAGTATTGATTGGCCTCAAATCTCTCCATCCGAGCAATGAATGCCCCTTCAAGATAACCAAAGCCCGTAGGGAGAGCTCTTGGCAAGGACGGGACCCGAATTGTCAGCCATTCATCATGTTGCATCCGGATGTTCTTCGAAAATTTTACAAGGATAAATGTGGGATTTGGTATAGCCAATTCTTCATCTGCGGTCACCATCCATGTACGTGCCATGATCATTTCTTAATACGCCCATTTGCGTCAATAGCGTGTCATCAACCAAATGTACGGATCCAATAGGGACTCTATTCGCCATGTCGACTCCTACAACCTTTGCAATCATCGTGATCAGCCCACCTACAGCAATGTTCTTGGTGCCTTTCTTCACATGTGAAAGATGCTCAATCACCATATCCCCAAGCCCAAGTGGCTTCCTATGTAGCATAACATCAATCACTCTCAGTTTTCTACACTCTACCACATTTTTGTTCGTCTCTCTAGCAAAGATGCTACTGGAAAGCAGTCTCTGAATATACCGAATACACAGATTTTAGATAAAGCTACCCTTCGTACTACTAGCTCTGTACTCCCTCTGTCCTAGTGTGATCTCATTCCACAGAAGGTCTACTTTAAACTCCTCATCCACATACTCAATCAAAGGGACCCCTAAAGATAATTAACATCAACTGATCGGTTGTCCAATTAAACGTAACACAAATGGAAAGTTACCCCTTCTTCAGTATTCTCAAATGCACTCAGGAAATCATAAGTAAGCTCCTAAAAAATAGGATAATTTCCACTTAGTAAATGCCTCAACCCAACCATGTCAATCATCCTAATGACGTCATCATGCAATCCTAAAGACTTAAGAAGAGCTCTTTTCTCTAACCTTTGGTATGTTGCAACTTGAACAGGTCCTGACATAGAGATGGAGTGGTGATTCGGGAAGCAAAAAATCAGATGGAAGTGGCGGCGCCTCATCTTCGGCGGCATCTGATACTATGGATTTCTTTTTGGCAGTTGCGTCTGGTATAGTGGGTCGCGCGCTTTCTTCCGAAGCACAATGGGCAGCGGCAGCATTGGATTCTTCGAGAGCATCCGCTTAGTGAAACACAACAATCGCCCGAGACTTTTTAGCTTCATCTTCCCTCCGCTCGACAGTTCCTCTTTGCTTCTTTCTTGTGGGTGTACTAGAGCGCAAATTCACCCTGGTTAATTGGAAGATTTACAACATTGATTTGATGCTGGTGAGCGGAATTTCCAAAATTCAGAAGTTTGGGTTTTTGAATTTTTGCGTGTAAGGGCTCCCAATTGATAAGTGGGGCGGATGGGATTTCTTGTTTGTAAATTCACGTAGGTTAGGGAATAAAATGGGTTTTAAAAATGGGTTAATATGTGCCCAAAAGTTGGAAGTGATTTGGCCCAGATATTGTGCCCTCCTTTCCTGCGAATTCACACATAGAAAATAATTAAGTTGGGCTTTAAAAATTAAAAGTAACAATAATCAGGAAAGTCACATGTCCCATTGTGCAAGATTTAAGCCCATACTTCCCCTGCAATTAATTTCTTCCACTCTGTTTTTGTAAATCACATCACGCAAACAAATAGAATCAATCAGACCATTTATTAAAAATAAAAATAAAATAAAATAAAATAAAATAAAATTGGGTTGCCTCCCAATTAGCGCGTTTTTTCATTGTCGTTGGCTTGACTTAGGCAAGGTGTATCTTTATCAATCATAAACCACATATTTCAACTCCATTCGGTCCACCTCAACCGTCAGGAATCCTTCATGACTGTTGAGAGGGAAAATTAGTGTGTTTTAGTGTCCAATCTAATACTTTTTTATGGGAATTGTTGTTATATACTAGTACAAGTGTCTTATATTTGATATATGTGAGAAAAAGTTACGTGTGTGGTGTTTTATTGTGTTTTAGGTGGAAAAATGATTAAAAGTACAAAGTTGGAGAAAAAGTGTAACTTGTGCAAGAATGCTGGAAAACGCACGTCCAACTTGTGTAATTTTTCTATGTTCACGTGAAGATCAAAACTAGAAGCATGATACATGTTTGGAAAGACACAGAAGAGAGGGTCGTTTTGGAGTAAGAAACACCTCAATTAGAATCTAAACGAGAAAGTTATGAGCAAAATGGTGATGTCGCACAAAGTATTTCTGTTCAGCACGATGGTTTCAATTTGTATGGATTGTTACACCTTCAAATGTTTGATTTTCTATGAATTATTTATATTTATAGAAATAAAATGAAGAGAGGATCACGTTAGTGTAAGAATCACTCAAATCAGAGCATGGATGTGAAAGTTATGTGCGAAACGGTCAGACTGCGCAACCCCACTCGACCTGAAGAAATACCGCTCGACCAACGACCAACAATCATCCTACACTCCATAAGGGAGGGATCCCCCCAACCATCATCCACATCGTTTCCTCCATCAATCCATCAATGTGAAGATTCGTCTGTTGAATCAAGAGGAGAACCAAGAGGAGAATTCAAGACATAGAAGGACGCGACGACTCCCGTATCTAGGGTTTTATTTGTTCCTAATTTATCTTGTGATTTTCCGACTATGAGTAAGATTTATCCAACACCCATGATTGTTCTTCGCAACATCAAGGGCTAGAACAGTTTTGGTAGATCTACTGTTTTAAAGATTTTATGAATTATTAAACTCTCTTATGTGTCCTCTGTACAAAACTATTTGTTAATTTATTTTATATATGATTATACTTCTTACTCCATATTCACGATCATTTTGTGCATCTTCAATTGATATATAGAATTTGAATATATATCTTGGTTGTAGATTGAGTGCGTTCACCGCTGAACAGGATTTCATGTTATGATTCTAAGTGAGGGGACTCCAAAGCTTCATTAAAACTGTCATATATGAATGTTTATTAATTGAATTAAATTTAGGTAAGTAAGCAGGATAAAAAGGGTAATTTTATAGTACATATATAGGGAGATCATATCGGGTTAGATTCCAGACGTGGGAAATAATTGATGCTGATAGTACCTAGAAAGGGGGGGTGAAATTACGTCTCTTGCTCTGAGTTATTCTCACGAGTTATACGCATATTTACTTGTGTCTATAGACTATATTTACATGATTTAGTGATGCTTCCATAGTGCATAAGGCAGAGT